>OX578218.1:11172500-11898873 GCA_951216915.1 Tetheella fluctuosa
CTTAATTAACAATCTTAAAGTCTTTTTATATAGCGATATTAATAAACTGCCTATTTTAAGATTGCAGTTGTGAAATTATGTGCTAATGATTGTGCAGTAGTATTAGCTTTATTTTCTGTGATAAAACGGGATATATACTGGTCCTCTTTTAGAAGTTATATTAATCGTAAAATGTCCATACACTTCAAATAATATAAATTAGAAATTTGAATCGTTAGACGCGCCCATGCACTTGAAAAAACGGTCCACGTTAAAAGACTGCGCGCAACGTGCACCGAAGACGGTGCACTTGTGTTTTTTCGGGATAAAAAGTACTCTATATGTTATTCCAGGGTATGATCTATGTATGTGCCAACTTTCATCTAAATACATTCAGCCGTTTATGTGTGATTGAGTCACAAATATTCAAACATACAAATTTTAAAATCTATTAAATTAATTTATTGAATAAAATAATCATTCTATCAATAATACTCGGTAGAATATGGTAAAAGTTTCTATAATAGAAAATTCCTTTCTTACATTCTCTTTCGTTTTTAGAAAATGCGGAATTTATTTATTGTTTCATCTAAATTAATAAGATACCTACAAACACGATATTTGCATTTCAATACAAATTACAGAGTCGCAAAGATGAAGCGTCAGCTATTTATTTCGCAATATCAACAGATTTTATAGGTAAAGGGTTCGCAGGGCATTGAAATGTAATATGGATCAAACGCCAGGCGTACCGCTAAAATATTAATATTGTTTTGTTTTGGGATCCTCCTTTACGAATAGGCAAAATAAATATTTTTATTTGTAATCAGATCAATTCTACCTAATATCTTTCTTGACAACTTTCCTTTCAAAAATGGACCATTCAAACAAGGATAATGCTAGAAAATAATTGAAGTCTGGTTCAAATTTTAGTTTATGATAACCCCTTTTTCAGATACTTATTCCTTAAATATTTATATTATACGTCCAAGGAAGGCCCGGGCCCCGAGGGTTACGGAACCCTCGAGGCTCGATCTATAAACACAATGGAGAATTTTTAATACTAGACTTATTGATGAATTAAAACCTCCTTCCATAACTAAAAGTTAAAAATAAATGACCACAATGTCAGTTTTTCGATGAAGTAAAAATACTCATTCTATATCTGTTATTTTAGGTTATTTACCATCATCTTCAAAATCACTTTTATATTGACCTTTATTTTTTGAACGTTTATTTTATTTTTATCATAATCATGGCGATGGCAGAGAAGAAGAATGAGTATCCTCCAGGGGTGGAGGCAGATAGGAGACTCCTGCCATTTGACACTTGGCACGATTATTTAGATTCTTTGATAGAAATTACTGATCTAAGAAATCTTAGGAGTATTACATCTGCCAGGACTGTAGCTGCTTTAGGCTATAGGTAAGGAGTACTCGGAAGTTTTTAATC
This sequence comes from Tetheella fluctuosa, assembly GCA_951216915.1. Classification (NCBI taxonomy): domain Eukaryota; kingdom Metazoa; phylum Arthropoda; class Insecta; order Lepidoptera; family Drepanidae; genus Tetheella; species Tetheella fluctuosa. The sequence continues at coordinate 11,173,932 of OX578218.1, forward strand.
AAAAAATTGCTCCAGTTTGAATCAGACCTCAATTAATCCCACATTCATTATTTTCAGGGCCAGAGGTGATACCCTTAGTGAAAAAGAGTTCGTCACCCGTCGAGCGGTAATAAGCGAGATTGTATTCCCAACACAAAGACCTTACGTACTGGTCAGTGAAGGAAGTAATATCGAAGACCCCTTCAATAGAGAACTAGCCATACGAGAGAGAGCTAACAGAGTTGGTATACTTCAGGTAAGGAGATCGAAGAATTAAGTAATCAGTTTATTATTTAAGTATGATATTTGTATGTTAAAAACTAGTAAGGAAAGTGTAAGGTTTCTTCAAAAAGTTTTTTGTCCTCAGTCCATAATATTCCTTCGTCAATTCACAAAAGGTGGCTTCGAAATATCTGGATACATCGACTATGGACATCGCCTTATATCGGAAAATTGGAAGCCTTTCTTCAGGGATAACAAAACTTTGTGGCCTAGAGATAGTGATCTGGGTTATTACCACTGGCGTCATGGCACTGTTAGAAGTAATATGAGCAGGAATTATAAGGTACGTTGACGCAAGTAATTGAAAAATATTTGCTATCTCGCTCAGTTTTCTCACTCAAATTGAATTATAATTGAATGTAAATGAGTGAGATGCGTGATATTTCTCATAGAACTTTGACAAATTTAACTATTAAATTTTAATTAATCAAGTATGGATTTAAACTTTACACCTATTCTAGGTGATAGAAGAAGGTACCTAGGTTACTACTTTGTTTTGTATGAACAATTTACGATAATAGTTGAGGGGTAACAAATATACACAAATACAATCTTTCGCATTTATCATATTAGTAAGATAAATATTTTTTTAATAGATGTTTATGAGGAATTATTTAATAAAAAGTTATGTCACAAGTTTACCTCCAAACTATGAGATTATTTTGCGAACAATTCCGATATCCACTCAACGTGGAAAGTTTCAGTTGAATTCTTGCATAGTTTCCTGGCATTATTCCTTGTAGCACTCTGAATCAGCTTATTATCGGTATTTATAGAATGTGCAAGTTTTATCTTTAATATCAAAAATATATAGAGATTCTGTTCAAAAGAAATGAAAACCTATTGTATCTGTCTTGGAAAAATACTTATTATTGTTCATTTTACGAAGCTATTGCAAGGTTTTTTTCTTATCTTATTTTATTTATTGACCTTTTCTAAGCTTTGCATGGTGTCTTGTAGCCTATAATGGATCCAGATAAAGGCCTCCTATTCCAAAATCGTCACGATCACAAAATCATATATCCGGATCCACAGCAGGACCCAGGTCAGAACACCAGTAAGCAAAGAGTACACTCCCCAAGGTATACTCAGATTGAAATATATGATCACGTAGTGAGAAGAAAGAGTTAAATACCGAAGAATGGTAGTAAAGTATAAAATACAAGTAGACGATTAAATCACAATAAAAAAACCTGTTGTGTACCAATCAAGAATCGATGTCTTTTATTTTAGATTAAAATATTAATTTTCATAAACTAAATTAAAATATTTTGTTTATATAATCTTAAAAATATTTTTGGAATCCTGATAGAAATTATTATGGAAAGACTATCAGGGTAATAAATAATAATGATGTACTTTTTAATATTAAATGCATTGTAAGGGTAACATTGCGTAAAGTAATATTGAAAAGGCTAATATTATATTATAATACATTAACTATTTGCAAGACGCAATTTAGTTATACTATTTTCAGTCCGCATTTAAATAACATTTGTTACTAAAGTATATGGTATTGGTCTATGTTTGAGATTGCGATGATTCCTGTCGTGTTCTTTTTGCAAATTCTCTGGAAGCGCTTTGGACTTCGGCAGTGCGTAAAGTTATTCCGAAGATATCTTCGTGATATCTGTTTTCATCCTGAAAAAATATTAAATATGTAATTATTCATTTTTCTAGCTATGGATAGGCTTGAGTTTGACCACATCTTTACCATGTTCCATTGAACTGTCATAATAGTATCATCACTATTGTGTGACTGAAAGTGGTAATCACATAAAGTCTATGTAGCTGGAAGGAGAACTGGCCCTAAGTGTAGCTGGCGAAAAACTCGAGTAAGTGCTTGGCGACAAATTTTCAACTTTAGGGCGTAAACCGTCGTATGGTGACGACGGTTTACTCATGATATTTTTCTTGACCGAAAGCTTAAGATCGTCGTAACATTGGAACCCACGACCTTCATCATAGCTTTCGACATCATTACCACTGAGCTATTTTTGACAATAGTGGAATCGTAAGTCATATTCATACCATTAAACTAAGGATGAATTCTTCCACTTCCTGTTCAGACATTTTAGCATGTAGTTTTATTATTGATTTTAGTTTTTGTTGAACTTCCTCTGCCATTTTACAATCTCCGCAAACGTAGAAATGGCCTTCCTCGTCCAAAAGCATTCGTGTTACTTCAGAACCTTCATCTTCGAGAAGTGTTTGGACGTGTTTCTGTAATAAATAAATTACTACGATAAGCACACATTTACGGACCCCTTCACAATACTTTTACTTAAGTTTCTTGACACTTCTTTTCAAGTTTTACTATATATTATTTTCTACCTTGTCAACTTCTTCTTCTCTAGAAAGAGCTAGCATAACTTTAGATATTACTCCATCTGCAAGTGCAGTTTCTTTTTCTTCTTTATACAAGTCCATTCCTCTGTATCTACAGCCAAAAAATAGCCACACTGGACCAGGCGTATGTTTATTTGTTTCAATATTCATTGTTTGGTGTCTTCTGTGATGCCAGAATCCTCTGAATGGTGCAATACCAGAACCAGGACCAATTAGAATAAGCGGTGCTGATATATCTTTAGGCATATGGAAGCTTGGTGCACTGTAAGTATGTAATTAATATTATGAGTCGTTAATAGTTATAGGAAACAATTAATTAACATTATGTTAACAATCGTTAATACTCACCGTCTTATAAATACGAAAACATCGTCATCTGGTTCAAGGCTCTGTAAGTATGTTGAACAGACACCGTAATGCACTGGTCCTTCCCCATCTGTTAAAAAATCAAATTATAATGATGTCATGACCATGTAAAGATATAATCTGAAATTTTGCCTGCGCATACTCACTTTGTGTCTTATAGACAACAATAGAAACAGTGATATGAATCCTTTGAGGATGAGCCAATGGTGATGATGAAATGGAATAGAACCTTGGCTGCAATGGTGGAAGTAAAGCGGCCAGCAGCGATCCTTGAGGTTTGCAAGACGGAAACTGTGCTAATACTTCGGCTAAATGAGGATAATGAAAATGTCTCCAATCATCGTAAATATTAGAATCCTGAGAAGAAAATAAACAGATTATATTACATATTTATCTCTAGAATACAAAATAAAAATAACAGTGTACGATAAAAATGTAAAATACAGGATACATTTCAGTTCTTACCGAAGCTAATTCTCTTATTTGCTCAGCTTCTTTTGGATCCGTGCATGATTTGGCAAGGTATTTTAAAACTGTGGTAGAGGGTGGTGTTGTAATGTCCAAGAATCTTGTAAATATTTGACGTATTGTCACTGGAGATATTCGCTCGTGTCTTTCCCAAGTCTTTACTGCACCTAATTAAAATATTATTAAAATAGATAAATTTTATAGATTAGCTATTTATATCGTATCTTTAAATTGCGACAGTAATTACATTTAGTTTGCCTTGTTTGTAAAATGCCCATTATAAATCTTATCTTTTATTTATTGCAATTTTAATGTTACCTGTAGGCGTTAAAGTTTCCTTCATAACTTGTAGCTGAACAGGCTTATCTAAGTCATCAACATCCTTTAGTTTATCTAATACTGCATCGACTATTTCTTTGCGATTACATGCCATAACACCAACATGATCACCTGGGTCATATTTGAGATCAATCTGAAAGAAGATTATTAATTTTGTGAAATTTCGTTTATCTCATGAGTGATTTTAGCATCACTTAACATTACTATAATGGTAAAAGCTTATTATAAGATTATAACTGACATTTGGTTCCATATCAACAAATATAGTTGCTCGATCTGCGGTGAAGTCTCCCAAGTGTTTGTTTTCTTTCACTTTACATGGGATAAGTTGTTTTCTGAATCCAGTTTCTAACGCACTTTTCAGCGACATGTTAACACTTGGCTTTCCAAATCGAACTGTTTCTTCTGTTAATGGAATTGTCCCCAATGCTTTCTTTGCGTCTTTTACCATATCAGTTTCGTCTAAACAGAAAGTTTCACATGCAACCTGAAAAAATTATGAATATCGTTATAATATTCTTTAAGTGACCCATACCGCTTTTTTGTTTCAATGGATCTTTACCCTAAAAGACTTACATGAAATATATTAGAAGACCATGAACGGAATTGTTGTTCTAAACCACACATTTCGTCACCACATTCCAGTTCTAGGATTTTTTCACCACCAAGTTCACCAAGTATTTTGTCTACAGTTTTTCCAAAGTTGCAGAATTTTGGATATACACTTGACCCTAAAGCAAATACTGCATAACAAACATTGCTCAGGGGTCCTATTTGTTCAATTGATGATGCTCCTGCAACGCTGCCTAAAATAAAATATTTATCATGAGTTACAATTGAATAAATCATCATGTAATTATGATTTAAATAACGCATAGTATCTTACTCTTATTTGATTCCAGTCGTGATAGTTGCTTCTTATATTCAAGGATTGGTGAAGCCATAACGCTGTTGGTTCTCATTAAAGACTTTGGTGTAGGTGTCTTGTAATGACTGAAATAATAAACAAATTAAGTCCTGCTGATTCTTTTTCAACTTTTATCTTCACTATTTGGATAGAAATAGGTATGATAATTTACCCAGAATTTAGTTCGCTAGTTTGGTCTACTTGATTTTTCTTTTCACTGTACAACATTTGGAAGAGATGCTCAGCAAACTCCTGGAATATTTTTATTTAATTAAATATGTTACAGCTAAACTTCACAAAACTTTTTTTGTCAGTGAAATACTTACAACACCATTAGCTGGTGGCTCTCCATTGCCGAAGGTTGAAGTCACTATAAGTAGTAGAGTCTCGTGTTCTATAGAAAACATGTCGTATTCTGACATACAATGAACCTGAAAATATGATAAAACATTCAGAATGTACAACTAAAGTCCAGAAAAAATATTGTTATAAAATTCTATATCAAATTTTCCACATATATTTTTAATTTTCACACACAAATAACAAGTGGAGAAAAGTTAAAAAAATATTTATTGATGTCCACACAGTACATGCAGTCCTAAGCCGATTTAATACTCACGATGGCGGTAATAACATTTTCTCTAGAGTTTTCTCTTTTATAGCATCTTTTCAGCTTTTCAAAACGTTTATAACACATTTTAATTTTGTTTATTTAGAGATATTCATTTGTTAAGTTAAATTTTCTAGCTTTCCCAATAGTTGTTTAAAAGATTGAGTATTTTAGATTTTTATATCGAATCAAATGAATTTACAATACCACTAAATAAGTAACTAATTACAAAAAAGTAACTCAAATACATCAAGATCTTACCTGAGCATTGAAAGCGTGCCCGAAAATAGTCCCTAGCTCCTTTGCATATTGTTCAGATTTGCCTGTCTCTGTAGCATAGAGAATAGTTGCCTTAATACGTTTGGAGAGAGCTCGACCGAACAGTTTGGATGTAAACTTAACAGCTCGAGCAATCTGTTTGAAGTGGAACTTTCTATGAACAGTTTTAGTGCCGTCAGATTTAGTCCATTGATGAGTCTTCCATGCGGGCTCCTGTACAGAAATGTTTTTTTATAAGCAATTGCGAATTATTTTATTTCATTCACGGTAGAATGAAAGAACATAGATTTAAATTGGAGCACTGGATGATATTTTGAAATGTTGCTCCAATTGTTATTATAATAACTGAGGAGGTGAGGATCAAAACCTCACATATCCACTTAAAGAAATTTGTTAAAAAATCAAACTATTCTTAGTAACTGATAAGAGAGATGGATAAGTGCGATTCTGGCCTGCTTCATATTATGTCCTTATGTAAAAATCAAGGGATTTGTGTGGCTTTGAATTTTATCATGATACTTAAATATAATTTTATAGTAGGATTTGTGGTGGTTTTGAACGAAACTCTTGATTTAGTTTGCGTGTCACTGAGGGATACATGCTGTTTTGATTAAAAATGTTTAGCGTAATGGTGAATTTTATCATTTGGAGTCGAATAACAACAAAAAAAACCAAAGTGTCAAAAGTGAATAAGTGAGGTTTTGATCCTCTCCTCTTCAACTTATTTCATATACAAAACCAAAAGCTAGATCTATCTTGAGATAATAGATAATAATAGAATAGAAATCTAAATTATGTTTGCTCCCACGGCATCTTATTATCACAATATGATGCAGATTAGAAAAATCAATTTCATTTCTAGAAGACTGGGGGGCAAGATCATTGAGATTTTTTTAAGCTTTTTAATTTCAGGGTCTGATTGATCCAATTATGGAGGCACGAATTGTTGTAAATCCCAGTTCATTACTCATATTGCTGGCCATGTCCCAATTATTCGGGACCGCTCACAGATCGGCAGCATTATTCCTAACATAACCTGACACATCCCCAAATTCCTTCATAAGCAAACTGACAATTAACCATCCAACATGGTGGATTCAGTACGCGATATTGCAAATTTTGAAGAGATTACAAGAACAATTATTTATTGTCTTGAACATCAAAAAGCTATTGAAGTGACATAAATTTGAATGAGTTTTTATTTGTTTAAATGGTACTTTGGCACAATAACAATTTTATTGAAAATGGAATATAAAAATCATCGAACATAATATGTTACTTAAGACAAATAGTAAAAAAATCTATTGGTATAAAACTCACTTGGTAATCGTACGATGGTCTAATGTAATATAGAGCCATTTCTTGGTGGAACACAGATGTTAGTGAAGACGACATTGGTGGAACTATCCATATCCAATCTGCAGGACAACCGCCCCTGAAAATAACACACGTCTTATATTGCTTATTTATTTGTTTTAAAGATATTTCTACAAGCAATTGTACAGTATTTTAAGAAGTAAAGAGTAGGTTTGTAAATTCAGCTTGAAATAATGAAGATGGTTCCTTACCTCACTTTATTTTCATTATCCAAATGTTTGATGAATTGTTCTGATGCAGAATGATGATCAACAATTGAAACATTATCTCTGTGAAAGCTGTGAAGAACTGCTATGTTGATCTCTACTAGGGCCTTGTCCTTCCAAAGGGACACGTAGGAGTTTGTGTCTAAGCCCATATTCTTGGCTACTCTCTGAAAGTTTGAATATGATGTTTTCTATTATTTGTAGGAAAGAATTTTGTGACTGTTTTTTTTTATCTACTGTATTAACAATGACGAAAAATGGTTTCAATTATGTTATCCACTTTTTCCGTGGAATATGTTGAGAAGTTACAGGTATTTTTATTTGGACATATTTTTTCTTGAAGCTGTCAGCTTATAATAACTGTTCGTTAATACTTATTTTTAATAATATTAACGTAATAAATATTAGCTCCGTTTTAGTGGGAAATCTGTTTAAAATAATCCGAGTTCATTGAAACGGATGCAGTAAGGTGTTTTTATGAACTATCAAAACTGTAGGATGACTACAGAACAACTCGTTCAGATGCTGACGTCACGATCAAACATCTGATAAATTAGCTATATTGACTTGCAACTTGAAACACCTCGAGAGATCTCGACCGTTCATAATCTTGTGCTATTCATCGGGATCCCCTGACCTGACCAATTGACCGAGTCTACAATGACATGTACCTTTACATTTTTTTCGTAATATTTTAACATGAGCTTACAATGCTTAGAACTTTGTTTGCAGTAATATTTTAGACCTTTTGAGATATAAGATCAAGGGAAGCAAAAACTTTTAGTACCTACGCACTAACCGCAATAAATACACATAAATATATTTCACTACCTACAGAGGTAGGCACATTCTACCTATAACTGATTTTCCTTTCCTTAATATTTTTATACTCGTTTAGTATAACTGCTTTTTGAATTTATCTCCGCCCTCTTAGGTTTTATCTATGGTTTATATTATAATAGCTGTTCCCCGCGGTTTCACCCGCGTTCTCGGTATAAGTATTTAGTTATTCTGCTTTTCGGGACAAAAACATATCACAGATCATAAAAATCGGTCCACTCATTTTTGAGTTATAAATGGTCTAAATAACACGACTTTGTTTTTTTAAGATAAATATTAGATCCATCTATTTTAAAATAGAGAATATAAAATAGTGAATACATCTTTTGCATTGACAATTCTATGGTTTAAGTTTGGAATTACTAGAAATAAATGTCTTACCTCAACAATATTAAGCCGATTGCCATCAGAAAAATTACGGCAGCCAATCTCAGTGCCCATATACCAGCCGTTGAACGCCGTCCCAGTGAACTCCAGTCCACCGCAGTCCAGTCTCATACCTGACACTGCTGGTAATGCGTACCATCGGAGATCGAGGTCTTTGAACCAGTCGTAACTGTTGATAGAGATATAAAAGTTAACAAAAATAAAGTACTGCTTAATTTAAAATATGATATCTCAGTGGTAGTGACGTTGAATGCCGTGGTAAAGGTTTTGATTTGGACGTAGCTTACTACCCAAATGTAATATCTGTAGCCAAGTACTTTTACTGGTGTATTCTAGCCTGCACTTCAAAGCCATTTCTATTCTAACTAATGTGTGCCTATTACTTCCAGCTTCCCACTTCCAACTTCCAGCATCACTTCCCTAGGTGAGATTGAGGTCACAAAATTATTAAAAAGAAAATATCTCGAATAAGGAAGATTATAATTTGCTGTGAAAGCTGATGCATAAATAAGAAACAATCTATTATATGACTTCTTACTAACAGGTTGAGTTATTTTTATTACTTTTGATTAATGTACAGTGAATTTTTTTGCCTGCGCAAGTATAAGTAAGGCATAATCAGTCTTAGTACGACCAATTCGTTAACTACCAAATACAAGTTAACTTTATATCACCACTATTACTTACCTAACTTAGAATACCTTAGTTTTACAGCTCGTAAACTTTATTGATGTCTAACTGCTCGCAATAAGTGCAATTTGCAAAATGAAGCGAACTCACTTTGGGTGCTCCATATGTATTTCCATGACTATTTCTCTTGGAAGCTCAAAATACTCCGGGTCCTTGCCATCAGCCGATAAAACTAGAGGTAGAATGTCCCATGCTGTTCTTTCTGGTTTCCATCCAAGTTTCATGCAAATCTGAAGTTATTTATAATAATTTTTGAATTTCGAATAGCTCATCACTTAAAATTTTAATCAGTTTTATGAATGTATTACGTAGTGATGCCAAATAAAAAATCTTAGTATTTATTAAAAAAGTGTCTACCAAAACTAGATTAAATATCAATTTTTTATTTACCCAATATAAGCTTAGTTACCTCAGTGAACTCAACCCGAGCAGGGTCACCAAGAATAGTCCCATCGGGTTCAACATAACCAGCATATCCGATAAGCTGTGGATTCCATATCCTATAATCATGTTTGCCATCTGTACGTTGCGGGAAAATTGTTATTGCCGACCTAAAACATTACACGCAGATTAGATTATCAGCGATAAATATTTGGAGATGATAAGTGAAGATTATTAGAGTTCCGAGATTCGTTTCGTCATCCTTACCGTATATTGCCCTTGTTTGTCGCGTATTTTATGTGATTGCACAGAGCTTCAAACATACCGCTTGCTGTAGTTACTTCTCGGCAATCAAATGTCTGCAACCAAATATCTAAATAAGTATCTACCTACACAACATCAATATTTTTGAAGAATTAGGTCGCTCGGTAGCAATTTGCTGGCTGACTAGATGAAAAAAGTGAAAAGACTCGACCTTAAATAATGTGTGTAGTTGGATGGCAAAGACAAGGAAGATTAAAATTTGAAAGATATTTCAAAAGGAGTCTTCATAATAGTATCAGATGAAATGATGGATGATTAAGCGACGTGTCAATGGTCAATTGACATTCACAAGTCTCATAGTCATTGGTTTAGTAAAGAATGGCAAGTAGTCAATTTAATAGGCGTGAGTGTGGGTAGAGGCCTGTTGTGCATGCAGCCACCTACATGGCGACAAGTAGCACAAACATAATAGCTAGCTTCCAACATACGGTTTTACCCGCATTGTAAAAGAGTCTAATGCAGCGTATTCCCGATATAAAAAGTCCTGTATTTTAATCCAAGGTATACTTTATATTTGCCGAATTTCTTCTAAATCCATTAAGAGGTAATTGAGTAACAAAATTCTCATTAATAATATTTGTAAAACTTAATTCTACGATTTAAAGATTTTTACTTAGTGATGTGGTAAAATTTATAACACCAATTTGTTTGAAAATATTGGAACAAAAGAGTGTCAAAAACTTTGATAGATTTGTAGTGAGTATAATGGTGCCTCCCCACTTGGCTATGCGTATTGGCGTATTCGCCGTATTTGACGCATAACTCCCATGTGTGGAGGGTCTATTCGCCAAATATTCGGGCATATTTGTCTATGTGGCGAATAAGCAAATAACAAACTCGCGTATCCGTACGCCTGTCGGTTTTTCAAGGCACATCAAAGGAGACAAATAGGCAAATTCGCAAATATACCGTCCACACATGGTCGGTATTCACTAGCGCACGATTTGTCAACCAGTTCAGACGGACGAGTAGTGGGTATCAATTTTCTTTATTTGGTTTCATTATTTTTTTTTAATAGGTGTAATCAAAAACTACTGATCCGATTTGGATGGGGTTTTCGTTATTAAAGATCAGGGAAGGTTTTAGTGTATGATACATTAGGATCTGCTATGTATTCTGTACCCAAGTTCTGTACTAAAACTCGACGGACTCGAACTCCTGATTACTGAGTTTTACGAGTGAGACTGATAATAGTCGCTGCGTGAATTCACCGTCAAGTTTTGCTTATGAAGATCTTCGGAGATAGACAATGGAACTCTTCAATGACAAACAGCAAATGACCCGCGATCGCTGTGATCGAATGTCTATGTATTGTTTTCATCATTCCATAACATAAAATCACGCCTTTACGGTTTTAGGGGGTAAACAGATGTACATAGTACACCCTCAAAAGAAACTAAAAATTTAAAAGATGGTATCAAAAAGAAGGCCATGCATCTACTCCTGTCCATTTACAAAAATCAGAGTAAAGAATCACTCTCTCTGTGAATGTGGTCTTGGTGAGTGAAACGTGCAACGTCCATGTTGTACATGAACAAATTACTCTCTGACTGGTATAGCAAACATGTTTGTCGTTTTGGTATTTGGCTCCATGTGTGGACGGTCGTATCGCCTATTTGCGTATACGTCAAATATATGCCATATACTGTCAAATACCTAATACCAATACGCATAGCCAAGTGGGGAGGCACCATAAGGTAAATTTATGATATTAGGGTAGGCGATATGTGAATAATCAGATCAAATAATGGCTGTAAAACTTGCAAATCAATCAACTATCCTGAAATAATGACCACGGTCACTCTGTCTAGAGGATGCATAAGGAGAAGCATTAAGTACTATTGAAATGTGTAACTAAAAACACGAACTTACAATGTTGATATCTGAACAAACATATTATTATCTTTTGTATCAACATAATCAACTCGGCTGCCAAAAAATAACCACAAAAGTGTAGTGTAACGTTACTGACTGTACTTTCATAGCTTCGAAAAAGTGCCTAATGACATCTCGTTTGTGGCTTGTTATAAAGTTACCAGTGCCCAGCTTTCGTACCCTAATTAAAAGTTTACGTGTGTTTCTTTGCGGTTTAAGCCTCAGATCATAAAAATAAAGGAGTAGCTAAATAAGTAGAGTCGTTAGCACAATATTTTCATAGCCACATTGTTTTATCCAGCGCTTTATTTGTACGTGGTAGTGTTAGTTTCAGTGTATTACGTTATTTTATACAAACTTTTATTTTTTACATACTCGGACTGCTTTTATACTTATCATATTTCAAATTGGCAACGATAATATCTTGATTTGATGTTCTGAGGATACATCTCATACATCTAACGAATTATCATAATATACAACTTTCTTACTAAGGATTGAAACAAAAGTGTTGCTATTTGAGATTATTTCATAATAATGTAGTATTTGTAAAAGAGAATGTATAACAAATAGGGTCCCTAAGGGATTTGTAGCACTTTATCCGCTTTTACTTACAGTTAGGTACAAAAAGGTATCTACATTTAGTTTCTTTTTATTTTACTAAAAGTATCGATAGTAGCTTTATCAAGAAACAAACTAGGGTATAATAATATAATATTTTTGATGAGGGGCATATTCTGTCAATGTTTTATCATTCCCATAATATTATTTAGCTATAGTTATGTTCTGTTGGGACAGTGGAAATGTTGTTTCTTGGCTTCCTCATTTTGGCAAATCAAAGAATTGAATAAATTGGTGTGAACAAGCAAGTCATAAAGGATGAAGTGGGAGTTCAACCAGTATGCTGTCCAATCCAGGAGTTGCCAATATTTGGTATAAAATAAAAATACCCTAATTCATTATTAATTTATTTTATGCTTAGTTTTACTTAAACAATACTATGTAGGATAATTGTTGACAATTATTGTAGGTATTTGGTAGGAGTAGTAGGTAAATGTATAAAATTATTGATAGTAAAAAATAATATAAGTGTTTACAACAGCCGATCTAGACTAGACTATTCATAATACATTCATATTTGTTTGTTATGTCAATCAGCTGTGATTAACTATTGTCATTCAAAAACCAACCTCATACTTACTAGATAGAGTGTTATTTTGATAAAACTAAGCATGGAAGTTCCATGTCCATTCGTTATTCCTCCAAGTAACATCAGCTATCTGCCAGTGAAAATCAGTCCAGCCGTTTTGGATATTAACCGAAACAAAAAGACAAATTGACAAAAAAAATTAAAATTGTTTTTTTCATTTTACTAAAAAGCTGTTAATTTGACATTACAAATAGACACATTCAATTTTATTTATTTGTATAGATATGTACTGTGGACGTAAAATATATATTTAAGGCTTGAAGTACCCGTAATCTCAAATGTATTATTTATAACATACGGCCAGCAGTCACGATATAGAAATCTGTCATTACGTGTTATCGATCCGATTATAACGATTATTGGTAGTGTCTACTGTCAATGCTATCGGTATCTTATCGATTTTTCTCGCAAACATAATAACTTGACTCGCGATTCCTGAAATTCTATATTTTTGTAGGTAGTTTTGGGACGCGCGTCCCTTTCGCGAGCCAACCGTATTTCTCGTAATGTTTGCGAAAACTGCTACCATTTTTGACAGCCCGGTATCTAGGCTGTAGATACATGCATTTATCGTCACGGCAACCAATTTTTTTTTTATTTTTATCGATCGGTAGTTTGCGATGACATGTCATGTATGTATGTCGAGCCTGCAGGCCCCAAATTATATTATTTATAGCGTAATAGTTATTTTTTTGGATTCGTAATATTTTTATACGTGATATCTTTTGATAGACTGATATACTGTTGACGAACAGATGGTCACTGGAGCCGAAAGGTGCACGAGTGGAGATCTCGAATTTGGAGGGCAACTTGAAGTCGCCCATGTCATCGTAGTTAAAGGTACGAACCTTTGTTGACCCAGACTTACAGATTTTCTGTATTATATTATAGATTAGCCCATTATTGAGGTGGGATCCTAAAACAAACCTCTACTAAAGTAAAAGTAACTAACCTGTAATTTTTTCCACTGTATTCTACCAATGCATCGGCTTGCATTGCGCCACGCTAATTTCGCACCAAACACCAATTCTGATGTTTTCAGTTGATACGTGCCTTTTTCTTTTAACTCCCTCTTTACTTCCTCTAATCTCGACGTATGTGCTTCGGAGTTATCTCTGTAAATAAAACGAAAGTTCCAATAACTGACAACAATCGTGGAATTTCTAATGTGCCTGGAACAATGTATTTCCGTCACGAACTTTAAGGGATTCAGTAAAAGGCCTCGATTATATTTACATAAAAGCTTGTTGGATTTTTCAATAAAAAATAGGCAAAAGTTTTGCCATACAGCTTTATTTGCCCCGTTGAATAGAAAATGAGATCATTATTTTATCCAGAAATCAGTAATAGATCGCTAGACGCGAATAAAACTTCGAAAAAAACTAGTTTCGAATTAAAATAATGTAAGTAGGAATGAAAATATATTTATAAATATATTTTTATTATTCTGTAGTAAATTATGATTGACGGTTTTATTTTAAGTAAGTTTAAATTTTAATAACTAACCTGCGTATAGAAGCGAAATATTGTGTGAGGAAGGCTTTTGCATCTTGGAACACCTCTTCTGTACTCCGTGGAGTATCCCCTCGGCTTGGGATGTCCATAACACTCGTCTGACAAACTTTTTCCGTGCATTTTGTGTTCTGGAAGAGAAGAAACAAACGTGTTTAGAATTCATATTTTTATTTTGTCATAATTTTATCACTGGCACAAAACATTTGTTCAATGCTTTGGCATAGCCAGTTTAGGGTTAGTATACGAGTCAGTTTTGTGATAACTAGGTTTCCATTGTGATTTAAAACTGCTTTATCGTTTCAGTAGACAATATTATCGGAATCTTTAACATCCTCAATAGCATAATTACAGCTAGTTCTATTTTAAAATGTGTTAACACTCATCCAGCTGGGTTGGGCTTAAATAATGTGATGTGCTCAAAGCGATGCTTATCATTAATTAATGTCATGATTATTACCACTTCAGAGTACTATCTTGTCTTGTCTAGAATCTAATCTATCAAACACGTCTAGTTAATTGTTTATGGTAGAACTTTTTCTCTCTCATTTATTAACGTCATTCGTATTTAACCAAATAATTTGTGCCTTAAAAATCAGAAAATTTGTAAACGTAGATTGGACAAATTTCTGAAATTTAAGTTTGAGTCGGGTCTACTGTCATACTCAATAATTCCAAACAATAATACTCAATACTTAAAACAGTTGATGATGCTATCATTAGTCATCTCATTATAGTTCTTATGAGAAAGTACCTTATGTTAAATCGTCTATAACAACGTGGTATTGTTAACACGAATCGTTTATGAGGTAACCATATAAACTATCTATCAAAGCAAATATATGTTTTCATAAATTATAGACAAATCATTAAAAACTATAATTACAGTATTACATCATCAGTCATGTTCAGTGATGACTAATAATCACCTGTAGTCAATGCTGACAAAAAATGTCCTATTACATACCTATAACAATACATATTGTGGACAGTTGTTGGACAATGATGTGAGGCGATTAGCAATAATAAGTCTTATTATTATTAATGGTGACTTCAAAATATAATTATCGATTTGACTGTTTCACCGGTAATAAAATTAAGATTGGAAGAATGTAATGTTCATAGATTGAGACAAGCCGTCAATGATACGCGAAGTGCTTAGAGCAAGTATTTGATGTTAAGAAACGCTATTATCTTGATGTATTATCGCGATTGCGTTTACTAGAAAGTGTAGGAGAAATTAGTTCAGTGAATAATATCGGTGACGATTTGACTATCAGTCCAAATTTGTTGTAGTAGTCAATTATAAATGAATTACTACTTAGTTTACTTTAATATTAGTTTTAGCTTTATAATAATGAAGTCGGTTAAAAAGTAGCCTGTTTCTTTCATGCCATAGGCTATCTGCGTGGCAAATTTCATCATGATTGGTTGTACCGTTAGCGTTAAGTGGTTGCAACCAAACAAACTCACTTTCGCATTAATAAAAACAGTGTGTGAAGTATTTTAATACACTTAATATATACAATACAATAAACCTTAAATAATTTATAGGTAAAATATATTACTTCTGTATCATATTGAGAGCTGCGGAGTTTGTAAAATATATTTTATATTTTAAACGTTTTATTGAACACCATTTTGAATATATTATTTACTCAAAAACGTTGATTAATTTATTATCAATCTATATTAATATTATAAAGCTGAAGAGTTTGTTTGCTTGTTAGTTTGAACGCGCTAATCTCAGGAACTACTGGTTCGATTTGAAAAATTATTTCAGTGTTAGGTAGCCCATTTATCGAGAAAGGCTATAGCCTACTTTTTATCCCGGTAAAACACTAGATCCCTCGGGAACGCGGGTGAAACCGCGGGGTGGAAGCTAGTTATTAATATTCAGACTAGAAATAGTTTCTAAACATGAACTTTTTTTAATTCCTGTTATTCTGTAAATAATCATCACTCGAGAGCCGTTTCCAGGCCTTTCTAGCATTTCCCATAAGTTTCCGACTCTTCAAATGATGTCGCCTCCCCAACGTCAATTCAGTTTACTGACTCTATAGTTTAGAAAAAGTTTGTTTATTCGAACAAACAATTTACAGTTGGTTACAAAAAGGCTTCACCACAATGTATCCTGTGTCACCAACCTACGTTCCCCTACTTTCATTGTATGACTGCTGGAACTAATCAAGGCTGGCAATCATTCTGCTTGGAAACAATCTGCTATAAAATTCTAGAAACATTTAAAACAATCCAAGTAGATTAATAATTTAAAATCTCTCATTAGGAAATTCTTTTTTATGAATAATTATATTATTATTACCTAGATTGAAAATTAAGAAAACAAATTGAGATTGTGACGAAATAAAAAGAAGTCTACAAGATTTATCAAATACTTTTTACTATATTTATAGTTATCACCGTCTAAATAGAGTCACAAGGCAGAATTATAAATTAACACAGGCTTAACACCAAACAGCATATCATACGAGGTTGATATAACTGATTGCGTGAAAGCATTTGGTATGATTTTTGGCAAAACCTGGCAATATTAAATCGTTATTTAAGCTTGGTCGATATTGGTAGATTGGTAATATTTTTGAATAGCAAAAGATGAATAATTCTAGGATCTCTATTATGGATTAGGCAGAAAGTTCATAAAGTAACCAAAGTATTGCATAAAAGTGTATATTATTGAGAATCGATGCAATTTGACGTTGAGTTTCAGTAATTTTGGTTGAAGAATGAAAATAAGTCAAGGTTTTTTTTTTGTTTCAAGTTATATACAAATATAAATAATGACATTATTATGGACTTTTTCATCAATCAAAATCGAATGATTCTATCTAATTATAATATAAGAATAAAATTATTTTTGGTTTTTGTTGTCAAATAGGTACTAATAGGTAGATACTTATCATCACTAAGTTATTTTATACTTATACATTTTCTTACAAAAGATACTCGATACCTTTTTAGTTCAACATAGTCCATTACGTATTATGAAGAGATACGATATAATATCCCTCATAGATTATGGTTCATGGATATCACGCGGCCCCATTTCCACAATTAGCACTGTATTGTTACGTCCATCATTTAGTAAATCAGTTCAATATCTGGCACCTCGAGATATGCTCTAATGGTTGCTATTATGCAGCTATCAAGTTATCTAAATGCTATTTATGGTGTATTACATAGGTATAACTTCAGGTTGAGAATTTATTTAACAGATTCAAGTACTTAAGTGTACTCCACTCATTATAATGACGTATACTTATATTATCACATATTCACAAAGTGAGTATATTTTTATCAGTGACAGATTAATTGAGCCGAAATAAAAGCTTTTTGTTATACTTCTCGTTGATTTATTATCAAATTACTATATTTATACTTATTAAGGTAAATCATAAGTACCTAAGAACGTTGTCCGGTTTTCGAAAAATGCTATTTCATAAATTATGCTAAATCGACAGCTACTTTTTTAGTTTGAGGAAAATTTTGTTATTGACATTTACTAAATCGGGTTATCATACAACATTCTACTTTATCACACAACCGTTACATGCCATTTAAGAAACCATTAATAAATAATAAATATTCTGGGACTTTATTCCTCACACACGGCCATCTGACCCCAAACTAAGCAGAGCTTGTGCTATGGAAGCCAGATAACTGATATACTACATATACTACTTTTCTTTTGTAAATACATACATATATAGATAATTACACCCAGACACAGGACAAACAGACATGTTCACGCACACAAATGTTTGTCCTGAGTGGGAATCGAACCCACGACCAGCGGCGTGATAGATAGGGTATCTTACCAACCACGCCAACCGGCCCGTCATGGGACATTACATTACATTAGGGACATAATAAAAAAATTAGTTTTTTAGAGTGGTTTTTCGGATATACATATAAAGGCTTACATTTATTAGATTTGAGAAATATTTTTGTAACAAAGGAATACTGCAAAATACTAATAATTATTGTTGTATGGGAGGTTTTTTTTAAACTATACTTATTGTTTTCATCATAAATTTACATTAGATTATAGGTGTCTCTTAAGTTCACTAGATCTTTTTGTTACATATAGCTACCTATTATTTTTATTTACAGGAAATTACCACCTATTTCTGGTTCTACCTTTTTTCTCACAAAGTTTGTTTAAAATAATTTTCATTAGAATTAAACAGTTGAAGAAATGTCTCAGTACCGGAACTTTAGAGACACCACACTCGAGGTCACTAACTCGTATCAATACTTTTTGATCTAATTTAACTCGACAATCACACGGTCTTTTCTAAGAATAATCTCTCGAATTCGTCTCGGGGAATTTTATAGCACTCATTTTATTTCAAAGGAGCCATTGTTGCAGTGTCATAGACCCGCAGCTAGTGTAACATTTATTGATGGAATAACCGAAAGACGGGATCGTTTTCAGGGTTGCCACATAAATTATTTTATTCAAGTTTTGTCTACATAGTAAGGTGTGATGTGAATGATAATTTATTTTTTAATTACATCATCAGTCATGTTCAGTGATGACTAATAATCACCTGTAGTCAATGCTGACAAAAAATGTCCTATTACATACCTATAACAATACATATTGTGGACAGTTGTTGGACAAGTTTTGTCTACATAGTAAGGTGTGATGTGAATGATAATTTGGTTAACATTTTAATTTGATACCTAGTTTGATAGGTTTTCGAACTTTTTCATTCTTAAATAGTTATGTATGTATGTACATATAGTATTTGATCCAATATTTTGTAGCTATAAAGGGAATTGTATCTCAAAAGTATTATAGACTAGCTTTCGCCCGGCGTTTTTACCTTTTATTACTTATTGCTTATCACCCTTTACATCTATTAGTATGCCGTACGATCCAGTATTATGGACAACAACGAATTATATAATATATATTTTACTACAAATTTAAATTAAATGATATATTGTGACAACCCTATGCTTGCTTAATGCATGATAATAAATCGTCTTTTTACAATTTGCGCAGATCCGGATCTCGATAAAGACATTTTAGTTTTTTTATTTATTTTAAGTGTCATTAAATACTTATAATTTAAATATTTTTTGATGTTAGCGTAGGTAATGTTTATAATTATGCATATATTGATTCAGGATTAAGTAATATCTTGGTTTAGAGATGACAACAAAACGTATAACAATACAATCAAAAGTAAGCCATAGATCCATAACATTTTATTCAAATAGCTTTATAAATTATTTTAAACTTCCTCAAGAACAAAATCTATTGATTAAAACCCTAAACAAAATTAATACTAAAATTCCGTTCTATCTTGTCCTATTATCCAACGTCACAGTACCTCATCTACAGTACTTGCAGATTTCATGTCTACAACGAGGTATTTCCCGCATCCGGCTCATTCCCAACCATGATTGGTCACGACTCTTCCGTGACTCCGTTTCTATTATCATTTGTTACTTGGTCATTATCCCGAACAGTTTCGTCATTTAGATCAATAGATAGTACAACAAGTTTCTCATTGTCATTTGTATTGGTTAGTTTTTTACTTCGGTAACGGTGTCCGAGACTATTAGATGATGACAAAACAGTTTTCTTATTAAGTTAGATGGGTTATTCCAATTGCAGTTGAATTGTATGTGGTAATAAGACATGGTCGTGATAAAAAAATTGTCTTCACAATTTTACTGTTTGAGAGAAATTTTTAAAAACCAGCACACTAAATTCTAAACTCTTCTTTTGTTATTAAATTACATTCTAAACTCTTGTTTTGTTATTATTTTACATATAAAAGAGAAAGTATGTATGTATGTTCCTTATAGACTCCGAAACCGCTGAACCGATCGCGATGAAATTTTCAGACAATCTTCATATTAGCCCCGCGGGTAATCCTGTAAGGTTTGGTGGTGAACGGAGCACTCGGGACCGCGGGTGAAACCGCAGAGTGGAGCTGGTAATAAATTACAAAAAATTATATCCGATATTTTGGTGACATTTAGAATTGCTAAAAATCATGCCGCCACCTAAATTAATATTTTCTTTTTGTATACAACATTGGCGGCAAACAAGCATACGGCCCGCCTGATGGTAAGCGGTTACCGTAGCCTATGAACGCTTGTTATACCAGGGGTATCACTCACGCGTTGCCGACCCTTTCCCCCGTCCCGATGAGCTCTGGCAACCTTACTCACTCGCAGGAAAACAACTATAAGTTATTTGACTGCGGTATTCTATAAGGTGGAGGTACTTACCCAATCGAACTGCTCTTTTATTAGTATGAAATCAAATCAAGCAGCTCAAGTATCCTTGACTTGACTATACCAATAAAATATGAGTAAAGATTCTAAGCACTGATCAATTCTAATATTACCAAATGCCATTATTGATCATTCTATTACCAAACGTAACCATCTAGTCACGTTTCCATCCAGTATCAACAATGACTGTATGTGTCCACGCGACTGCTGGAGACATTTCCTGATTGTTTTGCTGTCGTTCGATCTCGTTTGAGAGTTTGCAACCACAGTGTGTTGACGGGTTGAGATTGTATTTTGTAGCTAGATACTGTGGAATATTGGGTTAGCTTGTTCGACCTACGAGTTACCTAATGATAGTTACTATACTTTAAGTAACTGTCTTGTTAATATTCTATTAATATTGTAATTGAAAAGTTTGCATTTTTATTACATAATCACTTCGTAATGGCTAAGTACATTTTGTTGTAACTTAGCACAAATTATTATTTTAGTATACTAGTGTGTTATTACTTAGTTTGATTGTAATCAATTACAATCAGTTTCAATTAGAAACCGGTTAGATACTGCGTATGCAAACAGTGCTTCATTACAAATGGAATATATACTAATATTATAAAGCTGTAGAGCTTGTTTGTTTGTTTGAAGGCGCTAATCTCAGGAACGACTGTTTCGTTTTGAAAAATTATTTCAGTGTTGAATAGCCCATTTATCGAGGAAGGCTATAGGCTACTTTTTATCCCGGGAAAACATAAGATCCCTCGGGATCGCGGATGAAACATTATCTTTTATAAAACATAATATTTCTATCGATATCCTGTATATCCAATTAAATTAAATTCAATTCAATTCAATTCAATTCAATTAGTTTCAATATGAAACTGATTGAAACTGATTGCAACAAAGTTACGTAATCCATGTATGTACCGATACACTTTATGAAGATTTAAAAATAATTCTTACATATTTTTTATTATTATATAGGTACATCCTCTCCATTTAAGCTCTCCAAATTAGGATTTTTATCAGCGGTTAAAATTTTATCATTACATAAAAAAAAGGTTTTCTGATACGTATCAATAAATTAGCTCCGCATTACCGCTTCATAATGTAACATCCACTGAAATTATAAAATTGTACACTTTAATGACCTAGACAGGAAATTAACATCTCATTCCTGAGGGGTACTCAGATACCTACTAAATATTCATGTTTTTCTTTTATGTCAGAAGTCTGACCAACAGGCAGGTGGTAACTGCTACCATCGCCTATTTTGTATTACCGACCTTTATAAAGCCTAGAAGGTAACTAACTTTCAAGTACAACTTCAAAAATATTACGTCCTGGGGTTTAACGATAGATTTTCAACTTGGAAGCCAGACAGGTACTACAAAGTGCAATATAATTCAAATAATCCTACTAATATATAATTTAATATAATATTATAAATTATAATTATACAAACTTCCTAATCTTAACTTATATATCCTTAATAATATTATAAATGCGAAAGTGAGTTTGTTTCTTACCTTTTCACGCTTAAACCACTGAACCGATCGCGATGAAATTTGGTATGCAGATAGCCTATGGTACGGAGAAGGACATAGGCTACTTTTTATCCCGGGAAAACTTAAGATTCCTGGGGAACGCGGGTGAAACCGCGGGGCGGAAGCTAGTAATGTCTAATAATATCTAAGACTAGACGTATGGTTCATTGACAATGTCACACACCTGATACCTAAGTGAATAGCCTTAAGGATCATTTTACATAATTGATTCCGTTTGTGGAGAAACTTTTGGGTATTTGCATGGTTATCTACAATATAACTTTGAACGTCACCGCGGCTTACCATTCAACCGCTTGGGATGTATTTAAATATTAATCTAGTAAGAGGTAGGAGGTCACCATGAGGAGTAATGACACTAGGTAGGTAGGTAGGTAGGTATATAAATGAAAGGTAAAGTAAAATAATAAAGGTATGTAAATGGTCAAAACATTCATGAATTTCCAAGAATTAAGACAATTTATTATGGGAAATATAAGTGTTTTTATTTTGTATGGAGCAATTGATTGGTGACGTCATTGTACATGCCGCCATAGTCATTTGTATGAGGTGAGCTCAACCGTTTGACGCTGCTGTATTTATGTAAAAAAAATCTAAAAATATTTGATGACAGGATCTCTTACTTACTCAATATTAGTTTTGTTTACAAAAGAAATGGTACATTATCTTCATCGATATCATCAGCGGGTCTATTGCGTAACTGTATAGCAATCACTTTCAATTACATAGTTTCAATATAAAACTGGTTCAATATAGTGGTTTTCTGATAACTTTTTTTTGTTCTGGTAAATGCATTATGCAAACAGTGCTTCATTACAAATTGAACCTTACGTCTTTGTAATATTTCTATCAATTTAGAGATTGTTTGATATTGAAACTGATTGCAACAAAGTTACTTAATCCACGTACAGATATGATGAAGTGAATAATAGTCAATTAAAACATTTAATTAATCTATACTTTTTCATAATTATTTCACCGATAATATTTTCTTGTTTCAAAACAATACAACTTGTTCGTACATTAGTTATTCTGTTGTATTATAAAGATATTTAAAAAATACAAAGAAAAGCTAATTAACTATAATATGTTCGTTTTGTGGTCAGTACTACGTTGTGGGCTGTAGAGGTCATAGATTTATTACAGTACAAACTTAAACTGCCTAGTTGGGCACGTTTAAATTAACGTTGCGGTTTGTAACACCTATTGTTCTATTAATATAGTGTAAACGTCGATTACATTCACTTCCTTATGAAATAGTGTGTTGATTTTTTAATTGAATAAAAGAAAGAAAAGATTTTTTAAAGAAAAAAGTATAGAACCTACAAGGTCTCTCGCGTAGTCAGTTTGTTGACTTTCAACATTACCTCATACAGCCTAGTTCTCAATGTATAGGTATTTATTTTTGCTTTTAACCATTGTTAGAATAGGTATCTATAACCTTCAAGATCTTAATAATAATAATTTAGTACTAGTAGTATCTAATAGGTATATTTTCTAAATCTATGTAAGGTTTTTCTGAACAACTTTTATTATGAGACCTACTGACATCGGAAAAAAATAAAAATCTTACATTTTGATGGAGCAAACTTGACCCTAGTATGAAAAGTTAATCTTTTTACACGATTTCAGAGTTCACCATGATGAACTAGAATAGGTTTCGAAAATATACTACGAAATATCTACTCAGTATATAAATTACTAAATAATTATTTCGAGCATGAAGGATATATAAAAATGGCTAATAGTAAAAACAAATACCTATAAATTGAGAACTGTATGAAGTAATATGGTATTAGGTAAACCCTGGAACCAGTTGTGATAAATTTATAATCTTACCCATCAATCATTTTACAACATTTATATTATCATTTTCCTGCTTATAGAAGTAAAATCAACAAACGATGTGTGTAGACGCATTATGTTTCTAAGTAACAAACATGGGCGGTCATACTAATTAAAATGAAATTCTATCCAAGCTTTGACTGACAGAATCTATATTGATCATTCGGCCTTTGACTCACCTATCGTATTAACAATGAAAAAGTTTTGTTTTTTTTTATCTGGTTCATTTTTTTTTCTGGTGCATGTACACATTTGACGACAATACATACTGCTGAATCAAATACTCCCAATGTGAATTTCAAATTTAGAATAACTGCGCTTAGAAATGTGGCGTTATACTATAAAGTCGCTTACAAGCAAGAGCACGCGCAATTTTATTGGATCCATAATTAGCTATGGCTGAGGCACAATTTTGTCCTTTGTCATTCTTACTACACAAATATGCAGTTTCCTACAATAGTAAAGTAAGTATTCGCTGAATCAAAATGTTGTTCAGATTCCTTTGAATGGAGAATGTCAATTCGTCGTGAAAAAATAGTGTTCCATATCTTCTCTTTTCAGTATAATTGCTGCAGGGAAATTTTAATAAAAGAAAAAAAAATGATTGAGCAGAAACTGAGATTCTGGAAACCATATGACCTTATGAGACATTTGAACTTTTTAACCAACGTAGGTAATATTACGCCTTGGACTGCACTTGGCCTAACAAATATTCTCAAGATATTACACTCATTGGCATAACTGTTCTGTAACTGTACTGTCGTTGCAATTGCTGTTAAATTAATATCCACTTATAACCAGATGCTATCAATATCAACGCATAGTTTGAGCTGTTTCGCCACTCCGGCGCAAATTCTGAGTAATAAATTAATAATAGGCCACTAACAAGGCATTCGGGAAACTCGTTCATTATTTAAGGTGAGCGTTTGAGCCAACAA
Source organism: Tetheella fluctuosa (assembly GCA_951216915.1). NCBI lineage: Eukaryota > Metazoa > Arthropoda > Insecta > Lepidoptera > Drepanidae > Tetheella > Tetheella fluctuosa. The sequence goes on from OX578218.1 coordinate 11,198,937, forward strand.
GTGGGCTTTGTTATTAAATTAACAAGCCATGAGCTTGTTTGTGAGGTCGATTCACATTAACGATGTTCTCTTGCTCAATTTTATTTCTGCTTGCTTTGATTTATTTTTAACTAGCTTCCGCCCCGCGGTTTCACCCGCGTTCCCGAGGGATCTTGTGTTTTCCCGGGATAAAAAGTTGCCTTTAGCCTTCCTCGATAAATGGGCTATCTAACACTGAAATAATTTTTCAAATCGAACCTGTAGTTCCTGATATTAGTGCGTTCAAACAAACAAACAAACTCTTCAGCTTTATATTAATAGTATAGATTAGTATAGATGATATTGTGCCACCTTTTCTCTTCACTTTCGTGTGATTTAGTAAGCATCTTTGGCCAGATAATCGCTTGTCATGGTGAGATGGTCGAAATACCTAAGCAAAAAGATTATATATATTATGTATAATTTTGATAGGTCAATAAAAAATCTGAATAATTATGCAGATCCAAAATATTTTATTTAAATTATTTACAATACCAATGGATTACCAACGAATTCCCGACTTTTAGAAAGCCTAGAAGGCAACTGGCACTGAAGTGCAACTCTCGGAACACACCAAATACTAGATTAAAATCGGCATTTAAGGCCTCCCAATAGTGTGAATAATCACTATGGTGTATAAACACGCGGTTCTCACGACCGTGAAGACGTCCTTTGGTTGTGTGAGATAATTTCGAAACCGATATTTTTCCGATGGCTACTTTGGAGTTTGTTTCTTCTCAGACCCTTGGCGATAAAAACGGCTGTTATGTGATGCAGTAATAATAATTTATCTTTTGCTTTTTTAGACCAAATTACCTAAATTTAAAGTAGAAGAAACAACATTATTAACATGATTAAACCTTAGAGAAGCATTATTCAGCTTTAAAAGTGACCAGTTTAGTTGCTTCAGAAATATAAATAAATACTTTTAATTAGTGGTGTGACTAAACTATGCATTTCATATAATAATGTAAAAATATAAATTAATATATACTAGATTTCCACTTCACCGTATTCCCCGTGATCCCCTATATTATCCTCTTGGGGGTCCGAAATTCAGAAAGTCCCTGCTTATTGTCCACCCGTTGAGGATTCAAGGAATAGGTATTACCTATAAAATTATGGTTCAGGTTTGCATTGTCTGTCAGTCAGTCAGTAAGTAAGTCAGATTTATTAGTAAGTATAGAAGATTAATAGAAAAAGAACAAAAAAAGTTCGATAATATTTATTTATTTATTGGCTACCCAACTAAAAACACACATAACATTACCTTATTAAACTATTACAGTTTCTTTTCTCGTATGCATCTAAATTAAAGGAAAGCACAGCATTGATTTTTTGTTAAAGTACGAACTTATACAATAAACATACACATTGCTCAAATATTTGCAAGAAAAATATTCTATGAAAGAAAAAGAAAATGAACAAAAAATAAAAATTGTTACATTTTATGAAAAAAGCATTTTTAAATGAGCCCAAATTATCTCCAAAAATATCTAAGTCACACTTAAGAAGTAGATCATTGTACTTTCTGAGGATATAGGAAAATGGTGAGTTGTGCCCATAATTGATTCGACTGGTTTTGACGAACGGAACGATAACGGAAAACCCGCAAAGCGTTTGATCTTTGACTAGTAAAAACCAAAGTGATCATACTATCCAATAGTTCAAGGTCCTGAACAGTACTTTAGTAAGCGATTGGTGACGTGTTTTTTTTTTATTTTTGTTTAATTAATTTTAAGACTATTTTATGGCGAAAATGAAAATGTACGTGTTTCCAGTACGATGACTTTATTGCAAGAGCTAGATTGACATATCATAGACAATATGTTTGCTAGCCTCAAACATACTCCGGACACAGAAAAAATATCAATAATAGATATCCGTATCATTAAAATAGCATCTAATAGCTGACAGTGGACTGTATAATTTTAGGTTTTCAATTTTTTAAAAATCGCTAATGAATACTCATTAATATATAGTTCATTGTCAAAAGGTTCCATAATAATATAAATTAAAAATTAAAAATTAAAAGTTCACATAAGTATACTGAATACTACATAGTACGCTTATTCAAGTATAAACAACTAAATTAAACTTCCTTTACATTATTCTATATTCTTAACTTAAAGTAGTGAGTAATTATTATATTAATAATATACATATTTTAAATCTCACCTTAATTAGACAATGAACTTAATTTTCTATTGGCAAAATACATACTTTAGTTATAGAGGTTGTGTGACATCTGCCATTTGCCTTTTTTACTTCAAAGGCCCTAACCTTGCCATCACTTCCAGGAAAAACTCTCGTTACCCTGGCCATAGGCCATACCATAGGAGCTGTATTGAGCTCTTTTAAAATAACTAGAGATCCTACTTTAATATTTGGTAGTACATCTGTCCATTTAGGACGGTTTTGTAAAACATTTAGATATTGTTTTGACCAATATTTCCAAAATCTTTGTTGCAAGACAATACATTTATTCCAAAACTTAATGCGATTTTCAGGTGTTTTTGTAAGATCCTGATCTGGAATACAAGTAAAAGGAGCACCAGTCAAGAAGTGACCAGGTGTCAAAAATGAAAAATCTTCAATATCTGATGACATTGGAGTTATTGGTCGGGAATTTAAAATGCCCTCAATTTGCACCAATACTGTGTAAAGCTGTTCATAATTAAATATATTAGCACATAAAACCCTTTTGAGATGATACTTTACACTTTTTACGGCGGCTTCCCACAATCCAGCAAAAACTGGTGAATAACTCGGAATAAAATGAAAATTTATACCTAAATTGGCAGCCTTATTATGTACTTGTGATTGATGTTTTTTACAATTATTTAAATTGTACAGTTCAGTTAATTTTGACTTTGCTGACTTAAAGGTGCTAGCATTGTCACAGTAAACATCTGTGGGACAATTTCTTCTAGAAATAAAACGCTTAAATGAAGCCAAGAAAGCATCTGTACTAAGATCCGAAACCAATTCTACATGGATAGCCTTTGTGACAAAACACACATAAACAGCAATATAACCTTTAGTTGTAATGACACTTCTAATTCTAGATTGTTTAATTAATATAGGTCCTGCAAAATCTATACCCACCTTTTCAAATGGCCTACTGGCATGAAGTCTGTCAGCAGGTAATGAACCCATTAACTGTTTTGATGTAATGCCCTTAAACCGAAAACATGTTACACATTTGTGAATATGCTTTTTTACGATTCTTAATCCATTAATTATCCAATAACGTTGGCTTAAGCTACTCAGTACATGTTTCTGTCCAGCATGAAGCAATTTCAAATGTTCATTTTCAATTATTAACTGTACAAGCCTTGATTCTTTAGGTAAAATTATTGGATGTTTTTGACTATATGGCAAAGATGAATTCTGTAATCTACCACCTACTCTTAGGATACCATAAGAATCAAGGAAAGGATTGAGTCCTTTTAAATGAGATGATTTTATTGACCTGCCTGATTTTAAACAAGCAATGTCTTGTTCGAGAAATATACCTTGTTCATTTTTAATCAGTATTTTCAAGGCATCGTTTTGTTCTGCAAATGTAATAAAATCTTTCTTTATCCTACATTGACAATTAAGCCTTGTGTTTCTACTAAATCGTAATATATAAGCAAGCACATTTGTTGCCTTTTTTATATTTGAATATTTATCTAAAAGTTTAGAAAATAGAGAAACCTGCTTATTTTGTGATGCTGCACAAACCACCTCACTGCATTTTGAGTTTGTTATCTTTTTTACCTCAGGTAAGTTCTTAATAACAACTTCAAGTCTACAATCCTCAAATTTGCAATTGGTATTAGACATAAACACAGGTCCTGTCCACCACAGATGATTGTTTTGTAATTCGCTAGGTTCAATTCCCCTACTTAAACAATCAGCTGGATTTTGATCTGTTTTTATATATAACCATTGAAAGGAAGATGTATATTGATTAATTAATTTGACTCTATTAGCTACATAATTATTTAATTTTAGTGGATCAGTTCTCAACCAAGCCAATACAATTTGTGAATCGCTAAACAGACATACATCTTGTATTTGTAGTTTTTTACTCAATGTATTATATATTCGAAAACTTAACTTTGAAATAAGTAAGGCAGAATTCAGTTCCAACCGCGGTATTGACAATATATTGTCTTTCGGTGCTATCCTAGATTTAGAACAAAGAAGTGACATACATACATTGCCTTGACCATCTACAACTCTTAAATATATAGCACAGCCATATGCAATTATTGATGCATCTGCAAAACCAATCATTTGTATTTGCTTTTGATTATCAATGCAAACATTTCTTTTAACTTTAATTGGGGGCATATTGATTAAATTTTCATAAAATTTTTGCCATTCTTTGTCTAAAAGAGGCGGAGGAACTGAATCCCAATCGACTTTTGCTTGCCATAATTTTTGTATAATAACTTTAGCCTTGACAAAAACTGGCCCCGCAATACCTAATGGATCGTAAAATTGACTAATAAAACTCAAAATCTGTCTTTTTGTCTTAGGGATTTGATTAGGAACTGAACATGATAATATAAATGAGTCGATATCAATGTCAAATTTCAAACCCAAGGTTTTAATGTCCTTTATTAACTCCTTTTCTCCAGAAATTTGCTGTTCTATAGGTATATTTGCTAAAATATCCTTGTCATTACATGACCATTTATGTAATTCAAAACTTCCTTTTAAAAGTAATTGAATTAATTGAGTTTTTGTTTCAATAATATTACTCTTAATATCTTCAGTATGGAGGATATCGTCCACATATGTGGAATTTAGAAGAACAGATGCAGCTTTTGGATATTGATCCTGAAATCTAACTGCTAATTCATTCAAACATCTAGTTGCCAAATACGGTGAATTTTTTAACCCGTAAGTGACTGTATTTAATTGAATACACTGAATCGGTTTGTCTGGAGAGTCTCGCCAGAGGATATTTTGCAAAGATCTTTGATCTTTATCCAAAAGTATGTTCCGAAACATGCGTCTGATATCGCTGACAAAAAAGTACTTATATAATCTAAATAAAATCAAAATATCAATCAATTCAGGTTGTACCTTTGGACCATTTAATATTATGTCATTTAAAGAAATTTTGTTACTCGCCGTCATAGAGCCATCAAATACAGTTCTCAACTTCGTACTTAATGCCTCTTCTCTTATCACTGGGTGATGAGGCAAAAAATAGACTGCATCTTTAGAAAGATCATAGTTAGAAATATCAAAATAAGATGCATGCCCCAAGGCTATATACTCATTAATAAATTGTTGATATTTCTCAAATAATTGATAATCTTTCTGAAGTTGTTTTTCAAGATTTATAAATCTTTTCATTGCTAAACCAAGTGAATCTCCTAATAAATTTTTCACATCAGATATAGGTACTTTGAGAGGAATTGAAACTATAAACTTATTATTTATTATCTTGACAGTTTCCACAAAATATTTTTCACAATGCTGCTGTTCAGACGTATGTTCCGCAAATACCTCGGGTACCGATTCTGTTTGCCAAAACTTACTAACAGTTTCATTTATGTCAGATTGGCATTCATAACAAAATGCAGATACAGCAAACTTCTGAGGAGGGAAGTATGGGATGCTACCACCTACTATATACCCAAACCGCGTATGAATGAAGTAAGGTTGTGCAGCATCACCTTTTTGTAGCTCCTTAGGCTGTGGCAGCAGTGCCTGAAAAAATATATCGGCAGCAAGTAAAATATCTATTTCACTACTGATGTGAAAGGAGTCATCGGCTAGTTTTATATTTTTTGGTATTAAAATACCTGCAGTGTCAAAAGAATTCTGTGGCAATTTCGTAGTAATTTTATCTACTACAAAGCAGTTTGGTTGAACCTTGTATGGGTAAACACATGAGAAAACATCCAATTGTAACGAATGCTTTATATTTTTCTCAGTATTGGCTATGCCAATGATATCAATAGGATTTGGCATAAGCTGTTTACCAATAATCTTTGCTAAATTGATAGTGATAAAGGAAGATTGGCTACCTGAATCTAATAAGGCTTTAACAATTATCTCTTTGCCATTTTTGCAAATTAATTTGACCTTTGCTGTCGGTAACAAAACAAGATTTTTGCTACTCCCAGACAAAAGTGAGACATTGATGCCTTCCTTTTTGATTGATTGATCACTATCGTTATGCAAAAGAGTGTTATGGCTCTGCTTACATTGCTGACACTTGAAATAAAATTTACATTTGTTTCCAGTACGATGACTTTATTGCAAGAGCTAGATTGACATATCATAGACAATATGTTTGCTAGCCTCAAACAATTTTAAAACTACGATAGTGAAGGTGAATAACATCGATTAGAATTATTTACCTAATATTTTATTTATAGTATGTTGATATGGTGAAACATCTACGAAACAATTGTATTTAATTTAATTAGCTGTCATCCGCTATTTTGCCTGCGTTCTCGGGATAAAACTAGCTTTTTGCCCCGCGGTCTCACCCACGGTCCTTTATTTAACCTTCTTCGGAGCTGAACTTAAACTCGCCCTTAGTGTGAATCTGTGTGCAAAATTTCCAGTTTCTACACTCTGCTGTTTTAGCGTTGCGTTGATATATCGGTCAGCCATTCAGTGAGTTCTCCTTTTATATATTACAGACATATACCTAGTACGAAATATGAATGCTCTATGATTCTGATCAAAACATCTCAATTTTGTTCTCTATTGACTAATAAATTGAATCATATTATAATGATAATAAGGTTTTGTACCTAGTTTGTTACTACAATCACTTCGTTAAGATGAAATTTGGCATACATATTGATCATATTCTAGAATAAAATAACCTTGGGAACGCACAAAACCGCAGATAGATCTAGAAACATAATTGATATTATAATTTTAAGCAAACCTTGATTCTATGATTAATTATTAGCAATTAATCGGAACAATCGATCATTGTTCTAGCGGACTCAATTCTTTCGATGTTAAAATAATGTTGAATCGACACGACATTTCGAATGACCGCAAAACTTATTACCAGTGAAATTAATACTTAATTTGCGAACGAATTCCCTCTGTTGAATATTTAAAGCCTTTGTTCTCATCGTGAAACAAAGTATCTTTACAATCCTTGGATTGCTTCTTGATTGCCTTTCCATTAATAAGTAGGAACTTTATTGCCTTTAACTATGATGCGGTTTGTAATTATGGACTCTAGCTCTTACTGATATTGCTGTTAATTCTCAATTTTAAAATGCAACGTATCTCTATCTATCTGTTAGGAATTTAAGAACTACAAAACTATTTTAATGTACTTTGTCATAATTACCGAGGTTCCTTGAAAAAGGTAATGTGTTTAAAGTATTCCGTGTGAAATAATTCAGATGCAAAATAAAATGTACGCTGGCGGAGTCGATGGTAAAGGCAATCCTACTAATATTGTAAATATGAAAGTTTGTGAGTATGTTTATGTACATATTTAAAACTTCATACACTTGTTACAGCATAATACTGAGCGGATTAAGATGAAACTAGTACATAAATAGATCGTATCCTAGAATAACACAAAAGTTACTACCTTTATACATAGAAAATATTAGTTCCCTGAGGAACGCAGGTAAAACTGCAGGGCAGACGCTTGTACTCAATAGTAATAATATAGCGAGAAAGTAGATTCTCATAGACTGCCGTTCATTCAAGAAGATAGACGAACTCTATGCTATCTACGTACCGGATCTACCCTTTTACATGATGACAAGTTGGCAAGATGCCTTCTTGAGACATCGCGAGAATTTTGCGTTGCAGTTTCCTCGTAGCCTCTTGAAAATAGTTATAGGTTCTATAATCACATTTTTGTTATCTAATAGTTGGCTATCTACTTACAATGAATGCTACTTACACCTGAATAGGCGAACATCTGTCTCCAAGTACCTACCAATGTGTTCCGGTAACTGCACTTGAGAGCCAGTTCCTTCTAGGCTTTGTGTGCTTACCACCTTCGGCCAAATCACCACTTCCCATGGTGAAATTGTGATCAAACCTATACAACAACAAACCTAAATAAAAAAATGGCCTTAATGTGCCAAGCACAATATTTACACATAAACCTAGTGCCAATTTGAATGTGAGCATCATATTGAAATACAATAAATCTTTTAGCGATGTGAAAACCGCCAATGAATGAACATTGCGGTTTTATTCGATAAATTATCTTTATTGAGCTGTAACGTTTTATAACATTCATGTTTTCATAGACCAAAATTCTTTTGATAACAATCATAGAGCATAGTAATCATACTATCTGTATGTATATACAATAAAAGGAAAACTGACAGACTGGTCGATATATCAACGCACAGCTCAAACCACAGGGTCACGTAACTCGAAATTGAATACATAAATTTAAAAAAATCAAGACCGCTAGTTACCTACGGTCTTTAATTCCAAAGCTAATTAATTTTATTTTGTGCCAACAGTCAATATTCCTATCCACTTCAAATTCTGGGACATTATTCCACTAATATAATGGTATGGGTTCTATTTTGTACGTTTATTTGGAATTCCAAAGATTTTAGACATAAATTTTGGTGTGTTGAAACCCATAAGTGTGGGGTGTTTATGAATAGGTCTTTAAAAATGATATTGAGGTTTTTAACATCATTTTTTTGTAAACTGAATAGTTTGCGCGAGAGACACATCCAAAGTGGTAAAATGTGTAACCCCCCCTAACCCCCTAACCCCCTGTAACTTCTAAAATAAGTGAATGATAAAACTAAAAAAAATATATGATGTACATTACCATGCAAACTTCCACCAAAAATTGGTTTGAACGAGATCTAACTAGTAGTTTTTTTTTTAATACGTCATAAATCGTAAACCGCAATTTACCTTTCATTCAATCAACTCAAATATAAAAAAAAAATAGCAAAAAGCAAGGTCTTACAGCACAAATAAAGGAAAATTTCTAAAAAATAAAAAAAGTTGAAAATTAAAGGGTGTCCCCATACATACATAGTTATGCCAATTAATAAAGACCTCATATGGGCGCTCATACAATTTAGAGGTCTAGCTTAATTGGCACCAACCTCAAATAAGGCAAATAAATAAAATTGTGCATTTCCCTTGATGGACGAACAATGGAAGAAGTTTGAACGGAACCCTCGGTGTTCGAGTCCGACTCGCACTTGGCCGGTTTTGTATGTATGTCAAATGTTTGACAAGCAGACGATTTGCCTGTTGGTAAGTTGGTCACCACTTTGGTCTTGTACATTTGCAATACTATGAGCAACTACTTAACAAGTCAATATTACTGCAGCTCCGCTTATTATTTATTAAGATAACATATTACTACCTACACACGTTACTATAGTATAATACCAATATTAATTCCCCAGTACATCCGCTTCGAATACTCAAAGAGACATCGATCTTGTTGACGCGTCACTTTGACATTTCATGTGTTTGACATAAGCTATATAGACTAGAGATTCCTTTGAAACTCGTTTTAATTTTAATTATTTCTCAGAACCGATGAACGTCGATCGCAATAGACTTGTGACGTCATTATAATTTAATTGGATAATGTGACATATTGATTTCGATGAAGCTATAAGAAGCTCATGAGAGCAATCTGTAAGCTGCAAGGTGATGAACTAGGGAATACACTAAAGTTGTCTACAAAAGACAAAAATGATTTTCATTGTGTATTGTGTAACTCATAAATATTAAAATCCACCTTAATCTTTATAATAGTTGCTATTAGGTAGCTTGTAGATAAGAAGATTTACCGCTAGTCGCGTAAGAGAATAAGCTTCATACAAAATACATACACAATAAATACTATATTAAATGTGTGATAACTTTAGAGTTTTGTATTCATAATATAGTAGTTAGTCATAGGTCAATAATTTTATTGGAAGGTGAAATATTAAATGCTTTGTAAGTACTGACAATTAAGCATTAATTGTTATGTATTGTATCCTCCCTAGTGCACGTGGTCTAATAATAATATGGCTCAGTTTGTTATAGCTACAATGTTAACTATAAAAGCATGTCCATACAAAAACATTAATAACTGAAAATTGAACACCAAAGGGAAGGCAAAATTATAAACTATCAATATTCTATACGTACATAGGAACTGCCCTCATGCGTATTTGGGACTAGAAAAAGGGTATAGTAAGTTTAAGTGTATGCTTTCAACAATTCGTATTCTACACGGCTAAAGTCTCAAAATAGTGTCCATTATTTATCTTTCATATGATTCTGGCCTTTGTCATAATTCCACGTTCCACGAATTATGGCGTAACAAATGCAAACAGAGAATTATTAAATTCTAGAGTTGGTTGTACACTGTACACGATAGAACGGATCAGTTGTTTATTTTGTATTCCCATGTGAACCGCTTTGGTCGTCAAGCTATGTACGCAGAATACTAATATCTGTAATAGAGTCCAAAAAATCTTTGTCGGCATAATTATGTGTTGTGAGAGAATGTCTGTCACAATTTATGTTAGATTATAGACCATATTGTAATGACAGTAGGATTGCCGGCGAAATTACAGGCACAGGAGACTTAACAACTTCATGTCTAAAGGTTGGCAGGGAAAATATAATGTTGTATTTTCTTGGCCCGTGGTGCTATGAGCGTCTATAGGCTACGCTAACCGATTACCATCAGGTGGGCCGTAAGCTTGTTTGCCATCTATGTAGTATAAAAAAAAATGTTTGCGATATTACTATCATATCATAATAATAATTAGTATGCTAATGAATTAGTTTATGTGCATTTCTAATAATGTATTGGCTCCTTTAAGTATACTAAAGCCTTAGACAAAATCTAAAAGTAAATTATTGTAAATAAAATGTTCCCGCTAAACTGGTATACAATTATATCACGTATACCTTTTTTTTTTCATCACTATTGGTGGGATGTGCCGTTATCTGCCGGTATTTGAGTGCTTGTCAAGCTATAAGCCGCATAGAGGTTGCGGTAGATCCGTATAATGCAAAATCGTTAGGTGTAACTAATTTGCTCCAATCAACTGAAACCCGCAGCGATTAAAACGCAATTTGGTAAAACACCCGTCGTCACCTTAGGTTTATTTTATAACTATGTAAACTACGTCGTAGTTTTTTTGTACACACGCTACTATAATCATGGACGACTGCATTTTTACATTTATTATTTTTACTGTTTCCTAGTCATAAAAAAATCGGCCAAGTGCGAGTTGGACTCGAGCACGAAGGGTTCCGTATCATTATCTATAAAAACGGCAAAAAAACACGTTTGTTGTATGGGAGCCCCCTTGAATATTTATTTTATTCTGATTTTTAGTATTTGTTGTTATAGCGGCAACATAAATACATCATCTGTGAAAATTTCAACTGTCTAACTGTCACGGGTCATGAGATACAGCCTGGTGACAGACGGACAGACGGACAGACAGACGGACGGACAGCGGAGCCTTAGTAATAAGGTCCCGTTTTACCCTTTGGGTACGGAAATTAAGCTTATTGTTTTTAAATTGGCAATGTTTCTATCTATATATATATAAATGCTACAAGTATAATTAATTATTTAAGTAATATAGTCAGCATATTTACTATATAATAGAACAGTGGGTTTTACTATTCGTTTCTAAATTTAATAAAAAAAATTACATACTTTATCAATTATTTTCAATAAATAATAAAATATATATCTTAAGATGCGTGCTACATCCTCGCCCTCGTCTTGACTCCTCCTGGGGTCAGTCGATGGCCAAACGTAAGCCTATTTGACATAAAAAACAACTACATCTAATGACCTAGAGACTAGTTACTTGCACCCAATAACTGATAGCAACTAACTAATTTACAACACAATAATTTGGAGACTCGTGATACGTCACTTAACACCTCGAATCTGAATGACAATGATTTTTTGCTCATTGGTTTTCATCTATGAATGTAGCTGTTCATTCATTGTAAATTACTCAGAGTAGAGACATATGTCTATTCTAATGTTTGTAAAAAGTGATATTGTATGTGGTAATATGAACACTTAGATATTATGTGCATACGCATAATTTGAGTATTAATTGTATGTTTTACAATTACAAGAAATCACAGAAAAGGAGTTGTAATACGCTTGAATAATAAATGGATATGGATAAATAATAACTTGAATAAACACAGTTATTAAGCCACATGTTCCTGCATATAATTTTGTGTACCGACGAATAGATGCTAATTTGTACTGAGAAAATCTTTATGTGTAATTTAATTACCTAATTATAATGTGGTAATTTTATTACAGTCTGTTTTGTATCAATTTATAGTCAATTGTGCAATGCATGTCTATAACACGAGATAGAATAGTTTAAAAAAAATACGTTTAAGTTTTACACACAAAATATTTGGTCCTAAGGGTAATCAGAGTTGACCCGGGCGTTGAAGATAGCCTTTAAAAAGGAAAGCCACAGAAATTATTTAAAATAAGAACATTAGAGTGATATGTTAAAGCATGATGTAAAAAGCAGCAAACTTGCTTAATACTAAATACCAAAATTATTTACAACAAAATCATTGATTAGAACCTATATCAGAACCAAACTTTAACCAAATTTTCTTGAACTGTCAAACAAATAAGTTTGTTATCAATTCAGTGGAATATGATCGAAAGTTTTACTTGAGTCTAGATCTAAGATTTTACTTTAAGTCTCTATTTATTTTATATATGAATAAGTACATCTGTAAACAAATTTTATTTAAAACGTCCAAAACCATCTTATTTGAAACTTGCTATTTGTCTATAGCTGCGGCAGAAAGAGGTATGCCTTACTTATATTTACTTTAAATTATAGTTTAGGATAGGAAGCAAATCTAGAGATGCATTTCACGGCCAGAGATTTCATGTGCCGAGTCGCCACGCTGACAAAGAAATGCTACTACTACTAGAAAATTGCAAGATGTGCACCTCTAGATTTAGTTCCTATTCCATAATTCATCTTTAAGGCTCAATTTGATTAAAAAATAACAAATTCTCATTGCATTCCTAAACTGTAACAACCGTAGGTGGCACCAAAAGTAGCCTAGCTGACACATGTGTGACGAAAAATGTTTCAGTAAATTTACGACATTTCTTGATGAAACCACATAGGTAATAAACGCATCCGTGATTTCGATATGTGTCATGACATCCAGAACAGACCCCAGGAAATGGTATCAGGTGTACCCCAAAAATTAGGTCAAAGTCCTAACGAGTTATAGGTATCATATTGTTTTTTGCTCAATAATAATAATGTTTGTGTTATAATTTTGTAAATTTGTCTTTATATTTTTTGACGGGCCTGTTGGCGTAGTTGGTAAGATACCCTATCTATCACGCCGCAGGTCGTGGTTTCGATTCCAACTTAGGACAAACGTTTGTGTGCATGAACATGTCTGTTTGTCCTGAGTCTGGGTGTTATTATTTATATATGTATGTATTAACAAAAGAAAATTAGGACATCAGTTATCTGGCTTCCATAGTACAAGCATTAATTATTTTTTAGCTTTGTACACTATGTAAAATTCTTGACTTTTATTTTCTTTATGGAGTGTTTGACCACAATCCCACCATGGTAAGTGATGATGAGGTTGAAAGTAGTAAGCACACAAAGCTTAGAACGGAACTGATCTCAAGTGCAGCTGCCGACACTCCGGTACATATTTACTTGTCTCAACATGACTCTACCTCCCACTTGCTGTGGAGGATGAGAGTACATCAGCTTTTATTATAAGTAAGTTTAAAAAAGAAAAATAGTTCGTGTGGGAGTCAATGATAGCCAGTAGGCCAGTAGGTTTCATTAAAAAAAAAACCTTAAAAAAAACATAATTTTACAATTTCTATTTTCATACTAATGTACATTGTACATATCCAAAATAGAGTCGAGTATAAACAGATGCTCTTGCGCAAGATAACATTATAGTTAATTAACGCGAGCGTTCATAAACATTGAAGAACAATAGGGACAAGAGAAAAAAAGGAATTTGAATGTATTATTGTAGTGAAGAAATAAAGAAAACGTATTTAACACAGTTTCGGTAATATGAATGACATAATGTCACATAGTACCATCTGCAATTTGCGTATCTTTATAAGTGCCAAGTGTCTGGCTACAGTAATTGCACTCACGTTTGGCTGATAGAAGTGTTCGCATAGCACTTCTCGTGGACTTCTCGTGCACTTCTCGCTTAGGTTATCTGACACAAATGGCCACTGATAAATATTTGAAATAAGAACAACCAGGCTGCATTTAATTTCATGAGTCTACTTAGAATGGTATCTTGCTTCCAAAAATTATGATTTAAGATGTTATGTAAGCATTTTGGACTAGCAAAAAATCATTGTTTATTATTTCTGGTTTCCTTATTTGTAGATATAAAATTGTGTGCTTAGTCTACTTTGCTAACCATCTAAGTAAGTATCGTGACATAACATGCCTACATTTATCTAGTTACAAATAAGGATTTAAAAGAAATGGCCATGGGTGTATGAGACGCATAAAATTGAACCGAAGGGATTGGACCTCAAGTGCAACAGTAGGATCAAGCCGGTAGGTATTTGGTAATATTTTTTAAGGTATTAGCTAGGTAGGCGGGTACTACAAAGTAGCTGTGTATAACATATTTTGAAATCTTGTCAATGGTCTCTTCTAGTTTATTAGATAAATCTTTACGGCCAAATTTTTCTAAAGACATTTAGATCAATCTTTCAAACAACAAATTACATGTTCATATGTTTCTCTTTTTTGACAGGCTCATAACACGAGTCGATATATCGCAAAACCCATGGTAACAAATCTGTGATAGAGCAAAAACACGATTTCTCCAAGGTCAGCGATGTAGGGGCAATATACTCTTCGAAGCAATCCGAATACCTAAATAATGCATGAACATTTCTTATTATTCATTGATCATCATAATGGTACAAAGAGTTGTCAATTCACTTTTTACTACATATATTTCGACAACGAATACATTATCTCAGGCTGTTCTATAAATTGTTTACGCTACGCTTTCATTATGTATTGGATCATAATGTAAGCGTAACATTGATTTACTGACGAGAAAATGATTTGTTATGTATTCTTTCTGCGAATTTTCAGTAGGTAGTCGACTTTGTTAATTTTAGATGACTTTCCTCATATAAGATTTCATAGATATACTATTATAAATATATAATACATTATAAATAGGTAGGTAGGTAGGTATATTCTGTAATATAGACGTGTTACATAGACTGTGTGTAGACTATGTAGATTGAAATTGCTTAAATGATAAATTAAAATATTTATATTCAAATAATTTGGGCCATCAATGGGCGAATATAATAAGTAATACCTACATTTTTTTATATGGTAGCTATATCTATGTAAACAGGTATCTGTATAATATTTTTTATCGATCGCACAGGTATTGTTTTTTAATCATTGAGTTGTACTTATAGGGCAGACACATACACTACCTACTCATACTACATTAATACTAATGTATGCAGATTGGTTTCATAGATACTAGAGTCTTCTTATAGATCTGATGCCTACGCGATATATTAATAATTTGCATAATTATTATTATCCAAACTTTTAAATTTAAATACTCATCTACAAATTCCACGTTACGATCTATAGACTATCCATCTATATGTCTAGATGGATAGTCGCGCTACTGTAGAACTAAAGCAAACAGGACAACATATTTATGCTGGTGTGCGTAAACGTATTTATGTGGTGAAATTTAGGGCCTACGCTCACGCTTTGCCATACTTTTTGTCCTAGGCGTGATTTATAAGCCAATAGTTGGACTCTATTTTTCGCCGCGTTCACAATATCGACTGTCTATCTAGACATATAAATAATCAAAGGTTGATATATAATTTGTGACATCGCAATATATTTAAGCCGTTAAATAATCCATAAATTTAAATACGTGTTCTTTTCATAATATATGTCCAAATAGTTGACCGGATATGAAATGGCAAAAATACACAAATAACTATACTATAGCTTTGGTAATTTCAAAATAATGCAAGTGCTTATACAGGGTTATTTTACTCGTTTATCGTTTGTTAGTTTTAGTTGAAAGTACTCATTAATACAAACAACTTTCAATGTGAGACAGACGACAAAATTTAAAAAAAAAACAATCAGTATTGAATTTTGAAATAGTAGATTAAAAAAAAAGTTAAGCTAAAGTAAAAGGTTTGCTAAATAATAAAAAATTGTCCTGTTTGTATATTAACTAAACTCTTAACCACATTTCAATTTTGAATACAGAAAATCAATTATTTCTTATCTATATTATAAGTTATTCATAGATATTCAATATGCTAAAATCAAGATATGAAAATATTTAATTATGTGCGGATTGTGAGTAAAATAACTAAATCTATTGGAAGCCTGTTTATTTTTAAATACGAATCCATTGTAGGTTTTGTTACTCACAAATTAACGCTCACATAATAATAATAAAGCCTTTTATTCAGACATAGAATTTACAGCATTAACAAATAAATAGTTCAACTAATTCGCTTCGACATCCTTCTCCGTTCGCTCACATATTTATGATAATACCCCTATAGTGTAAACTAAGCATGTATTTTCCTATATTAAGTTAGGTAAAGAGTAGGCATTTAAAAAGTGTGTAAATTTTACTTTTCTACAGATAATAATAATAGGCAAATAATTATAATAAAAAAAATGTTGCATGAAAGTTATGTACTCACAAAGCCAGTAACTTCATCAATCCGGGAATGTAGTGTATCAAAGTTTTCATCGAGCACTAGATGGTTTTTCAGTCTTATAGGCTGAGGAACTTTTATACGAAGATTCGGCTTTCCATTTTTCTGATTATTATTGTCATTTTTTAACTCAACACTTTCACCACTAAACGGGCACGTCGCGGGTACAAAATGTCCATTGACCTGA
Source organism: Tetheella fluctuosa (assembly GCA_951216915.1). Classification (NCBI taxonomy): domain Eukaryota; kingdom Metazoa; phylum Arthropoda; class Insecta; order Lepidoptera; family Drepanidae; genus Tetheella; species Tetheella fluctuosa. Next base: position 11,215,916 of record OX578218.1, read on the forward strand.
TCCATCTTTGCCAACTCTTTGACTGATCCCTTCGGATCCTTTTTACAGCAAAGGTTAAATATGTTTGACATTTGATTTTCAACGACACTGAAAAACGCGATTACTTAAATCTCGTGAACAAAACGAACTGAATGTGCGATGTTTCGCAGCATAATATATATGCATAACGGAGTAGATCCGAAGCAGAACTGAATCTGTGCGGTTGTCTCAGCAACCGGGCACTGGGCATTATACCGCACACAAAAAACATAAACAACCATGCGTCACGGCGTAAGCGCAGCCGCGGAATGGATGGCGGATATTATCAGCTTAGATCAAGGTAATACAATTATGTCGTAAGTGGCATTATCTGGCACTTGGCTAAATGACAATGGTGATCCGGATTTGAAGTGTCTGATAGGATAATTTATTCTCATAATTGTAAAATTGATGTGATGGAATTTGATGGGATCTAATTCTCGTAGTCTGAAGAGGATGTAAAGCAGTATTTTGTTTAACAAGAAGCCTTATTTAAAAACACCAAATTCAAAAGAATGTATCTTTATCATGAATAATGCCAATCTTTTACATTTATAATATTTTATAAAAATATACCAAAGCTTATTTATTCTTCTCACTAACCTTTATACGGAATGTCAAATAGAACTATACCAAAGACTCCATATAATCCTGAGATTAGCTCGTTCAAACAAACAAACAAACAAACTCTTCAGCTTTATAATATTTGTATAGATTATGTTGTGTTAGTGTCTTGCGTTTTTATTCTTATTTTGGTTACTTTTGATTTGTAGGCTGATATTAGGTATATATTCTTGAAAATATATATTTAGCATGCTTTGTTGTAGCTCATTTGGTTAATATAGGTCCAAAAAGATATTTAAAGAAAAATCAATTGGCTTTTCACACCCTCCTCCCCATAACTGGGGCTAAGGCGGCGGCCTCGGGGGATGTCCGTCATCCAAATAAAATAGTCCTCGAGGTGGGGCGTGCGCCGATTCCGTGCGCTCCTCAAGAAAGAATGATCGGATACTTAACCTTTACTCCACCGACGGAAAAGGTGTCCTTATAGTGTGAGAATCATCGCTGTCAGGATCGTGGAAGAGTTTGGTAGTCTGCCCTCGCATTGAATCTCTCCGTTGCCCCCGTAATGAAGAGGTAACCATAAAAATCTACCCACGCAACAAAAATCTAAACTGAACAACATGTAGATAATAGATAGATACACAAAAAACTGGTTAGAAGATAGATGTGTTGTTCTCAATACATTATAATCTTATGCATGCATCAACAGCTTGTTAAGCTCATACCGGACCTATCAGGGTATTTAATCACAACTAATCAAAGGCATACAAAGGTTAGTATGATGAGATCAGGTGATCATTTTGAACTTTTCGTTATTAATCTTTGTTTTGACTCTTTACAAAAGTATAGATAACACTTTATTGTAATTTGTAAACCAGAAAGAAAATAAAATTACTAAAAATATCAAGAACGATAAAAAAATATTGTACAATGGGCGGTCTTATCGCTAAAAAACGATCTTTCCAATCGAGCGATAGAATGAAATTTAGACACAATAAATATTTTTTATTAATAGAACTATGTAACTTTACTTATTTAAACATATATATAACAACACCATTGTATGTAATAAATACAATATAATGTACATTTATAAGGATATATTAATTTAATTTTATCATGATGGTTATCCATATTTTAGTCAATGCAAATTTTTTTAAGCATTCTATAAGTATCTGATCTTAATTTATTGATCGGAGATAAAAATTGATTGAATTTCAATCCAATACTGTAACAATAATTTCTTGGAATACATATAATATTCTAAATATTAAATGCAATGTCACAACTCTACTCTAATTTATATACATTGATAAAATTATTATGGGGATATTTAATTTGATTCATAATTATCACGAATTATTGATCAATTTTCTTTACTCATGAAGCATACCTACTAAATTGATGTTCACTGAATAAGTGGGTGCAATAAACCATGTAAAGTATTTTACCCGTGGTAAAAGTTAAGTCCCATAAACCATAATGCGATTTACAGGAAAAATTACCTAAGAAATGACTAATGACATTTATTTGTTAATGTGCATTTATGACGTAAATCTTATGGACTTAAAGTTAAAGAAAAATAAACGTTAAAGCCGCAAAGAGTAACACTTTATTTTTGTTTTTTAAATGAATCAAGTCAAAATCACCCGTGTAGCGGCATAAAAAAAAACATAAAAATCGGTCAAGCCGTTTCGATGGAGTTCAATAACAAACACTGTGACATGAGATTTTTATATATTAGAGATTAGAGAATAATACAATATACACATAAAACTCGATAGCGTTTTTCTCGTTAACTATTGGAACTTTAAGATAAAACCTATGTCATCATAGTATTAACATAGAAAATACTATGTTTGTAACTCCATGAAAATTCAAACGATACTTTTTTTATGTCAGAAGCCTGGCAAGCAGTCAGGCGGTCCACCTGATGGTAAGTGACTACCGTCGCCTATAAACAATGGAAATAACAATGGGATTGCCAATATATTGCCGACCTTTATAAAGCCTACAAGGCATCAGGCTCTCAAGTGCAACTGCCGGAACACATCAATCGGTGTTTGGCGATTTTAGTCTTAGTAAATTGACTCACAATTATATTATTCTGGGACATTATTCTGGGACATTATTCTAGGACATTATTCTAGGACATTATTCCTCACACACGGCCATCTGACGCCAAACTAAGCAGAGCTTGTCCTATGGAAGCCAGATAACTGATATACTACATATACTACTTTTCTTTTGTAAATACATACATATATAGATAATTACAACCAGACACAAGACAAACAGACATGTTCATGCACACAAATGTTTGTCCTGAGTGGGAATCGAACCCACGACCTGTGGCGTGATAGATAGGGTATCTTACCAACCACGCCAACCGGCCCGTTAAATTCCTGGAATTATATTTTTTTATAACCAATGTGTTAAATAGAAAATCCCATAAGAGTAGGTAGGTATAAGTGTAATAATATTATATAATACTAACTGTCTCCCGCGGTTTCACTCGCGTAGCGGTTTAAAAAATAGATAAGAACCCATTCTTAGACCTACCCGATATGTACAGAAAATTTCATAAAAGTTGGTCGAGCCGTTTCAGAGGAGTATGGTAACTAACATTGTGACACGAGAATTTTATATATAAGATTATAATATTTATGCTCATGCCTGCACATGTTGGGGCTCAATTATGTCCCATACAATATTCAAATAATATTTATAAACAGTCATAGTAGTAGATATTTACAATTAAATAATAATAAGATTGGTACTGAGAAGCTTAACGGTTATTCTTAATGCCCGAAGGTATTGGTCATAAGCTTTTTTACAATCTAATGTTTTGATATTACAATTAGTCATATTCAAAGCCTACGACTATGTACATATATAGCTTACAAGCTGTAACTGGGACTTATTTTTTTTCTAATCCCAATTACTCATGTAGGTTAGGTACAGCTAACTAGTACGACTTTTTCACGAATTAAAGAAACTTTTACTTGATAAGATTACGGATTTAAAGCATTTGTTAACAGATATTTTAAATTAAAAATAACCTTTCTATTAAAAGTTATTTTTAATTTAAAATATCGAATAATCACTAAAATCACTTTGGCATATTATCGTTGCAAAGTTTATTGAAGTATGAATTTTGGAAAACCCTATTTTTTTGTGGCTAAGGAATGGGACCGACTGGACTATTAAGGTGCAAGTCTGAGACTGCGACAGCAGCGACCGACTGCAGCTGCACTTCATAGACACTGCTGTCGCTGACTGCAAGCGACGCTGATGCTCCTATACATTTTCTGCCGTCTGCAGCTTCGGTCGGTCGCTGCAGGTGCATGTCCGTGTTTCTTAAACGGGAGACAGAAGTAGGAGCAACTCAGGAATGACATTTGTGTGCATGAACATGTCTGTTTGTCCAGAGTCTATATAAGTAGGTATATATTTATAAAAAATAGTCAGTTATTTGGCTTCCATAGCACAAGCTCTGCTTAGTTTGGGGTCAGATGGCTGTGTGCATGAAGTATGCATAGAAATTTCTTTTTTTCATCGATATGGCAATATAAAGTTCAATTTAGAGATTTATTGCATTTTGATAAGGCTCATATCTTATTGCAAAACAGTGTTATTGTTATCGTGTATTTCTATTCACTCAGTAAACCAATTTAATCAAAGTGATTGAGGCGATATTATTCTGAATGCGTTGGTGCTTACGATGAAATATAAATAATGCATCGATGTGGAAAATTGTGCGGCTAACATTTTTTATTTCCTCTTCACACATTCACCCGCTTGATGGAAGTGTCCATATTAATTTTACATCAAATATTAATGTTTATATTACATGTATCATAAAACATTTACCATTATAAAATAGATCGTACATTTAAAAAATAAAATGTATAGATAAGACTGTTTATTTTAGGTACACCAAAATCTTAATTACTTCAAATTCATGGGCACTCTTAACGCTTAAAAAACTATACTAAAACGCATATTAGGTCTCAGAAAGCTTTCTATCTAATTAAATATTATATTTACCGAACATTATCATTGAATTATGGCATTATGGTAGCCTTTACTATCTATAAACAGACTGAGTTTCAAGTTTTAAAAACCATTTATTTATTATTGTATAAACTATTGTACTCCAAGTTCACATAAAGGTTATATTCTTGGTTCATTCACTTCGGAAACCTACCTAAACGTAAAAGCCTTAAATTTGTCGAAAAATCTTCGTCATACGAATGTCACAGTCGCTTAGAAGTGGGAAATTAATATTCGTAACATCGACTCGAGAACTTTACGACAGTCTTTTGTTTGTCCTTATGGATTCCTAAATGGGGATTCCCTCAAAGATTTATTGAATAAGTAGATATATTTTTTTTTTAAGTTTAAAGATAAATATAATCAAATAGATCTTAAAATAACAAGTCTGATGCATTAATTGAAATGTATAAAAAGTTAAGCGAAATTAATTTAATCAAAAACGTTTAAAGCATTTATGTCGAATTTAGTGTCTATAAGAACTAATAACTAACTTGTGCTAAACAAAAGAAAATATCTAAACGGTTGTAGATAATTTTTCATTAGGTAATCTGCTTTTTTTTATAACGTGTCACTGAAAGATGTTTTTTGCCAAAACACAACAAAAAAAGATGGTAATAATTAAAACATTATGAACTTCCATGTTCACCTTTCGTTTGTATTTCATCTCAGATACACTTACAACAATATTTTTACAGGTGAATCTCATAAATTGTTTCATTTTTCTTATACACGCTGTTAAGTTTTTTAAGAACTTTGCTTACACGACATCTCAATTGGAATCTCCGAGCTATTTATTGTCATTTTATTATCATTATCTATTACCATTTTGATCAATAATCCTAAGAATTGTAACAACTGATTGTATCGGATTAATTACTCGAGTTTTAAGATGCTATTGTAAATGTAGCGCTTCAAGCAGTTCTTTATATTTCCTTACCTTATTTTTAGAGCTGCTAAACTATCATACTATCAACCTTCAACTGTACTAGGATTAAGATTAATGTTAAATTTTATCTGAAACTATATAAGTTATTACTTATATTTTACTATATAACTTTATACCTCACGCCTTCCAGGTTGTCCATAGGTAGTAAAAAATGTGTTCTTACCAGCTTATATAGCCGTTTCATTAGAGCTAAGATGAGGAAAGCTATGAAAATGAAGAGATAATCCCCCATATTCAGATCCATTTGTTTGCCATTCCGATCGGAAAGGACGATTTTATTTCGTTCAATTTATGTTGATGCTGTGTTAGTCGCAGAATTCATTGGCCGATCGACTGTCTCATTCCAAATGGAAGTCTGAAATGAGAAAATAGCAGCCATCCTATTCATTAGTCTACTCAATCAGTTCGTCTACCCGATTGGGATCGCAACCGAGAAGGTGTGAATAAAGGGTATTATCGGTAGTTTCAAACTGTACCGTCTACCTATTCAGAGAAGTCAAATGGTACCTTTGTTTGGAATAATCATCAACTGCATGAAGGTAAATATTAAAATGTAATTTCAATATTGTTGTTCAGTACGAAAAAGGTGGTCAAGGTGGGTAAATGTAAATAAAATACAGATATTTCGACGAATACGAAGGAACTTTATTTGACCAATAACAGACAAATACTTTTTCGTACACCACGTTTCATGTTTTTGTTCCTTTAACATTTCTCAAACAGATTCTCATTATAAGATGAAATAGTGCGTTATTATATTTATTTTGCGTGATATGAATTTGATAATAATATATTTTTTAATTTCAAATTGTGCACTTGAATAAATTTAGAAGATATAAAATCCGTAACTTGCAATTATCCGGCAAAGACATTTAGTATTAGATGATATTTTAATTTAGAAATATTAAGTAACATCCGAAAAGATTTGTATATTAAATTCTCATAATATTAATAATAATAGAAAATATGAATACATTTTTTAAGACTAGTTAGAAGATCACAAATTCAACACTCACACCTAATAAAGGGGCTACTAAAAATTATATTAAAATAACTAAAAACAGTTCATACTTTAATTATCCTATACGATTATAATAGAGTACTCTGAAATACTGTTAATAACTAAAAATCGAAAATATAAAGGGTGTTCGTAATAACTTCAATTCCATAAAATAAACATATTTTTTACAAACTAATAAAGCTCTTACGTAAAATTTAAATATTTAATTTATTTACAATGAATAGCATAAAATAACTTAATTTTACCACAAACTGTACATTTGGCAATAAAAAAAATAATACATCGTTGTTCAAACAATCATAAAGAAAATACTTTTTCAATTATTAGGGCTAGCATTTTTTTTATCTACGAATTTAATAATGTATTGTACCTACTAATAAAAATATGTTTAAAAATATTGATAAATACTGTAATAAATGGACAATATATTATTGACATCGATGTACTCGTAAGTCAATTTCAATGTATCATTATTATTTAAATGGAATAAAATTACATCTAAGTACTACAGTAATTGGTAAATTCTCATAATTTAGAAACCTTTTATGGAGTTCATTTTGATATAATAATTATATAGATAAATTTTGAAGCTGGTATGAGTAAAATTGTAATGAAATGCATTTTGTGCGTTATTAATTTAAATTCACCCTGCTTGAAATCCTTTTTTTTATCAAGTAATGATAAATTAAAAACATTGAAAAATGTCTGCAGTTTCTGGAATGTAAGCTTTCAAAATAAAACTAAGAATGGAATACGTTTAATACTTAGGAAATATTATCGATGACGCTAATACAGAACTATTTACAATTAATTCAAGACCCAATAATGAGCACAACCTCTGTAGCGACCATAACACTGGTGCAAATAAATTCATATACGCTTGACTAAAGCTGAAGTCAAAAATATTGAGAGACATAATTGACTTTATTTATACAAAGAAAAACAAATAGATTAGTAATTTAAATCAAAGATTCTCAAAAACGATTATATTTTTTATCTTTATGAAGACGTAAAAAAACCGGCCAAGTGCGAGTCGGACTCGCGCACCGAGGGTTCCGTTTAAACTTCGTCCATCGTTCGTCCATCACGGGAAATGCACAATTGTATTTATTTACCCTATTTGAGGTTGGTGCCAATTAAGCTAGACCTCTAAACTGTATCAGTGCCCATACAACTCAGAGGTCTTTATTAATTGGCGTAACTATGTATGTATGGGGACAACCTTTAATTTTCAACTTTTTTATATTTTGGAATTTTCCCTTTATTTGTGTTGTAAGACCTTGCTTTTTGCCAAATTCCGTGATTCTACGTCAACGGGAACTACCCCAAAACAAATAAAAGGGCAAAAAAAATTAAAAACTTTTTAAAAAACGCGTTTGTTGTATAGGATCCCCCTTAAATATTTATTTTATTTTGTTTTTAGTATTTTTTGTTACAGCGGCAACAGAAATACATAATTTGTGAAAATTTCAACTCTTTAGCTATAGCGGTTCTTGAGATACAGCCTGGAGACAGACAGACGGACGGACGGACGGACGGACGGACAGACAGCGAAGTCTTAGTAATAGGGTCCCGTTTTTACCCTTTGGGTACGGAACGCTAAAAATGTTTAAATCTGATAATGAATGAAACTGTAGTTTCATCTTTTGTTGATGTTGAGTTTGAAAGCACTGGAATGATTCAAGTATTAGAAGCGTGTCTAAGGTTGATGCAGGTTGGCTAGGTGAGCATATTTGGGCGGAAGCGAGAGGACCGGCGTCATGGCTGTGCCGCGACTCGGTTCCTGCGAGCTGACTCCCGAGATGCGCTGTGTACTTCGGCTGTGCGAAGGGTGATACCGAAAATATCCTCATGGTAACGGTTCTCCTCCTAAATGTAAAAACGTTCATAGCGTAAATATTTTAATAACCTACGGGGCGATTGTGTATTGCTCTCAAAATCGAAATTGAAGACAACTTTATAATGCACTAATGGCACCACGACTGCCGAAACTCTACGCACACGCACCGTTTCAAGATCGATTCCGAAAGTCTACAATATAAAAGTAGGTAATAAATATGTAATTTATGAATTAAAGATGAATTGGGAGATTCAAAATTACCTTTAACATATACATGAAGTTTTGCACTTGATCATCAGTCATATTTCCATGCTTCTTCATTATTCCTTTTAGTTTCTGATGCACGTCTTCGGCCATCTTACAATCACCGCACACATAAAAGTGAGCTCCTCGATTGACCAGTAAGTCGTGAATTTCAGATCCTTCTTTCTCTGCTAATTCTTGGACGTACATCTACAATAATACATGTATTTATTAACACACTCGTAAATTTTCATCAAACTATAAAGTGTTCGAAAAGATATATTTTTATACCTTCGGAATAGTTTTCTCCCTTGACAAAGCAAGGAATACTTTCGTAAGTACGCCATCTTTTATTGCTTGCTCTTTTTCCTCTCGATACAAGTCCATGGTGTTTGTTCGGCATCCAAAGAATAGCCAAACAGGGCCAGCATTTTGACGAGTGCGAGAAGAATTGAGTTGAGATCTGCGATGATGCCAGAAACCACGGAACGGAGCAATACCTGTTCCTGGACCAATCAGTATCAGAGGAACTGACAAATCTTGGGGAAGATGGAAATTTGGAGCACTGAAAAAGTTATATAAGTGTAAGATACTCAATGGAATAAATCAACTTGTCACTAGCAGTTAATCCAAAGCCTTATTTATTATACCTTCTGATAAAAAGGTAAACCTCATCGCCAGGTTTACGGTCCATGAGATAATTTGAGCAAACACCGTAGTGCAAGGGTCCTTCACCATCTGTTGGAAAATGACATCATGCCTTTACTACACAATAGATTTTAAAATAGAAATCTGATTAACCTGTCATATTCATTAATGTAGCTAATATTAGCTGTTTACCTATCTATCACATTGTTGTTTGAATGGAACGAACGTTGATCCAAATTTAAAAATAGACAATTTTGTAAACTTGTTTCAATGAAATCACTAATTTCATCGTAATTTGTATGTGGGTATCGACAATAATAAACCATGATACATTAATGCATTACTTACGCTGTTTGCGCAAGACAAAATTCACGTGTACTACAACACTAACCTTGAGTTTTGTATGTGACGACAGCAACCGTGAGGTGCAATCTTTTTGGATGAGCAATTGGTGATGAAGAGATTGAATAGAATCTTGGTTGTAATGGAGATAGAATAGCAGCTAAAAGGGAAGCACTTGGTCTTGCTGATGGAAACTGTTCCAATACTTCTGGTAAAGTTGGAAAGTTGAAATGACGCCAATCTTCGTACGCAGCCGGATCCTATAATAAAAATATATAAACATAATTATAATTATATTTTTATGCTTGGTCAATCTATGACAATGTAATCTACACCATAAATACTTTTTAAAATACATCTGTGTTTACATACTGTGGCAAGAATGCTAAGTTGTTTCCGCTCTTCTTCATCTTCACAAGTAGTAGCTAGATACTGGAGTAAGACCGTGGTTGGTGGCGTAGTGATATCCAAAAAGCGTGTAAAGAGATCACGCACACTCAAGACTGGCAGCCTTTCATGTGGTTCCCAAGATTTAACTGGACCTAAAAAAATACATGACGACATTTCATGTGATTTGTATCATTGAAATAGTCTTTGGTATCACGTTAAGTTACGTATCATTGAAATAGTCACGTTATGTTACGTGATACCAAAGACTATTTCAATGATACAAATCACATGAAATGTCGTACTTACCACTTGATGTATGAGTTTCCTTCATAAGTTGCAGCTGCTTTGGGTCATCGTAATCATCAACATCCTTCATTCGACCCATCAAACCATCTACCAAGTCCTTGCGATTGCTCGCAATTATTCCCACGTGGTCTCCAGGATCATATTTGATTTCCTCCTACAGATGAATAAAAACATAAATACTAGGAACATCAATATAAATAAGAGTTTTAAATATTAAAAGTTTGCTAACTTTAGGTTCCAAGTCAATGAAAATTGTAGATCTTTCAGCCGAAGCATCACCTAAATCTTTATTAGCTTTAACAATGCAATTTACAAACTGCTTATTTAAGGCAGATTGCAAAGCTTCCATTATAGTAGGTGGGCGAGAAACTGGCGATGCGAATCGAACGGTTTCTTCACTAAGAGCAACTGTTCCTAAAGCTCTCTTTGCTTCTTGTAAGGTTTCATCGTCGTCCAAACAGAATGTTTCACATGCAACCTACAAAATATTAATTACAAAGCATCAAATATAAAGTCAATTATGCTTTATTCAAATTTCCTAAACTGACTTAGACTGATATAAACCAATCATGAATTTCAATTACTTTTATAATTAAATATGGATGACAAATTATGAAACGAAAAACTTCAAAGACTATACATTACAATAAATACGTCTTAACATACACAAAAATAGAATAAAGACTGCCTCATTAAATTGCGTTCGACGTGGTCATCAATTAGTTACATATCGTATCGTTTCTAAGAAAAACAAACTCACGTTGAAAACGCTAGAGGCCCATTTCCGGAAGGCTTGGTCTTGGCCGCACATCTCGTCACCAGTGGCAAGGTCATGGATTCGTTCTCCGCCGAGGTCAACTAATAACTTGTCCACATACTTGCCGAAGTTACAAAAGTTGGGATACGCGCTCGAACCCAGCGCAAACACGGCAAAACGAACATTACTCAAAGGACCGAAACTGTCGATGGATGTGGCATCTGTTGTGCTACCTGTAATTGTGTTACATTTTTAAACATCGTTCATATTTTCTCTTTTGATTGCTGAGTGTAGTTTTGTTTATTTACCTTTCAATGATTCTAATCGATTCAATTTCTTAGGATTTCCAGCAGCATATCTTTGCAATTCAATTTGACTATTGGCTTTCATGAACGTTTTGGGTGTCAGCATTGAATTTCTAGAAAACGTTACAAATCATTGAATGAATGTCATATTATGAATTATTATTTATGTAATATATATATAGTTTAAATTTCTTACCCAGGTGTTTCTTCTCCAACTTGATCAGCGTATAGAAGCTCACAGAGATGGTCACCAAAAGCCTAAAGAATAACAAACAATCTAAGCGTATAATTAAACACGAGCCAGACATATACGAGGGATTTTGCTTCGTCGAGCTAATTGCAAATTTTATTATTGTATTGTTAAGTAAATTAGCAGACAAACCGTGCAAATGCTTTGTTATATTCTACATGAATGAATACAGGTACACAAAAACAAAACAACACTTACAACGCCATTCTCCGGTGGATCCCCATTCCCAAATGTAGATGTAACAACTAATAATAGAGCCTCGTGTTCTATCGAAGTTATATCATAATCCGCCATACAATGAACCTGCAAATATAAACATTTATTAGCCTTCAATCTGAATATTTCAAAAGGATTAATTTGTGGCACTGGTATTTTCTCTTTAATATTAGATACCTGAGCATTGAAAGCGTGTCCGAAAATCACTCCTAGTTCCTTGGCATACTGTTCAGATTTACCGGTCTCGGTTGCATATAGCACTGTCGCTTTAATCCTCTTAGAAAGGGCTCGGCCAAACAGTTTGGACGTGAATTTGACAGCGCGCGCTATTTGCTTGAAGTGAAACTTTCTATTTATGGGCCTCTTGCCAGTGATTGGCTTCAATTTCTGCCATTGATGGGTCTTCCATGCGGGTTCCTGTTTAAAAATCATTTAATTCCTAGAACTAAATCAATAAATAACTTTTTAAACATATAGGTATTGTGAGACTGACCTGGTATTCATAAGCAGGTCTCAAATAGTAGAGTGCCATCTCTTGGTGAAATACTGGAGTTATCGATGAAGACATTGGTGGCACGATCCAAATCCAGTCCGCTGGACAACCAGACCTGTGAGGGGAAATAATAGGCTTTATATATTATATTTTTTAATTTATGTGGAGTTTTATAAAGTGAAATCTTAAGTCTTGAGTCTAATCTGATACAGACAATTTTGATCGAAAATTAAAAGAAACTAAAAAAAATGCACTCAATTTTTTCATAACAACAACGTCAAAGTTATGATTTTACTACCAACAAACAGTCCTGATGCTAATCCCATAGAACATCTTTTGGGACCAGTTAAAAAGGTGTGTTCGAGTAAGAAATTCAAGGCCTAAGTCACTGTAACAAGCCATGCAAGAAGAATGGCTGACAATTCCTCAAACTCATATCTAAATGCTGATAAGGTCAAGATAATAACAAATTCTTGCCAAACAATAATTTATTTGGTTTAAAAACTTTTGTTAGCTTAAAAAAATTACTTCTAGCAATTATCACATTAATTGATGTGAATTTGTATTACTATTACAGTTTTATTAATTCTGTTGTTAATAAAGTAAATTAAATCCATTTAATATTAATGAATCATTATCACCTTAATGATCATCGTTATATTAATCTTGATCGGTCAATTTACAACAACGGAATTCAGGTCTTCCCCCCGAATACTCATTGGACTTTATTTTATTTTTTAATTTAAGTTAAATACGACACTTCCTCGTGTGTTCAATTATTTAAATTACGCGGCATGAATCCTAATTGTTGGCATGTATCTATTATAATTATTAATTCTTATTAAACACTCCTCGAGGAGGCCTTTACCCACACCGGGGTTCCTATTAATAATGAGGTTTAATTAATATAATTTATTCATTTTTTTTCTAATTTATTAATTGTAATTTTATAATATTTGAATAATTGTATGGATATATATAATAATAATAATAAAAGGCTTTATTATTATTAAACACTTGATGTATTAATTGCCTTTTGATAATAAAGAAAATAGTTAAATTAACAAAAGCTTATCGTGATTTATTTTGACAGTATGATACATGAAATAAGAACATGTTAGTGTTATGCGTATGTAAACAAGGATAATAATTATGTAAATCATCAATCACAATAGTGAAATGACATTATGGGACATTATTCCTCACACACGGCCATCTGACCTACTATGGAAGCCAGATAACTAATATACTACATATACTACTTTTCTTTTGTAAATACATACATATATAGATAATTACACCCAGACTCAGGACAAACAGACATGTTCATGCACATAAATGTTTGTCCTGATTGGGAATCGATCCCACGACCTGCGGCGTGATAGATAGGGTATCTTACCAACCACGCCAACCGGCCCGTCAAATTTTATTATTACTAGCACTGCATTAAGGTGGCATATTATACATTTTGTCATGTTGTTTCATTAGCGTAAAATTCTATATGTTATTGTAGGTATAAATATACTTATTATCATTTATTGCATTGCATTATTAGGTACTACAGAAAACTGGCTAGCTACCTCTTTCAAGCTGAAAATCTATGGCCAAACCATAGCAGCACTTATGGGCATTCCCTTTTTAGCTTTATGAGTTTGCTAAACTCAACCATTCGCAAGTCCCTTGATAATGTGGTCAAACATAATCTTATCCGACTAGTTCAATAATGTGCATCCATCTTTGTGAATGAATCCTTTCCAACCAGGAATTATAGCAAAAATTACGTCACAAATACGTAGCAGTCTAGCACAGAGAAGCAACAAACCCAAACAATCACACGATGTTAGCTCATAGTGTTTACGTATCCTTTTGAACACATGTTCAAAATATTTTGCTAACGTTTTAGTACAAATAAACGACGAAACTTGGACGATGACAGTTTAATGATATTAAGCTCAAGTCTGGTTGTAATTAAGTCTAGGATTCTCATCCACAATCTGTTTACGCTATGACGGGACAATGCTGTGATGTTGTGTTGTTTATGTTTTGATATCGTTAGGAGTTTGCACAGTGGAAGGTACTTTGTTGTATCTATCTAAATTTATCTATCTATCTACCTGGCTATCAACCTTTAGTTGAAAATCTATCGCCAAGCACCAAACGGTGTATTCTGGCAGCACTTTAGAGGTAATTCCTTCTAGATATGTACGCTTACCACTTTTAACCACATCATCACTTACTATGGTGAGGTTGTGGTCACACATAACCATATCCATAATAAAATGTTATTATAACGGTTACAAATTAGTTAATTAAAAGCTAAATAACAATCTTTATGGTGTGAATACGGATATAATCAGCATTGATACAATTAAAAACCTGCTTTGAGTAAGAAATGTTGTTCCCATAATCTCAAGGAAACCTCATGTAATAACAGCTATCTAATGAAAACATTGAACTAAAAATACTGTTATATAGGCATGCCCCCCATAGAAGTACCATTCAAAACAAGACTTTATGTGATCACATAATAAACACAAATTCCCTTACCTCAATCTGTTTTCATTATCAAGATGCTTGATGAAGCTCTCCGAAGCGGTATGATGGTCTACAATGGTAGCGTTCTGTTGCTGGAAGCTGTGGAGTACGGCGACATTCACCTCAACTAAGGCCTTGTCTTTCCAGAGGTTCACTGGTGTTCGGGTGTCTAGGCCCATTTTCTGGGCTACTCTCTGTTTGGGGCATAATTCATTTATATGAATATACACATTTTATACCTGTAGGTATACTATAACTGTATATTTTCATAATATGGTAGACACACATTAACAAAACATGTTTACTTTATACATGTTTTGTTAATGTGTGTCTAATAAAACTTACATTATTATAATTGTCTACTTAATGAACAGTTTTCGTGTTTATGCATTTTGCAAATGTGTATCTATTCAGTTACTTACGTAACTGACCGTAGCTAACACTGAAATTCTAGAAAGTTCAAGTTAAAAAGAAAAAAATATACAAGCTTTTTTTGGTGGCTGTACTTGCATTGTCTTCCAATACACTAATGTATACTAAATATCAAGTCAATCCGACCACTTGAAGTGGATTAAATTTGACATGCAAGATTCCACCCGGACAAACATATACAATATAATACATTGCAAGTTAAATAAAAGCTTGTAAAAGACAACGGAATCCGTAAATATCGTGATATATTTTTTGAAATGTTACTAAAAACAAAAGTACAAACTTACCTCCATCATATTGAGTCGATTGGTGTCACAGAAGTTGCGGCAACCGATCTCTGTGCTCATGTACCATCCGTTGAAGGCATTCGCCGTGAATTCTATCCCTCCGCAGTCGAAGCGCATGCTGGAGACAGCTGGTAAGGCATACCAGCGCAGTTCTAGCTCTTCAAACCATTTGTGCCTATTGATGATATTATTAACCATTTAACTCACCCCCGTAGGAATTTTAGCTAATTCTAATTGACATAATTTCATGTTTTCTAGCTTTTTAGTTATGTCGTTTTTAGTAACAGGCTTCCTACGGTAGACCTCGTCATTCTCAGTAATCTTTTTAAGTAATCAACTTTTTCATTATATAAATATTATTTATCTGGATTGATTAACCCTAGTAATTACAGATTCGTCATTAATTGATGTACAGTCACGAGCATAAATATATATCACTAGCTTCCGCTCCGCGGTTTCACCCGCGTTCCCGAGGGATCTTATGTTTTCCCGGGATAAAAAGTAGTTCCTCGATAAATGGGCTATCTAACACTATAATAATTTTTCAATTCGAACCAGTAACTAGATCCTGAGATTAGCGCATTCAACCAAACAAACAAACTCTTCAGCTTTATAATATTATGTAGTATAGATTTATATTTATAGATATTATATATCTTCATAATAGTATTCGTTCAAAATTTAAAACCATAAAGTTTCAATCATTATTTTAGAAGAAAGTCCCTTATGAATTTGACTAATTGAATGTACAAAGAAACACAAATACCTACATGAAATCAAATAAGAAACATCTTCATGCATTTGATTGGACACAAAATGGTGAAATAAACTTATTAAGAAACCAATATACCTACAGCATGATCATTAAACTTATCTGTCACGTACTTTGAATACATTACAAAAGAGGACCCACTTATATCACAGAGAGAAAACTTCCCAAAACTTTTGGGGTTCAGCAAGGATTAGGGAACAACTTGGGAGACAGACCTCGATAAATTGTGTGTACAACGAAACAAACTCTAGACCAATCAACAATGTTGGCATAGATTCATTAACATTAATGTCACAAACTTTTGTAGCAAATGTATAGGATACTGTTTTGTTTATAAGTTATCGAAATATTATAAATCGAAAAGTTTTCTTTTTTTACTTAGGTACTCTGCTTCTAAGCTCTCTATAATATCAAACATTTTTAAAGACGACTCAAAATTTGAAGAAAATTACAAGCTTCTTCGCATACTAAAATAACCTTTCGGAGCATAAGGCGAACCGCAGGACAAAAGCTACATGCAAAATATCGTGAAATTATATTTAGGCGACAAAATTGTAAGCTTACTGCGAGCCTTAATAAATTGTGTTAGTACATCGAAACGAAATTTGCATCGAAGAATTCCATCAATCCTATATCATTTTACTTCCCTTACTTTCTTATATGTCTACATAGATGGATCAGATTGATTATATCAACATTGAAGATTTACGCACTTATGCCAATTTACCAAAATACAATCAAAATTATCACCATTTTACCATGCCGTAAAATTTTTCCCACAAATTCGATTACGACTTACCACGTCCATTTACAACGCATTAACGCCTGTTAACATTATCAATACCAATACATTATTGAATGGGCGCAGATTTATGGGCAATAAACACTGATTAGAGATCACTGGACCACACTTTTACGATAAGCAATCTACGTGTATTCGCCTATTTGCGGCCTGTCGCCTTTAACCCCTCGCATAATATGCATTCCCCGACTTTTTATGTTGGCATAAATCTGTGATGGAAAACGGCACAAGAGATGTTGCACGTACGAGAGACATAGTTCGACGTCGTAAAACTTTGAAACATTTAGGTACGTGGCACTTTTCTTTGGCAAAATAATAAATAGGTAGGTAGGTACGATTGATACACGAAACTTTTATAGATGTTTCACTTACTATCTTGTGTTTAGCTTAAACAGCTACTTGTACTTGACGGAAATAGAATTTAAAAATAAGCTTTTTTTTTTAAATAAAGCACGTTTTCTGGTTTGCGTGGTAGGTATTCAAATTTGACATTCTATTCCCTCTTCGTTTTTTGTCTCGCAGCCCTACACGCGAGAATATCTTATTGCATTCCACCGCGTTTCGGAAACCCATCAAATATATTGAAATACGACAAGGACTAAAAGTTAAAAAAATAGGATAAACAACATAGATTAAAGCAAAAACGAAGACAATGAACGTTGCTATATTGTTTGATTGACCCTAACAGAGATAGCAAGACGTACTACTCAGATTGTAGCACGAACGAGATAATAATTAAATTGTGTCAAATGCAAGAAACGGTCCACTTTTAAAAACCCAACCTTGTTTCCTATAATAGTTTATCTAAGATTTAAAAAAATGTTTAATTCGTTATTTGTGACGATCCAAAATTTTTATAACAAAGAATTACAATTTACAAATAAATACGGATTAAAACACGATATATTAATATTATATCACCTATTTTTATCCATATACTACAAATAACCTATTTCTTTTGCTTAAATAAAAAATATAAACATTACCTAATCTAGTAATCTAGTTTGTTTACAGGTTATCAAGATGTTAAGCGAATAATTGTCATTGTGTTTCATTATTCAGTGCCCTGTTTAACATTTTACTTAAACAGAAAACGCGAAATAACCTAAATAAAATACATCCCTTAGGTGCCATTTTAAGTCTATCATTTATTTAGCATTGTAAATAAGAATAATCTACGCAGGCAGGTACGTAATTAGGTCATTAAATAGCACATTTATTTTTTTGGTGTATAAAGAATTTTAAAAAGTTAGAATGAAGGTGGATTGGATGGCCAGTTGGTGTCAGGGTTAGATACCTACACTGCTTTAATTTAAGTTGTGGGTTCGATTTCTAGTTAGACTAATACGTAGGTAGTGTACATGAATATGCCTGTTTATTCTATACTGACTAATTCTGAAGACGTATTATATTGTGTGACATAAGTCTACCTGATGGCCGTGTGTGAGGAATTCCCTAAGATATTTATGATTATTTTGTTCGTCTGCGACACTACGTGATTCCAATTAACGTTGATTTAAATTCTTCTTTCACTACCAGGAGTACAAAATACTAGTAGGTATTATATTATATGTACCAAAATAAATACTGAATTTCTCAAATGCTACAAACAAAGAGACAAAGTTACAAAAGAAAACTTGAATATTCTTATTAAATTTCACAAATGAACCGACATTAACTGTAAGATAATTCATCAAACGGCAGAAAAAGCTGCATGCAAAGTTTGTAGGGGAACAAAAGCGATAAGTAAAAAATTCATTTAGGAACTCTTGCAGGAAAGTAGATTATCCCGACTCAAAAGACAAAATTGTATCAATGTGTCTTCCTAATTCCATTTAAGTTCGACAAAGTAGACCTCCGGCTGAATTGTATGAAATTTAATTGTAATTGATATTTGTTTTGTTTTAGAATATCACATTTAAAACCAACTAGATTCGGAAGTTTCCTGTTTTAGAAGAAGCGCAATAGTATTAAAATCATATTAATTTGAGTTTGATAAAATCATGTAAAAAAAAATGGAGAAGTTAGTGTGACGTTATAATAGGGTATTACACCAATTTTTGAAAAGTGTCTCAATTCGTTCCTATGGTGCTTATAAGCCACCAAAAAAAACATATTTTTTTTATTCAAACGATAAGTGCCATAAAAATGTATTTAAATTTTACATTTTCAATTTTCGCGCGTAGTTTGATGAAAACGCTGGACGCCATGTTACTCTACGGTCATGACGGTATTTGGTCTCCTGTAAGTAAATAAATGCGCTGATATTGGTCTCAATTGAACTTATAAAATTTTATAAATTAAAAATGAGCTGTTATCCTTTTTATTAGTGTGCCTGAATGGATGAATATTAGTGTAAAATTATAATAATAATACTTCAGTTGTCACTTTTTAGTTTACATACAGCACCGTATGACGTCATTATAATGGCAGCTACTGTTTCGCTTGTTTAGAAACAGATTAAAAAAACTGAAAACTTTGAAATGAATTTTAAAATTAATTTAGTTATTTTATGAACTAAAACTAATATTTTCCGACTACTTATTGCCTAAGTTATCGAGATTGTACATTTTTAGATTTTTTCTCATATAGAGTAAAATACCCAATTAAATAGCTCCGTAGTGACTCTAAGGAATAAATTGAATAATTTCAAATATTTTTAGATCTCCCGAGTTGTAATACGAAATTCTAAATAAACGATAGTTGAAAAGAGAAAAGAGATGAGAAAGAGAAATATTTTAATCATACGGTATTTATAAAACATGATGTACATCAACTGGTAATGTAATCTCAACATTAGGAAATGTTTATTACCCTCTAAAATAAATCTCGCTCAATAAAGGTCGCGGTTAAATCTAGCCAAAAACAAAAAGTGACAGCGCGTCATTATGTACCCTATTCATGTCACGATCAATTCGTAGCTCTATATTTCACGAATACATATACATACACCCATTTAAGCCTTAGTCACCATGATTAAAGAAGACGAGATAAATTACTAGAATTAAATATAGAAGCAATTTGTACAAAAATACATATTAAAAAATCCTGCACATTATGTTAAACTAGCCTTCCGCCCCGCGGTTTCGCCCGCGTACCCCTATTTTACCCCCTTAGGGGTTGAATTTTCAAAAACCCTTCTGAAGTGGATACATACAATGTATAAGGTATCTATGTGTAAAATTTCAAGTCTCTAGGTCCAGCGGTTTGGGCTGTGCGTTGATATATCAACAGTCAGTCAGTTTACCATTTTATATATACAGATTCGAAACTTACGTGGGATGAGTCATATGTATCTCCATGACAAGTTCCCTGGGGATCTCGAAGTAGTCCGGGTCCTTTCCATTAGCGGATAGGACAAGAGGCAAGATGTCCCAAGCGGTCCTCGGAGGCTTCCATCCAAGTTTGAGACACAGCTGTAAGAAAAATTTAATTAAGTTTCATTGGAATCTGTTTTGGTTGATAATGTATTTGCTATAGGAAATTTTTGTTGTAAACACTAGTGAAGGAATGAAGGTTTTTTTTTTATTTCAGATTTGTTTTTTATATTGTAATTTATTTTACAAACGTATTGATAGACAATGTATAAATTATATTTATCATGATTCGTTTATCACACGAATTTATTATTTTATGAAGTCATTTAAAAAGTTTAAATTGATAATTTCGTTTGTGTCCAACTGAAAACTGTAAATAGATTTTTTATTTAAAAAAACGCAGGTGCCGGAAAAATGTCCCGATACGTCAAATATAGAGTGATTTATTTGGAGTGGCACAGTGAAATGAATATTTTTTTTCGGAACCACCATCAATTTTAACTGACAGTATAAACGGAAACTAAATAAATTTAAACATGAATAGCAGAGTATGAAGTTTAAAGCTCAGACATTTTATACAAATCATTTTTTATGTTTAAAATTTTATGTAAATTTGTGCGATTGATCAGTGGAACGTGATCAGGTAATTAATATTTCAACGAACCACTATTTAGACTATCATCGAGAGTATAAATAATTCATGGAATAAAATACATTTTTAATTTATGATTTGTTAAAAATTACACTTTACTATAATTGTTAATTGACTTGGTCCTGTGCCCCACGTGGGATCCAAATTCTAACTAATATTAGGTATAGATGCGAAAGTGAGTTTGTTTATTTGTTTGTTTGTTGGTTACCTTATCACGCCTAAACCGCTGAACCGATCACGATGAAATTTGGTACACAGATAGGCTATGGAAAAGAACATGGGCTACTTTTTTTCTCGGGAACGCGCGTGAAACCACGGGAGACAGTTGGTTATATATAATTTCAAATAACAGGAGCCAAATTCAACGGAGTTCATTATCATCACCTCAGTAAATTCACAATGCATAGGGTCTCCCAGCACAGTACCGTCAGGTTGCCTGTATCCAGCATAGCTAATCAACTGGCTGTTCCATATCCTGTAGTCATGTTTCCCGTCTGTGCGTTGTGGGAACACTGTTATTGCAGACCTTTTGAATAAAAAATAATCCATAATTAGTTATAAGTATTTCGAAGTTGTAACATTTTTTATGGTGCAAAATTAATTGTATAATCGCTTGTTAATCTAAATAATAAAACCTTATTAACAAAATACAGTTAGTTAATTTTAACTACAGGTTAGCAAAGGACTTACAAATTGTTAGTTTAACTATTGGCCACCTTAATTGACAATCAAACAACCCGCCCATGGATAACGCCAACTAGAGCTTCGTTACCATGTTGCATAAAATTTTGTATGTTTTGGTGAAATTTTATTGAGTTCTAAAGGATAAATAATGGGTTTCTTGATATTAAATTTAAATTTTATTGTAATAAAATTTGCCTTAAACCAAATCTTTAGTAAAATAATTTCTCCTATATAGGTATATAGGCGTTATTATATTTTTGTCAGTCCTAATTATTCTTGTCACTAAATGCAATATTTTGTGCATGTGCCCAAACCGATCTAGGGGCTTTGAATAAAATGTATACCAACCTAATGTTTCCTTTATTCGTACTGTACTTAATGTGATTGCACAAAGCTTCGAACATTCCACTAGTAGTTGTCACTTGTCGGCAGTCGAAAACCTGCAATAAAATGTAAATTAGTCTTACAGTAGTGAGCTTACTACATATATCATTTCTCAGAATTGAAAAGAAAGGAAGAAAGAAAGAAACATATTTATTGTAAATGTAAATGCGTGGCCATTTGCGAATTCAAAAGATGTAGCTTTGAAAACCATATTGTCTCGTTTCTTCTACCGTCAAACTAATTGCATCAAACGAGTCCGGGATACTTGAAGTCAGGTTGGGAGATATGCCTACAGGCAACGCTTTGTCGGTGCCGTAAACAGCTAATCTAGTTACGATAGTAACATATAAGATCATTGTCTTAAAACTCAATGCATCCATGTGACAAAAAGAGACGAATATAGCGAGACTAAAAGAGATATCCTCTTGTAAAAACGGGCGTATGAGATTGACGACTTTAGAATTCAAATATCAAGGTCTAAAGAAAGGTTGTATTCTAATATATCATTTCATGATTGTAATGCGGAAATTCTACGTAATGTTAGTCATGTTCAATCAACAATAAGATCATTGTTCTATTTCTTAGAAATGTATAATGAAGTGACTTGTTTCCTCAGAAAATATAGGTTAGTTATAAAAGGTAAATCACGTCCCAAAAAACGAAGAAATAGTCGGCACCGTAAAGTTAGGATCACAAATTTAATAGCATTTTGCATTCCTTGCTGTTTTACTCAAATACTGAAAATCTTGCGGTCACCGCCCACTTTTACCCTATAATAAACTATTCATTCAAAAGTCCGAATTAATTTCAGCTGAAATCAAACAAACAAACGTTTAACACAACTGGTACTCGTCGCTTAGTGACGTCACATCACTCAATGTCGTATTTAACAAACTAAGTGGATGTTAACGAATCGGGCTTATTCAGTACTAGGGTAAATATTTTTTATTCACGTACTTCTTTGGTACAGACAGTTGAATTTGAATGAATTTGAATATAACAGGGGTTGAATGCCAATATTGTTGTTCGAAGGGTGGTTAAATAATTAATTTAATTCAAATAAAGGTTTGGTAAAATGTGGACCTTATTTATAATTTGAAACTCCAGTATTTATAATTTTACATTTCTCAATAGGAACGTTATTTACCAAACTTCGAGAAAAAAAAAACGTCACTGAAACAATCACTGTGACGGAAAAAAATACCTAATTATGATTTATGTTTTATTCATTAAAGCTCAATGGTTTATTCAAACTGTTCGATAAGATATTATTCTGATCTGAACGCAGACATTTAATGTTAATCGAAATATGCACATGCCAATGGTACGAAATATGACGAATGAACTTATCAAGGAACATTATTCAATAAATAAATAAAATAAATAAATATTCTGAGACATTATTCCTCACACACGGTCATCTGACCCCAAACTAAGCAGAGCTTGTACTATGGAAGCCAGATAACTGATATAATACATATACTACTTTTCTTATGTAAATACATACTTATATAGATAATTACACCCAGACACAGGACAAACAGACATGTTCATGCACACAAATATTTGTCCTGAGTGGGAATCGAACCCACGACCTGGGGCGTGATAGATAGGATATCTTACCATCCACGCCAACCGGCCCATTATATTATAAGTAAAAAAATAAGAATACGAATAAGTTGAGATCATCAGTTCTACTTTTTTTTATTGAATTCTGCATCTAAATGAATTTAGTCGATACTAAATGACATATACAAAATCCATCGTGACATCGCGATTCCATAATCAAATCGCTCGTTCCGATTAACCCGCGCAATCTGTTGAAGCTGCGTAATTACAAAACGAATTCGTGAACATCAGTAGGATTTGCCAGTCGAGTCCGGTAATGCTGATTTAAGTCTGTCTCATCCTTCACTAAACCACCGTCTAAGACAGTGAATGGAAATGAACGCATTAATTAAAGTCATTGGGAAGTCGGGGAGTTGAATGAAAAAATATTGAGGACGTATGTACTTGACTATCAGCATATAAATTCATAGGTATTTATTCTATTTTTAGAAAACTACAAAATAGATACAAAAGTACAAAGGGACTGCTTTTTTATAATAGAAACTTCATCCAGCAGCCTTGTTTTATGCTTCTGCGGCATTAATCTCAAGTTTCTTTTATTGTAGCGCCATATTTTTATTTAAACATGAGTAAAAATTTCATAATAACAAAAGAACGTCTCAATTTCTTACATGAAAGCGTTTATAGAAAACTTGAAGGCGCTTAGAACGAAAACTAGCAGTTAATTGCCCATGTTTTTTTTTCTTTTCCTGCGCGAAATGGGAGTTTTCTCATTAGAGTCGGCAAATTCATTTAGTTCACCGTTTTGCTGGCAGTCCACTAAGGCGTTACTAGGCAAGAACGAGTATAATTGATTCTAGTCTTTAACGTGCATTTCTTTTTCTTTCTGAGCTCATAATGGGAAGTTAGCTTTGCAAATAAACTTGTTTATTTTTTATGTCGCTTGTTGAAGCTTTGTTTTTGACTGTTTATGTTGGATAAGCTATTTAATTACTACTTTTTTACGGAAATATCGTATGTTTGTTTTGTAAAGAGTAATTGGTGAGTTATTGTCGGCTCTTCTCAGCGAAGTAACCTTCTAAACAGTGTGATAGAGATAGACTATCATAAAGAAAACTTTACACGCAATTTTCATATGGAATATGGTTGGTTTTGACAAAGGAAAATGTATTTTATCATAGATCATACGTCTAATTATGGAGAAATAGCAAAACCCACAATAGTTAATTAACACGGAGACAAGCTCTAAGATATTAATGTCAAGAGGAAAAAATATTCTCATACTGTTTTTTTATCCCACTAATTTCCGCCTAACGGTTCCAGATAGAAAATTTAATATTGGTAGTTACTGGAATATTTTCAAAACAGTAAATACAAGTATAATTTTTTGAAATCTAGTTATTTTGTTTTGTTGATAAGGATTATTCCTTAGTGACGTCGAATGCCGTAGCAAAGGGAAGGAAAACATCGTATGAAAACATGGTGGTAGAGTATTTTGTCCAGCCTGTCTGGCCATCACCAAACACACTCATGTGTTCCGAGCCGCAGCTGCACTTCCTTATTAGGTTTTGTGTGCTTCTGCTTATCACCTTTGGTTCATCACTTACTATGGTAAAAGGCTTTCAAATACAAATTGATGATAATGTGATGTAATACCTGTAATTTAGACCATTGTATCCTGCCGATGCACCTGCTGGCGTTCCTCCAAGCAAGCTTGGCACCAAAGACCAGCTCTGTAGTAGTCAGCTGATAGGTTCCAGACCTTGCCACTTCCTCCTGCACTACATTCCAGCGGGTTTCGTGTGCTGGGGTGTTGGCTCTGTGTAAATAGATATTTTGTTCACTTGATGCAACTACGAGATTTAATAATAATAAAATGCTTCTTATTTTGGTCATGTTATCTTTAGCATAAACTTTCACTTCTCTCTTGTATTCGAGCGTATAATAAGGATCTTGGATGTTTATAAACACACGTTCAAATATAATGAAAAAAATATTTTTGCTTTTGAAGCGAAGTAAATCTTAGAAATCTATGGTGTGAATTTCATATGCACATGAGACATAAAGCGAACAAAACAAATTACCCTCTTTGGTAATGCGCGAAGATTTTTCTTAAAAAAAAATATATAGCCCGTAGGCCTCAAAAACATTGGCCTTGCATACATAACCTTGTCGTTTCTGGAGAGACAGACGTATTAGCATAATATTCATATGAAACAAAAAGTTACGTTTTTTATGATTATAGCTTCTCTGTTTCTTTTGGAAAGTCCATTTTTATACTGAAGTAATTTTTGTTTGAGAAGAAAAAAGCTGTTTCATTATGCATAAAAAAGTTTGTGATCTCAAATAATCTGAACTTTTCATATCATCAGTATCTAGATTGTTATATTCTATTAACATTAAAATTTCGGAGAATAACACAGCTTTAAGTTTTTTTTTATGTCAGAAGTTTCATAAGCAGGCTGGCAATCCACCTGATGGGAAATGGCAACCGTCGTCTATTGACATTAACAATACCAGTGGGGTTCAAAAATATCTGGAGCACAAAATATTACGAGATATCTATATCTCTATATTGTTTCTGAACTATACCAATTAAAATAAATATACCTGTCGTCTCAATAAAAGTCGGTTATGTGTCGCATATCCTCTATAGACACAATAACCATATTTTTATCAATGAATGAACATTGCAGTCACTTACCGACGTATAGAAGCGAAGTATTGTCCAAGGAAATCCTTGGCATCATTGAGCACCTCCTCAGGGTCTCTTGGCACGTCTCCCCGGCCAGGGATGGCCATCAAACTGCCAAGACACGCTTTCTCGTTGCATAGTGTGAGCTGTTAACAGTAAAAATGTAGTTAGTATCTTAAATTTGACATATCTATCGTGGAAAGTAATCATTATATATTCTTAAAGAATGTATTGGTTTCAGTAGAATATGTATGATTTCGTATTTCAGAAGAATTAAAAATGTACCCTCTGCACGCAAATATTTTTGTCTAACACAGTTAATTTTTGAGACTTCTTGCTTGCATCAAATTAAGACAATGATAGCTCAGAGGTAGAGACAAGACAATGCCGTGACGAAGGTCGTGGGTTCGTATCTATTGTGATATACAGCCTGTTTTTATATGTAATCAATACTTTGTCACTTATGTTTTTTACTTCACATTTAAAACGCTTCTAAAAACTAGTTGTTCTAAAATATATGTGCTGTCATATGGATATCGGTTTTCCCTATTAATTAATTTGTATCCCGCATTCCCAACAGTATCCTACAATAAGATGGAACTTTTGGTAAATGAAATCATCGTGAGGAAACCATAGCACGGTGGTACGGGCCTTTATAGTAGGAACCGCCTGACTCGCTACTACCCTCAAGATGAAAATCTGTCGCCAAACACCTACCGGTGTGTTCCGGCAGAGCCAGTTTCTTCCAGGCTTTGTGTGCTTACCATCGTCGGTCACATCATTACTTATCATACTGAAAATGTCGTCAAACACAAGCCTTTACAAAGTAAAGAATAAAAAAGCAAAGTAAAGAATAAAAAAGCTTATATTTAAGTAAGTATATATTAATATTACATATTTACTTAAATTGTGTAACACTATCTTCCCTCGGTTCGTTATAAAGGACTCTTTTCTTAGTGGACTATTGGACATAGGTTATACGGATATCAGGATTCAAAGATCACTCTCTCATTTTATTGTCGCTCATTAAAAAGTTTACAGTTAGTATAAAAAGTTATAATGGATCACAATTTTAAACTGCCATGAGCAAACGTTACCGGAAAATCCTTCATGATGATCGTTCTTTGTAAGGCGCTCCTGAGTCTAATACCTACCATAAGGAATACAAAAGAACGTGTCTTTCGAAACATTGGCATAGATAATTCTCAATTTTATTCACATAAACCAAGATAGAACTGGAAGAAACTTTAGGTTATTGTTAAAAAGATACTCTAACCAATAATTACTTTAATCATACCAAATATCCTAGATAAGTTAAAAATATTTTAAAGATCGTTATGCTACTTTTTATTCTCATGCAAACTAGGCGAGAAAACGCTAGAAAGCAAGGCGTGATATGCAAGTAATAACCCGGCTATCTACATTCGTATTATTTATTTTTACATGTAGGCAGACTGAGACCCCTTGAGCCTTGCGTCTCCAAGAGACCTCAAGTGTAGCACAATCATAAAATAACAACTATGAAAGTTTTTGGACAATTCACTTGCTAATCTTCACAAGCAACAGTGTTGACTAAGTATCAAAATCATTCGATCAACGTATTCATATTTAAAAAACAATCGTCGTCTTTTGTTTTAAAAATGACATACCTATGCAGTGGCGATGGCGCCAAAACAAATGATATACGATTACGCTTGACATATCTATTCTTTTTCTGACAATGGCTGTTGTGGCTATTATGCCAGTATCAAAACGGAAACACGAAAATGCTTTTCATGCATTATTAAATAAAATAAATCGTTATAGGGATAACCCTAACATGAAGAGTATTATTAGTTGTTGATGTTTTTTTTTGTCCTTTCATGAAAGTAAGATTTTCATCAAAATTTTAAGGTAATTATTGTTATTTTTATGTTACGTAGGAAATTCATAGTATGTTTATAGAACACTTGTAAGTATTAAATTAATTCATAGGTGGTACAATATAGTTGCCTATTAACATGTAGGAGTATTAACTCCTAAGAACTTATCTAACGGTATTTTTTTTTTTTACTTTGTATAGGCTTGTGTTTGATCACAATCTCACTATGGTAGGTGATGATGTGGCCGAAGGTGGTAAGCACACAAAGCCTAGATGGATCTGGCTCTCAAGTGCAGCTGCCGGAACACACCAATAGGTGTTTGGCGACAGATTTTCAACTTGAGGGTGGTAGCCAGCCAGGCAGCCACAGTAGCTATGTCCAAAGAAGAATTCAAGAGCATTCTGACAGATGACGTTTTATGAAGTAGGTACTTTATGAACATCTATGGTTAGCTTAACTTGCAGAAAGTATGACGCATTCCGAAAATATAAAAAAAAAAATTACACACGACGGATATTATTTTAACTATCCAAAGCATCTTAATTTAATTTAAAAAATATCAGACTCAAACAAGGTTTAATTTGTATGCAACGGTATGCGCCATTTAAATGTAACGTTTCCGTACAACGCTAAAAGTTCGCGCCACTAATAAAGTCCCGAAGGCCCACCTCTATTATGAAAGAAATAAGATCGATTTTAATTGATTCCACGGGACTTCTTTGGTAGTGCGAACTCTAGTTTCACTCAATTCACTCCTGTCACTAGTATCTGAATTACACGCGCTCTTTTTATTATGCTGTGCAAGTCACACACAAATACGTAAAAAAACAAAATTGTGAATCTTACCTTCTGCTTGTTTGTTCAGTAAATATTTTCTTACGTGACACGAATATTCAATGTGGTACAAGTAATTCACCTTAGATTTTTTGTATTCTTTTATAAATTTAACACCGTCAAAATATAAAAATACATGAGTATTTTGTTTGATTGTAATTGTATATTTTGTGTACAAATAAAATATTTTATACTTTGCTCTGTTCGTCTTACGACTCATTTCCCGTTGATTAATAAATCTCTAACATTATTAATAGAATAGATATATAATGGAACTGACGTCACATTTGCCAAAATTATAGGTATCTGTTTGCTTGTACGTCAAGCCAATTTGGGCAGTTGTTGATACCATAGGAGTAATATTTTCATGCAATAATTTGATTTCGTATCATATTTGTAACAATCGCCTAAATGACCCATTGTTCACCATGAGGCCTGGCTTCGACTCCAAAGTCAAATAATTTAAACTTTTTAAGAATCCAGCATCCTCCAAATTTTTTAACAGAATGTCAAATCTCCATAACGCACCCATTTTATATCAAACACCTATAATTTCATACGTTTTGGAGCCATAAAAAGGTATAAAGACCGTAAAGATCGTCTTTTTATCGAGATTCAATGATTCGCTCATACAAATTCATATCACGTGCTATCGTGGGAATAAAAACTCTTATCTTTAGTGCAATAATATATTTTATTAGACTATGTATGCCCTTATCCACTTCAATAAATTGATTTTATTAAAAAAAAGCGTACGTTTCGAACATAGAGCCTCCTCCGATTTTTAGGGTTCCGTATCCAAAGGGTAAAACGGGACCCTATTACTAAGACTCCGCTGTCCGTCCATCTGTCTGTCTGTCTCTCTGTCACCAGTCTGTATCTCATGAACCGTGATAGTTAGACAGTTGAAATAATCACAGATGATTTGACTTATTTCTGTTGCCGCTATAACAACAAATACTAAAAAACAGAATAAATATTTAATGGGGCTCCCATATAACAAACGTGATTTTTTTGCCGTTTTTATAGATAATGGTACGGAATCGTGCGCGAGTCCGACTCGCACTTGGCCGGTTTTAAGTATTTTAAATTGTAGACTAACATACCTATCAACGCACAGTTCAAACTGTAAGATCTAGAATTATGAAAATTTTCACACAGGTTCCAAAAAAATAAAATAAAAATAGGAAATCTTGAGGCGGAAAGCTAGTCAATCTTCAATAATAAAAAATAAAAAACTAGGCAAATAACTACATGTAAAAAAAGTTCAATTTATTGAAAACTATCAAGGCAATGTCCTACTTGGAAAAGAATCCTGATTACGGAAATACTTAACTTTTCCAGTCTAGGATCGGAGTTCGGTCATCGTTTCAAACTTTTTCTCCGGTTATTCGCGTCAATTATGAACTTAAACTATTCTAATGAAGCCTTCTTTGTTCTTTATATCAGAAAGAAAAAAATACTATAAAATACCACCACACTACGCAACAAACGATTAAATTATCTTAATATGTCCAAAGATATTTAAAGGAAAAGAAAAGAAGTTTGTTTACATAAAATGCGTTACGTCACTATGGTAAACTAGTATTCTAATTATTTACTCATTATGACGGCCGGCCGACTCTAGGGCTGGCCTACATTTACGTGACATAATGAAAACAAACTTGTGAATACAACAATGTGATACTGTTGAACAGTTAATTACCAGTTTCATTTGGATATGACTAGTGTTGTAGCCAAACTTCTAATAAATTAATCCTTGACATAAGTTTAATCTATATATATAAAAAAGTTTTGACTCACTCGCTGATTGACTCATTCCAGGCTCCGAGGCCTAGAAAACTGAAATTTTGGACAGGGGTCCCTTTATGGTATAGGCTAGGAATAATGCTGGATTTCTCTTAGTCTCAGTATAATAAGAGGTTCCTTCCGGAGTTTATCGAAAGTTCGAGTGCATTGTAGGTTTTAAACCCAGGACTTTTATTACGGGCTTACGATATTACAATTTTATGAACATGAAATTGTTGAAGATGAATTTTCTACTTGATGCCAACTTAAACCTGTGAACAGTATCCAGAGGCTCCGAACATAATTGTGGGTGAATTTCCTGGGACCAAGAATTGCGTGGCATCGATGAAATCGGTACTAAAAATCATAGTTATAATGCTCTAACATTTTTTTCTGGTTAGGTGAAATAGTAATCTATGTGTAGCACTAAATATATTATAAAATAGGAATGTAGGTATTCCAAAAAAAAAAAATTAAACCTCGAAATCTTTCATTACCGTGTTCGTCCACACGTCACCTATTGTGTCGTGATACCTCATTGATAACAATCTATTGGTTCTTTATATTAAATTTACAGTTACAGTTTAAGTTTACAGGTACCTAGTAGAACTCTTAGTGCAGAGTTCGCCCGGGGAAGTACTACCACCATATCTAATTCCGCTGTGAAATAGTAGTGCACTTGTATTACTGTGTTTCGGTTAGGACGGTATGGGAGCCGGTGAAATTACAGGCACAGGAGACTTAACAACTTCAAGTCTCAAGGTTGGCAACGCGTGAGTGATACCCCTGACAGGGAAAATATAATATTGTATTTTCTTTGCCGGTGGTGTTATAAGCGTCTATAGGCTACGGTAACCGCTAACCATCAGGTGGGCCGTAAGTTTATTTGCCACCTAGTAGTATAAAAAAAAAAACTTAATTTGTCCCAGAGTTACCTTTCATCGCCGTGTCCTAAACATGTTTAAGAATATTGTTTTATCTAACGACTTGCGTCCTCCCTCCTATGCGCTAAACGTTGCATATTAGTGCCGCCTATGTGCTCGACGTGGAAGGATGTACAAACGTGCCTGCGTTTTGGCGCCATAAATAAAGTATTACATTTTTTTGTTACTGGACATTTTTTCTTTCATCGCCGTGGATAGGTATAACTTCTATTTGAATATGTTTGTACTCTTGATTAAACATTTGATAGAACGCTATTTCTCTTGTTTATTTGTGAAGTGTTTATTACTTCGAATAGTTATATAGATTTTTTGTTATTTTATATTTTTTCCTTGATTTTCATCACCGTGGTTTCCGTGGTCAAAATTTGCTATGGCAATGAAAAAAAAGACACAGCAATGAAAAAAAATTCATTGTCATGCCTTTTCAAACAATTTAGTTTCATTGCCGTGGCCAGGTGTTTCATTTCCGTGACTTATGTTTTCATCGCCATGGTATGATTAAGCAAAGAATTCATTCTCTTGGCACAGTTTTTTCATTGCCGTTTTTTCGTGCACGCATGTATCATCGCCGTGGCTTGTAATTTTTAATCATGTATATCTCGTTAGATTTTTTTGTTATCTGCTAGATATTAAGCAAGAATACATACATTATCAAAAACTTTAATAGACGTGAACATTTTTTTTAATAAAACTAAAGATAAAAAAATCCACGGAAATGAAGATTTTAATGGACCTGTTGAAATTCACCCATGTATCAATTCGTAGTTACCTTAAGAAACATCGGAAATCAAACAACGATGCTATCATAACCAAAGCAAGTCTATCACATATAGAAGATATCAGATTTAAAAGAAACAGCATCGTTCGAAACGTACGATTTTGTTATCTTGGACGCCCTACATGTTGTATAAAGTTCCGGGTGCTATAACTTCGATACGCCGCCCGTCGCCATCGAACCCCGGGGCAGTTTCGACACGCGGTAAGTTTGCGAGAGCACGAGGTTTCAAGTGTACCGCCATATAAATGTTATATCGATTTTTGGAAATGCATGCATGGTTAAAACTAATGCATTATTTGAATAAGTTTAAGTGAAAAGTTTTAGGTAAGTTATAAATCGATATGGTAAAGTCTTTTATGAAACTATGCCGTAACTTATACTTGGGTTTAAAGGTATTTAACTGCTCATTTTTCGGTCCCTAATGTGATTCTTATTTTCCGAGGAAAATTCTACCCTATTCCTTGATACCGCCGTGCTAAAAGGTAACTGACAGTATCTTCAAACCGGAGCTTAAAGGTAAATTCCTTAATAGTGACTAAAATGTATTTAATTCTCAAGAATGGAACGCTTCTATTTGCTACTTTAAAACATGTTTTTAACAAAAATATGTACCGTGTAAATTTGTCGTAATATTATTGTTTGTTTTTCATCAAGATTTTCAAAAGGGCGTTGGACCATATATTGTTGAAGATCAATTATCGACTTTCTGCCTTAACTTTAAGAATCAATATCTAATGCTGGGTTTATAGGAACTACGTATAGCTTTAATGTTCTGAACGCACCAAATTGCCGGGTCATAAAATCACAAACTCCGTCACGGCAAGTGATATCGGTGTTAGTACACATTGAATACATGGATATATTTACTGCTGGATTGGACAACATAAGATTTAAATCATTGCTTAAAAAGTACAATATACTTTGAATTAATTATTTCTCCTATTTCGGACTACAAACATTACCAAAATCTTGCAACGGACATGTTTAGCAACCGACTATACTGATTGTCAAAGTATATTTTGACAGTTGGATCAAAATAATTCATGCTTAAAAAAATACGTTGCTCTTGTTTCCGCATTTTATATTTGGTAAACAAAACACGGTTCAAAATTTATGGCATAAAGTTTTTTAAAATTTTCAAGTAAAATTATTTTCAGATCCAGAATATGAACATCTTGTTTCGAAATTATTTGCATTGCGGACGCGTGCTCGGTTGCTTTGCAAATATGAACAGAATAATGACAGTAATCCTTATGTTCATTTACATTAGCGAACACTGTTTATAAAATTTGAATAATATGTTATAATTAATTATAATTATTCATAAAATAACGATAAAATAAATAATTATTGTCGGGCCGGTTGGCGTGGTTGGTAAGATACCCTATCTATCACGCCGCAGGTCGTGGGTTCGATTCCCACTCAGGACAAACATTTGTGTGCATGAACATGTCTGTTTGTCCTGTGTCTGGGTGTAATTATCTATATATGTATGTATTTTAAAAGAAAAGCAGTATATGTAGTATATCAGCCATCTGGCTTCCATAGTACAAGCTCTGCTTAGTTTGGGGTCAGATGGCCGTGTGTGAGGAATAATGTCCCAGAATATTTATTTATTTATTTATAATTACAATAACTATAGATTTATGTGAAGATAATGAACAAAATTGTTTTTATATTATACTTTACTGAAATACAAAAGTAATTAAGAAACTGAAAAAAGTAAATTCGTTGTTATTCAAAGGTATGGAACTATTTTGAACTTTTTAAGTTGCCGTTTGCCTTATTTTTTTTAAATGATATTGATTTCAACAAAAAATAGTTAGTAATATAATATATCCTAATGATATTCAAAAAGAAAAAAACCTACCTCAAAATACATGGGAAAACTTGTTTTTCATTAACTAAAAATATCCACTCACCGATCTAGGACAAGTAGCGTCCCCATAAAGACGATCATACAAATAATCTCTGGACTCATGATTCTTGAGCACTTTCGGCCTAACACATTTCTTAATAGGCTTTTTTACTTCCACTTTGACCTCTGCTTTCGCTTCAGCCAAGTCTCTGAACTCAAGGTGATCTATCGGGCACGTTTTGCTTACAGCAGGCTGTATCAGTTCATTGATTAAACCTTCATTTCGAGCAGAAGCAATAACTTCGAGGGAGTTATTAATAATGTTCTCTGAATTCTGGATAACACCAGGTGCCATTTTGACGCGCACAAACGGTCGATTGTCTTTGACAATGACTACTTTTTAAATATATTTTTTAATTAGTTTATTGAGGCGCACGCGTCCTCACGGGCGCACTATTCACAAGTAGGTGTCGCTGTAGTATTTATAACTGTTTTATCTTTGACTAGTTCACCTGTGCTGGGTCTCTGTTTGCAAACATTGTGATTGTGATGTATATCCGCTGCGGTTGATGAGTTAAGCTTTAGGTGGTGACATTTTTGTGCCAGGAATAAAGCGGCTATCTTATTTTTCGTCTATGTGCCTGTAACAGGCATTTTTATTAAACTAGGTAGACGATTGAAATTTGGTATAGTTATGGTATGTAAGCAGTTAATCAAACTCAGACGTGAGGTTCAAGCGTCGAATGAGAGTAAAATAGGAAATTCAAAACATAAATAAGTTTACGGTGTCCCTTCACCATTTGAAATCTCTTTTAGTTGTCTATTGATATAATATATTTAAGCGTTTTTATAAAAATGTTTATTTCGTTAGGCTTGTTTGTGCTTTATTTTATTTAAAATTGTACGAGAAATGCGTATAAATTGTTACCCATGACCATGTCTTCAAAAAAATGTCTAAAAAAAAAAAAACATCAATATGATAAGTGATGTCGATAGAAACGTCATAATTGTTTGTTTATCACATTGGTCTGAAATGGCAAGCTCGAAAAGTTGTTTTTCTTATGATGGTGTAGTGTCCATTGGAAGCTTCAAAGAGCTTTCCTTTTTAAGTTAGAACTAATGCTTTATTTATAAAATGTTGTTTTCTATATAATCTCTTTACAATAACTGTACTTATAGCATCATTTAGCAATCAAATTACATCGCAGGATTAGGTGATGGTTGTTGTAAATTTACGCCTGTTTTTTTAATCTTAGGAAAAAGGAAATCAGGACCTTCCATATTGTATATAATTCTTAAAAAAACAATAATCAATTCCATACGTATTGAAATCTCTAATCTTCTCTGTCAATAAATCTGCTTCTCATCTGATGTAGTTCTCCAAAAATATTTCAGGGTGATGCACCTGAATAATCCTACATTACGTGACATAAGTGTAAATATCTGTAGTTACTTGTTATCGGTTGTACAAATAGATCCCGCGTGGTATAGAGTCATGTGCTAGTTCTCTATACAATATTTGTCCAAGTCATGCATTTGATTCGTCGCCAAATGATCATTTTGTTGACTTGTGATCACGCATTGTTTCAGTTATGTTACTTTGTTGTAATTTGTTTGTAAATTGAAACCTGTAAAATTTAGCTATTTTGTATGACCTATTTACGTTGTGATAACTGCAATTTCAAACATGTCTTGATTGATAATAGAACCAGTTTAGTAATGGTATTATCTCTATCAATTTAGAGGTAATCAAATTAAAACTGATTGCAATACTGGCGACATATTACTGGGTTACAGATTTTGTTAACATCATAGCGGATCGTACAAATTATAGATTAATATTTTGTGCTTGCCTCTTTCGATTATCATCATCACTTGCAATCGCGAATCTCATTAGGCCTATCTAATGGTTAAAGAAAATGTACTCTCTAGCTACTTTGTTTGGAATGTTTTTCTTTACCGAAAGCTCAAGCGCATTAGAGGATAAAACCTTCAATGCAGCGCTAGAATTAGGTCGTTTAATTCTCAATATAAAACTTGTTCTAATGCATCATAATATCTTAAAAAAAATTACTGATACTTCTGTTACATCGTAGAATCTGTAACATAATGTTATTCTAAGAAATAGGTGTAAACATTTAATTTCACATGAATAAATAGTGTGAGGAGGAAGCGACGTTTTTATCAGTCATTCACTGTTAGATGTGTTTAAATCTATCACTCTGAAAGTTTTATCTAATGTTTATAACCTGCTTATTATTATTGTTTAACACTCTAGAGATGACGCAAATATTCTAATAGTAAAGTAGAATTTCCTAGCAATTAATTGCTTAAACCCAATCATACACAAATAACAAGTGCACAGTAATATAGATATTATATCCTGGATGGAGAATTCAGAGCTGGTTCCATAGTAAAAGTTCAGCATGATAAATCTAATCAGAAGCTTTCTCAAAATATCAATCCAGTTTAAGTATTTCCAGAAATTTCATTTACACACATTAACAATGCCAGGGGGATTAAGTACTATTGTTACTGACTTTTATAAAGCCTAAAACAAAAGACGTTTGAAAGTGCTTATTGTTTAAACTGTCAAGAAAACTGAATTACGTTCATATACCTACCTCAGTAGACTGACTTTCAAGCTACCTTTTCCCATTCATGTCAATTTACCTTTTCGACAGCGAAGCAACAAGCTTTGTGTAAAATTCCTTCCTAAGTGTAAACTATGCATTGTAGTTTCAATTTACGTCACGGGAACACGCAAAAAATGGTTCCGTACAAACAGTGAACTCTTTTTGTTAGTTTGTTTGCTACCCGTAGCGGAAAAGGGTCAGAAAAAACATAGATTAAAGTCGAACCAAATTGAGCCTAAAATGTATGTTTAATTAAAATGAATTATATTTATCAGTATGTTGTATATGTAACATTATAATCTAAAGTAGTGTATAAAAGATTTAATGTATTATAGGTTAAAGTAATCTCAAATCTGTAAAGCAGGTACAAAACTATTTTTTAAATAAATCAATGTAAAACCATGACCAATTGAATAATAAAATTCATTTGTAACAAAATTAACGAATTGATCTTACTCGCAATTAACTTATTTTTATTTCTCTCATAAAAGAATTAATATAAATTGAGAGATATAAGTAATAAAGAAATATTGAATTATATTTACCCATCACACAGTTTTAAGCGTATTAAAACTATGCGATATTCTTATAATGAGGTATTTTGGTAATATATTTCTCTTTGGTCTGCTACATGACGTGATATCACCATAACAGTGTATATACCTACTTAGATATTAATTTCAAATACGATTGATCCAAAACATGTATCCATAAATAAATATATAAAACATAATTGTGTGTATAAATTTATCTTTCTTTCTTTTTAATATTTAATTCACAAATGTGGATCTTAAAACCTGTTCCACGCATAATAAAAAGCACCAATCTGAAATCATTATTTAGTTCTGTAAGCCCAATGTTACATAGTATTTTACACTACAAGGTGACATTCTGAAAGCAGAAATTTATGTACAAAAATTAGAGGTTTCTTGGAACACAGACCTACGTCTTTACGATCACTTATATTTCTTAGTGTATAATTATCTCAATTAACAAAACCTTGTAAAATCATATCTTTCGCTGAACAAAATTTGATGTGGTTTGTTGTGATAATTGGTATCATACACGAATATTACGTGTGTGAACTTACATAACATCAAAAGCGCTTCCACACTATGTAGTACTATTAGGTATTCTGTGCTACTAGTGTGAACTTTTGGGATATAAACCCAATATTTTGACAGACTCGTATCTACTGCTGCAACCAATTAATAATTAATTGGAGGTATTTGGTTAGTTATTTAGTTGTGTGTACAAACGTATAGCTGGACTTTGATATGATTATCCATTTAACAATAACTATACAAATACTAACGAACGAGCTATGCTCAGAATTGCTCTACGCGACAGGGTCCGCAATGAGGATATTCGTAGAAGAACAAAAGCGACGGATATAGCCCGAACAGTCGGTAAGCTGAAGTGGCATTGGGCAGGTGATATTGCTCGAACAGCTGATAGGTAACCGACTGGAAAGAAAAGTTCTCGTGTGGCGACCTCGTAGTACCTTTGTGGGTCGAGCGGGACGGCCCCCCACCAGGTGGAATGATGACCTCGTCAGAGTTGCTGGGAGCCGCTGGATGCAAGCGGCCTAAAACCGTTTATTGTGGAGGCCTATGTTCAGCAGTGGACGGACATCCTCGGACTGAATATATGATAATGATCTACATTTGAAAAGATGCATGAGATACTTTCAGGCACTCAAAATGTTTTCAGTATATTTCCAGCTTTTTTACTAACCACAATCATCATGAAAAATGTCGACGCGTTACTAAGTCGAGGACGGTGGTAACCACAAAATACAAAAAAACATACAGTCAAATTGAAAACCTCCTTTTTTTGAAGTCGGTTAAAAAAAGAACACGGCTCTCAGCACATGCAGCTACCGAAACACACTTACTTCGTTGTATCTTTAGTATCCTTTATATAATCCTGATCAGTTTGAAATCAAAGTAAGTAATATCAACAGGTAATTAAAAGTATCGAGTTTCTAAAGTGGATAAGCCTTGATCATCCGGGAAAGTGATATCATGTGAAAGCGTCAGTTCCACCGATGAGATATTAATAAAAAAGTTAATCGCGCGTGTAAAGCTACGCACGGTGGACGCTTCGATCGACCACAGACTATATAAAATTAAGTACTTCATTTTCTAAGGATTTTTCCTATGTATCTTATAGCCGATTTGGGGATCGGCAATTTGATGAATAACTCGTAAAAAAGACACTAAAAATCCAATAAAATCGTTATACTTGGTAGTTTGGAAAAAAAATAGTAGGAGATATTAAGGTTCCGTAAACAATATGGCGGAACCTCTATCATAAACAAATTAATGATAATGATTTTAAATTGTCGGAGATGTAATGTGTATATTATTATATATACGTGTAACATAAAATATACCTAGTAGAAAAATAAATCACCAAAAATATATTCTATTAATAATCGAGCCTTTATTTTAATGAAGCAAAGAATATAACAATCAGTAAACAAATAATGCCACATCTCAAGCGTATAATTTGCGAAACATAAAGATTACCGAAACGCCAATCATTTATGAGGGTACAGAGTACTGCCAATGTTAAACAAAATAAAAATCGTCGAGATTTTTTGATTTGCTTCCTTAAGATCAAAGCTTAGGTATTTTTTATTAAGCATCGCTTTTGATTAAGAATAAATTCTTATGTAAGTCAAACGACATGCGACTATTGGGCTATGTTAAATTAACATATAGGTACAGTTAGGTACACATAAATATATGCGTTATATATAAAATACTAGTAATAGAGATTAATTTAGATATTTACTTGTAGCATTCACGTAGTTTCATAGTGATATATTAAATAAGTTTTTGCACGATATCAATGTGTGCAAAGTCGTTGAATTTAAAATAAGCCTTAGTACACAGTAACCTAATATGGACATTTTCACTCGTTGTTAATAATTGTTCAAACACACGTCACTTTATTTACAAATGTAACAGTAGCATGTTGAGTAAGGATGCTCAAACAATATGTTTTAAATCAAATCTGAAAACAAACAAATCGTGCAAACCACTCTATATCCACCTATTATGCGAAAAAGAAACATCCAAGCTAAAATACTAGCAACTACTTGTAATGACCGAAAAACTTAAAAATGGAATAGAATTTTCAGCATTTAAATAAAATCCTTTGATGATTTCTATTTTCAAAATAATGTCATGAAAAAATTGATTGTCTATACTATACTATACCATCCCCGTTTAGACATTTGTCTGTATTTATATTTTTTTATATTTTCTTAAGATTGTTCTCACGGTGGAAGGTTTTTCTACAGCCGATCGTTTCAATTAACATGGCAATGATTTCGATACCAATTATTTTTATGTCATCAGATTGACAAGCAAGCAAATATACCTGATGATAATCATGGCCACCGCGGCCTATGGACATTTGCAAGGGAGTTTGCCGACCTTTGATAGATCAGTAAAATACAGAAGCAAAAGATCTTATATATCTTCAGATCTATGCCTACAAACTAAACAGAGCCCTGAGCACGAACCACTTGCGTATCGCCTTGGTAAAGTTATCGTGTCGAGTAGGTGTCATTTTTGACAGAAGTTGTATCGTCAACTCGATACCCAGCTTGCGAGCTACGTTAAATTCGTCTAGAAATTTTGTAGCAATAATTTTTAATTTTAATGTTATGTACAAACACACAAAATTAAAATATTTACTCACAAAAACATAAAATAAAATAAAGAACCTGCATATTTGATATGTTTAGATAAAAATAAAAAGTAATATAACAACAAAATTCTCACGGGTATACTGTTTTTTTCTCCAGTCCAATTCTTGATCGAGAAATAAAAATTGTTGAACGTAGTCTATTTGGTCAAAATTGTTAAAAGGCAAAAAAGCGCGCGAAGATACTGTTTTAATTTATTTTTATTTTTAGCAAGGAGATCTAAGTTTATAGGTTTGAATTTAGAAGTAACAAATAGTAAGACATGAAATCTTGTGACTCCGAAGGAAATTAACACGGTGATCCTTAATTTTAGTTATTGTTTTAGCAGTGTTAATGGATTGGATTTCACTTAACTTAAACTATTGACATTTATCTTTCATTACAAATCTTATTACAATTATTATGAAGTTTCATAATAATTGTAAATAGTTTATATTTAATATAATTACTCTCGAATGCCGGTTGTGAGTTCGAATCGAACCTTACAATGAGCTTGATCTTTCAGTGTAGAAATCAAAGCATAGTGGTAGGGTACGTTGTAGTACTTACTCTATGTCTGGCTACCACTCTCAAATTGAAAATCTATCACCAAGCACCTATTTGTGTGTTTCGGCAGTCACACTTGAGAGCTAGTTGCCTTATAGGCTTCGTGTATTTACTACTTACAGCCACATCATCACTTATATCATGGTGAGATTGTAATCCAACATTTATAATTAATAAAAAATATACATATGACTAAGAAATTGCACGAAAATATTGTTAAATCAAAATGGTTGATTTTCGTATAGTAGTAAAAAAAAGGACACGAGGCTTCCCTATTTAATCTTTAGAATGTTGTGATTGATTTCCCAAAATTAATGAATATGATTATAAATACTAAATTTAAACTAAAAATCATAACACTTTTTTTTTAAATCATCACACAAAAAAAAAATTACCAATACCTACCACTACACGTGAAAATAACATTCAAGAAACGCTGTCACTGAAAAAATGGCGGCGAGACGGTTGACGCTAGCTGGCTAGCGAGTAGACGATACCATACGTCAAAATATGTTCCTGCTACCAAATTCAATACCAAGCTGCGTATTCGTAACGTTCACGAGCGTGACGTCGGAAAACGTAGCAACTGTCAAATGTGTTCGTGCTGCCGATTTGCAGGTCCGTTAACGTTTGGCTCCTTTCGATTTTCAAATTCTCATACAAATTTGAGTTAGGGCACTCGATACGATGACGCTGCGATTACGATAGATGTTCGTGCTCGGGGCTCAGCTACTGCCAGGTCTATACATTAATATAAGGCTGCCATCTCACCAGCACATCGTAATTAATATCTCATCGGGTAATATTCCAAAGGTTAGAGAGATAAATATTCATCGACACTCTCTCGCCTTCTGAGATGATATTGATCTACATGCTTACCGATGTAGATGAAACAATTGCTATGTTAGCATACATTTTGGGGATTGTTAGTTCTGCACTGGAATAATAGCTTGGAACTGTTTGTATCTATATTTGAATATTTATAAACGTTCGTCTGTCTGTCTATGCGATTTAACGAATGCATTTCTATACTATTAATTTGTTCGCGATTAAACTGTGGAGTTGTTGTGCAAACGCCCGCAAAGATTTCTGATATAAAAAGGATTACACATATGTTTTTAAGGATCCGTTCCTCATAGTACAAAAATTAAGCCCCTGAAAGATTTTGTTGTGGGTCTGCTTGCTTATTACCCACGACGAAACGGTGACGGTATATGCGTTTGGGGTGAGAGGATGTTTGTTTTTTTTTTAAGT
This sequence comes from Tetheella fluctuosa, assembly GCA_951216915.1. Lineage (NCBI taxonomy): Eukaryota > Metazoa > Arthropoda > Insecta > Lepidoptera > Drepanidae > Tetheella > Tetheella fluctuosa. The sequence continues at coordinate 11,258,667 of OX578218.1, forward strand.
CTTAAGCTTAACTCTGTCCTCCTCAGTACACTCATGTAGTGTAAATGTCTGAAAATATCTTTGACGTTAGCAGCAGTTTAGTGAGCTCGATTCTTAAACATTCTGTGTAAACGATAACTAAAAAGGATGGAACCCCCACATAGGTATTATTCTTTTTAATGACATAATAATACTAATAATTTGAACCCAATATTGGCAAATAAATAAATCGACCAAAAAAAATTGTCATCGAGTTAAAGTCGAAAATATTGTCGACGGTAATAAATTACACTGTGAGCCTTGAAGTATGGCTTTCATGTAGTCAAGATTCTAATTCCATTCAAATCTAAGAGTTAAACTTAATCCATAATTCTGAAGAGAATTTAATTAGTTTTAACTCATTATAATGCTGGTCGTTTTATTTAATGAAAATAGTTCGCATTGACGAATTTGCTATTAAATTAAGGGTGTATGTCAATAAAATCCGACTAAGTTAATACAGCCTTAATAAGTTTTATGGCCCTTATTAGATATTATTTAAACGAAGTTTAATAATTACACAAATTATGTCGTGAAGCCTAGTTTTATAATGAAGTTGGTTTGGACAGGAAATCAATATTTATTTGACACAAGTTTACTTCTAAGATCTTAAAACCACTGTGTAATCCCACATATGTGGTCACGTCACCGTCAAGTCATCATCGATCAGACACACACTCTACACTACTATATTTAATTGTTTTGACATTAGGTACTGATTAGAGATGTGTCTGACGTGACTGATGTGTGGGAATGCACCAACCCGCATCAATACTTTGCTTGCGTGAGCTAGTTACATATAGAAACCCATTGAAACATATTTGCACTGAAATTAAACATGAAAACCATGTAATGTTTCAATTTAAATAGTGACGTGTCCAAGTCACATGATAAATATCACCAAGTAAATAAAACAATATGCGAAACGCTTAAAATTTGTAAAGAATTGCGTTGTGATAATACAATCAAATCACACTTTTGCTATCTTGGCCGTTTACCCTAACAGCACGTGTGAGAAAAAATATTGTTTTCTAGTCTTATATCAGTGATATTTTTTATTCTGTGCTGACACGCAGTCGACGCAGTTTAACCCGGTTCAGGGCAACTCATGGCTCTTATTTTTTCCTACGTTAAAAGTAAAGAACTGCGTATACTACGACGGAGGCACGTGCGATATGTCATTGAACTGCGCCGCGTGTGAGCATATGTTCAGCCTAAAGCTAGGCGCACATTATGATGGGCCGCGGCGGGCCGCATCTCTACAGTCCATACGAAATAGAGGGATAGTACTACTTCTAGCCTTTTTCTACCTATGTCGGTCGCGGCCCGCCATAATATACGCTTAGCTTTACTGTTACAAATTGCTTCCGCCGACTGTTTGACAGCCCTTACTCAACACATCCTACAACATATTTTGACTACACCATTAACTATATGACATCAATGCTGGTTTGAAACTCGCCTTACAGAGAGGATGGCATTAAACTCAGAGTGGATTGGCTAAATTCCCCTTTGAAATTGTTCCAATCCTCATTTATCCACCTAAGTTTCAGTAGTCCAACCCTTAAAAAAGGCCATACTTGCCGATTAGTTTGAGCAATTTTGTGTTGAATAATTAAATAAATAAATATCTTCGCTCCCTTTCTCCCCAAAGAAGGCAGAAGTCTGGTACAATGAATCACATATACTTGAAAATATTTTAGTCCGAACGTAACATGTCTTGAGTTTTGCCCTATTCTTTCAGGCTCTATACAGGTGATTTTTTAGTCACTGGCAATACTTGCAGGGGTGGAAGTAGTCATCAATATGAACAACTTTCACTATGGGACCAACTCTGCTATCGCGTAAAATAAAATGGTTGCTTCCAACATTTTGGTCGAGTAGGTATTGAACTTTGGTATGGGACAGCTGATAATTTTTTCGTGATTTCACAGTTAGTCCAATATTAAAAGTTGTTCATTTTGATGAGTACTTCCACCCCTGCAAGTATTGCCAGTGATTAAAAAATCACCCAGTATAATCCCGGTATACATAATTTCTAAACAAATACCCGTCAATTGAGTCTTGCCCGACCACATCGAAGTCAGGGACTACGATCTCTCTATAATACTCGAGAGTAGTTTAGAAAAAATAAAAGAACACTTGTCCTTCACTATTCGCTTTAAAATGTAAATTCTTATCAGAGTAATTCTACTTTTGGAATAATTATGGAACATGTACGTTTTCTCCAGAAAACTCATTACATAATTTTATCTTTTAAAGCTTGAATTCCGGAAAATTAGAGCTTGGAAATAAACAGCCGACACCGTTCTTACATTTACAAAATGAGCTAGAGATTAACAGATCAGCATCTGAGATTATCTTACGGAATTCCACATACCTACCTCAGTTCAAATTCTCTTTTATTTTCTTTATTTCTTACTTTTCTTTTTCTTTTCTGGTCTTAATGAAGCTTATATTTTCGCGCCGAGCTTAGCGTGTTTCTTTCATATTTTCCTTTAACGTAATCCTATCATGTGTGATGCTATTGTTCTTTATTTATTATACCAATATCCGGTTACCACATAAACAATGCTTATTACATATTTATGGGATTTCAGTTATTAATAGATACTATTTTTTTCATTATTTAGAGACGAACCCTCAGGCTCTTATTAATTACCTTACCTTATACCTGCGTTCTCAAGATAAAAAAGTAGCTGTTATCTAACGAAAAAATATCGGTGTCTTAAGTTAATACAAAAATCCCATAGTTTCAGATTTTTCTGAATTTTCCAAGCAACTATTCAAATTTTTCTCTTCATAAAAACCTCGGACATCAAAAAATATTTAAAAAAATATGGCCGAATTGGCCCACCCGTTCTCGAGTTTTTCGCTTAGCAAAACATTTAACCTTTAGTTTTTATTTATATAGATTAATCGATACATTTATAAATAATACTTACCTAATGTAGGTAAATCGAGTCATAACAAAATTCAGATAGGTCAATATTACCATAAAAATATAATTGGGTCGTATAAAAAATACAACCTTTTTTTAACAATTAGTTCCGAAACTCTGCGAACATAAAATATACTTACTACATTTAAAAAATATTGAGGAAAAAGTATAATGAAGATAATCGGATTCATTGCTACGTGAAAATTTAATTCAAATCGTTATTTATCCAATTGATGAAATAAAATATTGATATTATACATTTAATTGTTCGACACGCCAGATTGAAAATCGCTGACTGGAATGATATAATTTTTTTATTCACAAATAATCACCGTCCCTTCATAACATTTGTGTTATTTAAACGGGACTTATCACCTCTGAATATTAAATGTCATCTATTTGATGTGAAACAAAATTTTCCAGTAGAACCTTTGTCATATATATCGCTCGAAGAACTGAATAAGTTATCAAGATAAGGGATGTGCTATTAATAAGCAATTTTGGCGACGCAGGCACAGATTGCAGATAAGACACGCATGGCGCCTTGTAGCTCGTTCTGACTAAAAATCACCTAATAAGGCAGTAGTCTTACCATTGGCGAGAAAGCCATAAGCGATTGACTATTACTTGCTTGAAAAACACCCAAATGTGTACTAACTCATAGCGGTTTTCAAGACTTTACAAACGCTCTGATTGCGCAAACAACTTTCTTGCGTAGTTTTACTAATGGTGTGTAGTGGTGCATTTCAAAATAAGGATAAATGGGATTTTAGAGGGTTGCTGATGTATTGCCTCTCTCTATTCATAGATGATTCGAATGTTGTTAACCTTATTTTTTTTTGTTTTAACCCCGGGAGGCTTCAGATTTCTTACGACTTGCTGATTTATGCATTATAATCGTCACCAATAGGAGCTAATATTAAATATCCCCAGTATCTCCTAGGTCGATAGTCATATCAAGAATGTTTTTACTTTACTTTATAATCTTATAAAGCTCTTATATGCTTACCTATGAAGTTATTCAAAACGATTTACTTAAGTACCGAGTACCTTGTAGTTCCTTAATAATAAACAGTCGCTCGCTCAACTCGCTATTCGTTAGTAGTTGGACAATTACCTAACAATAACTTACCGCGATATCAGATTGTTAGAAGATGCTAAACTTGGAGTCAAAGTCTTGTAACTCGGTCAATTCTCTCTCGTTTAGTTATTTATTATAGTAACAATTCTCGACCATTCTTTTCTATATAAATTGACTGGATTTTTTTAGTGTTTATTATATTTTTGAGCCTTTCAATCGCTTACTCGAAATAACGTGTAGACCAAAGAAAATCAATAATCCTATCGCTTGAAAATTTCAAACACTACCACATTAAAATGTTATGTAACTAGATACAACCAGGCGAACCGTATGCTGGTTTTCCACCTTAGCGTATAAAAAAAAATCAAAAAACATGAAGTATTTTTTAATCACGGCATATGTCCACAAAGGTCCATCCATTTATTCAATAGACATGATTATTATTATCTTGCAACATTTTTTTTCTAGTCATGCAAATTTGATCTACATTACGATAGAAATATACTATTGGAATATTACATTTATTTATTTACTATAGCTGTCCACTTTTTCCGTTCCGTTTCAGTTTCCCCAACCACGTTCCCGAGAAAAAAAAGTAACCCATATCCTTCTCCATACCATAGGCTATCTGCGTACCAAGCGATCGGTTCAGCGGTTTAGGCGTGAAAAGGTAACAAACAAACAAACAAATACATTTTTTTTTACAAATTATTTTATTGGCACAAAACATGTTAGAGTTTATTTTTGAATCCATAGGCTTCTGAACTAGTATAGTGAAAAACTGTGTTTCAGGAGCCAGACAAACTCACATTCGCATTTATAATATTAAGTTAGGATATCAGAGGCGCATTTTTAGGGTTCCGTAGCCAAATGGCAAAAAACGGAACCCTTATAGTTTCGTCATGTCTGTCTGTCTGTCTGTCCGTCCGTATGTCACAGCCACTTTTTTCCTAAACTATAAGAGCTATACTGTTGAAACTTGGTAAGTAGATGTATTATGTGAACCGCATTAAGATTATCACACAAAAATTGAAAAAAAACAATAAATTTAGGGGGTTCCCCATACTTAGAACTGAAACTCAAAAAATTTTTTTTCGTCAACCCATAAGTGTGGGGTATCTATGGATAGGTCTTTAAAAATGATATTGAGGTATCTAACATCATTTTTTTCTAAACAGAATAGTTTGCGCGAGAGACACTTCCAAATAAGAACATAAATACAATAGTACATAAGTACAATAGTACATAAAGCAAATAAGTCAATAAGTAAATAAGATAACGAGTACATAAGCAAATAAGTTAATTAAATAAGTAAATAAGTAAACAAGTAAATAAGTATATTAGTACATAAGTACATAAGCAAATAAGTAAATAAGTACATTAGTACATAAAGCAAATAAGGCATTAAGGAAATAAGTAAATAAGATAACGAGTACATAAGCAAATAAGGAATTAAGTAAATAAGTAAACAAGTAAATAAGTATATAAGTACATAAGTATATTAGTTCAACATAATTACTTAAATACATAATTACATTAGTACATTAGAACATAAGCAATAAAGTAAATAAGTAAATTAGTACATTAGTACAATAGTACATAAGTACAAAAGTAAATAAGAACATAAATACAATAGTACATAAGTACAATAGTACATAAGTACAATAGTACAACGGTACAAAAGTACATAAGCAAATAAATAAATAAATAAAATAAATAAGTGAATATGAAAATAAGTAAATAAGTACATAAGCAAATAAGTAAATAAGGAAATAAGTACAATAGTACATAAGTACAATAGTACATAAGTAAAAAAGTTAATAAGTTAATAAATAAATAAATAAAATAAATAAGTGAATATGTGAATAAGTACAATAGTACGTAAGTACAATAGTACATAAGCAAATAAGTAAATAAGTTAATTAGTTACTAAGTAAATACGGAAATAAGTAAATAAGTACTTTAATACATAAGTTCATTAGTACAATAGTACATACGTACAATAGTACATAAGTAAATATACTTAAGTACATAAGAAAATAATAAGATAACGAGTAAACAAGTAAATAAGTCTGATTTAAATTAAATTTTATAGATATATTACATATATTTGTAATAGTAAATAGGTATGTAGGTAAATGGGTAAATAAATAAATAAGTTATATTACATATATTTTTTATATAGCTTATTTGCTTATATATCAAGTATATAAGCAAATAAGTAAATTAGTAAATAAGGAAATAAGTAAATAAGTCAATAAGTAAATAAGTGAATAAGAGAATAAGTACATAAGTAAATAAGTAAATCGGTAAATAAGTAAATAATTAAATAAGTAAATAAGTTAATAAGTAAATAAGAACATAAGTATATTAGTACATAAGTACATTAGTACTAATGTTCTAATGCTTTTTGCCATTTTTTTAAAAATTTGAGTTGATTGAATGAAAGGTAAATTGCGGTTTACGATTTATGACGTATTAAAAAAAACTACTAACTAGATCTCGTTCAAACCAATTTTCGGTGGAAGTTTGCACATCATCATATATTTTTTTTAGTTTTATCATTCTCTTATTTTAGAAGTTACAGGGGGGGGGGGGACCAACATTTTACCACTTTGGAAGTGTCTCTCGCGCAAACTATTCAGTTTAGAAAAAAATGATTCTAGAAACCTCAATATCATTTTTGAAGACCTATCCATAGATACCCCACACTTATGGGTTTGACGAAAAAAAATTTTTGAGTTTCAGTTCTAAGTATGGGGAACCCCCAAAATTTTTTGTTTATTTTCTATTTTTATGTGAAAATCTTGATGCGGTTCACAGAATACATCTACTTACCAAGTTTCGACAGTATAGCTCTTATGGTTTCGGAAAAAAGTGACTGTGACATACGGACGGACAGACAGACGAGACAGACAGACAGACATGACGAATCTATAAGGGTTCCGATTTTTTCCATTTGGCTACGGAACCCTAAAGAATGGCAAAAAGCAAGGTCTTACAGCACAAATAAAGGAAAAATTCTAAAAAAAAAAGAAGTTGATAAAAGATATAAGATTAAAGGGTGTCCCACCCTTTAATTATCAACTTCGGAGATTGTATTAAATCTCAAGCCAATTCAAATAAAAAATGAGATTTTTTCAAACACCGCCATATACTAGAAATAATTTTAAGGGACAGACATAACTGATGAAAACACCTACATGTCTAATGCCTCTAAAAGGTACAGACACTGACTTATCAAGAGTCATACATCAACGCTCGCAAATTGGCCAAGAGACCCCAATTTACTGATATTTACATACAAATTCTGCCCATTCATTTATCAAGCTTTGCGTAAAGAAAATCCTTTGTAACTTTTCATATGTGATATACCTTATAACTTATTGGTTTAGTTACAAATGTTACATAACATTTTACAATACCTACTACTATAATATGGGCTTCCATGCGCTTTGAATTTACACCCAATTCAACTCGAAATATAAATCCATAAAATATTTAATAAGTTATGATTATAAAGTGGTCAAGACCGGACCGGTATTGGAGATCCTTAGGGGAGGCCTATGACCAGTAGAGGACGTCTTGCGGCTGAGATGATGATGATGATGATGAGGTGGTCTCTTTGACATCTCTCTAAATCTTCTAAAGTTCACAAAATTGCAATGAGATGCACATCCTAAAACTACATTAAAAAAACGGGTATCGCGATTCAAGTTCATATTATGATAATTAGGTGTTCTTAATTGAAAAGTCAAAACCAAAACCAGTTTATGCCATAGGAGCCCACTAATGAAAGTCAAATCTACTGAAATTACCATAACCTAGTTATACCTATAATCTAGATATCGTGTTATCATAATTTATAATTTTATTTATCTTTAAGAAAAAAACGCAAAGCATTCACAAGCAATAATTGACACTCACATCTTTCCAATGACTAAACTGTACACATTTAAAGTTCGTTATCACAGTTGAATAGTGGCAGGCAACACACTCTAAGCCTTTCCACTTATTAAAAGGGCATCTGTGACCCTCTCTCTATACAACATAAGTTGCTGAGTGAAATAAGAAAGTTAATACGATGTTATAAAGGTCTTACGCTTGCACCCTCAGATAATCAAGAAAATATTCTTGTAATATATAGTACGTGGTTCCTTTGAGTTAAAACAAACTTTGTTTAGGTCCTTCATCATTTTGCCATGTCCTTGGGTAGGTACACTCTCTGAAGGTCAGTATACAGAAGAAGGTACTAGTCTTATTTAAGTTTTACCTTCGTCTACAACCTACCTTTAAAACAATAACTTATTCATTACTGCTCAAAACTTGGTCACAAATATTTAGTTTATTATCTAGTTTAGTAAGTTAGTCAAGACCGTAGATTTATTTGTTACTAGCTTTCCGATTTCACCTGCGATCCTACTTTATCCCCTTAGGGGTTGAATTTCTTAGTATGCTATAAGAAAAAGCTACTCTCTATTCATGGTTGATGATTTACTATGATCATAGTTTGGTTCCATGTTTATTTCTCATTATCATTCAATAATATACACTTCTCATCAAAAAAATCGAAACACCTCTGAAGTTTGGTTTTGAATGAGATTTATGTTTTTTTGTTTTACATTAAACAAAAAAATGTAATAATGCCAGTTAATTGCGGATATTATAAGGTATCGTTTAACAAATTTTAATGTTCTTCAGAGGTGTTGTTGCACCGTTGTTGTACCGTTTCGATTTTTCTGATGAGAAGTGCATATCGATTCTATGTCAAAATAATTCGAAGCCACAACTTTTTAATTCATACATTTACATAAACATATAGGTAAGATATCAATTTAAAAGACCGAAAAGTTTTGCTCAGACACACGAGTCAATGCCACATTTTTTTTACATTTACATTTGAGGTTGAAAACAGATTACCTTTATGCTGTAATTTACCGAATTAAGCCTCTAAGGAAATGCTTTACGTTTTCTTGAGGTTGGCGCTTAGCCAATGTTGAAAAAATAAAAAATAGATTAAAGAAAAAAAATCACAAATTAAATCTGTATTATGTCTTATTGCCTAAAATGTAGTACCTATATACCATTATCTTTAATATAAAAATGAATCGCAAAATGTGTTGGTAAGCGCATAACTCAACAACGCCTGGACCAATTTGGCCAATTTTTTTTTTAAATGTTCGTTATTGTCAGGAGAAGGTTTGTATGAAAAAAAAATTACACCGGGAACGTGGGTGAAACCGCGGGGAACAGCTAGTGTAAAATAAAAATGTTCCAAAATTTTATTCATGTTGACCCTTAGCCAAAATCTTGCCAAAATAGTCGAAAGCTAAAAAACGTAAAAACTCTGTCGCTTAGTACTTCAGTTTATATGAGTCATAAATGAACCGGTCAATAAAAAATAAATAGTAAATAAATAATTCTTATTTTGGTTAAATAAAAGCTCTGCCAAAAGACATTGTTCATCGAACTTCTGAAATTCCAAAACATGCTCATTGTCGTATTCGTCTGGATTCGTTTTTATATAGTTCTGTACCCAAAGGGTAAAACGGGACCCTATTACTAAAATTCCGCTGTCCGTCCGTCTGTCTGTCTGTCTGTCTGTCACCACGCTGTATCTCATGAACCGTGATAGTTAGACAGTTGAAATTTTCACAGATGATGTATTTTTGTTGCCGCTATAACTACAAATACTAAAAACAGAATAAAATAAATATTTAAGTGGGGCTCCCATACAACAGACATGATTTTTTGCCGTTTTCATAGATAATGGTACGGAACCCTTCGTGCGCGAGTCCAACTCGCACATGGCCGGTTTTTTTTGTTTTGATTTTAATTTTAGAGCTTAGTGCGAAAATGAAAGTTTGTGCTAACATATACATTTTTTATTGTGTGACATTTCAGTTTGTTACGACAAATGGACACCGGTAATAATTCGAATTTTGAAACATCCGCCATAGTCACGATCTATATCGACAAAATGACAGTTCCATCGCTTGTTAGCACTATGGAAAAAACGTTTTCCGTCTGCAACGACGTGTGTGCGGAGCAAATTTTTCTCCTATACAATTTATGTAATATAGAACTGAATTATTGTTAATTGTCTCCACAAGTCTCTGGTTGGTAAGTGGAAGCAACTATGAAGCCACAGGGTTTGGGTATGAAGTGATGAATTACATATTTAATATATAATATTTTCCGCTATTTATATGTTGCTGATTTTCGTGTCGATAAAAGTGTCTATGGTTGAGCAGACAGATGTCCACGTCAGCACACCCTAACCTTATCTTCGATAGAAACAAAAGGCTATCAAAAACAAACTCTAAAAGGGCAAAAAGGTCTAGATTCATCAAATTAGGTACTCGTCTCTTCTTAAACACCCCTATTTCTAAACTCACCACGTAATCACGTCAGACGCTAAGTCGAATTGCTTCGTCGACGATGTTCTCTACGTCAGCACCGCTCGTTAACATACACCAAATAATTACAACACACACCCTGTATAACATTAGTCAGCATTACCACCGAACGAGACAGGTCGTCTGAATGTGCCAGAATACGACCTCATAAGTAGTCTGAATGAATTTTGGTATTCCAAGTAGATACTTCATTATGTATGTTGATAGACATTAAGATTTCATAGCAACTAATTTAATTTTATAAATCTTGTTTTTCATGGGAATTTGACTCGATTAACTACGGCAAATTCAGAGGTAATCCCTCAAAAACAACAAAACCAAAGAATCGAGCCTGTCCTAATCACGTTCGTGACACAAAACGAAAGTCTAGTTTGAACTTGTTTCGCATTTCTTGTTGTATTTTGTTGAGTCCGTATTTTTATAATAAAGTTTACGATACACGAATGCCAGTTAGAAAATTGTCACGCTTGTAATAAAATGATTCTACGATCTACTATTTTTGATTAAATTCGGATCGTGACGTATCTATTAATTTATTGTAAATTATGTATTCAGGTAAACAAGCAAAATCCAAGAATCATTTAGCTATTAAACATTTTTATTTTAAGTAAATAATTAATTGATATCAAAGAAATTGATATTAAAATTAAATGATATCAAAGAAGTAATGGCAATAGAATTTGCATCCATAATCGTGCATTTCCATTCATTACGTAGCTTAACATCGAAATAATGATAACTTGTAGTAAGTTTCGTTTTAATTGTACAGACGTAAAGCGTAATGACGTCTTTTATTTTCAGCACTTAAGTACAAAACTTTTGTAATATTAATTTAACGAATCGTTTTGACTTCGCTTATTTTAAAAAATCATAGCTAATTTTAAAAAATAGCATGTGATTTTGTCTGCTAATCACAAAGCTGTATGCTGTATGCAGGATAAAGCTGTATGCTGTTTAGTACAATATTATATATATATATATATTTTTTATTGTAATCTACATTAAACTTGTATCATTGACCTACATATATAAAAAAAATATAGAAAAAATCAAAGTATACTCGGAGGGCGCTGGCAACGGATACAGAATTTTCTAGTCAACGCACCATTTTTGTTAAAGTGTAGGTACTATTTATATTATAATACTTATAGGTATGATTGAAGATTTTTAATGTAGGTATGTCATACAATTTTATTAATAATTTTCCATCATTCATAATCAAAGTCACATAAATTTGCATGTATGTAGTTATAGCTTAGCTTATATTGAGCCAATTTTTTGTTTATTTTCAACCCAAACTACCTCTAACAATGTTGTATCAATTACTATCATGTTATATATTATATAGGTAAATACATAAGAACATAATACTCATTTGATGAAATAATTTTTAAAATTGATTTTTACATAGAAATGCAAAGTAGTTTTTCTATGAAAAATAAATTAACGATATTTTTTTTATAATTACTGTTATTACCTACATAAGCAATTCAAAGTAGGTTCGATTTCAGAAGGTACCTCAGAATCACAATTTTCGGAACAAATTAAATAGTCTTGAGCAACCAATCTTTTGTAAACTGTCCCACGTTCCTTCCATTACATTTCGTACCTATCTAGATGTTTGTCCTATTAACAGGAGACGCTAAGAAAATTGGAAACTCCAATAAAGTACTTAATTATTTCTTCTATATCGGTCAACATAAATTACCTACAGAAAATATTTGCCGGACGAAATCAATTTGCCGCTAGAAATCTGTTATGAGACGCAGAGACGCGGTTGTTGGTCGAAATTGATACGCAAATCTGGGAAACTGTTTTTATGTAATGCACTGAAAATCAGACTAATATTATAAATCTATAAATATCAAAGTTTGGATGGATGGATGTTTGGTACTCAATCACGCTAGAACGGCTGAACGGACCTTGATGAAATTTGTCACAAAGATAAATTATAGTCTAGAATAGCACATAGGCTACATTTTATCCCGGGAAAACATAAGATCCCTCGGGACCGCGGGTGAACCCACGGAGCGGAAGCTAGTAACTAATAAAAATGTATGTACTTACTTTGACTAAAAACGTTAAAGGAAGGATTTTTCCCGAAATTAGACGAACGCTTTTATGATTCTTTCACTAGGATTATCTTTATACTTATGGGAAAGTTGTAGTACCTACCTATACAAAAGGTACAACTCTTTGTTATGTGGATAACTTCTTCAAAAAAAATACTCATTTTACTGGTATTCAATAATGTCAATAATTTGTTAGTGATTATGCATTTCGTTGGTCAGTGATATCTTAAGAAGTAAAATTGAAAAAAATATATAAAAAATTAAAATGACTCCAGAATACGCATAAAATAAATATTTAGGAACTGTAATCTGACTGTGTAAAAGGCTTATACTATTTTGTAATATAAAGCATAAACAAGATCTTTAAATTTTATAATAACTGTATCAACAGATTTTTTATCATAAGTAGGTACGGTACACCGTAATTTCCAGAAGCCGATGGCTAATCAGATAAGTATCGATAACTTCTGCAATAAAAAAAAAATGCTATAAAATTGACCAAGTTTGCGTTCCCTCACTACCTAATCTACCAGGGACTCGAGTTAACCAAATGGCTAACTTACCTCCTAGGCGTTTATCTTGATTAATCAAACTGAGATCTAGTAGCCCCAAGCGCATTGCTCCTATTCCAAGTGCAGTGCAAATCCTACAGTGTGAAATTAATGGAATTAGCTGTAAGTCGTCTCTCACGATCAAATACAAAATAAAATCACAAAATTCTTCAAGTACACATTTTTTTTTTAATTTTTACAAAACCCTGAATTAGGTATACAGGATACTTCGATATAAGACCTTTTTCAAAATACTAGAGTAAACCCAGCCACTCTTTGCTGTGGCTTTTCAAATTTTTTTTTCATACTTAAAATACTTTATAATAATACAATAATAATATTATAAAGAGGAAAAGTTTGTATTTGTGTATGTTTGTTTTCAAAAATTCTTTCACAATTAGAATGCTACATTATCCTTGAGTAACATGGGCTATATTTTATCCCGGGAACGCGGGTGAAACCGCGCGGAAAAGCTAGTTATTGATAACACTAAAGCTCGTCAAAAAAAACTATTCACAAACAGAAGAGTCAATGGTACCTTTGCCTATTTATTTATAGATATATTGCTGCTGATATAGAACAATGACTTTTTTTGCTACTCATTGATGTAGTGAACTCCCAATTTTTTTATTTAATTGTTCCTTTATTTCACATCCATCGCACAATAAAACAAAGCAATACATTCTGTCGTTCAACTGTCTTATTAGCTGGGACGAGCCCATTGCAAGCATTTTCACTTCGATTCCCATCCTATGTTATAACCTAAAGCTTTTACAATTGTACAGTTATAAAAGAAAAGTTGAATGGTTTACTAGAATACGATAACTTTTAATTACCTAAGTACTTATGTCAAAATTACTGTAAATCTGAATTTCTAAAGAAAATAAAATAACAAAAATGGGATATCTATTATACTACTAACAAAAAGTAAGTGCTGATCTTAAAGGAAAAACAGGAAATTATTTCTGAATTATTTATATTTTTTATAAATACTTAAACCACATATTGAAAGGAGTAAATATATTTTAGTTACACGAAAAGTTAAACCACCGGTCCAGAATAACGAAATGTTGTTTATTAAACTATTCAATTGTTAAAGAAATAAAAAAAACTAGCCACTATAAAATAGCGGTACAAAAATCACTTACTTATCTAGCTAATAAAAATCAACGAAACAAAAGTATGTATATGGTTCATTCTTTTTTTTATTAAATCCTGCAGGATTCTATTGTATCCTCCCCTGAAACCATTGTGCATAATTTTCCAAGCTCGCAAATCCGGACATAATGTAGGTACCTATTTCAAAGATTGCCCAATTTTTTTCATTTCAACCCAAAAGGTTTAATAATGGCAAAATATTGTGGCACCACGGAGTCCACCAGAAATATTATAATAATGATAATAAGAATTATATTTAAAAGGAAAGGTGTGCTCTACAATTGTGCAGAAAATTGGATTTTCTAGGTCTGGCATTATCAAAATTATTATAAGATGCACTTTTGAGGTTTTAAACTACTTAGCTACATCTTTGATCGAAAAATAATTGGTTCTGACCAAAAAAAAGCTGACCGTGTAAACCAATGGTATATCTTACTCAATTTAAAAAAACTCAGACAACTATAAAGAAAATACAGTATTTTGCTACAAAATGTTCATAATATCTAACCAAACAATATTAGTTCAAGGGAAACTCTATAGCACTATGTAGAACCCGAGCCGTTTATCTGATTGTGGCTAGTTCCACCTCCTCGTTAATGGACCACAAATGGATCACGTCCTTGTCGCTGGTCCCGAAGCCGCTTTGATATCTATCAGTTGTAACTGTTATTTGTTTATGATCAAGATTTATTGATGGCGGAGCGTATACCTACTCATGTCATTACCATTGAAGTTTAAGGAATTTCTCAACAATAACCGCCGTCTGTATACATCATAGACAAGTTTTTTTTGTAAAAGACAGTTAATAATAAATAATAATAATAATTACAGCCTATATCTGACCTACCTACCTAATATTCATTTATATATTTTTAAATATTCTGATAACAAAACTGATTAAAAGTTAGGAAGAATTATTTAAATTTAAATTGCTTTTAAACAAGACAATATTAACGAATGGAATTCAATGGTACTATTGTCGAGCAATTAAATTTCCGAATAATAATAAATATACATAAAGTAAAATTACCCATCTTAGCTACCAATAAAAAAAAGAAATATAAATACAAATAGGCAATAATCTGATTAATATTCTGAATGAACGTGTTAAAAGCAACAATCAATAAAAAAAACTAAGGCAGTAGTGAACACGTTGGAAGAGAAATCAATGCCAATTGGTCATGACCTACATCATACCGCTCTGTTAAGGCTATGGCCCGTGTTAACAAGAAAATTGGTTTACACCCTCGTTACCGAAGTTTACATGTAGCAGATAAGGTACTAAATATCAGGAATATTTTGGTCCAATAAGGGCTTAATCAGGACTAAATTATAATTTCGATAAAATTTTATACCGGTCTAAATTGTGAAATCAGCTATAAGTTACCTACCTGCCAGAAGAAACCATCAAATCGCTAAAATGTATTTCCTAATCTACTTCTTGAGTGATGCTCCATCCAGAGTAAGCACTTCAGACCAAACTCAATCTCATTTAACGATAAAAAAAACTACTCTTATATATATTTATAGAAGATTTTTTTTACCTACTGCTTGATTGTTCCATTTCGATTATTAAAAGAATGTGTAAGTACCTTATTTTTGCAAGTCGGTTTAAATAGCATAGCAGGAGATAAGAAATGTTTACAAATCTTTGTTAAGCATGTCCTCTACTAGTAAGAAGACTATATTTTAACCGACCGCATCGTCGATTTATCATTGGAGCTCGGAACTCGAGGGAGCACGTGCTTTCGTACCTAACCTGTTAAAAGTAAACGAACTAATACTATGTTCAAATGAAATTGTGCTCTAAACTTTAAAGCTTTAGATTCCAAATTGGTTAGTAGAGCAGATAGGATATTAACTCCGCCACAATTAGTACTAATCCTATGTTGGGCCATTGACTAATTGGACAAAGTTGCACTACTCTTGCACAGTGTACGTACATTAATAATGTACCTACATTCTTGTGTATTTTGTGAATTACCTAAGTAACTCGAACATTTTTCACGCATATATAAACGACACTATACTTTCCTTTATATTTACTTACATTTTGGCCAGAAAATATAAAATTAGGTCCTGTAATGTGCAACATGTAATGTCGGAATGTAGGTCATTTATTTTTGAAGATTTTATAATGCCTTATTATAAAATTGTTATATCATAGCCTTAATTAACGGGCCGAAAATAAGCTTATCATTGACCATAAAACAATGTGGTCAAACGTGGTAAGCTCACAAAACCAAGAACTAACTGAATTTCAACCGCCACTACCGGTGTGTGGTGACAGATTTCAAACTTGAGGGTGGAAATTACACAGGCGGCAACTATAAAATTAATGTAATAAAATGAGTTTCCGTTGTATGTAACGTTACAATTGTATGAGTAAAGAACAAAATAGTTAACTCTGATGCACTGTATGTCATGTTGTGGAATTAAACCTACAGCATTCCCTAGTGATATTTTGTGTACAGTCAGCAACATAAATACATGAACAGATTTAAATTTACAAAGCTCATGTACACTATAATTATCCATAATATGGAAAGATAAAATAAACAGGTATTTTATAAATGCCTGACTTCAAAAACCTACATACTCAAAATGTCTATATTATTTGTGCATGCGTTTTATAAATTTGGATCTGTCAGGTGAACACGCATATAGCGGACCTCTCATCTCATTATAGAGTTCACGAGTGTGACAGAGAATAGTTGCTGCGTGAATTCAGCGTCGAGTTTAAGTACAAAATATTTGTACTTTTCAGCTACTTAATAACTAACTTAATAGCTAACCGTACCTACTTAATAACTATGTATCATATACATGCTGAGAACAAGGAAGCTAACAAACATACATATTTGTAAGACTTGATGTTAGCTTAGTGAGCTCTTGAATTATATTGCAATCTATGTGTGACTTTGTTTTTATTAATTATGTAGGTACATATAATAATATATATTTTAAGTACAGTGTATTAACCATTACTTATTTTGATTTAACTTGAAAATATTATCAAGTAAAGCAGCAAGCAAAAATAATTTACAATGTTGTAGTTACAAGTCCGTAATGAAATTATTATGATCTAAATTCAAAAATTTATATAAGATAACCAAAATAAGTTTGTCGAAAGATGCGCCATTTACGTATAAATCCCTTCCGGGTTAAAATACGACCAGAACTTCGTAATTTGAATGAAAAAATATTGAAAAATATCCAAACCACCGCCATGCCACGATCGAACCCGAAATTATGAGACACCACCTTCTGTTGCTTAACTTGCATACTAAAGAGGCACTTCTCTTAAGTTAGGATTACAAATGTCTCTGAATATATTTTTAATTTAATCTAAATATTCAATGGTTTCGATAGTTTCTGCAGAAAACCTCAAATTAAAGCTTGGCTTTCGTCAGCGAAACAAAATGTACAGAATCATTACTGTAGCTACATTGACTACATGTAATAATTTAATATAATTAATTTGGTAATATTTAGATTATTTGATTCCCCAACAAACTCGGTTTATATCTGAATAGGTATAATAAAGACTGAACCTGATACGAGATAATTAGTAGTTGTAATGCGTTCATGCAAGTATAAGGACCATTTCTTGATATTTTCAAAATTAAAATAGACATTGATAAAAAAGAGATTTGTTTTGATGACTGTGTAGTAGATGCCGGTATGTTAGGAAAACCGTCGCGGCGACGTAGCGTAAAAATACGAACACAATTACGAATCAGACGCTGAGAAATACCTAGTCGCCTCGCACCATAATGTGGTATATTACTTTGATCTCACCTGTATGTATCTCAGACCTTTGTAGTAGCTCATTACATTGAAGATAAAGAAGTCTGGAAGTAGCTGCACTCTGCACAAGCGCATCTTGTACATATTTTTATACAAAAGCCAGTAAGTAGATACTTAATATTAGAGATACAAATTAGTTAAAATTTGTTCAGGTTCAGTATTATTCTTGATTTATTTTTCTTGTTATTTTTTTTTTTCATTTTTTGTGTTTATGCTTATCATATTTCTTTAATAATTGTAAAACATTTAATGGAAAAAAGCCTACATTGTCCGATTGTCCAAAAAAAACTAAATTTATAAAAAATGTAACCTTGCTGAGTTTCTTGCCGGTTCTTCTCAGTAGAAGGCGACTTCCGAATCGGAGATAACTTCGGTAGTTTCGACGTTCATAAGTGCTCACCTAGGACCTAAACTGAATAAATGGCTTTGACTTTGACTTGAGACCTGAATATGAGACCCGCATAAAGGTTTCTTATGTTCTGAATTGTAGGTAAAACAAAGGTCTAGGTAAATTGGATGTTTTATGACAAACAAATTAACGCGAAATAATAGTGTGTTTTACGTCTCTCGCATCGACGATTGACAACAAATAGTTCGTTTGAATGTAATCAAGCGTGAATTAACGTAGGCTCAGAAAGCTACATGATTGTGTAACAAGCGTTGTGTTAGTTACATTAACATTAATATTACTACTAGCTACTACCCCGCGGTTTCACCCACGTTTGTGACACAATGACAAAATGTTTTTAATATTTTCTGTCACAAGATTGTGTAACAAAGCGTTGTCTTGGTAAAATTAATAATATGATGTATAAATTAAGTGTTGTTTCTTTATATGTAGATAAATGCGTTAATTGCTATTTGTGACACGATGACAAAATGTTTCTAATATTTTCTGTCACATGATTGTATAACAAGCATTGTGCTAGTAACATTAATAATATGTATTAATTAATTGGTGTGTCTTTCTAAGCCGATGTGCATTGATTACTATTTGTGACACAATGACAAATTGTTTCCAATATTTTTTGTCACATTGGCATTAGCACCATGAAGATTATGTACTTACCAATATTGCAAAATAAAAGTAGATATATATATTATGTAATCAACAAACTACTACTCGATTAATTACATTCTCCCAACCATTCTCTTTACCATTAAATACAAACAATACAAACTAATAAGACATTTTTGATTAAAATTCGTGTCCCATAATATAACGAGTCCCATTTTAACCCTGGTGTTATTGTTTACTTTGCCCAAAACGAAGGGTGCCCACTAATTCTGGGCAAGCACAGTCGTAAATTAGATTCGAAACCAGCCTGCCTGGCGTCACGTTCATAATTACGGGTTAATCACAAGATTAAGGCCCGGTTACACGACCTATTGTTCTCACCTGCCGGGCTTGAAACAGGAGTTAAAATTAATAATAATACGATTCATATACACGTTGCAATAATTTAGTAGGTTGATTGAAGACTAGGTTGTTGGGTTTAAATCCTATTAGAATAATTACAGGATACCTTTAACATGTATTCCAGAAGTTACTTATAGTTTTCCTGGATGTAATAATCCAGGGTGTACCTAATCTACTTATATAAAAGCTATAAGAATTATGCTATATAATGTCTTGAACAACATTTGCTTGGATAAAAAAAGACAAATAAAACTGCACAACTTTTCAAACTAGTAGTAAAATAGAAAAGCAATAATTTTCGTAATGAGGTCTGAACGTCTGAGAGGATAAAAGAGGTTTCCTGGAGACTATTCTTTAATGATAATATGCTGAAATCCTCTAATTACGAAATGTAAACCTGCAAATGTTCAGCTCCGTTCTCTCCGTACTATCTACTTCTTACTACCTATATTGAAATAGGTAGTAATTTTTACTTAATTTAATTATTTCAATATACGATTTATAAAGTCTATCATTCTCATTCGCATAATATATTTATTTAGGTTTTTTACACTATTTACAAAATACTAATATTATAAATGCGTCAGTGAGTTTGTTTGTTTGTTTGTTTGTTTGTTACCTTTTCACGCTTAAACCGCTGAACCGATCGCGATGAAATCTGGTATGCAGATAGCCTATGGCACGGAGAAGAACATAGGCTACTTTCTATCCCGGGAAAATATTAAGATCCCTGAGGAACGCGGGTGAAACCGCGGGGCGGAATCTGGTATATAAATAAATATGAATCACCGAAATGTATGTACGCCCATAAATTCCGAACGACTGCACCAAATTGGATAATTCTTTTTTTTTTGTGTTCGTTATTGTCAGGACAAGGTTTGTATGAAAGAAAATATTTGACGGAAAAACATTTCTACGCAGATAATTAAAAGTATCGAATAAAGTCATATGTATGTATTAAAGTTATACAATATATCGATATAAAAGTTTTCATGGATCGAATAGATTTTGTATTGCCCTTTGTCCTATCATTCATGAATATTAACATATTAAATAACGACATTCTAGTTATTTAATTGCACCTAAAACTTGTTATCGTATTGATAAATATACTAAATTTGAAGAGTTATAAAAAATTGCGACGCAGACGCATTATATAATTACTAGTTTTCGCCTCGCCTCGGCTTACGTGCGTTCCTTGGATAAAAAGTAACCTATTCCTAGACCTAAAGAACCTTTACACCAAATTTCATGAACATCTGTTCAGCATAGTTGGGTGGTAACAAACATTCACACATAGTTCGATTTTTAATAGGTTAGTATGGTTAGCAGGATGTCTGACAGACGACGACAAAGATCACCACAAATCATGTTGGGACATCAAAATAATTTTAGTAGGTAAAATGTGGGACAGTAGTGAGAACCCTGCCTACCTATTTGGGAATAATAGGCGTGAAAATATTCATTTTATTTTATGTACATTTATTTTGGTAAACACCACATATAATATTGTTTAACAAAAATTACAAAACGTAAAAAATAGCGTCGTATGTACCTCAGATATTTTATTACCTTTGATATTTCTGTTTAAAATCTAAATCATAGGGTTAACTAGTCTATAAATAACATGTTGGGTACATAAACTTAACTAATATCAGTATAGGTATTACATACGATCTTAGTTCACATAAACGTCAAAACACGATTTGTGTAGGCGATGAGTTAGGTAATTGGCCGAAGAAATCAGTCGACCACGAGGTCGCTCCTAATTGCGGTACCGCTTATCCGTTTAACTCTAAATATCAAACGTACTATTCGGCTTATGAAATCTCTTTCTCAGCTTGACTTTTGTAAATACAACACAGTTTGATAGCTGGATAAAATCATTATTATTATAGACACAATATTATGCTGCAGTTTCACACAATAGTGTTTACTGTAATTTACATATCGACGGGCCGGTTGGCGTGGTTGGTAAGATACCCTATCTATCACGCCGCAGGTCGTGGGTTCGATTTCCACTCAGGACAAACATTTGTGTTCATGGACATGTCTGTTTGTCCTGTGTCTGTCAGAAGTTACTGAGCAGATTTCTAGCTGTTACCATTGTTTGGGATAAATGTTATTATCACCTCCAGGTTTTTTAAGCACTAGTTTTTACACTAGTATTCATGCATTCAGGAACAGCACACTAATAAAAAGGATAATAGCTCATTTTTTTGTTTATAAAATTTTATAAGTCCAATTGAGACCAATATCAGCGCATTTATTTACTTACAAGAGACCAAATACCGTCATGACCGTAGAGTAACATGGCGTCCAGCGTTTTCAGCAAACTACGCGCGAAAATTGAAAATGTAAAAATTTAATGCATTTTATGGCACTTATCGATTGAATAAAAATTTTGTGTTTTTTTTGGTGGCTTATTAGCACCATAGGAACGAATTGAGACACTTTTCAAAAATGGGTGTAATACCCTATTGTCGGAACTATAAAAGCTATTTGCGCATGTGTGATAGGAACATAATTTTAAGTAATAACTTAATAAATTACTTTTAATAACTTTGTAAAAGGTAAAATAATACAGAAGGAGCTTAACGGAACCTGTGATTCTGACACTCACTTAAATCTCTCCCGGCAAAAAGATAAATAGATAATTCTTTCGACGTTCTAAATTTATTCACCAAAGTATTCCTTGCGGTATCTGGGATTACGTACCCTGGAACTTCGGAATCCTCGTAAAAATTCACTGTCATGAATAATAAAAATTAGTCCATTGCTCGGGAATACGAGGAAATGCAAAGGTAAATTTTAACTTCCTACTAATTGGAAAATGGAAGTCTGTGTTGAGAGTTGAGACCTGCTTGAAATAAAGCGTCTACAATTATTTGCAAAGCAGGATGCAATTCTTGCTTTTTATAAAAAAAAAAGGTTATTATTACTTGATTTCATACAAAAATATCAACAAGATCTCAAACGGATCTCTTTAGTATTTTTACAGGTAGGTATTTTACATTCAGGGTTAAATAAATACGTCTCTATTTCTTTTGTGTATAGGACTAGACATTTAATCGTGAATCGAGGCTGATTTACGTTCATCGCACCACTTTTCAATTTAATCACTAAATTACTAAGTTTCGTTAGATCCTATACAGAGTGCTCTAATTTTGATTGGAAACGAAGCCTATTCGAGTGCTAATCCTATAATTTTATTACTCTTCTAGCAATCTACTTACATATAGATACGTCTCTGGCAGGTATTGAGCTACTAAATGACTCTCCATTTAAACCATAAATGCATACAAAAAAGTGAGGGATATTTTAGAGTTCGGATATCTCCGGAAATAGGTACGAAGGTTCCTGAAGGGTACGTATAAAATTGGGCAACATTATTAGCAGCACTAAAATTACAAATTTCTGCTACAACTCCACAGACTGGGTACTATGTAAAGGTCTAAAACTCAATAGGTAATAAATAGTACAAAATTTGTACCTATTACCTGAAGGTTGCACTTACAGCTTGAAACTTTGGGACCAATATTTCAAAATGAACATCGGTCCCTTCGCCCACTCCCTCAATTTAAACCATCTGCATCTGTCAAAACTATAAATTTTCCATCTGTAATGAATCTAAGTATAACTACAAAACTTTAAACTTCAGTTAGAGATTCATATCGGATATTGCACAAAATTATATAGAATTAAATTATAATAACTGTTATTTCTTAATTAATTTTATATTCCCTATTAAATTAATATTTAAAAAAATCTGTGACATTCTTCACACACGGCCATCTAATTTCAAACAAAGCAGAGTTTTTACTGGTACCTAAATACAAATGGTATTAAAGTAGTTAAAAAAAAATCTATATAGATATTTTTGAAAATTATTTCATAACGATAGTGGTAAATAAATATAGATATTATTGTAAACATAGAATGGTGGTAGACCATAGTCCCACCATGGTTAGTGACCGAAAACTTTAGATGGATACAAAAGGTAAAAGCACCTCGGAAAAATTATTCAGCCGACTCATTATAGACATTAAAAGTGAAGCAGCTAAAGCAAAGCACGGCGATGAGTGGTTTTAAAATAAAATAGCATCCATTTAAACACCGCAATAACACGTAATGGACGTGATAACAACTACTTTACCACAGATAGAATATGTAGTTATGTATGCACGCAGCCTACTGAAAACTAGTCACATATAGTTATCTAAAAGTAATATATATATATAATGAGTTAATTTATAATTATCCTTGGATATTATCGTGAACAGTAAAACCATAACCAAAATTGAGTTGCTCTGAAAAGAGTAAATTTTATTTTATTACATAAACTAGTTTTAACACTTTTACAAAACCTTCTTTAACAATAACTAAACACAAATACCTGAAAAGAGAAACAACATTTAAAGCTATTGTTTCACCAGTTCTTATTATTATTTAAAATATTCAAATTACAATATAACATAACCTAAAACCTTTAAGGCGATGATAGCTCAGTGGTAGTGACGTCGGAGGCCGCGGCGAAGGTCGTGGGTTCGAATCCTACAATGAGCTTGAGCTTTCGGTGAAGGAAAACATCGTGAGGAAACCATAGCACGGTGGAAGGGTACTTTGTAGTACCCGCCTGGCTGGCTACCACCCTCAAGTTGAAAATCTGTCGCCAAACACCTATTGGTGTGTTCCGGCAGCTACACTTGAGAGCTAGATCCTTCTAGGCTTTGTGTGCTTACCACCTTCGGCCACATCATCACCTACCATAGTGAGATTGTGGTCAAACACAAGCCTATACAAAGTAAAAAAAAAAAAAAAAACCTCTATATTAATCATGTATCAATCCTTCAATATGACAGACCGCTTCATAGAATCCAACAAGTTCACAGATAAATTATACATCAGTTATTACGCGGCATATACAAACTGTACAAACTAAATGAAGTGTCACGCACTTTGTTTACATCTCCCCCCCCCCATTCTAAATTACTAAGTTTCACTGTTTGACTCTGCTACTGGAATAAGTTTTGTAATATGGAAGAGATTCGACTCTGTCTTTTTGTGACCCGTGTTTACTTTGTAAATTGAATTGGATATTTTGTCTACAATTTGATAAGGTCCTATTTTCAATTCATCTAGTTTTTTTCGGTTAAACCGGTTTCCGTTTTCAACATATACAGAATCCCCGACTTTTAGTTCATAATGTTTTCTGTTTTTATCAAATCTTTGTTTATTATAATTGTGGGATTTTATACTATTTTCTAAGGCAATTTTTCGGTCTCGCAATAGATGATTGTGTTATATTTTGTTTCAGTTCATCTGGTAGAATGTCAACATTTTTGCCTTGCAATAAATATTTTGGAGAGAACCCTGTTACACTATGTTCAGTTTCGTTATATTTTTCAGTGCATTCGTGAGCAATAGTTGTCCAAGCAATTTTGTCCCCCCTTTCATTAATCTTGCAACGAATTTTATTAACCAACGTTTGGTTTAACCTTTCGTTCAATCCATTTGAAAATGGCGCATTTACTGCAGTGAAAACTATAGGTATATCTTCTTTTTGTAGAAAAAATTTGAAATCCTTTGAATTTATGCCTGGATATTGATCTGATAGAATCAAGTCAATTTTATAATCTTGTGTTACTTTTTGAACAAGTTTTATAAAATCATTCGCACTCTGGGTTTTGGATGTCAAAATATAGGCGTAACGAGTAAAGTGATCTACTAGAAGATGTAAATATGTTTTGGTTGAACGAGCACCACCAAATCCCCCTATGGTGTCTATAGACACTATTTCGAACGGATAGGTAGCGGGACCCAAGTGAGACATTAGTCCAAACTTGTATTTTCCTCTAGATTTATTTTTAATACAGATATCACAGTTTTCGCAAATTTTCTTTATATTATTTAATAAATTTTTAGCTTGATAAAAGGGTTTAATCTTGTTTTCCATTTGTTGTCTTCCTATGTGACAGTAGTAGTGATGTACATGTTTTATAATATTCTTACTAAACTCCTCAGTTAGTACAATCTTTTCATTTTTTCCTATCTTTTTATAATATATATTATGTTTGAAAATAAGTTTATTTATATTTTGCTTTATATCTTCATTTTTATCTTGATCATTTCGTATGTCTTCTAATTTAACAAAGTTCACTACTTTTAAACTACTATCTTGATTTTCATACGATTCTAACACAGGGTTTCTGCTTAATGTATCTGCCTCTATATTATATTTACCCGGAGAATATATTATTTTTAAATTGAACTGCGACAAATAATACGTTAAATCTCCCAGTTCTTCGTCCGTTCTGGCTTTAATATTCATTTTTTCTAATGGTTTGTGATCTGTAAAAACCGTGAATGTATTTCCTATAAGCCAGTGTTGCCAGTATTTTACCGCCTCTTTTATTGCCAAACACTCAAGATATATGGCTTTTTTCTTTTTTTGGGAGTCGTTTAATTTTTTGGAAAAATATGCACAAGGCTTTTCATCACCGTTGGGTTGAATTTGTTTTAAAATCGCACCTATACCTTGTATGCTAGCATCTGTATAAATATGTATTTTCAAGTCTGGATCAAAGATAGCTAGAATAGGTTTTGAGCAAAGTAATTTTTTTATAGTATCAAAGGATTCTTGACATTTATCGGACCAAACGAATTTTTCTCCTTTTCTTAATAAATTATGTAAAGGATCTAGTATAATTGAAATATTTGGCACATATTTTCCATAGAAATTAATTTTTCCTAAAAATTGTCGGACGTTTTTTTGTGTTTTTGGAATTGGAAATTCTTTTATGGCAATCAAATTTTCTTTTAATGGAGTAACAGTATTGTTTTTTATTATGTGCCCTAGATATTTTACAGAGTCCTGTGCAAAGTTACATTTTGTGAATTTTAATTTAAAACCTTCTTTTAAAATTGCTTCCAATAACAAAGATATGTGCTCAATGTGTTTTTCGAACGTTTCAGAAAATACTAAAATATCGTCGATGTAATTGACAGTAAAATTAGACAGTTTATGCTTTCTTATAATACTACTCAATATTCTCTGAAAAATTGCGGGAGAAGTTTTTAAACCAAAAGGTAAACAAGTCCATTGAAAGTGTGCCTCTTGGGTAACAAACGCAGTTTTGTGTCTATCTTCAATTTTAAGAGGTATGGACCAGAATGCTGAGTTTACATCGAATGTTGAAAAAATTTTACATTTCCTTGTTTTAACCATTAGATCCTCGATTAGCGGAAATGGTTGCGATTGGGGAACTACAATTTTATTTAATTCGCGAAAATCTATACAAAGCCTTGATCTCCTTCCTTCTTCTTTTTTAAATGCTAGTGTTACCGGAGCGGCAAAAGGGCTATACGACTCCTCGATTAAATTATTTTGTAGTAGTTTTGATACTTGATGTTCAATTTCTTTCATATCCTCAATAGAGCACCTATACGGTCTTTTACTACAGTATTTATCTATCACCAAATCAATATGGGCTTCATAACCTTTTACAGTACCTATATCATATTTGTCTTTAGCGAAGACTGACTTATATTTGCATATCAATTTATCAATATCAGATTTTTCCTGATGATCTAAATGATTTACTGAAATATCAAAATTATCGACTATTATATTTTCATTAAAGTTTATTTTATACTCATTAATGATAGTTTCTTTTTTATATTTCTTTGTAATATCCACACCTTTCTTTTTAAAATAGATACCTTGTTTATTCCCTATGTCACTACCTGAACTGCCAGGAATTTTAGTGTTTATAGGTTGCTTTTCTTTATTTTTTATGTAGTCCTTATTATTATTACTGAGGACATTTTGGGTGATATTTAAATTCTCATTTTGAGTTAAATTAAATTTTTGTATACAGTCTAACCCAACTAGGAAATCATAGTCGAAGTTGTCTTCATCTATAACAAAAATATTAACATGTTTTTCAATTTCGAAAATTTTAATTTTTAAAGTTACCATTCCTATTGTTTTTTTTTACGCCATTAATTGTTTTTAATCCTGTATTTTTATCATAAGTAGGTATTTTTTTAAAGATAATAACTTTGAATTTATTAAGGACACATTAGATCCTGAATCATAGATTCCTGATGTTTCCAAAGTGTCATTTATTAGTAATTTAATTTTTATTAATGGCGGCACTATTAGTTTTTTGGATCAATTTCATTTAATTCTATCTCTAATTCAGAATTGTTAATACTCCTTATTTGATCTTTTTTTGGCCTATCATTATTTTTAATTTTGAACCAACATTGGGTTTCAGGGTGGTAACGTATACCTTTATTCTCTTTTTCACAAATTTTACACGGACTAACTAAGGGCTTCACATTTTTGTCTTTAATTTTACTTTCGGAAGTCCCTATCTTTTTATCAAATATTTTTTTGTTTACCATATGCTCTAACCTTCTTAAATTATTAAACAAGTCTTCAGTTTCCTTTAAACTGTTCCTATCAATCTTATCTGCAATAAAATTCGGTAATCCGGTGGCAATCAGATCAATTAGAGTGAGTTTATCTATGGACTTATTTATTTCCAATAGTAGTCTCTCTTTCTTTAACGCATACTCCAGTAATGAGCCCTGTCTGTATTTAAATAACATTGCATACCTGATCGGTGACCAACCCTTATCCGCATATGTTTCACAAAAGTTCTTTTTCCACATTGCCCATTCTGAATTTATTGTATGTTTTATAAGCATGGAACTATACCAATCTAAACAAGAATCTTCTATAAATAACCTAAAAATTTCAATTTTTTTGACATCTTCTATTCCTATACGGACACATTCCGCTTCAAAGGTAGTCATCCACTGGGACACATTAGTAATCTTGCTGTTGAATTTTTCTATAACAAATTTTTCTACCAATTTCCCCTTATTAAAAGGCTTTGATGAATCTTTCTTTATTTCAGCGAAGCTTTCCATGATTCTTGCTAGAGATTCTTCTGAAATTCCTGTTGTAGAAGTTTGTGGTTTTGTTTGTTCCTCCAATAGATATCCCATAAATTGTTTATTTCCATCTTCATCACAATAAACCGCCTTCATCTCCGGATCCATGGATATCCACACTTGTCGTTCCTTCACTTTCTGAAAGATTTGGGTCCGTGCTATTCCATCATGTAATTTTACAGGTTGTAACTTATCTGGGATCGCAAAGGTCCGGCCATCTAAATCCGTGATTGTCGTTACACAAATAATATTTGTTTTCACATCTTCACTGGCTTTGACCATAAACTCGAATCTTAATTTTTCCATTATTCCTGGTAACCAGCTGTAGAAATGTTGTTTTATAATGAGTTAATTTATAATTATCCTTGGATATTATCGTGAACAGTAAAACCATAACCAAAATTGAGTTGCTCTAAAAAGAGTAAATTTTATTTTATTACATAAACTAGTTTTAACACTTTTACAAAACCTTCTTTAACAATAACTAAACACAAATACCTGAAAAGAGAAACAACATTTAAAGCTATTGTTTCACCAGTTCTTATTATTATTTAAAATATTCAAATTACAATATAACATAACCTCTATATTAATCATGTATCAATCCTTCAATATGACAGACCGCTTCATAGAATCCAACAAGTTCACAGATAAATCATACATCAGTTATTACGCGGCATATACAAACTGTACAAACTAAATGAAGTGTCACGCACTTTGTTTACATATATATGAGAAAAAATAAAGATTGGTTAAATCTTGAAACATAGTAACTATTTATAACAATAAATCATAACATGAGACGTTATTTTGTGATTTGCCCTAGAGGCGTAAAAACCAAAAAATATCCGTTAAATATTCAAAATGGGGACCATCCATCTCAATGTCGTTCCTAGAACAAACATTGAACATTTTATAAGTATATATTGTGCAAAAATACCTAACTTTCATTACCATAATAACCAATAACGGTGTTGACCTTTGTTGAAATATATACAACAATTTCGACCTTAAATATAAAAAGAGTCACAAACAAGAACAATCATTATGAAAGAAATACCAAATTACTTCAAATTGCAAACTATTTCTGTGAAACCTTATGTAGGTACAAAAGATTTTCCACAGTACAAAAATATCAGTACTACATAATTACAGAGAATAAGCTGAAGGTAAGAAGTAATATACAACAATTTTACTGCCAAATAAACTTATTAAAACGTCAAAATAATTAAAAAGCTGTGTGATTTTTTTAAACTCACATTGCAATGTTTATGAAACACTCATAAGCTGCATCTAAAGTGAGGGGCCAGGAAAATGGCAATATTCTTACAATTTAATCTGTATAATCTTCTGTATATGTATGAAGGAACCATTTTATTTTACAACTAAAAAATCAACCTGTATAAAAGGAAAAGGTGACTGACTGACTGACTGATCTATCAACGCACAGCTCAAACCACTGGACGGATCGGGCTAAAATTTGGCATACAGATAGCTATTATGACATAGGCATCTGCTAAGAAAGGATTTTTGAAAATTTCACCTTTAAGGGGGTAAAATAGCGGTTCGCGGGTGAAACCGCGGGGCGATAAGCTAGTTTATTTACATAAAAATACTTCAGTACCTTGAACTAATTCAATGATTGTTCTTTTTTTTAATAGCCCTAACAAAGACCTAAAAACTGATAAAGGCTTCTTAATGACCATACTTCTTTCCATAAAATGAAAATAAAATCGCTATCTCCGAAGCCCGACCCTGAAAGCCTCTACGTAGGTACAACCAGTGAAATTATTAAAAGTTCTTCGTGTCATCAGCGCGTCGGCAGGTTTTAACACGACGTGTGCTCGGCTTATTAGATGGAAAATGTTCTGTGTGCAAACAAAATATTGCGGTGCATTCATGATTGGAAGAGCTGGTTGGAAGGTATCAAAAGATATTACTGTTATGCAATACTGAAATAAAAATAAATATGTTTTGTTGCTTAAAATCAGTTTTTTTTTGTATTTGTTAGATATTTGGTGATATTTGCCTCAAAATCTGAAAATTACGTTTTCGGAAAATGTCCCCTGAAGGAGTATTACATAGGAGATGAAAGTTTGTAAGAAAAATATTATTTTTCTGGTCAAATTTACTTGAAACTTGGTACCTAACATGTACTTTTGTACTTTGACGTTTTTCTAAATTTAATCTCTAAAGGGATGAAAAAGCATTCAAAAGATTTTATATGAAAACATATTTTTTCATGATATGGAGTAAAGAAGTACACTTTGTTTGTACGGATTAGGGCTTTGTACGGATTGGGAGTCTAATAACTTAAGAGTATACTAAGGATTTTCCGAATTTAGGATCCCGAGGGGGTAAAATAGGGAATCGCGGGTGAAACCGTAGAGCGGGTTGCTAGTCCATATAAGTAGGTATATATTAAAAAAATAGCATAATTATGTAGAAGGTATATTAGTCATCAGGTTTACATTCTTTTTTTTTTTTACTTTTGTATAGGGTTGTGTTTGACCACAATCTCACTATGGTTAGTGATGATAATAAAAATTGTATGAATGTGTTAATATGTATTCTGTTGGTGTGTCTAATTTATAAATAAATAGTGTAAGCTATGCTTTGTTTGGGATTAGATAACCGTGTGTGATGAATGTCCTAGGATATTATTATAATGTGTTTACGAAACATTAACGTTTATTATAAAAAAAGAAGTTTGTTTTTCAAACACCTATTGGTGTGTTCCGGCAGCTACACTTGGGAGGCAATTCCTTCTAGACTTTGCGTGCTTACCACTTTCGGTAATTACAAAGTTAAAAAAAAGATGTAAAAAACCCTATAAAACAATCCAAGTATTCCCAATAAAAAGCTTAATTTTTTTTCATAAAACTTTAGAAATACTCTCCTATAGGACTATAGTACAAAAACAGTCTAATAAATACCTTTTCTGCTACCATTATACGCTATCTCCTTAAACGCGTACAAGTTATAATGGACGATAACCATAAAATCTCAGCATTTATGTTCCATTTACTGAAATGTTGGACACGACATTTTCACATTATTTCCAAATATTTTTCCAACGAATAATACGGGAACATGCTAACGCCACGAATATTTCGAGCTCCCCTGTTTGGAATAACTTTATCTGCAGTTTAACAACAGACTCATACGTGCTGGTTGCTTTTGTCACATGACAACTACAACTACTATATAACTACTTATTTGTCATTCCGTTTCTCTCATTCGCTCTCCTTAGAAAGGTGGTAATTCTGGAAAGATTTTTTTAGTTATTTACTTTGTATACAAGCTCACTATGGTAAGTGAAGATGTGGCCGAAGGTGGTAAACACACATAGCCTAGAAGGAACTGGCTCTCAAGTGCAAATGCCGGAACACACCAATAGGAACTTGGCGACAGAATTTATACTAGTATACTCAAATAAGCTAGATTTAGAATATGTTCTTTATTACAAGATTATATTTATATTATATTCTACACTACAATTTTAATCACTTATTTAATTTTTTATTCATCACGCATGGATAAATTTCTCATATTTTGTGGACTTTCAAACATTACGGGTTTTCCGTAAAGTAAAGAACTTAAAGTTTCAGGAAACGAAAACTTGTAAACTAACACAAATAGGCAAATAACTATGTTCAATGTTCTTAGCCACCCGCAGTGTTGTGCAGGGATAAAAGGAAAATGTAGAGCTTCTGCTCGTGCTAAACATTCTTCAAACATTTGTTGTGGCCTCCTACTTCTTAGACAAAGTAACCATCCCGGAAATTACAACTTACAGAGTTAGGGGTGACTGAAGTTATTGTTATAGAGCGTTATTGAAATCCTTACTTATACGTTTAATTCAGAGCTAAGATGAGCTAAGCCATCTTTAATTCAGTTAATACACTCCCTCGCTACATATCCCTAGAGAAAAGGCATTACTATCTTCAAGGCTTAAATATATATCCTTCTTTTATGCTGTCATTGAGATAAAGTATAATTTGAATCTTTCTTTATACAATTTAATATTTGTCTATCTGTTTAATTCACATGGATAAAAGTGGACGGCGCGCGTTCGTTCCTTAATTCTGCAAATTCAATGTAGGTACTCGTAAATCGTCCTCAGATTTGCTTTTTAGAATAAGCTTTAGTAATAGAATCCCGCTGGGCACCCTTTGGGTACGGAACCCTATAAAACGGACTACTGTCGTCCTTGTTAATTTTTATTTATAATTTATGTTAAATTAATTTCTTAATCACCAACATTTTCAAAACCATTCCACCAACCAGCAATGAAACTTTGGTGAGTTGTTGTGAGCACGTCAGCGATCGTTTTAGACAAAAAAGGGACATGTCGGGGATTAGTTAGTACCTATCTATCTATAGTAATCTATACTATAATATTATAAAGCTGAAGAGTTTGTTTGTTTGTTTGAACGCGCTAATCTCAGGAACTACTGGTTCGATTTGAAAAATTCTTTCAGTTTTGGATAGCCCATTTATCGAGTAAGGCTATAGGCTACTTTTTATCCAGGTAAAACATAAAATTTTGGGAATGCGGGTGAAACCGCGGGGCGAAAGTACTTCAATAAAAACAAACCACATTAAATAATTCAGGATATTTTAAAGTTTATCTCATTGCTACATCCATCAGTAGTTACGTATGTTGAAAGAATAATCCAGGATAACATTTTTCGAGTAGCTTACGATACCTACTCTCCATCTAATGGACCGAATATAACATTTGGATTTACAGCCTAAAATCATCGAAATAAATATTAGACCAATGTTTCCATTTCAATAATTCTACCCGTTCGGGAAACCCGGAGCTTTCTAAATAACTATAATATTTTCGTGAATTTGTCGCCGTACTAGGGCTCCAAATCTGTCCCTTTTGCCCAATAACAATGAACAGATATACTCAATTCGCATTTCCATTTATAGAAATTGAAAAGCATAATTTTAAAGATAGCCTATTGTGAGATCTTGTTATTATGTCTAGTTGGGTCTTCGTTACGTAATGTTTATTTACATTGATTATTTGGCCGAATATGCTAAATACATGAAGCATAGACAAGAACTGGCTGTCAAGCAGCTGGAATAGAAAAAGACAGAACATACTGGCAGGTGCTTGGCTACAGATTTTCAAATTTGGAGGTAGTCCTTTAGCATGTTCTGTCAGACAATTTCAGTTACTAAACAAAATTGATTGTTAAATTTTAAAAATGCTAGTTTTATAACCAAACTGATGTTAATAAGGGTTACATGTGAAAACATTTGAGATTTCTCATTTTCTACGAACTTTTTTTGCACAAATATTTATTTTTAATTATGATAGATATGGGTCCCATACTTTTTTTTTTTATAATAAGCACGTTCAGGTGCTATCTCCATATAATTTTACTCTCATTTTATGGTAATTATTTTCTAATTATGGTGTGACCCTCATTCGTTTTTTTTCAGATGGTACATATTTTTAGGGTTCTGTAATATTTAGTAACCATATAAACCCTTTTATTCCCTTTAATTCCTAAACCAATATTCATACACGTATAGGCCTGCTTGACAAATTTAATTAATTATTCACTATGTAATCTCGGATGATGAAATTAATTGGATAATGTGAATAACAGAATTTATAGAAACTAATCCTACTATTAGCTTGGTAAGCCATTTTAATTGCGTTCCGTAGAAGAAAGGATCTCGTAATTTTCATAATAACAAAGTAAATAATATTATCAAAGGTAAGGACCAACTCGGGAATGTTTTTAATAAATCTTCCTTCACTTTAATTTAATGAAGAAAGTATAATAACTTCGTATTAAAGTAATTTCTTTCAAAGGCTGATTATTATAAGCTTTTATTCGTCACAACTGTATATTATTATCTATCTAAATTATATAATCTATTTTTAAATTAGTGTTTTTGTTTTCCTTCTAAAGTTTTTGTAAAGTTGAGACGTTTTATTGGTACCAATTTCAGCTGGCATTCTAAAGGTCCCACGACCTGTGTTTTCACTAGCCGTATATAGAAATCCTATCTTCGCGTCAAAGTAGTTTGTGTCAACGCGCCGCCGCTGTATAAAGCGAGGCGACAGGCGCGGCATGGCGATACCGGTAACTCAACGCGCCAAGAAGCGCAATTCATTGTCATGGCTCATTGGTGCGAGATTATTCGTCAAAAAAAATACTTGTAAGTAATGAAAAAAATATATAAAATACATTTTCGAATCACAATATCCAAATTGATTTATTACCAAGCGTAAATTCATAAAATGCTTATTTAAGTGTACCCCTGTTTTAAATAGGCTGTTTACCAAAAATACTTTAATAAAGCCAATCCTAACAATAAGAACCTACCTTTGCCGTACGCAAAAAATACAAACGACAAACAATACCTACAATACACTTTCATTTTAATTTCAACCGAAAATTTTAATAAAACTTGTGGCGAAAAGAAATACAATGGGCCACTTATTTAAATATACATCGGGTAAAGGTTTCGCGGGTAACAGTAGCAGGTGAATACAAGCATTATGCCGAACATTTGTCCCTTCCGGTTGGTCTGGAACTCGTGAAAGTTATCACGTTTTTTTGGTCAACCACATTGTGAATCGTGTAAATTTATGGTTGGATATTATAATCATAAACTGCATCATTTTTTTTATTAAACTTGACACTGATAGCGCCAAATATTCACGCACACATTTTTTAACCTAACGTCATTCTATATAATATCATAAAAATAATTCTGTGTCAAAAAAGTTATTCATGCGATTTTTTTTTAAAGCCCGCTGTATCAACAGATAAGCATAAATAAGGAAAGCACATTTAAATAAAATCTCAGCTCATGTTTTAACCCTCTAAAATTACCTGAACAAATATTTCACTCCACATTTTCCAGTTAGGAGTTTCTCTGCGTAAATTAAACTGTTCGACAGTCTGCCGCCGGCACCTCATAGTAGCGTGCGGATTGAGCCAAAATAAAGGCGCGTGCCTATAAAACAAATAATAAAACCCGGCCAGCCCAAAGATACAGCTGTTAAATTCTATTTTATGTACTAAAGACACCCAGAATAGGCATTTGATAGGTTTAATTTTACGTATCGTGTCAAAATTAGAAATAAATTGTGTTTTTATTTTAGAACTATATATTCTTATTATTATAATTTATTTGTAACTTCAAATATATAAATATTATAAACGTATTAGTTTTATTGCGACATCTGAAAAGAAGAGCTGATTTTTTACTTTTATAAGTTGTATTTTTATATTTTTTATGTCTGTAATTAAATCTGTTTTGTGCACCAATAAATAAATGTATAAATCATAAAACTTACAGAATATTTATTCACCTAATTACTGAATACTAAATTACAATCTACAAACATGTTCCCAGATTAATTTAAATTAGTCTATTTGTATATTAACTTAACGTTCTCAAGTCAATGAAAACGAAATAACAACACTCCATAGTAAATAAAAATATACATTTCACTACCTCACACAACTACAACACGCAAAATAAATAGGAATTAAATACACAAAACAGTACATTATCATTCTATTTAGATGACTAATGTACAAACGATGCAAGCGAGCGCATTGTGTTCCAAAAATCGTCAATGTTTGTGTGGAACCAGGTGCACAAACAGGTCGTCGCATTATAAATACTCGTAGTCGCGGTGTATTTGTTCCCCAGTAATTCAAACTTCTGTAGTTTATTTAGGACGAGCCGTACAAACTACCACATAACTTATTTTCAGTACAATTTGTATAGTCATTTAATAAACGTCTATAGGACTTCAATAGTGATTGTCAATTAAGAAAGTCGCTATTTCTATTCCCAAACAAATTGGCACCATAAAAACTTCTGCACGCAACTTTCTCAGGAAATCCAATTGCAATTTTCTGATTCCATTATTTTTTATGTACAATGACTTTTTAACGAAAAGCTTATTATGTGAGATGGTCTAAAGCTCTTGTAGAACAAAGAAGTAAAACACATGATTTAAGTAGCCCTATCTCTTTTTTTCGCATAACGTTAGAAAGTGACGAAAATATGTATTTAAATCCTGAGTTTTATTAGACTTGCTTAATACCATTTCAAGCAATAAGAGGGCAAAGATTTTGACACTTTCCACTAGTTAACAAACCTCTACGAGTACTACGATTAACTTGCTACGGCTACGATGTACTACGAGTTCTACGACCAATAAAACTCACCTATCGTGCACGGACGGCTATGAAATACTTTCCTATTTTTTTACTACTAAAGAGAACAAGTTGGGCTTTATCAAGGATGCTGTACTTGTAATCGATTAATCGTGTTATGAAATAAAATTCCCTACAATTAAGTATTATTAAATTTCACATACTGAGATTTTTTTATAGTGAAGTATGTGAAAGTAATTTTGTTTCTTTTGCACTGTGAGCGAGACATTACAAAAAGTTGTGGAGTAGATGGTTTTTATAGTCTTTACTAAAGCATAACTTCATCATTATTATAGAAAATTAACAGGGAAAAAGTTCTCGAGTGAATATGTAATTAGAAGCTCGTCGGTGGATACATCCTAACAGGTGAACTGATCAGTATAAGGTTATATAGTCACTAGAAGCCGTTGAATGCAAACTTGGATGCCTGGCTGGCTACCCTCAAGTTGAAAATCTGAATTGAGAGCCAGTTTTTTCTAGATTTTGCGAGTTTACCACCTTTGGCGGCATTGCCACTTACCATGGTGTGGTCATACACTGAACTATAAATCGTAAAAAAAAATATTTCCAGATTATTCTCTGTTGAATACAAAATAATACTTTCCCACTACCCTAAGGCTACGTATATCCCGGTTTTGCTATAAAATGCATTATATTTTGCATCTGTAATGCATGACGTCCATAGTGGGCGCGGGGGTTACGTTTGAGACCCGTCTCAGCGTTTTATTGCAATTTAGACGTTGTATGGTTCAGAATGACAATGTGATGGCATGAATACGTTTAGTTTAGTTTACATTACAGTCTTTATAACTTGGTTGAATTAAATATCATTCGCTATTCGTAAGTTTTGGGTTATGACTTATATTTCAATTTTTATTTTTATTTTAAAGATATAGAATACTAAACTTTATTTTTATATTGTTGGCCTAATGTAACCCACTCCTGGGACCTCACCCCTCCATTTTTAAGATTCGAAGTTTTCGAGGGCCTATCTTTCAAAAAGCGTTTATTAAACGGGTAGGTCGGCGTAATACCCAGAATGTCACGCCACAGGTCGTGGGTTCAATTCCCATCCAGGACAAAATCTACATAATTGGTCTTGAAAATATCTTCTTCAGAAATAATTAAATAAGCTCACATTTTTATCCCACACTCCTGAAGAGCATGCAAATTAAGTTATTTTTTCTAACATCATCCTGTTTAGCAGATGTTGGTTCCCAGACTGTGACGAAGCCAAGGCACGTTCACGCCTTGATTGGATTTATCAAAAACCTCAGGTCATTACTGCCATTTGAATATAAAACACTGGAATTAGCTCCTGAAGTAAGTACTAGCAAAGGTAAGAAATATTTTTTATAATAACATTATTACTTATGTTGATTATTTTATATCTAATATTTAAAAATGTAAAAATAAATTTAGACTTAATCCTAATCCTAACTATTATAAATGCGAAAGTGAGTTTGTTTGTTACCTTTTCACGCTTAAACCACTGAACCAATTGCGATGAAATTTGGTATGCAGATAGCCTATGGTAAGGACTTCTCCTTACCATAGGCTATCTGCATACCAAATTTCGGAATAAAAAGTAGCCTTTGTCCTTCGACATACTTTTTATTCCGGAAAAACGGAAGATCCCTGGGGAACGCGGGTGAGACCGCGGGGTGGAAGCTAGTATTCAATAAATTAGTATTAATTTATTTGTGGTAACAAGCAAACAAACGGTAACAAACAAACTCACTTTCGCATTTATAATATTAAGTTAGGATTAGGACTAGCTTCCACTCCGCGGTTTCACCCGCGTTCCCAAGGGATCTTATGTTTTCCCGAGATAAAAAGTAGCCTATATGTTATTCCAGACTATAATCTATCTCTGTGTAAAATTTCATCCAAATCTGATTAGTAGTTTTTGCGTGAAAGAGTAACAAACATACATCCATACTCACAAACTTTCGCATTTATAACATTAGTAGGATATCTCATTTTTATGATTTCTAATTTCTATTTACTAAATGTATTTTTTTTACAAAATTTCAACAAATTGGCTGATTATTTTAATAATTTCCTGAACTTGAAGAAAATGTTATACTGTTTATTTTATAAAACTAAGTTTTGAGTCAACTTTTACGTTCTGTTGTTTGTCTTAGTATCGATTGTTTATTTTAAAAAACACACATGAAAAAAAAATGTGATGAAACAAAAAAGAATTACGTTTAATAAATAACATTTTTTTTTAATATTATAATATAAATTCTAATACTACAATATTTAAACACTTTCATAATAAATCCTCCTTTTAGCTAATAACACCCTTAAAGTATATCATCAAAGAGTTAAACAATGTAAAGTAAAGACAGTGAATGTAATAACGTTTAGGTAATTATCAAAATGTTTGTGCGTTAATTACATATAAATTGTGTCGTGTTTATATTATTACATACACGTTTACGAGGTGATGTATGAATACAAAATATTAACTAAAAACAGGCGCCTAATATTATTCTTGATTTTAATAGATTTTTTTAAATGTTTATTAGTTTTATTTTTACGTGGTATAGGCTTGCGTTTGACCATTATTTCACCTTGATAGATGTGGCCAAAGCTGTTAAGCAGACAAAACCTAGATTGGACCTAGCTCTCAAGTACAGCTGCCGGAATACCCAGGTAGGTGATTGGAACATGGGGATGGTAGCCAGTCAGGCGGGTCCTACAAAGTATCCTTCCACCATGCTATGGTTTCCTCACGATGTTTTCCTTCACCAAAAACTCAAGATCAAGTAGGATTCAAATATACGACCTTCGCCACGGTATTATTTTTTTTGTATTTATCTTGGATATTAATTACTAATTCATGAACTAACATCGTAATAAACCATCCCATGTTATCTTCATTTTAACAATGTCCATCCATAACGAAACTATGTTCAATAAATGTTAAATGCTGAATGCCGTAGCCACTTCAAGTGCTTTCAGCGAGCATTGAAGCCCTTCACTGAAGACGTGCAAGCTAAATAAATAATAAGGATTTAAAATTCCAAATGTATCGTAAAATTCCTCGGTATACGAACTAACCGACAATGTATTACTTTTATAGTGCAACATCATATCATTTTGTACATATTTACTGTATGTTTGAAGGCTAGAAATTAGATTTACTATTACTGTGTAGAATCTGTAACATAACGAAGGCAAAACCTGGGAAAAGTTTGTTCAGAATAGACTATGAATAAAGTTTAAAAAAAAAATAAAGAAGGATGTAACAATTAATAATATCTGTGCCTTATTTTAATACAATATAATAATAAAATAAAACGATTTTGTTCTGTCTGTTGGGTGGACACCCAAGATGGTTTCTGACAAAATAAAGAGGCATTGCAACGCACTTCAGAAATTAGCTAGTAATATGTATTTTAGGTTTTTTATTAGTACTGCAAATAATTTACATAAATTAAAAATACATAACACATTTCTACATTACAATTTGTATAGATTCCTACTACCGTATCTTCAAGCACTTAGTCGTAACTAGGATTCCCAATCATAATACGTTTAAAAAGTACTAAAACCTATACAAACTAATGGTTAATTCTATTACTACTGAGACCTCAAATTCATGAACAACATCATATTAAACCCCAAAGGTACACGTATATGCAATATTTCTTAAAGACCGTTACAATAAAAGCAACTAAGCAATAAGAAACAATAAAAAGGCCACGAAACCCTCGTGGTCCTCTTAAACTTAATTTACTGTGCTCTGAAGAATCAGCGCTTACCGCAAAACGAATTGTTTATCCGTTTAATAGAATAAAAAGATGGAATTGTAAAAACATTCAGCTCGCTATTTGTTTCATAATAATAAAATAATGAGTGACACAGGCTGAAGTAATGAAAAAAAATGATTCTATAATCTTGAGTCTATCCTACTTAAATTATAAACTATCTTATGCCTGCGACTCCTTCGGAGACTTCATAAAGTGAGATTTTGTTCACGTTAGCCGATTTCGATGAAACAACTATAAATAAAAAATATTTTGGGACACGGCCTTTCGACCCCGGAACTAAGCAAAGATTGTGCTATAGAATCAAGATAACTGATATACTACGTATACTACTTTTCTTTTGTAAAAATATAACTTACATGATAATTACATCTAGACTCAGGACAAACAGACATGTTCTTGCAGACAAATTACTGTCTTGAGTGG
This sequence comes from Tetheella fluctuosa, assembly GCA_951216915.1. Lineage (NCBI taxonomy): Eukaryota > Metazoa > Arthropoda > Insecta > Lepidoptera > Drepanidae > Tetheella > Tetheella fluctuosa. Next base: position 11,299,525 of record OX578218.1, read on the forward strand.
GAATTGAACCCACGACCTGTGGCGTGTTAGATAGGGTATCTGACCAACCACGCCAACCGGTCCGTCGACTCTATTCGAAACGGCATTTTGTGAAAGCCACAAGAAATCCAAATCCGTAAATATTGACTATGCAACAATATGTAGGCATATATCTAGCATGGCCTTGTTTATATTAGCAGGCTGACAGAAATAGGCAGGTGGTCCACTTAATGGTAGTGGCTACTGTCTACTGCCTACTCAAACTCAAACATAAAAACTATTTTTTTAAATTTAGACCCTAATAAGGCACTACTATGGACAATTGACTCTACCATGCATATGAACATTAGCAATATCAAGGGATTGCTAATTTTTGCCAACCTTTGTTAAGCCTAGAAGGCAAGTGAATACGCTAGTAGGTGCTTATCAAAATAGTTTGTAATTAAACTAATCACAAGTGGATGGTGTTCAATGTATGGCAGCGTCACAGAATGGAGTAATTCAGTAATTACACTGTCACATTCAACCAATACCTTGCGTTACAAATTAAAGGATACATAGTTGGTCTGCAAACGCACATAATGCTTGTTATTGGTTTTGAGTAGAAATTACTCTAATTTACTTTACATAAAATACCTTAGAACCTACCTGATATTATAACTTAAAATATTTGTTGTAAATGAAATGATATATACTTACTTAAAATATACGTAAGTACGATAAATAGCTTTAATAGCCTAAGGCCAAGCCGTGCTCCTGAGTCTAATTCCTAATTCGGGCAAAATGCTATTCAACCTCTTTGTGAAAAATGAGTGAGCATGAAAATTAGAAGCAATCTTTTATCAATCAATTTTCAATCATCATCATCATCTCCAAGCTCTATAACATAAAACAAAAATATAGGCAAGAAACAAAAAAAACTGATAAAAAAATTTAAAAACAATCAGAAAAGTTGTCGGCTCCAAAATAACCCAGACTTTATTTCTCCAAGGAAATACCAGACAATTGTTCTAAATGTTACTCGCTGAAGTATATTCTTGTGGTTTCTTTACATAAGTTCTGTTTATATCTACGTAATTTCTAGGTTGTCTATTAAGTCAGCATAAGTTTAAGACCCATTTTCGACGGTTTCTGGTATCATGTGGAAAACTTACGTGCAAAGTTTGTTTGTCTATAATAATACTATGAAATAGGTACTGACATTATATTATTATTCCCTTCAGCTTATTGACTCATTATCTTCCTGCCCTGTTCCCAATAATTTGGGGTCGGCGCAATACGTGATATATTCGTATATCTGCATACACTCCTTTTTTATTCATATCATCTTTTACACAAGCCATTCATATGCCACGACATACGGTTCCCTCTCAACTTTTCAGCCACTGGTACGCCAGTCTTCCTATTATGTACTCATTCCTAATCTTATATATTCTTCTCTTCACTTCAGCTTATTGAGTCTATGAACTATATTAGGTATATTGTGATTTTTTCCGTATTCATTACAGACCCTATCAAAAGAAAATATCGTTAATCAATTAACAGGTTGGTTTATTTTTAAAGAATGTACTCATTATTTTTCAATGTAAACTGTTACAAAATAAGAAATGGTTCAAAAGTTCAAACTTACCAACGTACATTTTAATTACACTTTACGCGTTCATGGAACCGTGGCTCATTTTCTCAGTTTATATTTTTAGGTTTAATTTAAAAATGTTGTGAAACAGTCCGTAAGGGTTTGAAATGAATTTCGATTTGAAATGCCTGTATTATAAAGATTTTAACTCAATAGAGGCTTTAAGATTAAGTTAAAAAAAGTGTTTTATTTACGTATTAGAAAACCGTACAATTTGAAAATAAACCTATAATATTATATTAGATACGTGTTTATTTTATTTTTTGACGTATTTAAACCAGTTCCAATTAAAAAACATACGTGCCTACATAATATAATATGTAACAATCCATCACTCTCCACAGCTCTATTAGATTAAAACTGACAATCAAAATATGTTCTATTATGCTCTGCAATAAAACTCAAAATATAATAGGTTTGGTCTATAATGTTGTTCAGAGACAATGTTTCATATAACAATCACATAAAAATTGCTATATTAAAAAACTTGGTCTGAAAAAAAAAGTTGTTGAAAATATACGTACATTTCAGTCTCGTATAATTTCGAACGGACTCATAATTATTATTTAGACAAATCCCTAAATATAAAATTATCTATAAAAAATATTCCATTATGTTAAAAACTAATGACCAACAAATATTGTCCAATAATAATTGGACAAGTTGTCCATGCATACAAAAATAAATAAATCGTTATCCAATACACAGGTTAGATTCAGTCACACAAAACACCAATAACCGCTCAAATCCACTCCTGAAGGCACGAAGTCAATCAGGAACTGAAGCCATTTCCCCGCAATAAGCCATCACCATAGGGCTTACACAACAAACTAATAGATTGACCTATAATCCCTATCGTGCCACACTCGCTGTAGTGATGTCAAGTGTCGATAGTTTAAACAATCAGTATGATTTCATCTTCGATTAAAATTAGGTTTAGATTCTATCAACCTCTTAGTGGATGATAATCGTGAAGATATTCGTATGCTTACTTTTGTGTATGTACATAATGTTTAATTGATTGAAACAATATCATGTTCCTACAAAAATCACACAAGCATTGATTTTGTTATATTTAAATTACATTATTATTTAAAAATAAATTTATAAATAAAAAAAGTCGGTTAAAAATGCGCTCTGGTGCACAACTGTATGATACACACCTACGTCACATTGCAAAAATGCAAAAAACTTATTGCACATGTGTCTAAAATTTGGTCGTCAGTTGACGAAATTTAAAAATAAATATTATATCGATAGTTAAGTAGTTGATTTTTAATCAACCCTTACCGAATGTTGATTGAGGCAATATTGCCAGCTAAAATTAATATTTTGCACCCATCTGTCTACACGTAGTTTGGGGAAATTATTAACAAACTTAGTAATCCGTTAAACTTGACTTGTTATTAAGTTGGGCCTTGTCAATTTATAAACAGCTTGTGTGTCAAGGGCCAAAGGTTATTGTAAGATTAGGTACTAAGTAAAATAACTTGTTTATTCACTTTCTCTCGTTAAAGTTTTAGATAAAATGTTGATTTGTGTAGAATCCAAAGTATCTAAGGATAAGTAAGTTATTTAAGTTTTTAATTTAAAAAACATATTAACAAATTTTTAAATATAAAAATCAAATAACATCTTAATTACGTACCGAGTGTTCGTTTAGTTATAATTCAATAAATATAGAACATAAAATCTTTAAAAATAATTAAATTATAATAATTTATTTCTCGAAATCATTTTCAATCAACAGATTTATAGGGTGAAAGTGCAAATGGTTGACACCGACGAACAAAAATGATCACGTGCAGTTTCCTGTGACACGTCCCACGTATCGTCATGCCGGAAATTCATTACTGCACAACCTACAGCATACCTACTGTAGACAATATTTTAACGTTTTAATTTATTTTATTTATTGTATTTTTTTTACTATTGTGAGATTTACAAATATACCTACCCTATTATATGTATTTGTTCTGATTATTATCATGGGCTAGCGTTGTCACAAAGAAAACAATACCATATTATTATTACTTGCAAACTGTGGAACGTATTATTGGAAACATAAACTAGCTTAAATTTACTTTAATTTAAATCCTGTATATATATATATAACCGAGAAGCGCACGCGTCAATCAATGCGTAAAATTGCAGTGAGCTAGAATCTCTTCCGAACTACTCTGAACCGATCGTCAATCGGTCTCGACTTAGGAAATGTCTATTTTACAGTCGCTTTACCCCAATCATTCGAGCTCAAGTGGAAAAGTACCTATTTGAATTCATGGATCGGATTCTTATTTGAAATTCAGATAGTGCTTCATTTCATGTTGTCAAATGTTTTATCGTTTTTTGAATTTGATTTTTTTACGTTTATTTGGCTTAGGTACGTTTGATTGACAAACAGTAGGTATAGTAAGACATTAATAAGCATATAAAACGCACACGGCGTTTATAGACTGTGATATACCTACATGAAAATTAAATATAAAAACAACTTAAATAAACGTAGAAATATTACAAATTCCTCTGATAAAATAGTGATTAGCGTAGTCTAAAGAAAATTGCAAACTTGTTCCCAAAGCATGTTTGCATGCAACGTGCTCAAATACAGTTTTATTTGAGCTCGTCTCGAATCACAGGCTATTTGTCGCGGAGGAGGACCGGGACCGAGACGGCGACGCTACGAGACGAGTGATGTTTGCATTACGAATACTTAGCGCATTCCGAGTTAGTCACGTTCAAGAACTACTCGAGAGAGTGCAATTGTAGCGCAATTTTAATCGACTATAAAAAAGCGAACGTTCTAAAATGAATATTTTTTTGTGTGTAGTATTGGGTATTAGCGATATATTTTAATTTACTAACCTTATTAATATTTCCATGGTGAAATTAGGCAAGAAATTTGAAGGTACACATTTTATCTTCACGAATATTTCCCGTAGCGAAAGCTTTGAGTATATGTTCTATATAAGTATTATAGTTTGTATTTCATACAATTTATTCTATGTAAGAAATTATGTAGGTGAAATAAAGTTATAATAATAATTGATCCTTATAAAATCATTTTTATGACGCAATATTGTTTTACCAAACGATTAACACTGCCCTGAACATGTACATTTTTATCTATACCTAAAATATATTTTACCTTTGATGAAAACGCTTGAAAGTTATGCTACATTAAGTCCTCTTTACACATTTTCCTCCCTTACGTAAAATTTGCTGAAAATAAATTAAAACATTTAATTATTCAAATAATTGACTGTAATATTTTGAAAACTTTCAAGGTAGCAAATCGATAGACTTAATAAAGAAACTTTGATTAAGTTTTAAATGATGAGGTGAAGATTATCTTTGGAATAGATAAATAAATAAATATTCTGGGACATTATTCCTCACACACGGCCATCTGACCCCAAACTAAGCAGAGCTTGTACTATGGAAGCCAGATAACTGATATACTACATATACTACTTTTCTTTTGTAAAAACATACTTTTCTTTACTTTACTTTACTTAGCATATTTGTTAGAACTACGATATACTAAGATATATTTTTAGTTATCCTATTATTAATCTATACTATATAATATTATACAGCTGAAGAGTTAGTTTGATTGTTTGGTTGAACGCGCTAATCTCAGGAACTACTGGTTCGAATTGAAAAAATATATTAGTGTTGGATAGCCCATTTATCGAAGAAGGCTATATGCTACTTTTTATCCCTGGAAAATATAAGATCTCACGGTGAAACCGCGGGGCAGAAGCTAGTATCTTACAATTTAGGTATTGACGTACTTGAAGATACTGACAAAGCCACTCTAGATAATTTAAGGTAGTAAATGAAGAAGATAAACTATTAAAACGTGACTGATTATAACGTCAGATCCAGACATTCGGGTCTTATTGAAAATTTGATATTCCTATGTTCTCTCGGACAGACATGTAATTAAGACTGATAAATTTATCTGCTTTTACATAACATTATGATAGTACAAGATCAATATGGCTATTAAAATGGTAATAATTAATCATTGTCTCTGAAGTTGATCTTAAACCCGAAGGTTAGCTCTATGTTAGTTAACCAAAGATCTGGTTTTCTATTGGCTTGGAGAAGGAGGTCCCAGTATGTTGAAATTGTAGTAAAAAAAAGGCCGTCAAATATGAAAAGGCTGACTTAGTTTACATACTCAATATTAAAAAAAATTCAATCAAAATAGGATTACGTTTAGATACATAATATAAAGAACGATGAGTTATCCGCTACATTTGTTTTATTTTATTTTTATGTCAAAGATGTGAAAGTTCAAATGCCGATATACACTAGTATCTGATTGGCGACCGAGTACAACAAAGTACGCTACTAGTGCGGTAATGCTATGGTTTCCTCACAATGTTTTCTTATATCAAAATCTCAAAATCTCAAGCTCATTTTAGGATTTCTGAGATAACTAATGTTCTTCCAAAAAATACTAAAAATATCAAATTAATTTAACGTTCATATTAAATAACTATTCTCCATTAATTCCAACAATAAAGTAAAGTAAATCTACCCAACAACCCATCTTTTCATTATCCACAATGTAAAGAAAACGTATTTTCAATATTCCAACCTTACTTTTGTTCCATATGCCAATGTCATGTCACTCGCCCTTTAATAGCGCCTTAATGGTCACTGATCAGCGGTGGGCGCAACATGTATAGAATTTTCAAGTTTCATAGTTCATGACACGTATGCTTAGGGTATTTACCCTCTGCACCTTGTTGCAGCACCGAATCAGGTGAACGGATGAGCTGCAGTGCTGCGGCGTTCTAGCAGCGCGGCTTTTTAGCGAAGTAAATTATCTCTTAGTCTGATTACGTAGTAACTGATCAATTCGCAATAACACTTATTCAAAGTAAGTACAACCAGCATCAGATTCATTGATTTGTAGGAACCCAAATTGCGTGAAAACCAAGTTTAAGTTGTTCACATTGACGAGTACTTCCACCCCTGCAAGTATTGCCAGTGATAAAAAAATCACCACACCACAAAAAATCACAAAAACCTGTATATATACCCACTACTATTTAATATTGTATTTATATGTGTGCCTAGGTCATACATACCTGTACCTATACGCATAGACTTCATATAATAGATGGTCACACGTCTCTAACATTATTTCCAACATGGCTTCCATTGTTCCATACCAACTTGACTATCGTTCGAAAGAGTTTCATTTATATATTTTTGTCTCTTCAATAGAGTGGATCTTGGAAAATGAGTTTAAAGACTGAGATGTAAAGTCAGTTTTACACTGATGTCTTTGTTTATAAGAATTAACTATGGATGACGGACAAAACAGTAGGTTAGTAATAGTAAATCTATAATTACTATCTATAATATCTACATGCAGAGTTTGTTTGTTTGTTTTAAAGGCGCTAATCTCTGGAACTACCAGTCAGATTTGAAATATTTTTTTTGCATTTGATAGTACAATTCTTGAGGAAGGTTATAGGCATTTTTTTATCCCAGGAATGCGGGTAAAACCGAGGGGAAAAGCTAGTAAGACATAGAAGTGTAATTTTAAAGTTTAATGAGTGACATAGATAATTAAGTTAACATTCAGTGTGGCAATGCTGCCAGCCTTCTTGGCACGCTTCCATGGAGCAGCAATTTGGCACAAATTTTCTATTCATAGTAAGTTTTAATTTTGTTTTGCTTCACCTATTTTATTATATAGCAGGAGGAAACTAGCTGACTGATTTATTAAATATCTACCAAAAAGTACATTTTCATGTTTTAGAAAAAGAGTTTGATTCTTAATCTGTTAGGAGTTAAAGCGGGGGTTCAAATAGCTTTATATACTCATATTATTTAAAAGTAACCTACTATGTATGTAATATAAAAATAAGAAATAAATAAAAACTAAAATAAAAGGCTCTCTTTAAGCTATTCTGTATAAAGTAACATTGAAAACAAAAAAAAACAATTTCTAATGGCTTACATAAAATAAACTCTAATCATAAAATAATTTAAAAGTTATTTTCTAACAGAAACATGTAGGTATGACAATAGTATTAGTTTACTCAATTCTCATAAAACCATCCATGTGTGAGAGCCTTACTTAACTGAACAGAGGGTATCGCGGAGCTTATCGTGTTATCTAACACAATTATCGACACAAACAACTAATCCGATTTCAAGACAATTGTATAGAAATAAAACGTGACCACAAAGGAATTTAAGCTTGTTTCAAATAATTAGCAATGTTGAAAATAGAGATCCTGTTCGTTAGCTTTAATTAGGAATTGGAAAATATATTGTACAACTAGAAATGTAGTGGAGGGACAAATAAACCAAATTAGCGTTATTAGTGCTTGGTAGTTCTGTCGAGATTCTTCTAGGATTTGTGTGCCTACCACCTTCGGACAATTCATCACTCACCATAGTGAAATTGCGATCAAACACAGGCCTATAAACACGAAAAAAAATATCTTTCACTTACTTTTTCTTTTAGAAAAGGGTAGAGGAAGCTCAAGTGGTAAATGACGAAAAAATAAGGAAAAGAAATAGGAATAGAATATAAGTATGTCCTCAATGTATGGTGATTAAAAATATGTAATTGGAAATTTGGAATTACAAATTATTATATATTTAATTATAAATATATTTAAATTATACATTGCCAAAAACCGAGCATACAAATATATAGTAATTGAAATACCTTCACCCTACTGACTGACTTGTCTATATTAGCATTACAAGTTCGTATGTCACAACACTTTCTTATACCCAAAATCGTAAAATAGTGACGACAGATTGGCTTTTCAGTATATTCAAAGCACGCAGTGAACGTCAAATTTTCCATGTTATCCACACATAGTTGGGAGGTTTTATTGCCTCGTGTCCGGCGCAAAACGATCTCGTTTTCGCGCCCGTCATCCATTTTATGTTGCGCGAAAAGCTAGTTTTACTTGCCACAAAATTAACTACATTTTTCACAAAGAAATTGCAAATATTTATTTGGTATAAATCAGTGTAAATTGTTAATTAGCTATAATTAAATAATTAAGTAATTAATTAAAGGTATCAAAAGTTTATAATGTCAAGGGTGTAAGGTAGAAAGTATTCGAAAAGTCAAGAACATCCATACACTAGTTTTTAGATGCGGTTGCTTGGTGTTGGGAACCTAATAAATACGCTAGTAACTCACATAGTAGGTACCGAATTAATGCCATACAAAAGTGTCTAATTCTAAATGTATAGTAAGTGTCTTGAATTTACACGGATAAATATGGTAGATCTCAAGTGCAGCTTTCGGACGACACCAAAGTCAAAATACCTACCACCTTGCGACCAGCCTCACAATGTTTTTCTTTACCGAAAACTCAAGCTCATTTTAGGATTATCAAGCAAAACGGTATTCGACGTCACTGCCACTGAACTGTCATCGGATTTTCCAAATTGATCGGTATCTCCGATAAAAAGCAAGTATTCATATACGTCATTATAAAATGTTTATCTTTTGCATCATTGTAACATGACTATCGTGAGTGGACTAAATCATAACCCATGTAGTACGTTATCGTACTGATAAACCGACTACATTTAAAACAAGTACATACAATGATTCAACAGATCAGAAAACCGTCAATTAGATGAACATTGCCAAATATGCTGAAACAAACGTTCGCACGCTTAAGGATAAAATACGTGGAAAGGACATTAGTGTTGAGTCATCGTGACTCTTCAAATGATCACCTGCTAGAGTCTTCCCCTAACGAATGGAAAGATATTGATCGTCAAATGAGACGTCTTTATAAAAGAATGCCTAAATAATTAAATCTCATATGAATTTCCCTAATTATATTTGTCATTACATTTTGTGTTAGATTATATTTAGCTTTTATTTTAATAATAGTATTATTTATTTATTTTTTACCTACAATAGGTTTGCGTTTGACTTCTGACCCGTCGAAAGGCGAAGACGAAGCCTAAGATGGAGCACGCTTATCCAGAAGAAACCTAATCACTTTGGCCTTGAATGTCTCTAGATTGTAGGAGTCAGGAAACAAAGACGCCGGGAGCAAGTTCCACTCCTTTGCTGTTCGCATTATAAATGAGGATGCAAAACGTTGTGTCCGTATGTTTGGGATGTCTACAACGTACGGGTGGAAATTTTCCCGGCGTCTAGTGGTTCGATGTAGGAATGGGGATGGTGGAATTAGGTTGAATAATAGCTACTAAGTATATATATTAACTTTAAATTTCAGTAATTTACAACTAAAAATTGTTGCCACATGAAACTGTGTATTTGTCCTAATTCTAATGAAATAATTATAATGTTACGGGCTACTCAGTCGTTAATAATAGCTTGTGATTTGTTTACGTATCATCTTGGTAACTTGGTAAAGTCATGAATATTTTCATCTGTTTTATTCAACATGTTTATTGTTCAAGGAAACATGATTCTTTTAAAATATCAAGGAAAATTTCCGCAAAGATATGGAAAATGGCGTGATTTTAATATCATCTGGAAAATTAGCTTCAGTCGGATGCAAAAACAAAATTAAAAGTCACTCACCAAAGTGCTGTTTCCATATAAGGTATCATAGGACTCCGCTTTGGAGGCAACGTTCCTCAACTTGCAAGGTTTCTTCAGCGGCAGCGGAAGCTGCCCAGGCGCAAGCTTGTGCGACGGAGATGCCTGCTGATTCCCTCCACCTCCAGCACCGCTCACTGCCACGTGGTTAGCATTCGCCTTGTTCTCCTTCTCTTTCACAACCTTACTATTATGCGTCAAATTGTTCTTTGTAAAGTTCCCAATTTGCTCAAACATACTCGTTAAGTGTTGGGCCATCATTTTTTTTTGTTTTTTTTTTGTCGTGGTTTTATGTATTCAGCCTAATTCATACATTCGATTTTGCATGACTGTTATTTAAACTTGTTCATAAAGTTTTATGTTCACATTGTTTTTACTTTGGATGATTGCTTGAATGAAAATTTGTCTCAAGTTTTCAGGAAATATATATTTTTCAGAAATATATAACTTCACAAGTGCTGATTATATTATTATAGTACACGGTAATACATAATAATGAAAATCAAAATTTACTAATAAATATTTATGGCCACGAATATATCTTGAAACTAAGTATTTGAAGTATTTAATCTAAAGCTTATGAGTATTGGTAACTTAATGATAGTTAAGAAAATACTTTACGTATAATATAGGTAAAAAAAAATCAATAAATTACTCCAACAATTTTACTCTTTATATTTGGAAAGTTTGACTAATAAAACAATTTACGTCCTAGAGATTCTCTTAAATCTATAAATATTACGACAGTCACAGTACATTTATGAAGTATATTTAGTAATTTATGTTCGGAAAAATATACAAAATTTTCCTAAAAACAGCGACACTCATAGCTTGAACACTAGAAATAAGCACAAACTTGCTGTACCTGTAACGCGGCTCAGCAAAGTGAGGGACTCATTCAAGGGGCAATGTGTTTCTATAACAAAGTACCCAAAGAAATTCAAGAACTATCTGTGTATAGATTTAAAAAGCTAATTAAACAAAAGTTATGTAAGAAAGGGAACTATAAAGTTTCTGATTTTGAGTAAGACAAGAATGCATTTGGATGAAATTTTCGCTCTACAAGCTATTTTATTTTTTAATCATTGTAATTAGTCATTAAATTATAATTCTTAAAGAAAACTATAAAAATATGCTTTGCTGAGTTTTTGTCTTCTCAGTCCAAGTGTATAATAACCGGTGGTAGAATCAATTTTATTGTAACGTTCATAAGTGCCTTATTAGGGCCTAATCTGTACAAATGAGTTTGAAGTTTGAATAAGAAAAATCTTCTGAAGCACCTGTTATGTCGAAAAATGTGTGTGTGGTAAAAGATAATAAGGTCGAAGGTGGCAAGCTCAGGAATTGTAATATGTAATAGGATAGTAATTTCAGGGCTTCATGATTAGAGTTAAAAAAATTCAGACAAGAAATATTACCTCGGTTTGGAAAACCAGAAAAAAAGTACATTGCATTTCATTGCAAGTTGGTAGCTTTCCAAAAGGAATTGCTCTAACTTCTATAGTAGATTTCCGACTTTACGTTAGAAGTTTAAAATTAATGTTTTATATCAACCAACTGTTGGAAACTGAATGCTGGTATTTTTTGAGATGAAATGAAAACTATTAAAATTTACAAAATATTTTCTGAAGTCAAAAAAGGAAGTAAAAAATTACTATGGCAGTTCGTTATTGTACTGAAACCTTAATAGTTTATTTCGTTCAAATTATATCATTAGAGAAATATTTAAAATATGATTTATGCCGCTATATTTATCTATTTTATGTACATATCTGCTAATTGAATAGTTGAGAAACATTATTTGATCTTTAGAGGTCTTTCTTGCATTATATCGTTCACGCGTTTTACTGGTATTTAATGTGATCCCGTAGTACCCCAAACAAACCTGAATTAAGAACTTTTGTAGGCCGAAAGGCAACACAGCCTGTCGTTGGCAGCGTTACCAGGCTATTGTGTTTAATAATTACACCTCCAACGTCGTTATCCAACTAAATATGCTTTATTTAATAATTGTTTGGTAGAACTTTCATAGCGTATATATATATATTACATATCGTTGAAGACAGGGGCAAATTTAGGCAAGAGCCTCCACACAAATAAAACATCTACAATAAACACGTTGCCTGTATTCAAAATAAATTATCAAACACTAAACAATATACTGGATGATTTTTTAGTCACTGGCAATACTTGCAGGGATGGAAGTATCTACTCATTAATATGAACAAATTTCACTATGGGACCAACTCTGATAACGCGTAAAATAAAACAGTTGCTTCATACATTTTGGTCAAGTAGGCATTGAACTTTTGTATGGAACAGCTGTTTTATTTTTCGTGTTTTCGCAGTTGCTCGCATTGTAAAAGTCGTTCATATTGATGAGTACTTCCACCCCTGTAAGTATTGCCAGCGACAAAAAAATCACTCTGTATAAAAAATATAAAAATGTTATGAAACATATTCATTTTATGATTTTTAATTACCAATCCAACCATATAGAGTAGATCTTTTGATGCTGTACGGTTATAACATCACAATTAGTATTTAATGCAAATCTCCATGTAAACTTATCGTTACGAAATTTCATAAAAAGTTGCTGATTTGATATGTCAGTCCTTTTTCTTTATGTTCGTAATGTTAAACATCTAAGTTGTTATCAAAGATGTTGTTTGCAGTCTTTATCAAAATTTTTATTTAGTCACTTCAGAAAAAATCGTTATTAACATTTGAACTGATCAATAACGCGATTTGTTGTTAATTAACTAGAACCACCATCTTTAAACGTAAGAAAGAGCTGTACCTTTACAGAAGTAAACTTTTATGTTTTTTTATTTAAATCACCCATTGCATAACTCTTTCAGTCAACCTTTTACATGAAGAATATTTTGATCATTTTTATTTTAGTTTTAGCATCATTTACAACAAAAATATCACAAAAAGTAGAAAAAAAAGTTTCGCCATAGATTACCTAAAAAAATACCAAAAAAAAAACACTAAAAAAATAATATCTAAAAATACCCAAAAGAAATTTAGATATCGATTAGGTATGAATTTATGGCATGGATTTTAATTTAAAAATTCCGAAAGAGGTGGTTAGTGACACTAACCATCAAGACTTAAAGAGATATAATGCGAAGCTTCTACGTCTTTGCCCTTGGGCTTCTAACCTAAGCCCGGCCCTGTTCGATGAGGTGTTCGAACAAGGTCGACGTGTAAAACAATAACGTCAGTGAACGGCGATACTGTCACGGTATTCCGGCGTTGACTTGGGGGAACTTGTCTAAGCGCGGCAGGGGTGGCAAGTGAGGAATCTTAACGTTGAAATTAAATTGAAACTTGTATTTATTGAAGATATCATAATAATATATATTAAAGTTATAGTTTATTTTTAACCCATATTTTAAATAAATTGTTTCAGTAAAAAAATGTACTTTATCATATGAAGTCACTGAACGCTTATTAATTAAATAAGTATTCTTTCTGTGAAAATGACTGAGATAGTTTCAGTCAAAAGTGATTTTGACCGGTTATGGCTGAAACATATACATACATACACAAAAGTTCCCATTATTATAATTAAAAATGGAGTGAACAGAGTGAACACTTCAAAATAGTAGCTAAGTGTTAAGTGCAAGTTGCACAAGTTGTTGTTAAATGTAAGTTAGAGAAACTGACTTGTTGATTCACTTCTAGAACTACAACTATTGAACAAGTGCATAACGATGTTCTGAATATTAAAATAACTTTAGAAGGATTACTGAAGTTAGGGGCTGGGGCTTAAACTGGTGGTATTACATATTTATTAAGTTTAGTTTGATGTTTATGTTCCTGAAAACTGACCACGTGTTGAAGGATGATTCTGTAAATGTAACTAACTCGATAAAAACTCCGCGCTGTCACAATGCATGTCTCCCTTCATGGGGAGTCCGATGATTGTGGCATCGTTACACGGACTCGTTGTCTAGTTATGCTTTAGAGATATGCAGGGGCTCGAAAGAGTCGGATGACTCATCAGGACTGAGAACTAGTTTAGAGCTGCTGGAGGCAAATGACCAAAGAAAATATTTAATTTAAAATAAGCACAAAATAATTTCATGTAGCAAAGCCTTCCCAAAAAGACAAGCGGTAATAAGAAACCATTTCCAAAACAAACATAACAAATCTTTAACCCATCTACAAAAAAAAAAACAGAGTCCGTCGTAATGAACGAATTTCCGTAGATAACTATTCTCAAAAGCGTGCAAAAGGAAATTGTGGAAAAAATATATATATTATTATTCGACGCAATATTTTTGAAAGGAAGTGTTTCGGACAAAACAAAGCCTGCGTAATAATAGGGCTTCCCAAAGTTGCGTCAAAGGCGGCGAGATCAAGTAAAGTTGCCCCTTATCTCGTCAAAGTTTCGTGAAATGACACTTATCTACTTTCTTCTTTATGGATTGATTGAAATTTATAGCGTTTTGTTTGGTATATGGCGATATCAAGTGGCCTATTAATATTCCAAGTGGGACGCTTCAGTCGGCGATCCCTTTTAAAGGTCTTTGTTTGGTGAATCCAGAAGCGAAATTTCATGTTTTAAAGCTGTTTACTGATTCTGCTTTGGAATCGTTTAAGCCAAATAAATATTTGTTGGGTTAAGATTTATTTATTTATTTAGGATTGCCATCAGCTATTTTATTAAACACGTTTAATAAGGAAGTAGGAAACATAATATTTTATGCACCATTCTATTTTTTTTACATAAACGTAAACAAAGTTAAAAAAATTAAGTATGTTATTATTATTTTATTTTTTTACCTATATTATATAGGTACCTACCTATATAAAATGCTTGTGTTTTGACCACAATCTCAATATGGTAAGTGATGATGTGGTCGAAGGTGGTAAGCAAACAAAGCGTATAAGGAACTGGCTCTCAAGTGCAGCTGCCAAAACACACCCCTAGGACAGATTCTCAACTTGAAGGCGGTGGCCAGTCAGGCGGATACTACAAAGTACCCTAACACCGTGCTATGGTTTCTTCGTGATGTTTTCCTTCACCGAAAGCTCAAGCTCATTTTTGGATAAAAATAATAATTTATAAATTTACGCTTTCTTTATATTTTAACTAAATGCAATTGTTTAGCCCCAAGTTATGAAAAAAGGCTTACTAATTTATAACCCATACAACTCTCATGTGAGGTAAGTTGTATTTCTCATGTAAGTGAATAATAAATAAATAAATAGTCAATGTGATTCTATTATGAAATAAAGTTATTTTTTATAGAAAACGAAACGTTTTGTCAATTTTTAACTTAAAATAAATAATAAGTTATTGTAAAAACGGAAACGTAATTTGAAACAGCTGGGAAGGTAAAAAAGCGAAATCTCGGCTTAATTGAAACAAATTTTGTTTATTAAGAAAATTGAAAGAAGTAAGTAAATAACAACAGAAAGGTCGACTTTAAAACACTAGAATTCACTCCACTAACTTTCAAATAAACAAAACTTGTTTTTTGATGCTTTTTGATTAGATTTTACGTGAAACTTTAGTTTACATATTGATAGCCATTTCAGAAGAGTATTTACATTTACTTATTTATTGTTTAAAGTAGTGATCAACTTAGCAGTGAACAACTCATGACGTCACAGATAGATAAAACTTTACGCAAATTATAATAAGTAAAGTGCGATCTTGAATACATATCACGACTTGCGTTATAAAATGCAAGACACATGAATATATTATTACTATTATACGTGTTTTGCCTACAAGAAACAAAAGTAGCGGTGAAATTTCATCTCGAATAATATACAGGATGAGTTGAGCGCGAAGCCTGACGTAGACTAAAATAATATTTAATAGATGTAGAAAATACAGACTGAATGGGAAAGTAGTGCTTGCTGGAGACGCGGTTTTAAAGAAATATTGTAGCGCAGCCGACGGTGTGACACCAATTTGTAAAACAAACGACGGTGCTTTGTCAGTTTTTTCCCAATCAACCTATCAATGGTAAAAGAGAGATGTAGTTTTCATCAATAACTGGTGGTCGATTAACGTCAAGATACTGCAATTGGCAACAGATGACTTATAGTTAATTAACAATTATTATTTCTTATCAAATAAACTTATTTATTTACAATAAATATACATAATACAATCTGTATATAGAAAAGTGTATGGGAGAGAAAATATATAAAGTACCAAACACTCTGTACACATATCATTTAAATATCATCCTTGAGAAGGTAATTGGCATCGTCAGAAAACCATAATACGGTGGTAATTTGTAGCCTGGCTACCTGGTATCCTCAAGTTGGAAATCTGTCACCAAGCACTCAAGTACTGGTGTGTTCTGAAAGTTATCACTTGAGAGCCAGATACCTTGTAAGTTTTATAGAGGTCGGCAACACATTGGCAATATCCCTGGTATTGCTAATAACCATAGACGACGATTACCACTTATTAGGTGGACTGCCTGCCTGTTTTTCAGCCTTCTGACATAATAAAAAGGCAGTTAAGAAGGGTATACTAATATAATTAAGAAGTAGTTTTTTTGTTTGTTTAAAGGCGCTAATCTCTGGAACTACCAGTCGGATTAGAAAATATTTTTTGCATTTGATAGCTCAATTCTTGAGGAAGGTCATAGGCTATTTTTTTATCCCAGTAATGCGAATGAAACCACGGGGGACGGCTAATAAGATATAAATTAACTTTACAACTTTTTAAAAAAACAAAACCCGTAAACTATAGGTATTACTTTTACCATAAAGCTCAAATTACTTATACCTATCTGTTTTAAAAATATAGATTTTCATCGCAATTTTATCAGGTCAGTGGCAACAGGCAACAATATCCAATGTTGCTTTGGCCAAAACAAATAACGTTTGTAGACGTCTTTTATTTTAAGAAAAATAAACGAAAAAGGATCGTCGAGGGCGCAATGACAATAAAATCAGAGCTTATTTGATGGATTTTGGATCAAGGGATCATCATGGCAAATCCTCTTAATATAATAAAAGTTAAACGTTGCCTTTCGTTCGTTACTACGCTTTCAAAAAGATTTATTAAAATTGGACAAGTGTGAGTTGTACTTGGATACTGTAAACTCCAACGTACTTACTCACACATACTTTTATGAACTTTAAAAAATTACTAACTAACTAATTACTACTAACAAATAACTTTCACTGGAAACTATACCTACTTAATTAATGTAAAATTTGATGAATAGATACTAATTACATTAAAAATTATGCAAACAGTATATCAATTAACATTAATAAGTAATTAATTTAATATCAAATATGTTCATAAATTAAAGAAATAAAAGCCTTAAATTTAATTTTCCGAAATCAGTTCACTATTGTAAGTGTTTCTAATTAATTTTATAGCCTTTTTATTTATGATATGTTAAAACCCAGGGGGGTTGGAGGTCACTTATTTACTCTTATGAACTTTAAAAAATTACTCTACCATGGGAAAGTTACTTAGGGGCTATCTTAATTTTTCGGATCACAATGTTCTACACGGTTTCTATGTATTTAAAAAAGATTTAGAAACTTTTCCTACGCCTGAATAAATGATATATCATAAAATACCATATTTTTTTTTTTTGCATTGTAGCAATACAGGTATACAATATTTCAGGATTATGAAAAAGGAACTCAACGTAACGGATGACAGTAACCTTATGATGGTTTATTTAGTTAAATTTAAAAAATATAGATTTTCATTTCATAATAGCTATTGCTGTGCAATTTTATTATTCAAGTATTTCAGAACAATATTGGCAATATAAAAATACGGATACGGATCATTAGGTAAAGTAATATTATTTTTCAAACCCAATTTGCAAAGTTCCATCAAATTCCAAATCAATGATAGATGAGTTATAGACTCCGTAATTCAATTAATCATTCTCCAATGTCTACGACAAACTGTATTCCCTTCCTTATTGGCATGCGACATATCTTAAGATATTTTTAAGGCGAATTTTCCATGTTAACTTCCTTGGAATATTTTTTGTCTTTACTCTATTGGATTGCATTAAGTAAGTAAACGGCTAAAGATTCATAACTCGTCCCAAATTTATCTAGTCCCATAAAACTAGTTGCCTATGGCGCTTTTAGCATCGGGCAACTCGTCCCACTGTCAAATTGAACAAAAAACGATAGTGTTTTTTTATAATTTTAGTAGGTACTTATAATTAGAAAAGTTTTGGATAAAAATAAAAAAAATATTCACCATAAAAAACGTCAGTTGTTTAGAAGAAAATAAAAATTCTAAACACCGTCTATTTGTAAGAGGTAGTCAAAAATAAAACTGTAGGTATATTTCAGAGAAGTGCGTAGGCGCTAAAGCCCGGCTCACACGAGACGAGGATAACAAATGACCGTTGGATCACTGGGATTGAATGTGTTGCATTGTTTACGTAAGGTTTTACACAAGGAAAGTATTTCATAAAAGGTACTGGTTAAAATGTTAGCCGCCGGTGATATTTGGATCGGTTAAACTTTACAGAGTAAGCGTAAACGTGCCTTAGAACTTATCTTTTAAAAGAGCCTATAAGTCTTATTTAAGTAGGGAGAAGGACAGAAGGTAATTTATGTCCAAATTTTTAAAAATTAGAATACAAAAATTGCTTTTAAAAGTCATTTGTTATGCATTCTTATGACATTTATAATCCGAAAACATTAGTAGGTACTATAGTACTCCTGAATAGAGTAGGAAAGAAACTGATTAAATAAAAAAACAGATGACGATTCCTGACCTAAATAGCATCCATGCGTTAAGTCGTCTATAATATAGTATAGTTATAGTATGTATGTCACAGGTAAGCCTTAAGGCTATCGACTAAATAAATCAGGCGTGCATCGTACTAACGAACTTTGAGCGCACCTTGAATATTAAATATATCATATATGGGAGTCTAATTATTTATAGAGAGAGGGAATCTTGAATCCCGTGAGTGAATCCCTGAAATCCCGTTTTTAAGATTACTGTACTAGGAAATGTCTTAATGCACAATTTTAGGTGATTATTTCAGTTCCAACTTAAAAAAACTTAAAAAAGCTTTACTTAATTTTTTGTCGGAATTTTCTCGATTTATCTGGTGGTACCTTAACCAACGACTAAGAATAATTGCCATATATTTACCGAAATACTTAAAACAAACAAATTCTAAATAAATATGAAGTATTTTAATAATAAGTACCAACATATGATAATCCAAGTTTCTAAAAATACTTTTACACGAGTTCCCGCATATTACCAATTATTCAAAGTTCGACTCTACTTAGTAATCTCGGAAATCCTGGCGGTTATAGAAAACGGGATTCATGTAAAGACTCTTGTAATGTACATCACTAGTTATACATATAATATCATATATAAACAGGCTATAAAATTAATTAGAAGCACTCACAATAGTGAGCTGATTTTGGAAAATTAAATTTAAGGCTTTTATTTCATTAATTTATGAACATATTTGATATTAAATTAATTATTAATTAAAGTTAATTGATATACTGTTTGTATAATTTTTAATGTAATTAGTATCTATTCATCAAATTTACATTAATTAATTCTATTTACATATTTACAATTAAAGTAAAAAATACAAACTATGATATATAGAAAACATCCTCAAAGCCCTCGCTGCTGTCGATAATTATAATTAATTAATTATAATTATAATTAATTATGTAGGTAAAGTTTCCAGTGAAAGTGACTTCAACTGTGTATTAAATGAAATCCCGAACTTTTCATAGTTCTGATCTTTTCGCAATTTCTTGTAATTTCTAAGAGACGATCGACCTTTTATTTTTATTGGATGAAAAATTAATCATGCGCGTATATATACGACCAATTACATTATTTAGCTTTGTATTATTTTTACTCTGAAATAATATGAATATCTACTTATAACAATTATTATAACCAACATGCGAAATAAAACCTAATTTATTTCAAGGACTAAGTTAAGAAACAATACAACACTTTATTTAAACAGACAATTGATCACCGTTATGGTGTGGGTCACCATAACGTGACGTCAATGAGAAAATTAATGTTACATAATTGCACGTCATTTTCGGTGTACGAAACCGCAAATATGACATTATGGGGTGCCGCCGGGTACCGGCTATTTAAGAATATTCAAACGAACGTGCTAAGCAAATTTCAGGGTTAATGAGTTTTTGAATTACAAAGGTTCATTATTTATTTATTTATTTATTTATTTATTTATTTTTATTACAAAATCCACAGCTCTTACAAGTTTAAACTTAGGTATATACTTATATAAACAATATTTACAGCCAATAACGGATTTACAATTTTTAAATACTATTTTATAGGTATGAGATTGGTTTAGTGAGGTAGCTACTCCTTTGCAGTACGTGCTAATCTATGTTTTAATAAAATAATGTAATTACGAGATAAAAATAGGAGCAGTTAGTAGTAATAGTGTGTGTGTGCGTGTGTGTGTGCATGTGTGTGTATGTGTGAGTATGTGTTATGTTTTATATAACTAATTTCCTATAGATATTTAATGCCTATAAAGAAAATGTATTTTAGTATTAAACTTGGTAAGAATATAGGTTTAGGGATTGACGTAGATTTATGAGGCTATATTTAATAAGTAAGATGAAAATAATGAAGGTTTGTTTGTAACAGCCGGCTGCTGAATATTTGAAAGTTATAAATATTTGTATCGGTACTTATGGATGTACTTATATATTTAATCTTGGCGTATGAAGAAGATTATGTAAGGATAACTAAAAAGTAATTCAATAATGGAAGCTTTGAGGCACTGTAAATATTTTATAAAGATTTTCCATTCTCAACTTTTTAATATCAATTAATATTTATTTAGAGATGAGAAATAATTTCGGAAATAAAAATATTGAGTTATAATTTCGAAATTTAACGAAATACGTAAATATAAATTTATAAATAAAACATTAATTCACAAAGGTAAATTATAATCAATCATATTAGTTTTCAATCGGTGATTTAATTTAAATATTATAGTGACATTTTACCAGAGTACCTATCGACCTTTTTTTTTCTTTATAATAATCTAAAAAATCTGTACCTGAGCTAACGATCTTTAATTAAAATAATAATAATTTTCTTTAAGAGTACAGTAATATATAATACCGTCGTACTAAAGTGGAGTATTCTATCATTATTTATATCAGTTACTTAGTTAATAATATGCCTATAGAAAGAATAAAATACTTACAGGAAGAAAAAAAGAAAACCTATTTTAAATAAAATAGTGTTTTCTATATGGATTTTGTTATAGTGCTGAAATTTTGTATTGTCTAGAAATTGAGAAAGTTGCTACTACCTTCCTATTTTTTTAAATACTTATTAATTAAATTAACTTATCCATATAATTTCTCAATAATTTACCTACATTCAATCAACATGAGACGAATTTTCATTCAAAAAATAACTTTCTTGACTTCGCGAAACTTTTGTAAACTTCAAAAAGTTTTCAAAACTCTTCAAGAAGTATTTATACCCGAATTTGTTGGGTGGAAAGTACTTTATAAGTTTTTTTTTTATTTCACTACGTATAGTCTATGGTCATGCAGATATGCATTCCGGATGCGTCCGTTAGACACAAAGGTATCGCGGCAACTGCTGTGCTGGGCCATCCAAAGCCGTCGACGAAGTCCGCAAAGCATCTCTTCGGCGTCAGCAATGCGCATGCCCGAATAAACTCCACCCACTAAAACTTTTTCACAAGCGCCCAAAGTAAGAGCGGTATTTTCATAACTTCCTATTGTTAATCTTGGGTTCGGTATTCATTTTTGTCGCAAGTCGCAACCCCTTTTCAACGGGATATTTAAAAAGTTATAATTAATTGCTCGTTTAAACTGTTGCTTTGTTGACCTCGGGCTTAGCTAATGGGCATTGTCTACACAAAATATGTAAGGATGTTTGTTCCAAGAAATATTGTTATACTTCCACGAACATTTCTAAAAACCTTAACTATAGACCTTATTATTTTTCACAAAAGGTATAAATTTACTCTTTTTGAAGCCTCACACAAATACTTAAAGGGAATTTCAATCTATGTATATCTGAAGACGTTATGGAGACCTGCATCTTGGATCTACACTCATAAAACCTGACAAAATATAAGAACATGCCAAAGCGATAAAAAGGAGCAGATTGAAAGTAAAAAGAAGGATAAGATAAATTGTAAAATCATAAGTGCTCACGGTAAACTCAAGGATGACTTTAAATTTGTGAATGTTTAATATAAAAATACGATGTAAGGAAATTAATAAAACCTGCATATTTCGCAATTCGCACGTGTGCTGTTTTCCGCTATCGTATTTTTTTATCTCGCAACATACCTGAACGTGTGCATTATTTGTTTTCATTGACCTTCATAGGTTGTTGCCAAAACATTGTCAAAATCTCCTACTAGACTAAATTCGCCCTATAATAAATGTTAAAACTGGATGTAAAATGTAAAACAACAATATGGAGAATGGGCGTCGGTTATAAACAGTTTACAGATAGATATAAAGGCTACAACGACCTGGAGTTGAGCTTCAGCTGAAAATATTTACAATTTTATCGCTTATGCTGTTGTATCCATGATTGTGAATAATGTAGGATAGTACTACAGTAGAACTCGCTTAAGATACGATTTCTCGCATAATACGCCACTTTACGCCAGTCCCTGCAACATGAGAAATGTTTTCATACATTTCTTAAGGCTTAATACGATCGTCATCCCATTTAATACGCCAACAACACGTACCCATTATCTGTTGGGGCAGCGGGTACGTCACACTAACCAAGCGCTCTAACGTTCGCCGATACTGCAGGATTTTCTTGGCTATTCTTCCATTGATGACAATGTGGCACCGTACGAAATTCAATCAATTGAAGATCTTATTGAGAATGTGAATAAAACACAAAAAGAGGCCCTAAGTGATAATGATGAAGACAAAGATGAGTCAACTCCGATTTTGTCAAATGCCCAGGTATTATCAGCTGTTAATGATTTAAGACGCTAATGTAGCTTCATTGAATCAAAGCGAAGACGCACTTCAAACTTTGTTGCAACACACGTGATTGAACGTACAAAACGATTGCGATTGTATTTTCACGGAAGATTTCCCGCGGTAAAAGTAGTACGTGCCACATTCGTAAAAAATATCTTATCCCCTGGAGACGGCTGTAAAAGCTTTTTCATTCAAAATTCACTGACATATAATACGAGGACGTGTTTCATTTTTGAAGGGACATGCAAAAATTACTGCATAATTTCACTGAGATTAAGGTATAGCAATAGGCGTGAAAAGGTAATAGATAGAGTTAATTTCGCATTTATAAATTAGTATGGATATGGATTTGTATGGATTTTATAATTCCAGGCACCGAAATTTTGGATACATTTCTACTTGTCCTAAAATTTTGTCCAAAACTTTTTCATTCCATGGTCATACTACCCTGAGCCAGGTTTTAAAGGGTACGTTTGTACAGAAGTAATGGCCGACTTTATAATGAACTGTACACGTTTTTATGAGAATCGTTTGATGGCTGTGCAAGTGTCGTATTTAGAGATTAGTCTTGATAAGCTATGAGTATGATACGATACGATCCTCTCGTATGATAGATACATTTTAAACTTTGACTTGATTTTTTCTGCGGTTGGATTAAGTGTTAAGGTAGCGATTAAATAGGCAATAATAACATACCTTATTCTATCTATATGGTTAAGGATTATAACTTTTACAATTCAAGTACTACTTTTCTGATCTCAATAATACATATTTACATCATAAAAGCAGGTCATAATGTTCCCATTTCTGGGGCACAAGCCTCCTCTAACAATAATGAGGATTAAACCTAAGGTCATAAAGCGGGCCCAGTGATTTTATTGATCGATGTTAAAGTTAGAGTTTCCAAACATTACTCTGATTCCTCCAACTCTGTTAACATTTTCGTTTCGTTTCGTTAAATTACTTACTGTATAATCTTATTATATATTTCCTAAAAAATATAATGCTCTTAATATTTCCGGCGTGGCTATCAGATAAAGCCTTAAATGTTTGCCGCCATTTTACGTCGCTATTGTGTAGCACCATCAAATTATTGTCCATAATATTTAATGTTGCAGTGTCTGGAAAACGCCTTCTTGTAATATCATTGAGATTCAAGAAGGAGGTTGCCCACAAAAGGATGCACTTCATAGGATTTTAATGCTTTTATTACAATTTAAATTTTGTTTACTGTGTAGTATTGGGTTGATTCTAAATTGTTTTGGCCATCTCGTTGTTTCTATATCAGTTTATTAGCATCTTTGAGAAAATTTTCTATATATTGTAGAGTGTATTTTTGTTGTAAATATATCTATGCTAATTTTTGACACTGCCAATCGCATTTATTTTTGCATTTGATAGCCCAATTCTTGAGGAAGGTTAAAAAGGCTAGTTTTTATCCCGGGAATGCGGGTGAAACCGCGGGGAACAGCAGTATAAGCATATAACTTACCATATTTATATATGTGACTGATTGGAGATGTCACATTAGTAAGTATTTAGCTGTCAAAACCCATTCATCCAAAATGCCACAGAAATTGACATCTCGTGAGGAGACGAAATCTTTTTGTTCCCCTAGTTACAAGTTTCTTATTACGTCAACATATTTCATTCAATCAAATGCCTAGTGAATATGATTGAGCAAAGTGTACTGTAGACTTATTATTTTAGCATATATTAAGTATTAAAAGTTTATATTTCATTTAATTACAATAAATTAAACTTTTTGTAAAAAAAATGTTCAACTTGAATATCAAATTAAGAACTATAGGTAATTTTACATTTTTTCAAAGCAAATAAGTATTATTAATTTAATAAACACAATTTAAGAGAAAAATTAAAGTGTTAAATCTTTTGTGCAGATGTATGATCGACGATTTTCCGCCATGTTTGGCATAGGTGCAGCGACGCGTTCTCAAGCGCACATAGCTAGTTTTTATGTTCCGTGGTTTGAACCGATTTTTCCATTTGCAAACAGCGATGGACGTGTGTCAATTGAAAATAGCTCCATATGAACATAGTTGACAGATGTCATGAAAGACTGGATTTGTAAAGGATTTTAAATATTTGCATATTGGACTATTTATATCTTTATATTTATTTACAATCAATGTATAAAATACAAACTATGATATATAGAAAATAACTATTTAAATTATTTTAAAATATGACACAGCATTTTATTGATTAATTTTGCAGTTTTGTAAAAGTTGTCTTGGCCTGTGACTGACCACAATCTCACCATGGTAAGTGATAAATGGCCGAAGGTGGTAAACACACAACGCCTTAAAGGAACTACAAAATGCAGCTGTCGGAACACACCCATATTATTATGTGTTTAGCGACAGATTTTCAACATGGAATTTTTTAAATGTCTGTTTTCAAAATGGGCTAATATTTTTACGGCCTAAATTAAACCTACATAGCATTACTTGGTGGTATACTCTTTTTTAACTAAAATAGTTTTCCGACCATGGTTTTGAATATGTTAGTGAAGCCCAAACAAAAATTTAATTTCGTAACATCAATGTGCTGCTCTATACGCATTGTATTGTGTTGTATTGTATTGTATATTGATTTTTTATTACTCTTTTATAATAGTCTCATCAATAGACTGACATCTGACATGCAATATTTCTAACAATGGCGCTTTCAATAACTATTGAAACTGAATGAGTTCTCTTTGATATAAAATTTATTTATAGATTGACTTCATGTAGTACCTAGGTAGGATCATTTTTCATTCGTCGCCCTATATTTAAAGGTATTTGAGGTTCTAATCATATTTTTTTGCAATATGACAATAGAATTTACATAAAAATATATGCGAAGTTTAAAAATAATACATTTAAATTTATTCGCTTTCCTTTCATCCACAGCTAGACATAAACTTTTTCTAAAAGCATTTAATAACTTTATAATATTACTTCCTATTAGAAAATTATATTTAATTTAAAAATAAAAGTGCATAAAACTAGTAAAGGGAAGGGAGGGTCACCTTACATAGACAAGTCACCAAATGTCAAGATGTATGAAATAGATATTAGAAGAATAAAACTCTTGTAGCAAATGACCACGCACCTATCATTGATTCTTATATCTACTTTATATTTATGTACAAATTCACATAGTTATCACGAGATAATTTTCGATGAATTGTTTTTTTTAATTTACTTATTATAATATTATTGCATTATTATTCTTAATAACGTTACCTCACACATACCTTGATGTTTCACAATCGAATAAAAACGGGATTATCCCCAAATCAAGATAAATGGCACTCCGCTCTCTCCACGTCGCCCATGGGACGTCGGCTGTCCCCAAAATAAGAACCTTTAAAATACTAACCACGTAAGTACCTACGTGGAAAAGCGATTACCTAATAACACGTTTCGTTTTATATTTTTTGCCTTGGATAAACTTACGTCTGACGGCAACTCCGTAACATCACCGTTATGATGGCAACTCAAATTGAAACGCCGATTGCGAATGTGATAGCCGAGTCTGATGATAAGGAAACAGTAGAGGACTTTGAAAGATCAAAGAAATTATTCAGTGACAGTAAGCTTCCGCACATTTCATTACAAAAGAATTACTTAGGTAGGTAAGTACCTACCTACTTAAAAAACTGCAATCGCAAATTTCGAGATTATAGCTAAATTAGTAATTTTCTGTTTTTTGTTACTTTCTACCTTCGTGTTATTATAGGGTTTTCCATAAAAATGTTAATTCGTCACGTGAGAGGACATTTCCGCAATACTTTTGCGGTTCGCATTCCGCCGGTTCGTGTGTTTATCACAGGATGGGGACTGCATTGTGACGTAGATAAATGAAATAAGGCCCGAACCGGAGGTATACAATGTTACCTCGTCACAGTTGTCACAATCAGCGATATTTTTTAAATAATATATTACCTTTGTTCTTAAAAGTTGCGTAACATTTACCTCCACGTTATCATCAAGGATTTGACATGGGATATGAAAAAACCTTATTTTAAACTCAGTTCCTAAACTCTTAATAAATAATAACAATTTTGCTATTCTGCCATGAATCACTTTTTTTTTTATCCACATAACAAAAATAACCTGAATATTTCTTCATCTTCTTTGTCTAAGGCTTTCAAACTGCAAACTTTTTATATTTATGGACAATTTATGGGTACAATATATTTCAAGCGGGTGCATAGCTATTTTTCCTGTTGTGTAACAAACTGTGAGATGAGACATGTAGCGGAAAATAGTCGCGCGCGCAATGGACCGACGAGATCTATTCGATGCAGTAAAGTTGCACCATATATATCATAGCTTGAAGGACATGACTAAAGGATAGAAGATATTGCTATGGAATTAACGCAAAAACCAGTATTAGTATTACTTGGAGCTGGTTTATTGAGTCTATTGAAGTTTTAACATTTGGAGTTAGAAATTTCGCTTGACTCAATACCTAAGCTTGAATAAAAAATATACCTAGGTCATAATTTTTTTCATTCATGTTTCTATAGGTACATTTTGTATTAATGAAACATTAATTTAATTTCAACAATCCTACTTGATATTGAAGAGTAAGATATTTATGATAATTAAATAACTTATAAACATTCGTGTTTAAAATAGTTTCTAATTATTTATATAGGTTCTTAGTTACATTGAATGAAGTCGGTCGGCTACATAAAAAAACCGTCGTTTTCCATGTAACCGCTTAATCGATTGCTTGCATTGTACGAGTTCCGACAAATGAGAACAGATTTATCGGTGGCTTGGCGATGTATTTTCCGCTCGGTCATCACAAATGATCGCGGTTTGGTTGTTCAAAGGAAATAAGACCGCTAATAAAGTATAAAAATAAAATTTGTTGATACAAAAGTAACTACCAAATAATAGGGCAATGCTAATAACAAGGTGAATGGTTGATATCTTTTAGGGTTCAAATGATAAAAATACAATATATCTGACTAGACCAACATTACATTTTGTTTACATAAAATTTGGAAGATGGTGTTTTTATAGACTACTAGGTATACAATAGCGCAGTAATTGGGTTTTTGCCCCGCGGTTTCACCCGCGTTCCCCAGGGACCTCATGTTTTCCCGGGATAAAAAGTAGCCTATGTTCTTCTCCATACCATAGGCTATCTGCATACTAAACGTAAAAAGGTAACAAACAAACAAACTCACTTTCGCATTTATAATATTATTTAGGAAGTTAGGATAATAGGGTTAAAGTATGAAATTGCCGATTTGTACTGAAAAATAGAAATTCATTTTTTTTTAATTTAACATATTTATTTAATCAAAATAATTACCATTATTATCTATACATTGCTGCCATCTAATAGGAAGGTCATTTATGCCTTTGCGATAGAACTCTGGTGATCTAGATTCGACAAACTGTGTGAAAGCATTTTGTACTGCCTCCTGAGAAGAAAACTTTTTATCACGTAGAAAATTGTCGAAATCACGAAAAAAATGGTAGTCCGTTGGAGCAAAGTCTGGCGAGAACGGAGGGTGACGAATGGTTTCTAATTGCTGTTCCTGTAGAGTTAAAACGGTTTCTCGTGCTGTATGAGGTTTCGCGTTATCATGGAGCAATAATGGTGAAGATCGATTCATGAGTCGGGGCTGTTTCACTGCTAGTTTTGCTATCATTGTTCGGAGTTCGGCACAGTAGACATCTGCCGTTATTGCTTGACCAAATCGCAGAAAGCTATAGTGTATAACACCATGCTGAGACCACCAAACAGTTACCATTACCTATTTATTGGTAAGCTTTGCTTTAGGACTCTGTTGCGGCGTTTGACCTGGGGCGTCTGACCGTATGCGAAAAATGCAATGGCCGACATTGCATTTTTCGCTTACGGTTATCGTAAAGAATCCACTTTTCATCACATGTCACAATTCGACCCAATATTTCTTCATTTCTGTATCGATTCAACAAGGCAACACAAGTTTAAACACGCGTTTCTTTCTGCAGATCTGTCAAATCATGAGGCACCCATTTTTCATATTTTTTTATTTATTTTTTGATTTGACACAAATGAGTCAATATTGTTGGTAAGGTAACGTTAAACCATGCCGCTAATTTCTGGGTAGTTTGGCTCGGATCGGCTTCCACCATCTCTTCCAATTCATTGTTATTCACCTGTGTGGGCGGTCTTCCACGTGATTCGTTCTTCAAATAAATTTTTCCATCACGAAACCAAAATTAAACCAAAATCGCACGGTACGTTCATTAGCAGTCCCCTCTCCAAACGCAACTTTGATATTGCGAGCTGTTTCTGCCGCGTTAGTTCCGCGTCGGAACTCTTATTCAAAAATCACTCGAATTTTCGAAGTATCCATCTTTCTTGTCTAAGCTGAATAAAAAAAACAAATGAAAGTCAATAATCGGATGTTGCACATTTTTTTAAAGAAGAATTTCATAGGTTACCATGTGAAAAAAGTTTCACTCAAAAATCATCATCACTCAATTCATACATTTTGATCGAGCAACATACACGTTTAATATGAAAATATGGAAATTATTTTCGCGACGAACCTATAGGATAGGATTCGAAAATATGCTATCTCGAAATATCCACCCGGATTTTCCTAAGAATATAAATGATGTATAATAATTTTAAATAATCTTTCTTGCACGAGTGAGCACGTGATAGTGGGAACAATATTTCTATTACAATGAATCTGGAGCACTTTCCAGTAAACCAGATAAAGGGTTCCTCACAACGTGAGTATTTCAGAGTGACGGTAAATTGAATTCAACACTTCAAGTTACCGTATGATTCTTAGCGGATGATTCTTAAACTAAGTTAAACTAAACATAATGTCTTTTTTACAATTTAATTTAATATCCTAACTCCTTAACATAATATTATAAATGCGAATGTGAGATTGTTTGTTTGTATGTTACTTTTTCACGCCTAAACCGCTGAACCGATCGCGATTAAATTTGGTACGCAGATAGCCTATGGAATCGAGAAGGACATGGGTGATTTTTTTCAGGAACGCGGGTGAAACCGCGGGCGACAGCTAGTAATAATATAATTTTTGTAAATTGTAATGTACCTAATTAATGTTAACAATAATTCAAAAGAAAACTCCACAAAAAAAATGCCTTGCTGAGATTTATGCCGCAGTCTTCTCAGTTTTTGCGGTATTAGTGCGTTGGTAGAGTCAATTTATAACGGTCATAAGTGCCTTATTAGGGTCTAAATTGATTAAATGTGTTCAAACTAAGGGTGAAAATGTAGCTACTAAGAAAAGACAAATCTCCATATTTTTTTATTAGCTTTGTATAAAATAAAATAAAACAGCATAGTTCTGTTCTTCTCTACGTTGTTCTCAAAGAATCCAAGAGACTAACAGCTTCAGAATTTTGGAGACCATTGACCGTATTAAGTAATACTATGAGTGATAGTCGATCAGGATTTGGAGGTGATATAGATGACGTAGCGTCTGCTTCCATACCAGTCCTCGGTGGTACTATATCACCATTATGACCATACACTCCGTAGTATGGAGGATTGGCGGTGACCAGGCATATAGCTGTTAGGAACACGACAAGTTTCTGGAAGGAAACATTGGTTGGTTAGAATCATG
Source organism: Tetheella fluctuosa (assembly GCA_951216915.1). Classification (NCBI taxonomy): domain Eukaryota; kingdom Metazoa; phylum Arthropoda; class Insecta; order Lepidoptera; family Drepanidae; genus Tetheella; species Tetheella fluctuosa. The sequence goes on from OX578218.1 coordinate 11,330,383, forward strand.
ACGGGCCGGTTGGCGTGGTTGGTAAGATACCCTATCAATCACGCCACGAGTCGTGGGTTCGATTCCCACTCAGGACAAACATTTGTGTGCATGAACATGTCTGCTTGTCCTGTGTCTGGTTGTAATTATCTATATATGTATGTATTTACAAAAGAAAAGTACTATATGTAGTATATCAGTTATCTGGTTTCCATAGTACAAACTCTGCTTAGTTTGGGGTAAGATGGCCGTGTGTGAGGAATAATGTCCCAGAATATTTATTTATTATTATTATTTATTTCCTACCTTGCAATAATAATAAGGTAAAATCTAAGCGGGATCAGGATTTGGATCTACGGATTGATAAGTAGGTATTTTTACCACATGTTATTTACTCCTCAGGCTTCCTTACCACCGTACTATGGTTTCCTTATGGTGTTTCTTTCACTGAAATCTTAACTGCTCATTGACACGAATCCACGATCTTCGTTACGGTATTCGAAATCACTGGCACAGAGCTATCATCGCCTTTAATGCCATAGCATTTTCTCTAATAGAGTCCCATTCGTCAGTATAGGTATGTTACAATAAAATATATAAAGTGCACTCATGTAGCAGAAGGGATTTCGTACAATGACCCCTCAATTTATGTTCTTGTCTTACGCGTAGAAATGTATAGCCATCGCGCTCGCACACCGACGAACTTTACCTATCTAACATTCACCTTTCTAGGTATGCCCTAATAGTATACAGTATACGAACAGTGAAACTGATATGGATACTTAAACTTTTCTCTATTTTCACATAAAACACTATTGAATTTACATTTATTGTCCCTAAAATAAATTAATTCCATTAAAATAATGTAAGAATTCAAAAGTATAACTTACATAAAATTCCATCTCAAAAGATGCACGTAACAAATCTATATTAAATACAATATTGTACTGAAATAAAACTAGCACAGCGTTGTGTATTTAAAGCAATCGTTAGAATAATTACTGTTTTGCGGCTTAAAAATGTATTCGCATCAAATATACTTTATAACTCATAGCGTGATGATAAAGTTAAACACGCGTTCTATACTTAAATTTACAACCTAAAATAACATTGACATAGAAACATAAATTTATCTGTAGCTAAGCCTGCAGCTGATTATAAATTTTATTTAAAATAGTTGTGAATTTAAAAAGGTCCTAATGGAATAAGAGTAGATATTACACTGACCCCAAATGATTGGGAAGAGAGCAGGAAGATGATGAAGATCATTAATATACGTGAATAACACTAAACCCGTCCCGCACTAAACTAACAGGTGTAAGAGAGAAGGAACAAAGGCTATTTCCTAGTAAGAATACAGAGAGAATCATCATTTTGCGTATATCGCCTTAAGTAATTTTTTTTTCAGACTACTATCTAATACCTAACTAAAATTAAATAAAAAAAATTGTTAAATATATGCATCAAACATATAAACTTTATATTATTATCGAGTTTAGGTCGTTGCCCGTAGGTGCCCACAAGGTTAGATCGCAAGCCTAGTCCTTTGTAAATTAATAATTATACATTGACTCAGCTTTAGGTATTAGAAACTAAATACATTTTTAGATTTAATGAGGTTTAAAAATACTTAACGAAATAACTTGACGGCCAATTCTATGCAAATGACCTGTTTTTTTTAATCGACACAGTGATTGAAAATGTGGAAAATATATGTCTAGGTGCAGTTATTGTTGGATGAATGTAGACTAGACAATACACCCTAACCATTTAATTTTTAAAAAATGTAGTTTCCTCTATCTGCCATACGGCGCCACCGTCTTCGTGTTGTTAAAAGCCTAGTTATGAAAATGAAAATAAAACAATCAACATGTTTTGCTCCAAACATTGTAGAGCAGTATTGCCAAATTGTTCTTTTGATTTAACACTTGTCGTAGTGTGGCAGTCCCATCGTAAATCTCTCGCTTTATTTGACACCCGAGTCAATCCAAAACGGAGTGGATATTGTTTGACGTGACTCGAAATACGCTGCTGTGAATTGTCGATGGTTGCTCTACATACATCACAATATGGTAAAGGTCCAAAATTGTGTCCATTTACTTTAAATGTTGAGGTACCTACAACAGAAACTTTAATATATTTATATTAAATAAAAAATAAAAAGTGTGTGTGTCAGCTCCGACGCACGACTGTTTACTAGTTTATATTATTTATATATTTATTTATTTTTTCGTTATGCCCATAACTGGTGACGTCACATCCGTCACCAAAAAAGTTAACGCTTGTATTAATTTCAATCCTCATTAAATTTCCGTACTTTAAAAATCGAATAAACTCCAATAAAAAAATATGTAACTATCGTGGTAGATAAAAGAAAACAATTATGTGATACCTACATATCAATGATTTTCTGTAAACTAAGAACGTACTTTCATAAAAATAATATTTTCATGAAATATAACTACATTAAATCTTACGTATGTACCTATATGATTATGTTAAACACAGTTAATTTGACAATAGAATAACGCAGCATAAAATTAGCATGTAAATCGTTTATCGGAACATTTATTGTGTTGTGTGTCTGCATTTTCTGGCTGTTTATTATTTTATGCAAACAAGTTTCATGCAAAGATATGCAAGCAGAGTGAATTTTTAAATACTGATAAATGAAAATTTATCTAATAGCTACCTTTTTGATGTTTATTTCTAATCTAAATAACGGAGATTTTAATTATCTAGTATACCTGATTTTTCTTATGTAAAATATATACTGGTTGATTTTTAGTCACTGACAAATTACTTGCATATTAATGAGGTCTTCCACTCCTGCAAGTATTGCCAGTGACTAAAAATCACCTGTGTATACCTACCCTATTCCTAAATTTGTAAGGAACTCAAATATCCTCATCATCATCAGCCTGTTATAGTCCACTCTTAGTCTTAGCAACAAAGTGTGCCACTCCTTCTGGTTCCTTACCATCCACATCCAGCCCAGTCCGGCCACCTTTTAAAGATTGTCGGTCCAACAGACTAGGGAACACTACACTTGCCAAGATGTGATCCCCACCCTAGGACTTGCCTGCTGCATCGATTATCCATCGCAAATGTGAGTGATCTAATGCCACTATAAATTTTATTTCTCACCGCATATTTTATACCCCAAAGATCCCTGGGCTCTTTTCATAGCCCTCGGAGCTTATCGGCTCCACAGGTCATGTTAGCAGTAAAGATGTATTAGTTGAAGACTTTTGTATTTAGACTCTGCAGTATTAGCGCTTTGAGTCGATAAAGTTTGCCACATGCTGCCAATCTTAAGTGACTTTTGCGGTCGCCTTCATTCTCGAAGAAACGAATAAGGTAAATGTAAACGTGTCGGATGCATACATACGATTTACATGCAGTTAATTGATTTTTGCACACTTTTTGTTTCGGAAACGAGCAATTTGTTTTCTATTTATACAAACTATGTTAACATTCTGTTACGGAAACCTTTTATAAAACTCGATTACCATTTTTTTATTATTTAATATAGTCGGAAAACAAGCATACGGCCCGCCTGATAGTAAGCGGTTACCGTAGCCCATGAACGCTTGCAACACCAGGTGTATCACTCGCGCGTTGCCGACCTTTCCCCCCCTCCGATGAGCTCTAGTGGTATTCTGTAAGGTGGAGGTACTTCCCCAGACGAGCTGCTTTCTCAGCGACATATCACTATGCTCTACCTCTCTTAAATATCCGAAACTAGCTGTCGAAAGGTACATACATTATGTTCGTATGTAACAATATCTACATTTTGAGAATCGAGCAGACGATCCACCTGATAGTATGTGGTCACCTATGGACACTTGCAAACTATAATAGGGGAATGTTTCTTATTCATCGAGATGTTTTCTTCCATTGCTTTATGAATTTATTTCCTGTTTTTTTTTCATTTATTTCAAATATAAACCATGAATAAAGTGAACATGCACAATATACAGAGTGTAGTTATTTATCAACACAATATCTAAAACATTTAACTGGCTCCGAAGGAAATAAATGCTCAATTACAAATCGATCTGCTCCCGTACCCCACTCGAAGTAATTGGCACTCCATTCGACGCCATAGAAAACTTATGCATTGGTGATAGGGCTTATTGTCATGGTGATAGCCAGTTTCGTTTATATTATCTGGTATTTTTTGTTGAGGAAATGGATGCAATATTTTTTTACAAAACGTCAGAAGTTTTATTGAGTTGATTTATTCGTTCCATTTTATTAATAATAATAAATAAATAATTAAGCTTATAAAATATTTTTGAATATAATATTTGTCTCAGTTTAGTAGGTAGGTAGGTATGGCGTCGGGGCAGAAGCAAGTAATATTATAACCCTAAGTTATAACCCACTTAATTATATTTTTAAGCGACAGTTCTGAACTAAAGGCTTATTCTCATTTGTATATGACTTTTTATTAAGTTTTAATTTACTTAATAAAATACCCTGTGTTGACCACAAACACCATGTAGTTACGATATGACCGACACCCATAGATATGTGCAGAGCTAAAAAAGGAGCTACCATTCATTTGTTTTATAGTTCTATCTTCAAAATACAGTCCCACTATCAACACACCATCCAGTCGATCCTCAACTCATTCACCCGGACCTGATCCCATCCCCCGATTTACTTACCAATTCAATTTCATGAGACAGTGTGAACACGTCCCCAACCTCCCCCGTGTAAGACACCTTATTGTTTTATGTCAGGGGAAACTGTCCAATTTGTCTATCCGGTTTCCCTCACCCTTTTTATCTGAGTGAGTAATAGACTGTATATAGGTATTTATGTTATTAAGATGCTAAGGATTTTGCATCGTTGTGATGCAATATTAAAAAAATCTCCCGTAAATCCATGATTATGATGGCGTGGAATTACATGCGAGTTCGATTCTTACCCAGGTTTGATACAAGGTTGATATGAAGACGTCGAAACTAGTGCACGTGATGGCGCCGGCGGCGGTCTACAACCGGCTACCAGACAACGTACTTGAACGTACTGAGTTCATCCCCCAAGTCACTATTTAAAGATAAATTTAAAAAATGGCTTGTTGAGCAGGCGTTTTATGAATTCGACAACGTGATGAGTTTTTAACATTATTAATAATACTTATTTTGATTTTTATTACTATATTTTATTGTATTTGAACAACGTGTGATTGTATTGCAAGAATTTGACCTGACCTGTAACCTGAATATATAAAATAGATTTATTTTTATTACTACCCACATATACATTATAACTAAGTATATATAGTAAGTAAGTATACATACACTCGGCATCAAGTGTTCATTTACAATATCGAACGAACAACTAAAATGCCAAAATTAATATAGAAAATGCAAACTATCCATTAAATGACAATAAACAAGGCTATTATCAGAGCAATCGGTTAGCACAATTAGGCAATGCGTTTTGTAAACGATAACAACTTAACGAATTGTTAGCAAATGAGATAAAAGCTCATTTAACGCTTAATTATTCGGTACTCGTTCCACGCGACAGATACGATCGGATATTGCAGCGAATTAATCGTTCTCTATGCGACGATTCACATTTTGCTATTTTCATAGACTAAAATATCATCAACGTATCAGAGTACCAGCCTCCATTTTGTCTCCATTTAGAGTTTAGACCAACAACTTATTTATTGATTTAAGTAGGTACGCTGTCAATGATAGATGACAAAACAGGTATTGATTACCTTAATTAATCCATTCAGAATTATATTCATGAAAAATGATGATGATAGTTGAATGAACACAATCTTCAAGCTAGTGAGGATGCCTTATATACTTTGCATGACAAACATGAGCTTGGATGGAATTGGACTGCCTTGGTTTCCGTCAGTTATCTTCGCGCAGAAAGAGCCCACCCGAGCCCTACTTGTGGAAAAAAAGCCCACAACAAGAAACAGGGTGAAAATATTATGTACTTATCATCTTATTAATTCATCAATATTAATTATATCTGGATTTGTATCTTTATAAATATTTATAGGTAGGAACTATCAAAAATTGTTTTATTAATATTAAAAACCCTAAAAATATGATTAGGTCCAAGCTAACTGGTAATTTTCTTTAATCTGGCTTCGGTAGATCAGCCGTGAAAACGTAACAGCCAAACAGACAGAATCAGTTTCACTCATATATAAGTAAGGACAATACCACGAATGCTTTCTGATGTAACCTACCTGTAACCTATCACGAACTACCCAGTAACTATGTAGAAATCTGACGCCAGTTCTATTGCAATTTCACATGGCTCAACGTTCAAACGCGTTTGAAAATGATTCGCACATTTCAAGTAGACTTTTAGCAGATTTGTTCAGTTGCTAAATCCTTTGACAATTTTGTAGAAATGAGAAAGCAAGTGCCGACCCTTCAAAAGTATTGTGAGTGAGCTCGTGGATTGCACTTCTGAATTCGATATTTAGTTGCCTTTTGGCCACGCACACCTCAAATCTCATACAGCTCTAGTCGTGTTATGTGTGTACTTTACCTGCTGCTGTTTCTGCAGTTTTTTTTTCATTCTTTCTTTTCAATATTCCAGCTGGAAACATACATTACATATACATATAAAAATAAAATAAAATTGATTTATTTTTCTTTACACTTTTTCAATAAAATTGATGAGTATAATTTATTCATTTACCTACGATGTTAAAGTAACAGAACGCAAATAGACAATTTATTTGGGCTATCTGTTAACATGCTAATATCCAAAAACTCTTTACTAATTCTCATGAGATTTTGATGAAATTTAGCTTGTAGGCTTTATTTTATCAAAATCGTCTGTCGAAAAGTTCATGAAATCTGCCCGAGTGAAGCCGCGATAAGCTAGATTGTAATTGGTATGGTTTGGACACCCAAGCCGAAGGAAATAATTAACACCAATCCTTACTTATTCTGACGTTACTACGTTACTAATCCAAGTTAATACGTTACAAAACGACGTGTCTAGTTGACTGGACCACCTGCTGAGTATTGAGTAACAAGTAACAAATAAAAAACTTAACTCGAATAATTTTAGCAGGCGTTTATTCACCTCTGGACCTTATTATATTATTCTTTTTTATACAAACTTTTCAACTGGTTTGGAACTGTGCTGTGCTGTGATGTACCTATACATTATTTCGTTTGAGGACTGAAAGGTATAGGTTTTACAATCTTGAGTTAACTGATAAATAAAAGATCCAATTTGTTTATCTTATTATAAAAATAAACAGAGAAAATTGCAATTAGTCTAAATTAAATAGTTGATGTAATAACTCTTCTCGACATTGACCAGAATGTTATTTAATTAAATAAGAAAATAATAATAATAATATATATAAATATCGAAATGTTAGATGCGGAGAAATGCGTTCCAAATAATCTGACAGATTTATCAAGCCTACTAAACTATACGTAATCGATCGATGATATTATTACAATATAAATTGCATCAACTTTATAAATCAAGAGAACGCCTACGTTATCGTGACACAATTCAACGCGGGCGCGCGGAAAACTTGTTCATAAAACACTAATAAGTAGTTTCATTCATTATTACATGTAAAGCGATGATTGCTCACGAAGTTGGATGCCGCAGCGAAGGTCGTGTGTTCGAATCCTACAGTGAGCTTGAGCTTTCCTTGAAGAAAAACATCGTAAGGAAACGATAGCACGGTGACACAATGCAATGGTAGGATAGTTCACAATCCTATAGGTACAAAGTAAGAAAAAATATCTTGTAACATGTGTCCAAAAAATTTGCAGTTAGCAATTTCTTCCTGGCATTACTCAAGCAGAAATATTTAGATTTTTTTATGGTTTGAAATCCTGTAAATTATTCATTGACCATTATAAAATCAACAATTTCTATTACACAAAATGCGTAAATATCTTAAACAGTTGCCAAATACATAATAGTTGCAAGTGGTAGATAACTAAATAGTTTGTCGATCACCAAGAAATGAAGTCACCAAGTATTGCGCGTGGGCCGGCGAGATATCTGCGAGCTCTCTGAACACCCTTGATTGATGAACCTCTCTCAGATCCACTTCGATGCGATATATAACTTTGACGAGCCGGTTGTATGTCTATAGAGCAGATATTACCACTATGCAACTCTATTTTTATTTAGTTATAGGGCTGTCGCATATTTTTAGATCAATTTATGTTGAATTTATAATTATTTTCACATAATAAGGTGCTAAAAAAATATTCATTATCATCATCATCTCAGCCGCAAGACTCGGAAGAGGGAGGCCTATGTCCACAGCTGGACATAGGCCTCCCCTAAAAAAATATTGTTTTGTGTCAAATATTGAAAAATGAATATAAAAAATTTACATTGACTTAAATTAATTTGACCTTTATTGACCTCACCGTGACCTTTCGATTGAGTACAATAAAAAAACCCAAAAACCTTCCAAAGGGGTGCTAAAAGGGAAGACACATTCGCAGCTTCATATTTGAATTCAATTATTCTAATCAGTTTTGAACTGAACTGTTTTTCATATTCGAGGCTTTCATAAGTAGGTACCTAAACATGCAAGATCTAAGTCATTGGGTCTGATTGGGAATGAGGTCAGATTGAGGGTTGATTCGGTTAAGGTAAGCGTCCTTTGTCATTACATACTTCACTTTATAATATGGAGCAAGTGATTCCTTCCATATTAAAGAGCTGCGCTCTTGTCGGTTGATCTTTGGATCTTGCTTGCTTTCCTTCTATGACATTTTTGATAAATTCGATGTAACATATAAGATTTCCAAACAATCCTCATATTATTTATTATTCTTTATTTATTTTATATCGAGTCTATTAAGTTTCTTTTCCTCTTCGTAACCCTTTCAGCCCAGCTGTTCCCAAGTAAAAGTGTATAATTCTAACCAATATTTTATCTTCGCGCTTTGTAGTTGAATGGTTAAGAAATAAATCAAATCTCATAATGTAGGTATTATCATCTCTACACAGTTACGCAGCATCTCTGTTTGAAGTGTACAAACAAACAGTGAAACAACAAACTACAACAGAGATCTCTCTAGTCTCGACTCGACCACATCAAGACTTGTTATACTGTCCATTGAAATATTCTTATCTGTTGTTCCAGCGTTGGTACTAAACCTTGCCTCTTGAAATAATATTTAATATTTATCCAAAAATAATCCTTATCCCAATTACAAATGCGAAACTGTATTTGTCAGTTTGTTGGTTTGTCATTCTTTCTCTCAGTAACGGAATTTATAAGTGTTTATAGGCCGGAGAGTGAGATAGGTTACTTTTTATCCCTAATGGGAACGAGGGTAAAGCCGCGAGGGATCGCTAGTGTGTTTGTAGTATGTTATAATTTGTTATAAGAATAATATGTAAAAATATACTAATGTTCATCGATGATTCAACAAGAAGAGTGTTTGGTATTATTTTATACCCTCTCATTTTGGTAATTAATCCACGTAAGGGTATTTTTTCTTAATTCTTAAAACTTATTTAAAGCAATTTGATATTATTCGTGTACTTTTTTTTTTTGAATTGCCTACTTATTATAAAACAGCCACCCTAGGCTCAAATCCTGTGTCTAATACAAATGTTATCAAAAAGGTTGCAAATAATAATTTCCAAAGAATAAATAACCAAAACAACGATGATACATATTTTAATGACTTTATTTAAACTAATACATAATAAAACAGGCCGGTCGCGTATGATCAAAGTAGTGTTTAGTACATTAGTATTCCGTCGGACTATCGATAAACGACTATTGTGTCAGATTACGAGCGATCACATCTTCGATTCTTATTTACCGATTTCCTGTATTTGTGTATATATATGTATATTTATTTTTAATTTGAAAATCTGTTTATTTTGTGGAAGTAAACGTGTTCTATTTTATATTTAACAATTTACATGATATATTTCTCTATACTAAAACTATAAATACAATAATCACTTTGTTACATAAAATAGTCTAAATTAAAAAAGTCGCTATCAGAAGGCAGCGTACCCAGAATGCTGGCGGCATTGCCACATTGGATGGCAATGCTGATTCTCTGACCAAAATATAAGCCAGCATTCTGGTCACAAGTTGCTTCGACCAGGCGTTTGGATATTTCGCGATAAATTTACTTAATTGATTTCAATTTACTTTGGTAAGTGAAGATGTAGCCAAGTTTGAGGATACTAAAACCCTGAAAGGGCATCTCCCTTTCGGGGTTTTAGGTCTAGCATTCAAGGAAAAAAACTGATAAACAATTGACGCCATTTTTATCACGAAGCATCCAACGGTGTGTTCCAACAGCTACCTACTTGAGAGCCAGTTCCCATATAGGTTTAGTGTGCTTACCACATTGGACCACATCACATACTATGGTGATATTATAGTCTAATAAATTTAGGCTTATACGTAGTAAAATATAAAACGATACTATCGGATAGTACCACTTTACAGTGTACATTCTAATTTTAAAGCAATACTCTTGCGCAGTCTTGACACTTGTTTACTGTGATCATTAGCACTTATATTAGGTCGCACTGAGTATCTATTAAACAAGTATATTGGCTCGCTTTATTATTCTTATAACACTGAAACATCCTTTACGTAAATATGTACAATTATTATTTTATTGCGTAAAAGGTTATTTATTTATAACAAGCGATCACTGAGAATAGGAGTTATACTTACCCCTAATATCTCTAGCCATTTTGATTTCTAATTTAGTAAAATAAATTTCAAGATCCTCGACAGGTGTGTCGGCATTAAAAAATGCTGGTTTGTGACCTAACAGGTAATTCATTGAGAGGTCACCAGTGATAGATACCATACAACCTAATTATGAATCATTACATATGTGCACTAAACTAACCCTGAACAACAATTACATACCACATATGGTAAAATGGGTGTCTAACCACCTCGATGGCTGTCAACATCAAGGTCTAATGACTACCTACTACTAAAATATATATCACTCTCGGTACTTTACCCGATTTAAACATAGAGTGACTAATACAAATTAAAAAAAAACAGTAATATAATAAATATTCAGACGTTGTTCCTTATTTAAAATTTATGCGGACTCAAATAATGGATAGGTATATTATACGCATTTGATGATTTTGCATCCAGCGTCAAGGACAGTCTCTTTAATTTTCATATTCTTTGACACTTTGTATTCTTGTCTCATCTCTTAATTTAAGACTTGTTTAAATTTTAAACATTGAAGTGTAGAATGGTTTTTACTCGACTGCGCGACAGTAAAGACGAGGGTTATGTATTTTACGCGTATCTATGTATGTGAGATTCTTTATAGCCACGAAGTATTCCAACGGCTGGATAGATTTTAATGCATGTGGTGTCTATCGATTCGTCTAATCCGTCCAATGGTTGTAAGCTAGGATTTTTATTTATATAATTAATATGGCGGCCATAGAATACGAAATGGCGGTAGAGACCTTTGCGTAAATTTTAAATACTGCCTATGGGATGCATAGAGCAAGTTAAACTGCATACTACCTACGCCTAATTTAAACGATAAAGCCAATGCAATTTATACATGTATGTGTTGTAGACACACACAAAGATTATCTCCAAATAAGAACAGGAACTAAACTATTTTTATGACCCAATTTCTTGGGTGACCTCAGGACCCAACCTCCCGTGTTCTGGGCAACAATTATTTTTCTTTCCCACCGAATGACATTTAAATGAATATGTTTCATTTAATAAAAAATATCAGCGTATTACACGTTATAGCCAAATGGTTAGACTACGTTTTATCCAGATTACGTTTAAAGTTAGGGTATTAATCGGTTAGAAGGCATTATTCAATCAGTGCTAGTTACAAATTTTGTATACTCAGAGTGGAAGTGAAACTTTTTGTTTGGATAATTCCACCGCATTTTTCCAAGTATCACTTGCCCCATCCCAGATTCGGGCCTGTTGCCACCTTGCCGTCACTCCCGTTGTTTTGACTGCTCAGCCCATAAGATAACAAGTCTATTGCGTGGCGTGAAGGTAGACATGTGAGGCAATTGACTGAGTGTTTACAAATCTAATAAAAGAAAGGAAAACTCTAAATGTATGCCATGTACGAAAACTTCTTCCTTCTTGGAGAGAGGATGCAACTAAAATAGAGCATATTCACCTTTTACTGTATTTAAAAAAATGTTATATGGAATTAAGCTTAAGTATTATCCTACACAGATTACAAATTCGAAAGATAAGAATTATTCTTACTCAACCACGCCGTAATGGCAAAATTTATTTGGATCAAATTTGGCACATAAATCTATTATACCCTGGAATAAAACAAATAATACTTTAATCCCGGGAAAGGCACCTACTTAGTGTTGCCGTTTAACCAAATCTATCGAACGAAGTAAGAATCTAGGAACTAATAGAAATAAAATAACACAGTCCAAATTTATAATATTTATAATGAGACAAGCTGTCCCCCGTGGTCTCACCCGCGTCCCCGGGAATAAAACTAGCCTATTTCCCTCTCCATACCATAGGCTATCTGCGTACTAAATTTCATTGCGCTCGGTTCGGTAGCTTAGGCGGGAAAAGGTAACAGCCTAGAGTTCATTTCGCATTTATAGTATTATACTGTGGATATGGATTTTCGGTACGCTTCACACCCGATAACCATAATTATATGGCAAAGAGGTATCCTGAATTCGAATGACTTTTTCCGGATACTTTTTTATGCTGGGAAAATCATTAGATATGTGGAGAATGTCAAAAGATTTAATTTATTTTACATTGTAATTTATTTTACATATTCAATTTGTTCTTACCTGGCAACACTTTATCGCATCTGCGTTTGTAAACGTATTTTATTATTGGCACTACCTCTAACTCTAACTCTTTACAACTTTCATTTATTGGTAACATTAAATTAAAATACACTCATTAAATTATAACGATTGTAAATGCACTAAGTCTTCCGTACTTTCAGCATAGACAAACCATTAGATAATATTATTAAGTAAAGCAAAATGATCTTTATTTGAAATGGTATAAAGTTAACAATGCTGTGATTATTTTATTAGGTTAATATTGTTATCCATACTTTTTTCAGTTCAGTAGAAAGTGAAGTAACGTTTTCATTAAACTAACAATGGGATTGATCATGGTTTTATTAAAATTGTTATATTATGAGATAGTAAGAGCGCATTGCAACACCTGGCTTGATGTGCCTCTGGTATCGGAGGTGCACCGATAGCTTACGATATTTTGAATTATTATGCATAATTCTATTAAAAATGGTATAAAGCTTGAGTTGCAATGGGTTCCGGCACACATCGGTATACAGGGCAATGAGGAGGCAGATCGTATCGCGAAATTGGCTGCAGAAACTGGTAATGAATTTGATTTTTTTTTTCAGAATAAGCATACTTATTTCCAAAATTCACAATTAGATAATATTTGGAAGTAATATTTTGACGAAAAATCGGAAACAAAGGGTATTTGGTAAAAGACAATTCAGCGTCAACCTCCTCGTGTGCCTTGGTTGAATGATTGTAAACTTAGTAGAACATTATGTTTAGGTAGTTTTAAGGCTACGATCTGGACACTATCCATCGGCTAAGTTTGCATTCTTAAAGCCGAATCTCCAAACTGTCTTGTATGTGATAAAATTGAGCTGTGGTATAATTGCTGATGGATTGTGTCAAGACCAAAGTTGAGAGAGTCACTGATGAAAGAGAATAAATTAAAAACAAAACGTACTTTGGTAATATTCCTTCACCAGTGAATCTCTTCTTCATTTTTAAAAATATATTATTTCTTTATGCATTTCTGAGATAATAAGTTCATGGTACGATGGGATGTCAATCCGTGTGGACAAAAATGACTAATAATAAAAAAGATTTTAAAAAAATATTTACTAACAAATAAAAAATTTAAAAAAATCAAATTTTTATTTTATTTTAAATAAATTTTATTTAGGATTTTGAACTGAGTTTTATAAAAACGGATCATTCAATTATGAACCTTCGTATCAACCGTAGAAGAATAGAAAAGTAGAGTATTTGATTTCATTAAACAGCAAACTAATCATAATAAGTTCTAAATTTTGGGGAAATATATATTATTATTAAAACGGCTGTTCCTCTGAAAACATTTTACTATAATGTTTTTTGTTACCACAAAGGCCATGTTCATCAACATCCGTTTAATCAAAGGCTCACGTTTAAAGTATATCATAATGACAAGTTAAACGTTATTTAATCAACTCATTTAATCAGTGTGTCTCAATGTTGAAGAACGCCGAACTTAGAATGTAAAAATTAACTCAGAAACTTACTAAAAGTAGGACATATCAATGTCATGTCATGACCCTACATTTTCTTATCAAAGCAGCGTTGAAATATAGTGATATTAAAGTGAACAATATATCTACTTATTTCACACGTAAACTGTAATAAATATTAACATAGTTGTTATTTTAATTATCATTTAATTTTGTTTAAATTAACGTAAAGAAAAATATTTACAAACAATTGGAACTATACAGGTTTCACTTATGTACAACGTTAACATGACAATAGTACATCGATCGGCAGAAACATGAAACTCAAACTATGAAGAACAAAGAATTAATTAAAACAAGACGAAATTTTCTAAGTACAGAGAGCCAATTATAATAATTTGGAAGAACCGTATTTACAAAAAGGTAAGATTTATAATCGCGTGTTCTATGCACAAGTTCATTCTGCATTTGTACTTAAAAACTAATCAATAACAATTATTGTAACTATTTATAAACGAACTCATTATCACAAGGTGATCACACCGAAGATGAATATCGTATCACGCTACACTACATTACAGATTAACTTGACTTATCACACTTTGGATGGGATGAAAATAACAATGAAATATTTACAACTTTATACATAAAAACACTATAGCACGGCGACTCAAGAGTACGAGTCAAATTACTATAGTATTTTATGGAGGCACTGGAAACTTACTGACAGGTATTTGGATAGCAAAAAAACACAAGAACAGGTTGTAACAGTGCATCTTCGACTATACAAAAATAATATTTATGATGATGATCTTAAAACTTAACCCATCCTCATGATGTTGCGGCGTCGGAGCAACCGCTCCATTGCGTAGAACACGCGATCTGACCCTCAGTAGGGGCACACTATACCCCCCGCTCCGGGCACTGCGACAGAATCAGGAAAATGCACTCTGCAGATCTCTTTGTAAGTCTTCCCTTGTCTTGGCGCTCTCTCTCTCTCGGCATTTCTGTGTCCGTAGCCATAGTTGCCGTTGTAGCCATTGTAGCCGTAGTTTCCGTAGCCGCTGTAGCCGTAGGTCCTTCTATCGTTGCCATTGATGGCGTCGTAAAGGGCGTCGAAGAATGGTGCGCTCTCCACTGTAGCGGCAAGGATGACGGTGGCGATAAGAAGAAACCGTATAGCAGACATCGCGGAAGGGTGGCAAGTGGCAATTGTGTCAATTCAGTTGACGGTCAGTCCGGTCTCAATGAGTTCCCAACTCACTCCGGTGGCGTTTAATCGCGAATGGTGCCGGGTGCTCATGCCGCCGGCTTATATATCGGCCTCGGATCATCCGACAGCGTATAAACATGGGTGCGCGAGCGCAGGGTTCACGGTCCGTACCCTGGAATCGCATTGAAGTATTGATTACCGCGGAATAGTGGCAGGGTACGTTTAGCAACATGGTGTTTCATAAACAGGAAGCTTAGCACCACAATAACCTAGATAGACTTTGTTTGTATTAGGCTGTATAGAAACCAGATTCCGAGCTGCGAGTGTTATAATAAATCACGCCATATTCTTGTTACGAACTAATATATTTTCTAGTTTCTATATTATTCACCATAAGAGTTTTTGTTGCATCACATTTTAAATAGTTTAAACATTTTAAAGGGATATATTATTACTGTAATTTGGTATGACTAATCTATAATTAAGGTGTCACTAACACTAAATTATTACTAACTATAAAATCTTGTTGTTTATCCTCATTTCCAATTCCTAATTGATAAATATTTCACATTTTTTTTTTTCATAAGGCTAAATACGTTTTCGTCTGAAAACCATCACATATTAATGTCATCACGGACAAATTAAACCCCTTATCAATTTCTGGCATCCTAATACAAATAAGCCTATAGGTGTCTTCTCACTCGAATTAACAAGAGCAATGTTAAGGTAAATGCGAGTCAAGTTCACGGAATTACCGGCGAGCGTTCACCTTTGGCCGCGACTGTATTAGCATTCAAGACTTTCGATCACGTGTTGACAAGCTTGAATTATACCTAAGATATTTCCATGTTTTTGATCACTTACTTCAGTGGGATTTGAATGGAATTTCATCATTTTATTTGCTAAGGGTTTTTATTCACTCCCACCACTGTTGCTCCTGTGAGCTATTTACTTATGGGCGCGATCATAAGTTGACACCAAGAATTAGCTTAAGATTAAGTGTCATTTTCTTTTTGATGTAGCTACCCAAGAAGGAAAGAAAAGATAGAAGAAAGTCCTATAGAACGCTGATTGTGAAACCTGCAACGAAATTAATCAGAAATTTAGAAGTAGGTCATTTAGTTTCTGTTTTTGCCTCGCAAAAGGGACGTGCGTCCCAAATAACTACATAAAAAAAAAACTTGAATCGCGAGTCTGTTATTAATTAGACAAAATGATCTTAAAAGTACAGTAAATACGTTTATAATCAAATTTATAACATGTTTATGTGTCCCACAGCCTCATACGCCTGCTACACACGTCCAGTTTGGGTAATGTATCCTAGATTAGACATTTAATTTAATAAAAACATGCCGATTTATACAGAAAATATCTGGGGCCCTTTTATATGAAAACAATTAATTAGTTTGTAATATATACCTAAGTCAATCGTGTTAAGATATGTTCTCAGTTGAAAGCTGAATACCGAACCGGTGTGTAATTTCAGTAGCTTGACCTTCATAAGTGCCCTCCTAAGGCCTTAATCGAATAAATGGTTTGGCTTTGACTTTGAAGGATTCCTCATGTAAAATTCTATACTTTTATATGATGGAATACATTCCAGTAAATTGGACATTTCACTGTTCTTTGCTCAGTTAGTCATGTCTTTCGGACATCTGGCTACATAATGCCACGCTCATATGAACACAAAATTATGTGTCCACACACGTGTAACTCACTCACTGGTCCAATTTACGTATATTATGTAACTAAACACTTGTTCAGGGAAAATTATATCCTTTGTAGTCAGATGTTCTAGATTAATAAACACGATAATACTCGTACACCTCTGTTTAAACAATATGTTGTTAATTGTAGTTCTAGTTTGAAAAAGGAATTAGGCAGGGAGCTTGGCTTGATTAGAAAATTTAAAACATATTATTCTCCCTACGCTTAGTCGCTACCACATAAATGTAACAAGATAATAAAAATTATATTAAAAGAAATCAATTATTATAGAATTCGGTAATATAATATATTATTTGTCGTAGTAATAAATCACTGAAAATCTATAAGTTAGTAATAAATCTCAACTACCGCTTCAACAGTCTATGCAATATAAAATGTAAGAATATCATTAACTTATCTTTTCTAGGAAACATTTATTTTGTGAGCACAAATTAGATTAGGAATGTCAGGAGAGTTATAAGAGCTGAAGTGATTTCATATCAGTCACATCACGGTGGAATAATTATGGATGTAGGTATGTACTGATTGTATTTCTTTTTGAAAAGCTTAGCCAATTTGATATGAAAATACATGTTGACTCCTAAACTATAAGTTATATTTTAAAATTTACAAAAAAGCTAATTAAAAAAAATATATATATTGATTGAACTACTCGTTTATTCGTGGAAAGTAGGCACTTACCAAATCTCATTTCATTTTGTGACAAAAAGGGATACTTACTTTCAAATGTGAAAGTTACTCTTCAAAACGATTAGGTAAGTTTTATTCCAAAATTTCGAAAAAAGAACTTTAATTCCAAACAAAAAAATGTATTGTTTGATCAAAATTTTGAGAACAAAATCACGATTTTGTAACATTAGAAAAAAATATGTAAGTACTTAAATTTCTTCAAACACAATTACATGTAGGTACAGTACCAATTGCATGCTTTTCAAAACCGACGTGCACTCGTTCAATTCCACAGTGGCCACCGCAAATTAACTCTCAGCAGTTATTATGACATTGTTAAAATCTCTAAAACAACGTAATTATTTAAGAATATATTCATATAAAACGTGACTCCTTCGTCGCACCGCACCTAAACTATCAATAGCTGAAGTGTTGCTAAAGTGAAAACCGTAATATAATAAAAATAGGTTTTTATAATGAAAGTTTTTATAATATTATAAAAACTAGCCTATTATGCTATTCGGGGTGGAGGCAAATCCAACAATTCAAATATCATAAAAATCAGACCAGCTGTTCTTGAGTTATAAATGGTGTAACTAACCCGACATTGTTTTATCCTATATAGATTACAATACATTAAAATTCAAGATACTAATATTATAAATGTGAAAGTTGCACAATCACGATTAATGGCTGAATAGATTCGGATGAAAGTTAGCATATCGAGAGATCATACCCTGCAATAACATATAAGTAAGATACTGTTTATCCCGGGAAAACATAACATCCCTCGGGAATGCGGCTGAAACCGCGGGGAAGAAGCTAGAAGCCTAAATAAAATTTACTTCTAAAAATAAATATATATGTGATATACCTACTTATATAGATATATCTATATTAGATGTAGCGGCCGGTAGCCATTAACACATGTGTCAGATTGTACATCATAGAAGTCAGTATGTCAGAGATTATCAGCTTACTTAGTTCACTTATCGCTATATTTACTTTTACTTACCTTGACTTACCCTTATTTTTATATCTTACCTCATACATGCTAGTTATAACAATACATAGGTTCTTATTAAAATTAGGTTTGACAGCAAAAAAATACTAATGATTTCAAAAAAGGTTGAGCTTTTCGGTGAAGGAAAACATCGTGAGGAAACCATAGCACGGTGGTAGGATACTTTGTGGTACCCGCCTGACTGGAAACCACCCTCAAGTTGAAAATCTGTCGCCAAACACCTACTGGTGTGTTCCGGCAGTTGCACTTGAAAGCCAGTTCCTTCTAGGCTTTGTGTGCTTACCACCTTCGGCCACATCATCACTTACCATAGTGAGATCGTGTTCAAACACAAGCCTATATAATTTCATATTGTTTCAGATAAAATTATGAAATTTCGGAGCAAACAAGCTATAATTACAGTTATAATATAGGCCGTATAATGAAACAGTTGCACCATTCTATCGAGCGGCTCACAAACGCTACTTATGCAATTGAAAGCTCGCGGTGTGCAGTCAGAGAAAACGAATAATGCCAACGCGATTTGACTTTTACCGACGAAATGTTTGATTTGGACGATATGAAACCGTATAAAACAGCCTGTACATAAATAATTAACTTTTAATTAATGTAAATTCTACATAAGCCCAATTTTCATAGAGGAAATTTAATTTTCGCGATGGGAAGCTTTAGAAGATAACATTTCAACAACTAGCTTCCGCCCCACGGTTTCACCTGCATTCTCGCGGAAAAGAATGTCTTCCGGGTATAAAAAAGTACCCCTATGTTTTAATCTAAGGTAAACTCCATATATGTCATAAGTTTAATCCAAATTGCTTGACTTATTATGAGGTGATTGAGTAAAAAACTCTATAAGTATGTATATATAAAAAAAAAGTGTATCAGGATTTGGTTTCGATAATACAAGCTCTGCTTAGTTTGGGATCAGATAGCCGTGTGTGAGGAATGTCCCAGAATATTTATTTACGTTTAAAGGGTTAGTAGGATTAACTATAGAGTAGGTACTTAGTGTATGAATCTTAGACAAACAAAACGACGAGTGAAGCCCCATTACAACGCAACGGTAAAGGGCAGATAAGCAATCATGGGGTCGCAAATTTGAACCCTATACACAACTATGGTATTGTAAGAAGCCTGTGGAACCGGTTAAAAACCCAACTTAGCAGTTTTATACTAATTTATTTGTATTACAACTGGATTGTTCGAACGAAGTGGCCTGCGCATTCCCACTTTAGCTTACTTACTCTACGAGCTATGTCCATAACTTTTGTTCAACAAATGTCCTCATTGCGGACCCTATCACATTGAGATTTTGCACGGTGGTAGGGTAGGTTCTTTGTTGTACCCACCTGACTGGCTACCACCCTCAAGTTGAAAATCTGTCGCCAAGCACCAGCTGGTGTGTTCCGGCAGTTGCGCTTGAGAGTCAGTTTGCCTTCTAGGCTTTATAAAGGTCGGCAACGCATTGGCAATCCCCCTGGTATTTCTAATGTCTATAGGCGACGGTAGCCGCTTACCATCAGGTGGACCGCCTGCCTGCTTGTCAGCATTCTGATATAAAAAAAATTGTGTCCATTTAAAATTGAAAACTCGCACTGGATTTGAAAATGGTTGCCTTTTCAGTATTCCACGAGCTCTATTGAGAATTCTAACTAAAGTTACTAAGGCAGATTTTTATACCATGTCTTTTCAAAACAACCCCCCAAAGGGCATTGAGATATTTGTATAGGATCCAGCTTACTTCGGCTGTTATTGATATAAACGGTCGAACACTATTTGTGCCACCTACCTACTCGACTGGAAGGAACGATGGGCTTGAAGTCTATCGATTTTATATTAAGTAAAAAAATAAAACTTTTGTAGCTATACAGGATTATTTGTAATTAATGGAAGTACTCATTAACCGCTTGACTTATAAATGGGACACGCGTCCCAAAACTAACCAAAAAAATGGAATTCCAGGAATAACTAGTGAATATACTTAATTACTTACTTATGAACATCTTTTATAATGGAATCAACCGTGAATCGCGGCAAAAATATTACTTTTCTTATTCCTATATTTATTAATTAAATAATAACAAGTATTTACAATCAATGTATAAAATACAAACTATGATATATACAAAACATCCTCAAAGCTGCTGCTGTCGATAGGCAAGGTTCCCAACAGGCTGGCAGCGTTCCCTTTTTGGATGGCCAAGCTTTTGCGTAGGTGCTCATCATGAAATCCACCAAAACCACATCGGTCGAAGGTAGTAAGCACAAAAATGTAACATTCTAAATGACTTCCTGTCCCCCGCTGTTTCACCTGCGTTCCCGGGATAAAAAGGGAACATATGTTTCGCAGTGGTCCAGTCTGTCAGTTTATAAAATACCTACGTTCGGTAGTAGCCGTAAAAATGTAACAGACACACAAACCATTGTGATATTTTTAAGGAAAAGAAAAGTTCTCTTGATTGAAAATGATACATACTTAATTCAATTTAGACCTACGTCGTGTAAGAAATATCTCCATACAAATAACCGGAAAATTAAACGGTATTTTTTTCTTTGTTTGAAAATCTTTTATTATTCATATATTCATATTAAATCATCATTTACATATATATAAACATAATCATTTAAATCTATGTAATAAACGGATGACACGTAACGTATAAAATATCGTATGTACAACTATTATGCTACATTATATATTACATTCGTGTTGCATGCCAATCATGAGATACGGCATAAATGTTTATTGTGTTACTTCTGTTATTTAATCTTTTGTAAATTGAAGTATAAAATTAAATGTATGCGTTTGGGGAGAAGTTGTGTAGGTATATGTTTATTACCATTATTTTCATCAAATACTGGACCGATTTCGATGAGATTTTTTTCTTTACATAGGTAATACTGAAGAGTAGATTCTTAGATATGTTTTATGGCCACCATGGGGCAATATAACATATGGTTGAGAGTCGTAAAGATATATACATTTGTCAGGAAATAAGTTAAGTAAATACTTATATTTCTTCTGTGGTAAATACAAGTTTGTACGCAAATGACCAAGATTGAGTCGTTTGATGACTACTACCATAGTAACTACCATTTTGTTTTTATCTTCAACAACAAAAATTAAATAAAAACCCACTACAAAAACTCTCTTAAAAGACATAACTTTAAAAATAAAATATCTAAACACTCCTCCGACAACATCAACTTTTGAATGTACCTAACCCTAAACGTCAGCTATTTTCCTTCTACATGACAAGAATAACGAATAATAACACAAGATACACGAGAGGTTGAACAAACCTATAGAAATAATTTAAATGTCTACACGACTGTGAGGTTTGCAATAATAAAATCCTTGAGGGAATACCCATATAGTATTTACGCAGTTAACCAAAATGCGTGTCAGTAATTACTCGTACGCATAGGTGGCATGGCATTTAAAAACGACGTTGGGTTTGTGGATTACTTTATTCATTCAAATAATTGGCTGGCAACACTGGACTTTGAGACTGTTATGGTATTTATTTGTAGAAGTGTTTTGGTTGACAATTAAGTTGCTCAAGTTCTCAAGCATAACTTTTAAAACATATTATTTGATAGATAATAAAAAATAGATACATAGTAAAATAAAAACATACTGAATGAATAATTAATTTAACATTCAATAAATAAATGTTGCATGGGAACATTAATTAACTTTTAATATTTTAGAGGTAAAAAAATTACGTATATTGTGGGCAATCCTGCGTATACCGATTTTATAGGTATAGATTTGCACAAGTTTCCAATTTAGGCGATGCTAAGAATATAAAATTGCATAAAAACTAATTTTCACATCGAATGGGAACGCAAACATTTTGAGCGATTTGTGCAAACAACATTACTATCGTCCATTAAACGTGTTTCGTAAAACGTGTGTGAATTTTTAATAGATCGTATACTTTACTATTTTTACTTAAGTATATTTATTTTTTTAACTGAAAAACATAAACATATTTGAATGTAAAGCCAGCTAAAGGCTTATCCGTGGATTTCCCCGATTTAATTATAGCCACTATAAACTAATCTGCACTTGAGTCTGACACTTAGATGTTGAAATTATGGTCAATGATATCAAAAGAATAGGTAACATTATGAAAATCATACCACTGTCATGCGGTTGCCGAAGCAACTCTAAATCAGCGTAAATGACAATAATATCTAACTTATTATATGATCATAATATAACTGCTGAATTCGTTACTCGAAGAAACTACATAGTTATTTGAGAAGCACTCTCGTGTCTCTAAAGAAATAAACAGCAATTTTAGTGATAGCTAACATAGAAACTGATTTAACTGTTACGAAATATCATTAGTAAAAAAAACACGATTTCTAAGAATATCATTATAGGCTCTGAAATCAGTATGAAAAGTATGTTTTATTCTATGCAACAGACACGATGAATACGATAGGTACCTACTCAAAATAAACTGCAGCGGCGACTGCTTCTAATAATCATTTATCCCTTATTATAGTTTGTATTTTTATAGTAAATTAGCTGTCCCCCGAGGATTCACCCGCATAGCGGTATAAAAAAAAAATCATAACAATCGGTTGAGCTGTTTCGGAGGAGTTTGCAGACAAACACTATGACACGAGAAATTTATATATTAGAAGATATAGTTACAAAAAAATGGTACTATAATTTTTGGCCAACACCACGGTAAATATAAGATACTAGTTGTCCCCCGCGGATTCACCCGCGTTTCCAAGAAAAAAAGTAGCCTATGTCCCTCTCCATACCATAGGTGCTTGACATAGGCTATGCGTAACTATCATCGCGGTCGGTTCAGCGATTTAGGCGTGAAAAGGTAACAAACAAACTCAAATTAAATGCGCTATAATATTTTGGATAAGGAACTATTCTTTTCTAAATACAAATAACTGTGCCTTTGATAATAACATGTACTGATGAAAATCGTCTAAAATCACCTTTAATGGTCCGTAAAGAGCAAGTGGGCACGCATTTACCGACGTATAAACAAAGGGTAATGCCTCTATCTGCATCTACCTGCACGATGGAGTGATAAATTCATGCTTTTATCATCAAGTTGAAGTATAGAGCTATGAAACTTGTTTATAGCAATGGGATTTGATGCTGTTCATGTGTATTTATTTGTTCTTAGCGTTAGCCTAAGTTGCGTAAAGCGAAACTGTGAAATAACAGTCCTAATATTTCTTTATGTACTTAATTATTTGGTAAGTAGATATTACTACAAAGGTGTTTGCATTTAGGGTACTTACTTTGTAGTAATACCTTTCTGGCTGGCTACCACCCTCAAGTTGAAAATCTGTCGCTAAGCACCGAAGTTGTGTTCCGACAACTGCATTTTGTGAACCAATGCCTCGTCGTGGTATGAAAAGTAAAAAAAACACATTTTCTTATGTAATAAATTAATTTAAGATATGACCACAACAAGTTTTTAAACAAGTTTAATATGTGAGTAAAAAAAGGTTATACAGATTTTTTAATACAGATACTGAAAGCAGAATAGCTCCAGAAACAAAAATAAAGGGCATTGCCAGCTTAACATGCCACAGTCTTCACAAAGACAATATAGGTACCTACTAAAACAAAAACAGTCCGTACTTTTACTCGAGAACCACATTGTGTCGAGTCAAGGCTGCAATTTCAAGTGCAGGCATAATGTAGCCAGGTGCAACAAGTTAACTGACTTGATTAACTTAACATTGCAACTTACTCATTCTGCATAACTTAGTATAGAATTTACTTTATAAAATACAATAACGCAATATTTATACTAACGAATCATACTTCATTATAATTCTAATAATATATTATTATTTATTATGGAATCGTTTTTTTTTTTAAGAGAATAAAGTACCCAATGCCCTTCTGCAAGTCCCAGGCTATCTCTCTACGAAATTTCATCGCTTTCATCAAATAATAAAAAACGCATTTATGGCTTCACAGGTTACCGATAAGTTCCCGAAAGCTTATGTGACAGATATCAGATAAAGTATTTTTCTTTACGAATTAATATCATGAGACGGCCTATAAAGATATCTACCAGTTTATTTAGATGTAGTTTCAGTGCAATCTTATCAGAAAGAAATTTTCACGGTACTATAAAAAAAATATCTTTAAAGGAGTTTAAATATCAAGCATTCCTTATTCCACTTTGGCCTAGACGTAACATAAAAGTAGTTATGTAGTCTAGGAAATAAGCTCACACTAGAATCAACTATTATTACCTTGATCTACATAGATAATTATTATCATATACCTAGTTGTCATAAATAGTAACGAAACATAGTCGCTTTTAAAAAGCTTCTACATAATGTGTATATAATAAGTATGTACTTATTTATGCTGTTATGATTCTATAAACAACAAAATAACAACTAAATTACAAATTAGATAATATTTCATTTAAATACAATAATTTAAAACAAACTCAATTATTAACAACAAAACTTAAGCGTTAATATGCAAATCAACTGTAAATGAGAAAAAAAAATCATATTGTCGAGGGAAGCCGACTGATTTTACAAGACTTTATCTCTAACAACATTTGTGAGCATAAACATAGGTAGGCATCTGTTATTCTATCTGTGTGAGTCTATATGGGTATCTATTTATACGTGAATATCTTTATTAGTATTTTACAGGTAGTAGGTACATATATGTAGGATGTCAGTTATTTGGTATCCATAATCAAGCTCTGCTTAGTTTGGAATCAGATGGCCGTGTGTAAAATGTCCCAGGATATTTAAACAAAATACATATGTAAATATGTAAATATTTATTTACAACATTCAACCCCTAATCCATTATAGGTATTGAAAGACTAAAAAAACGTCGTCAATATAAACCGTCCCATGGTGCATGTTATTTTGACATGCAGTATTATACAGTGATTTCATTCAGTTACTAAACTCCTCTCCAGAATAATCGTCGGAATTTCTTGTAAATAACTCGTTTCTAAATATACAAAGCTGTGAAAAGCGATGGTCATTGTGAAATGTAGTTAATTGCAATTAAACCATCGCCGCAAGCGGGTTATGTTCGCGAAACCAAACTGACTGAGACAAATTGCTGGAGGGGTTATTTATTATGAAGAACAAAGATGACTTTGTCTTCAAAATATTTATAAAAAAAATACTACAAATCATACTAATATAATTTTTTTCTTTTTTTATACCACATTGTCGGCAAACAAGCATACGGCCTGCCTGGTGGTAAGCAGTTACCGTAGCCTATGAACGCTTGCAACACCAGGGTTATCACTCGCGCGTTACCGACCCTTCCCGATGAACTCTGGCAACCTTAGTCACGCGTAGGAACACAACTATAAGTTATTTGGCTGCGGTATTCTGTAAGGTGGAGATACCAGTCGAGCCGCTCTTTGAGAGACATATCGCTATGCTCTACCTCTATAGATAGACTATCTACAACAGGCTACCATCCTCAAGGTGAAAATCTGTCGCCAAGCACCTATACCGGTATATAACAGCAGCTGCACTTAATAGACAGTTCTCTTATAGGCTTCATGTGCTTACTCTTCCGTCAAATCATCACTCTTCATAGTTAGATTTTGTTCAAATGTTAGTCTATTAATACATAGTTTAATCTCATGATCAAGTAAAAACATTCCTGTGTCGTTTTCCTCTTGGCAGTAGGTTAATTTTACGATGCCATCAAAAAACATGTTTTCCAACATAAAGAATATTGCATTTAAAAAATAAAGTAAATTCAACTCTACGTCTTTCCGCAATATCTAACATTTTAGAGAGAATATTTTACAGTCTCAGTTCCCGATTTGACGTAGTATTTGTTAACAGAAGGGGATTAAGTAGACTTGTCCGGGGCTTGCTTATAATCTCCCGCGGGACTACTCTCCAAGCTAGGTTAATTTTTGTTGAATAATAAATAACTTGAATATTTTACTTTCACAACTCCTGCATTCCGTGTTCTTGTAAATGATCAACAAGGGAAGCTACCTATCTAATTGTAGACCTTTGATATACAGACAACTTTTTACAAACTAACCCTGAAGTTATGTAAAAATAAAATTAAATGAATGATCTTTTGAATGAAAATATTTAATCTTTTGTGCGACTGATCAGTACCTACTAATAAATTGCAAATAACCCTGTATAATACACCTACAAATATACAAAATAGAGATTGTTAAGAGTAATATGCAGACAGGTTACACGCAGTTTATGAGAAATTTTAAATTGCGAAGAACATTTAAAATTCATGCGTCTGATTTATGTGACGAGCATTCAGGCAAAGTTCGCTCGCGAATATTATTCATGATCCACATGAAAGAGTTTTATTAGGTCGTGATCATCAGGCATAAGCCTTATCTATAATCTGACTGTTCAGAAACTTATCTTACAACTATCTTATAGGTATTGAGGTTGTAACGAATCGTAGCATTTTGTAGCCAACTTTATTGTCGGCTAAGGATTCACGGCCAACAAAATAAGCAAACCTATACAGGATGATTTTTCGCAGAAAATTGGAAAACTGAAAGTATGGGATTTTTGTATGAAATTAAGACTGTCATTTTTGCGTTAGACAGTTTATTGAGGATCCTCAATATACTGCCTATTTATGTTGCTTATTATGTTGAAAGGTGAAACCGCGGGGGACAGCTAGTATTTTTAAAAAAATAATGCATATGTTTACACATTGTACGCTAAGCTATGATAGTGTATTAGTTAATCAAGAAACGGAAACAGCTGAGCGGCAATAAGTACCAGGAACTCATGAATCAAAGCAGCACGCATGTAACCTAGTCCCAGCGGCGCAGCGGCACATGGCCAATAATTGGCCAAACACGACAAACCGCACACGCGTTGTGAACTGACCTCGCACAAGTTCATTGCCAGTGCGCAGGCGCGCCCATTGCAGCCATGAACGGCTGCCATCCTAAATTGATAACCTTATCGCAATTTATTTGCCGAAATATAAACGCACACGCAATGACCCGAGCAAGTCTTCCGGATCGGGATAACGAAATTGTATTTGATAGAAATGACCTTATTTACTGTTGAGCCATCAATGCAGGGCAGGATACTTCCTTGTTTCTCAGCTGAACCTTGCCGATCTTACATAACATAAAAATAAAATTGTGCGTGAAGATCTTTCTCAAAGTCAAAACTAATTTTCACTACAAATTAGGGCCTGATAAGGCATTTATGACTCTACCACCGGTTCGCAATACACTTATTTTATATGATTTTAATTTAGTATTCAGGTAATACAAGTTGATATATGCTTGCCTTCTAACAAGAATACAAGAACTAGGATATTATACGTACTACATATAGTCTAGCTAGATCTTTAGAGTAGGTTGTCTTATATACTTTTTAGGGTTCCGTAGCCAAATGGCAAAAAACAGAACCCTTATAGATTCGTCATGTCTGTCTGTCTGTCCGTCCGTATGTCACAGCCACTTTTTTCCGAAACTATAAGAGCTACACTGTTGAAACTTGGTAAGTAAATGTATTCTGTGAACCGCATTAAGATTTTCACACAAAAATAGAAAAAAAAACAATAAATTTAGGGGGTTCCCCATACTTAGAACTGAAAGTCAAAAAAATTATTTTCGTCAAACCCATAAGTTTGGGGTATCTATGGATAGGTCTTCAAAAATGATATTGAGGTTTCTAGAATCATTTTTTTCTAATTTCTATTACGGTTTACGACGTATTAAAAAAAAACTACTTACTAGATCTCGTTCATACCAATTTTCGGTGGAAGTTTGCGTGGTAATGTACATCATATATTTTTTTTAGTTTTACCATTCTCTTATTTTAGAAGTTACAGGGGGGGGACCAATATTTTATCACTTTGGAAGTGTCTCTCGCGCAAACTATTCAGTTTAGAAAAAAAATATATTAGAAACCTCAATATCATTTTTAAAGACCTATCCATAGATAGTGTGGCCCTTCCTGGCAGGGCCACCGCCACGGATTTGAATTCCAAGTCTGTCGCTATTTTGTCCTTAATTTGTCAAATTTTGTCCTCGAATATCAGATTTTGTCGCGCCCTGGTTCAAAAGTTATAAGGGTTTTTAGGTGGCCCTGCCAGGAGGGGTCTTCCTGGCAGGGCCCATAGATACCCCACACTTATGGGTTTGACGAAAAAAAAATTTTTGAGTTTCAGTTCTAAGTATGGGGAACCCCCAAAATTTATTGTTTTTTTCTATTTTTGTGTGAAAATCTGAATGCGGTTCACAGAATACATCTACTTACCAAGTTTCAACAGTATAGCTCTTATAGTTTCGGAAAAAAGTGCCTGTGACATACGGACGGACAGACAGACAGACAGACATGACGAATCTATAAGGGTTCCGACTTTTGCCATTTGGCTACGGAACCCTAAAAAGGAAATAAGGAAATAAGTAAATAAGTTAATAAGTAACTAAGTACATAAGTGAATAAGTAATTAAAGTAAATAAGTTAATAAGTTATATTACATATATTTGTTTAATCAAACATTTTATTCAGCGAAATAAAAAACAACATTACCACCTCTAAAACAATAATTTACTACTCGTTTATTTTATCAAATATCATCAAAACGGTAATAAGGTAGGTAATAAGTAAGTAAATTAGTTAATAAATAAGTAAAAAGTAAAGTTAAAGTAAAGTAAAAAGAAAAAAAAGTCAATAGGTAAGTAGGTAAATGGGTAAATAAGTACATAAGTATATACATACATAAATTCATAAGTATATAAGTACATAAGTAAATAAGTACATAAGTATATAAGCAAATAATTAAATAAGTCAATAAGTAAATATGTGAATAAGTACATAAGCAAATAAGAAATCAGTAATAAGTAAAAAAGTAAAAAGTAAACAAATAAATAAGTAAATAAGTACATAAGTACCTAAGTATATAAGTACAATAGTACATAAGTACAATAGTACATAAAGCAAATAAGTCAATAAGGAAATAAGTAAATAAGATAACGAGTACATAAGCAAATAAGTAAATAAGGATTTAAGTAAATAAGTAAGATTAGTTCATTAGTATAAGTACATAAGGAAATAAGTAAATAAGTACATATATACATAAATACATAAATACATTAGTATATTAGAACATAAGTACATAAGCAATAAAGTAAATAAGTAAACAAGTAAATTAGTACACAAGTGCAATAGTACATAAGTACAAAAGTAAATAAGAACATAAATACAATAGTACATAAAGCAAATAAGTAATTAAGGTAACGAGTACATAAGCAAATAAGTTAATTAAATAAGTAAATAAGTACATAAGTATATTAGTTCATTAGTACATAAGTAAATAAGGAAATAAGTACATAAGTACATAAGATAACGAGGAAACAAGTAAATAAGTCTGATTTAAATTAAATTTTGTAGATATATTACATATATTTGTTTAATAATCAAACATATTATTCAGCAAAAAAAAAACAATATTACCACCTCTAAAACAATAATTTACTACTCGTTTATTTTATCAAAAATCATCAAAACGATAATAAGGTAGGTAAAAAGTAAGTCAATAAAAAAGTAAATAGGTAAATAGATAAAAAAGTAAATAAGTACATAAGTAAATAAGTTAATAAAATAATACAATAAATAAGTAAATATGTGAATAAGTAAATAAGTACATAAGCAAATAAGTAATTCAGTAAATAAGGAAATAAATATATAAAAAATATATAATAAATATATAAATAAATAAGGAAATAAGTACAATAGTACATAAGCAAATAAGGAAATAAGTAAATACGGAAATAAGTAAATAAGTACATTAATATATAAGTTCATTAGTACATAAGTACAATAGTACATAAGTACAATAGTACATAAGTACAAAAGTACATAAGGAAATAAATAAATAAATAAAATAAATAAGTGAATATGTGAATAAGTAAATAAGTACATAAGCACATAAGTAAATCAGTAAATAAGGAAATAAGTACAATAGTACATAAGTAAAAAAGTAAATAAGTTAATAAATAAATAAATAAAATAAATAAGTGAATATGTGAATAAGTACAATAGTACATAAGTACAATGGTACATAAGGAAATAAGTAAATAAGATAACTATTAATAATAAGTAAATAAATAAGGAAATAAGTACATTAGTACCTACATAAGTAGAATAGTATATAAGTACAATCGTACATAAGCAAATAAGTAAATAAGATAACGAGTAAACGAGTAAACAAGTAAATAAGTCTGATTTAAATTAAATTTTATAGATATATTACATATATTTGTAATAGTAAATAGGTAAGTAGGTAAATGGGTATATAAGTAAATAAGTACATAAGTATGTACTAACTACAAGCAAAAAGCAAGGTCTTACAGCACAAATAAAGGAAAAATTCTAAAAAAAAAAGTTGATAATTAAAGGGTGTCCCCATACATACATAGTTACGCCAATTAATAAAGACCTTTGAGTTGTATCGGCGCTCATACAATTTAGAGGTCTAGCTTAATTGGCACTACCTCAAATAAGGTAAATAAATAAATTTGTGCATTCCCCTTGATGGACGAACAATGGACGAAGTTTGTACGGAACCCTCGGTGCGCGAGTCCGACTCGCACTTGGCCGGTTTTTATTTATTCTTTAAACTAGCTATGTTCGCCTAATCTTAAAGATTTATGCGTTTATTTCAATGCCAAGTTAGTCTAAAGACAAAAGACTATTATGGAGCCAACAAAATCGGTTTCAAGCCAGATAAAGCGGATTAAAACTCCATTGCCAAACGTATTTTTCCATCAATCATTACGAAACGGCCTTAAAACTATTATGTGCCGAATTCGCTCCTAATCTTCCCGGATGACCTCCAAACCAGTTAGGTATTATCGTTAATGCAACTCAATGCCGAACCAGGGAGGCCGAATGATATTCGCAATACATTGACTCATTTACACATATCTTTTCGTTCCAATAACTCTGTCGCTGGATTGTATCGAAGCGGGAATAGTGAAGTAATTCTGGAAGCTCTGCTCTTAAAGTTACCAGTTATATTTAAAGTCATTATAAATATGTCAGGAATAGGAATAGGGAGCGAGGACGAGGAATAGTGACGACAGTACTTTCATCGACCCTAAGTAGGTACTTCATTTATATTTTTTTTTAAATTACAACATTACGGATTCCTTACATTTCCAGCAACAGTTACTTAGCCCTGATCCCACTTTATCTTTTGTTTTGTTTGCAATTAATGGAATTATATTATATCAATGCGACAAATTATTAAAACAACAGGAAAAATATTGATATCAAATACTAAGAATTGTAAATAGAATATTAATTAATAGAAACAATTATTATGATCAATTTTCATGGTATTGATATAAACATACAAGGAAATAGATTTAATTTTAATTATTAGTAATCACATTTACTTATGTATAAATAAAGCCTACCGCGGTTCCACCATAAAATGATAGTTCAATCATTGAATGATATATTAGGTAATCTCGCGTTATATGCACCTTAGCGTTCAATGCATATAATTTAACTGAGGTATGCGTGTTATGAAGAAAATCACACACAAGATTTCTAAGGACAAACCGATCAAGATTTCTAAATGTAGATTCAAAGTCGTCCCAATGCACGATTTAGCCTTTAATTTTGTCCGATAATTCTGTATTTCAGTGGTATTTCAGCATATTTAATGCTACCATTGATTTCATATGCACTTTATTGTTTTTAAGCCCAAATTAAGATGGTATACAACCCATAGGTATTTTATTTACTAACTCCTGCAATATTGTATACATTGAATAAGGCTGTATACCTACCGGCAAACCATTTAAAAATCTAGACTAGCCGCTAAAGTAACTACGGACACGAGTTCTTGAATGGGTTACGTACCAAGGTACCTGTTACTGGGAAGTGAAGCGTAGAACGCCCCTCAATGAATTCCTATGACCTATAAAAGCCGGGAAGTGACTGGATGCGGAAGCCGGAAGGTTATGATGGTACGCATTAGGATAGGCCACATAGGCCTTTGTTCAGCTATCAGGTGTAGATTGTTTTGTTTTTATTATAATTTTCTCTACTATCATGTAACTTGATACAATTTAAGGGTGTCGTACCCAAAATGTGACCATGAGAAATTATATCTAACATTCTAACACAGGGTTGTATCTGTCACGTAACTATATTATATTATTATTTATATATTCATGTAACTATAGTTTCTAATATTAATATAGTCTTTAGTAGGAAATTAAAAAATGTCTACTCTTTAGTAAAACAACAAATAATGTCGCGTAAGGATGTAAAAAACTGTTGCGCCGGCGCGGCGTTACCTTCTAATCTGCTAACAGAAAGAGGTGAACAGGTGTCATAAAAATAAATAAATCTAACCTACTATATAAAATTATATACATGCTTATTGCACATTGGGTTGTGCTCCTAATACATACCACTATGTACCTATGCCTATATGTATATCTTACTAGAAACTTAACTACGCAATTTATAGAAATCATATATTTTTTTTAAATAAGGCCTATAAAATCCCAAGTCCGTCTAGTTGTAAGAACTGATAAACAGGATCCAGGAACTAAAGTTCATTAGGGATTATGTCGTTGGTTAGAGTAGAGGTAATCTTTACTAACTTTTAAAGAAGCTTGTATACAGGATGACTTTTTGGTCGCTGGCAATACTTGCAGGGGTGGAAGTACGCATCAAATAAATTTCTAATATAAATCATAATAATAAAAGTTGTTGATATTGATAACGATAAATATAAATAAGAATAAATATTCTGAGACATTATTCCTCACACACGGCCACCTGACCCCAAACTAAGCAGAGCATGTACTATGGAAGCCAGATAACTGATATACTACATAATACTTTTCTTTTGTAAATACATACATCTATACATAGGTATATATATAAAAATGGATCGCCGAAATGTTTGTACGTGCATAACTTCCGAACGACTCCACCAAATTGGATAAATCTTTCTTTTATGTGTTCGTTATTGTCAGGAGAAGGTTTGTATGAAAAAAAATATTTTAAAAAATAATAGCAAATATTTAAAAATTTCCTAAAATTAAGTGTGCGAATGAGACAGAAGACTGTGAGACGTCTTCAATATATTGACAAAACTCTGACAGTCTGACAGACTGAACGTCACTCAGTTGTTCAGCCAATGTATCTTCAAAAATATTGACAGTATGGATAGATAGATTGACATTTCATTCAAGTTGTCATTTCAACAATCTATATTTAAATAACTAAAAAAAATATTGTAAAATATCATGTATTTGGAGACGTACGATATGGCGGTACGAAGTTCGCCGGACAAACAGACATGTTCATGCACACAAATGTTTGTCCTGAGTGGGAATCGAACCCACGACCTGCGGCGTGATAGATAGGGTATCTTACCAACCACGCCAACCGGCCCGTCAAATGATGATGATGAGTAGGTACTTCCACTCCTGCAAGTATTGCCAGCGACAAAAAAATCACCCAGCATAATATACTCACACTTGTCTTGACCACATAATACTTAAGACCAAAACACCAGCACGATGTTTCGTGGCAAATACTACCATAACCGATCACTATAGCGTTATACTAAGCCTAGACATGCTTCCTTATATTGATCATCTTGCCAGGATTAGTAAAAGAATTGATTATGAAACCCTTGACACGATTCTTTCTAAAGCAGATCTAGCCTCGATCCTGTCGATGAAGAATGTCAACGAGGCAGTGAACTTCTTGATTTGCACGTTAAATAACCAGCTCAACATTTGCACAAAAATAATTACAACTTCTAGACGTAAACAGATTTTGAAACCTTGGATTACTTCAGGCTTATTGAGGTGTATGCGAAACCGAGATAAACTGCACACGAAGTCAAAAAAACAACCGGACAACGAAACTCTTAGACTGACCTATACCCGTTATCGTAACTTCTGTAACTCAATAATTAAAAAAGTTAAGCGAGATTACGAAAAAGCAGAAATCAACAAAGTCAAACATAACAGCAAAAAACTTTGGGAAGTAATTAAAACAATAACTCACACACGCAAAATTAAAAGTACAAACACTGAATTAATTGTCAATAACAGCCCCCTTGAAACAGCTAATATTGTGAACCGATACTTTGTAAATACAGGTAGATCATTGGCAGAAAACTTACAGGTTACAAATGTCATGTCATCAACCTACTCGACTATTCATTTCCAAACCACATCTCATCCGCACTCCTTTAGCTTACTCCTTACGGAAGCCGATGAGGTTGAAAGAACAATTTCAAACCTAAAAAGTGATTGTGCCCCTGGCTTGGATAATATCTCCAGTAATTTCATTAAAAGATATAAAAGTATTTTAGTGGAACCTCTCACACATATTTGTAACTTGGCTCTTACAGCGGGAGTATTTCCCTCGGCATTTAAACGTGCTCTAATCCATCCGATCCATAAAAGCGGTGACAGGGATCGTGTCAATAACTACCGACCTATATCCATACTACCAGCTTTCTCAAAAATTTTAGAAAAAATTATGAACAAAAGACTAGTTAACTACTTAGAGTCCAAGAGCCTTTTATCTAGTTCTCAATTTGGATTTCGTATGAACAAATCAACAAGTGATGCCGTTCATGAACTTACAAACACGGTAGTCACTGATATGGATGCTAAGAAAAAGGTCATTGTTATATTTCTGGATCTTGCAAAAGCTTTTGACACGGTCTCTGCCCCACTTCTACTTGACAAGTTGCAACGGATAGGAATACGTGGTACACAACTGCGGCTCTTTGCAAGCTACCTCTCGGAGAGGATGCAGTGTGTTCAGCTTAACGGGGTGTGTGGGGATGACCTTCCTGTCACTTTTGGTGTGCCTCAGGGCAGTATCCTGGGCCCAACGCTGTTTCTGGCTTACATAAACGATCTCTGTCAACTAAAGCTAACTAATGGTAGACTCATCACTTTTGCTGACGATACGGCACTTCTCTTTCGGGGTGATACTTGGGAGGAGGTCTATCGACACGCACAAAACGGTTTTAATCTAGTCACGAAATGGCTCAACATCAACCTCCTTACGCTTAATGTTGACAAAACCAAATATATAGCCTTTGCTCTAAGCAACAGGAACCATCCCTATCAATCAACCCTTCACATCCTAGCTCACTCCTGTTCAGATTTCATCCCAGGCTGCTCTTGCCGACAGCTGCAGCATGTCGATAAAATGAAATACCTCGGAGTTGTTATAGATAAAAATCTTAATTTTCAAGCCCATATCGATTTACTCACCTCTAGAACACGTAAACTTATTTATATTTTTAGAAATCTCCGCCATATATCTGATGAAAAAGTCCTAAAATTAACATACCTTGCATTATGCCAATCTATACTGACCTACTGCATTACGTCTTGGGGAGGTGCCTGCAAATCAACACTTATAAACTTGGAACGTGCACAGAGAGCAGTCCTCAAAGTCTGTTATTTCCTTCCATTCTTACATCCTACCGTAGACCTGTATCAGACAGCTAATGTACTCTCAGTTCGAAAACTTTTTGTTTTACAAACTGTCATTAAAACTCATTCATTAACAAAATATGATCCCTTGATTAATGAATCAAAGCGACGTAAGACCAAAGTATGTACAACCATATCAAACAGAACGAGTCTCTCACATAGATTCCCTTGTTTTCTTGGTCCATATACATATAATAAAATTAACTCTATCCTTTCTATATATTCGCTTCCCAAATATAAACTAAAACAAGTGGTGACTAAATGGCTTCAAAGTTTATCTTACACTGAAATAGAAGACTTCCTTACTCCTGTTTCCTAAATATCACGCCGGATAGTTAAACTTACAAGCAAACACTCTCACACGCTCACACACACCCCACACACACATGCTCACACGCTTACACTTACCCACAAATACACTTACACACACCGTTTCAGTTGTATTGTAATTGCAACTATATTTGTTTGGTTCTCTACAATCACAATCAACCACAATCACACGATCACTAGCTTCTAATATATTATTCTTATATTTTCAAGTGTACAATAACTAATGTAATGCTTACAGTAGATAGTACTTACTTAGTATACAGTATTATTTAAAGGGGAGAGAGCCTGGTAATCTGTAATACAGGTCTTCCTAGTACAGACACCAGTCTCTCACAAAGGAATGTTACCTCAAAACTGTAATATTGTAATTGTCTATTTGTTGGATATCTACCTTTGTGAAAGAGAAATAAAGAAATTTATTATTTATTATTATTATTTATTATTATAGGGAAGCAAATAATATTAATCATACAGTTACACTATAAAATTTGCCCTCCGTAGTTAAATAAAACATAACATAACGTATTTTGATTAGGTTTTTTTTTATATTTGTAGGTATACATTGTCATAATAAAATTATGCCATTTAAGAATCTCCACCAATAAATAATCTTATTGTGACAACAAAGAAATTTCAATTAACTTAGTAAAGTAAGTAAAAGTTCATCAAAATACTCATAATTGTAAACCGATGCTGGTAGTTTTTATTAATTTTAAAATAACCCAAGAACTTAATAGCATGAGTTTTTTATTGAATATAATATAAGAAAAAAAAAAACATTAAATAAATAAATTACCGTGGATGTAAAAAAATTACATCCACGGTAATTTATTTATTTATTACTAGCTATTCCCCGCGGTGTCACTCGCATTCCCGGGATAAAAAAAAATATATCCTCGATAAATGGGCTATCCAACACTGAAAGAATTTTTCAAATCGAACCAGTGGTTCCTGATATTAGCGCGTTCAAACAAACAAACTCTTCAGCTTTATAATATTAGTATAGTATAGATAAGAATCGGACATACATAATTTTTAACAGCTTAATTTTAAATTTTATGAGACTTATAGTTACATAAATTTACTTTAAATTATATTTGGTTAGGTTTCGCCCCGCGGTGTCACTTACGTTCCTGGAATAAAAGTAGCCTCTATGCAAAAAACTGACAAACAAACGTTCGCATTTATACAACGTGTTCCTTTTGATATCCCATAACTCTAAGGTTATATTCTATAAGTAAAAATGATACAAATAGTCCAAGAACAAGTGTACCAAAATACATAGTTTCGAAGATATCATCAATCAATAAATTAATAATAAAATTGTCACCTGTATGACGAATCCTTATTTTACGTTGCTACAAAACTTACAACAAAACATAGACTCTCTGTGTATCTAAGCTTCATTTATAAGTACGAGTAGGTACATCGTTTTCATTCAAAAATCATTCATATTTAAAGCTAAGTAAATGTGACGTTGCCATATTTCACGTAAAGGTGTTTTACATAAGTAATCGCGACTTTGTGGAATTATTTTGTATGAAAAATGAAAACGAAAAAATATATATAATTGAAAAATAATTCATATGCCAGTCGATTCTTTTACATGGTCTTATTAATACCCTAGAGTTATGGGATATAAAAAAAAAACACGTTGTATAGTTTGGGATTAATTAAACTTAGCTAATATTATTAGTAGTCTGAACTAATGTTATAGTTATCAAAAATTTAGGTCTTTAGCTATTTCAGTTTCAAAAGGTAATCATAAAGGAGTTGTAAACAAACTTATCGTACTAAGTCGAGATCTAGATCTAAAAATGTCGTCACTCATAATCGTAGTAGTGTAGAGCGTCGGAGCCGGTCGGGCCCAGGGTCAGGCGATCAGACGACCTTCCAGACACGTCATCTCGACTCACATGCTATCACGTCATTGCAGATTATAAAATCGGGACGTAGACGTAAAACATATTGGGAATCTTACTCCTTACGAAGAACATTACTAGAATAAGAAACCCTTCCAGAATTTTCTACGATCTAAAGTAGAAAATAAAGTATTGAGTGTTTTTTTTCTTTGTATCTTTGTTTTCTAGAGTACATATTCATAAGGTTATGTTGAACACTACGGGAAGGGTCTGTAGGTATTATCAGAGGTATTATGGAGGACAGGATATAACATACAATATCCCGTTAGGAACAAGACCATCACATTTTTGAGATAGCTAGCATCAGTGTTATTATAAAAAGAACTACATTACGGACTTAGATCATCTATATTCATGATCTAAGATTACGGAGCTGTGTGGTACATAATACACACAGGCACAAACAAACAAAACTTCGCATTTATAATATTACTAGTTGTCCCCCGCGGTTCCACCCGCGTGGCGGTATAAAAAATAGCCTACGACCTATAGACTACGACCTCAGACCTACCGAATACGCACAAAAATTTTCATAAGAATCGGTCAAGCCGTTTCGGAGGAGTTTGCAGACAAACACTGTGACACGAGAATTTTATATTATACTAGCGGGCCCGACAGATGTTGTCTTGTCCAAACTCAATTACGACGCTATCTACCGGGTCCAATTGTATTTTCAAACCATCCAGGGACCCACTCATATATAGACAAAAAGTTTCAATCCAAATCGGTCCAGCCGTTTAGGAGTTAGGTGACAAACACACGTACAGAAGAATTTTATATATTACTAGATGTCCCCCGCGGTTTCACTCGCGTAGCGGTTTAAAAAATAGACGTTGACCGATTCTCAGACCTACCCGATATGCACACAAAATTTCATAAAAATCGGTCGAGCCGTTTCGGAGGAGTATGGTAACTAACATTGTGACACGAGAATTTTATATACCTATACTAGCTGTCCCCCGCGGTTTCACTCGCGCAGCGGCTTAAAAAATAGATGTTGGCCGATTCTCAAACCTACCCGATAGGCACACAAAATTTCATAAAAATCGGTCGAGCCGTTTCGGAGGAGTATGGTAACTAACATTGTGACACGAGAATTTTATATATAAGAAGATAAGTAGAATATATTACCTAGAGATATTTATTAATAGTAAGTAGGATATCAAGGTATGTAGCTGATCAGTGTCGTGTCGTCATCATTAACAGTCCTACTCCCTACTTCCTCAAAGCTAGCTCAAGATCCTCTCTTCAACGTTGTTTGAGATGTGCTTAGGTACGTTTAAAACTCAGAAGTACGGACCCGGAATTATAGCCCACACGAATATTTGTTACGCGGGGACATCCTACGTCGCTATAGAGTCACCACCACAACTTATCTGTATCACTACATATTGTAAAACAATGTCGTCCGCCGCGTCTGTCTGTCTATCTGTTCGCGATAAACTTAAAAACCACTGAACGTATTATCATGCGCGTTTCACCAATAGATAGAGTGATTCATGAGGAAGGTTTAGGTATATAATTTATCAAGGTTTTATGTAAATTGGTTGAAATATGATGATAAATGTTAACTGTTAAGTGAAGTGTCGGAAAAGTTTGCTACTTTTTTTCTCGGGAACGCGGGTGAAACCGCGGGGGACAGCTAGTATAGTATAAAATTATGTAATTTCTCACTTATCTTCAAGTCCTAGACCGCTGCCTACATGTATTATCTGAGAGCATTCATCGATCACTCCGAAAAATTGTATGATGGAAAGTGCGAGAGCATTCGTGAAGCGGCCCGATTGTACGAATCAAGCACAAATGATATTGTTTGCCTGCATGTTTACACGAATGATTGGTCTGCGTGGGCGACCACTAATATCGTTCTATATAGGCTAAGGTCAATAACAATTAGAATACGTATGTAGGTAGGTAGTCAGGTACGTAGGTCGTAGTAAATGTTCCGGCCGTTTTTTCAGATCATGGCTGATGTGATGTGCTGGTTGTCCTATTTAGAAGATAATAATAATAATAAAAATCTGTTAAAACTAACGGTTAAGTTCCTTCAACCTACTTCTTACTTACTTTCTTACTGAGTAATGCTGAAAATTTAAAATAAATCGACACGGATTCTTTGGTGACTGAAATTAAAAACCAAAATGAATAAAGACTTCATTATTATTTATTAAACTTAAGTACCTAATAAGTATATATTTGGAGACCTACAAACTATTTGTACAAATCTAATCTAATTTACTTTTCCTTGAGAACATCCTTCGTATTAATTTCGCTATAATTAATTTCAACAATTTCATTATTCCATAGAGAAGTAAACCAAATACTAAGAAAATTGCAAGCACGACACTATAGACATCTATGAGTAGGCTTTCGAACCAAGTGTTGTGTTTGGCTGGGAGTGACGGAGGCGCTGCTAATCCGTGTCGCGCTACGTACTCTGTCCAGTAGATGGCGCTGTCCATGACGGGTTGAGGCCTATCGTGCCATTGTCTAGATACCCTCTGTGCATTTTCTTGCATCCTGGGAAAGTACAATAGATAAATTATGGCTTAGATATAAGAGCTGAAGATATGAAATTGTATTTATCTTAATTATCCGATGTCATCGCATCGCATATAAACCAAGTATGTACTACACGCTGATCATATTGAATGTAAATATTACTTACACGGCAGACATAAGTTCTCTGACAGCCTCTTCCAAATTATCAGCGTTGAGGCGATCAAAGAAGATCGTTTTTCCAAGTCCTACTGAGCGAACAGCTGCCGAATTGGAGAATTGATCCCCAAAGAATGGTATAGTCAACACTGGCTTCCCACAGTGCGCCGCTTCGGATATACTCAGCATACCGCCATGGGACACAAACGCTCGTACTTTTGGATGACCTGGAAATATTTGCATTATGGTACTTGTTGGCAAATTCTTACTGCACGGTGGTGGGGTAATTTTTAGTACAGTCAGCGACAAAAGTATCTTGGCACTTTAGTACCGTGTCACATTACACAATTCATATTTTTCATACAAACTGTCAAGAAAATGTCAATACATTATTATGAAAGGGTACTAAAATGCCAAGCTACTTTTGCCGCAGACTGTACCAGCATGACGTACTCTCAAGTAAAAAATCGGTGACCAAACACCCATCCGTGTGTTCCGGCAACTGCACCTGAGAGCCATTTCCTTTCTAGACTTTGTGTGCCAACCACCTTCGACCACCTTAAAAATCCATTAAAAACCTAAATAGTCGAGTGGCAACTGGTACAGTACAGTCATGAACGTAAATAATAGGTATACATATACACTTAGCAAAATTGCTCGTGATTGTACCTGCAGATTCTATTGCCCACATGTCAGTACGAGTACCTACAGTGGCGGTACCTTCATACAAGCCCAAAAGCCCGGCTTGCCTAACTTATACCCACACGTAACAAACATCGAATAATTTGAATTTCGCGCTAAAAAATTCTCGCGGTCATACGATGTAGGTAAACTACCCCGAACACAGCGGCCGGCGGCCGGCCGGCTACGCTCACTCCTACACGCGCGCCGCTTCATGCGTACAGCACACACGTTCACAATATTCCACATCTTCCATCCCGCTCGTACGCACGTCCGCAAAGCTAACGCAAGCCCAAAAACGGCGGCTTGCACATCTCTCTTTCTAACCTATGAAATCTACGCATAGTGAAAATAGCGCTACTTTGTTACGAAACTGCACATTAGTATGGACGGGCGAAGCATTGATTTACCATGAAGTTGTCTGCGGATTTTTGGCGCGAGTATTGCGCATGCTCGTGTACATCGTAAAATAGCTTCGATTCGCTGCAACTTCAGTGCATAGACATTGTTTGTTTTGGAACTTTTGGATTGTTTGAGTTGAAAGAAAAGTTATGTTTGTTCTCGATTCATTGCAATACATATTAGATAGTAGATTTGTGTTTAAAAATGGAAGAAATAGTGCGTTGTGAGGATATGAGGTGTATTAAAGCGTTACTCGACCAGGGCAAGGTAAAATCTTTGACTTTTTCTCAAAAAAAAGTTTTGATAACTTCACCAAAACCAACGCCTGACCTGTGTATTTCTCAGAGCAAGGGACACAAACGTAAATTCAGTAGATCTATTTATGAATCAAATTGGATTGCGGGATTCTCATTTGAACAAGTT
This sequence comes from Tetheella fluctuosa, assembly GCA_951216915.1. Classification (NCBI taxonomy): domain Eukaryota; kingdom Metazoa; phylum Arthropoda; class Insecta; order Lepidoptera; family Drepanidae; genus Tetheella; species Tetheella fluctuosa. Next base: position 11,373,219 of record OX578218.1, read on the forward strand.
GTTTTGCTGGAGCTGTTTGTTTTTCTCGAACGATACAAATGTTTGGAATACGTCCGGTTATGACGATTTAAATAATCTATCTAGAAGTAGTATGCCTTCAGTGTGCTTTGGTTAACTCGCCTCAAGGACCCTCAAGGAGCAAGTGATAGTTGAAGACTAAGATTACTGATTGAAGAAATAACAAGATGGATTTTACGTCAAACGGTTAGAACCCCCAAAAATATAGGTTGGGCTTGCCCTAATCTAAAGCCCTAGGCACGCCACTGAGTACCTACTCTCAAGAATCAGTTATTTACTTGACTTTGAGGAAGTAACATATAAGTACCTGCAAGAACGTACAGTTGAAATCTAATCAATCAGTTCAAACTTTTTAAATGGCTCATTAGCTTCAATTTTGACAGATTATCTACAGTTAATATTCTTAATTAGTTTCAGATAATTTTAAATTAACAAACTAGATTAACTGAACTGTTCACCTGCAAAAAAATTGTTTAGTGAAATGCATTATTCCATTACAAATTACTATTCCAAGAAAAATTGCTAATTATGACATCCTTTGTTACAAATAGAGGCCCATAGCGGCTCTGGTCTTTAGGTATCTGTTATATCTAGTCACTTAGACCATAAGAAAATGAATATACTACTTTTTTCTAAATATATATTACATAACTACACCCAAATCGCTCGCGATTTTTAATGTGGGTGTGTGCAGGACACTTGGCGAAACGGAATTACTGAAGATGGTCTAGCGGTAATAGAGTGGTGCTCGAGAGAAAAGCGAAATGCCAAGTAGACCATCGGCGGTTACGGGATAGCATTGGCTACGATTGGTACATCACCGAAAAGTGTAGCACGAACGAAGGACCTATGCTCAGTAGTGGACAGAAAATGGCTAATTAGGTTGGCTACTACAATTATTTATTTATTAATTAAATTTCTTTCCGAACTAAACTACCTCAAACTTTGATAAAATAAAAGATCGACTTAACCCAAATGATGGCATAATTGTATAGCCAGCCAAATCCAATTTTACACATCAAACATCAATGAAAGTTCATAAAATCCATGGAATGAGATCACTTCTCGTTCCTACACTTTACGAACCCCCCCAAGATTAATTTCCGAAATGATATACTAATTATAATATTTGATGAACACTTACATAAGACGTCCAACTGTGGGAACCAGCTATTTGTGTAAATGTTATCGTTCTCAATAGGAAGACTGGAATTCTCCCATTTCCAAATAACTTTGTACGGCATTCTCTTGAAGGCGGTCAGGAATTCCTGCAACTTATTCTTGGACATGGTACTGGCCTTCAGATTAGAACCGAAACTGACGTAGATCGCTCCATGTTCAGCGTCTGATAGAAACTTTTCTAAGTCCTGAAATAAAATTGAAATTCATTATGTAACTAAGTCAACGTAAGGTGATGATAGCTCAGTCGTAGTGACGTCGAATGCTTTGATGTTTATTATGGGTCCAAATCCTACAATGAGCTTGAGCTTTCGGTGAAGGAAAACATCGTGAAAGATAACACGGTGGTAGGGTACTTTGCAGTACCCGCTTGGCTGGCTACCACCCTCAAAATTAAAACCTGTCGCCAATCAAGTAATCTAAGAATTGTGTGCTTACCAACTTTGACCAAATTATCACTCACGAAGCAATGAATAACATGTACGTGTATATATGCCTATATATGTTTGAGGAAAAATCTAAGTGACTCAAATTCTTTATAAAATTATGAATACGCATAATTCCGTAACGAACAGATTTCAACTTATTCTTACACACAAACAAGCGTTAACTTACTTCCGATATAGGTTTAGGTGTACCAACATGTAATCCACCTATTTCAATTACTTGAGGTGCCAATAATCGAGCCCCAGTTATAGAAAAATGCTGGTACGCAAACATCATCCTCATTCTCTCTCTAGACACTTGCTCTATATCAAACACATTATTCGGAAAATGACGGTAAAAAACATCGTAAATCAATCTATTTTTAATCCAAACACTAATAGTATTAAATAATAAATTCTCAATAACTATCTCGACCTTCTCAAAGAACGGTACATTGTTTCCCGAATGTGAGAAGTAAAAGGCATCTGAAGCGACGTCAAAAGGAATACCCAGTCGCTGGTAAGACCATGGTAAAAGTACATGAGATGTTATTCCTATAATTGGAGCATCGTAAAACGCAGCCGCGTACACCAATCCACAATCACTCTTAAATTGCTCCACAAAAATTACATCGTATTTATTCTTTTCATCGTAGTGCTTCTTTGCATTTTCATTAGATAAAAGATTTTCGCAATCAAAATTCAACATTGGCATCAAATGATTTATCACATTGATTACTCGCCTTGAGAACAAGCCACTGCTTTCATAAGATGCCATAGTATGCTTCACTCTACCAGTCATCAAATGACCTTGCAGATCCACGAAATTTAAATTTGGAAGTGCTTCTTCATCAGGAAAATTGTTAATGACAGTGACGTTATGCCCTCTCACTGCTAATTCACGGAATAATGGTTTGAAAGCCATATAATGACTTTTCAGTGGCATTGAAACAATAGCAAGAATATTATAAGCAGTACAGAATGTTGAACAATACAATAAAATTAAGCCTGTGTATATGAAACTGAGCATTTTGATACGAACAAGACGACAATTTCAAAAATAAAAACCACAATAAACTGATACACGATGTAACACAAAATGAGTACTAGATAATCTAGTTATCTATTATATCAATACACGAACATTTATCTATATATTACACGAGACGTCTGGTCGACTTGATATCTATAGGTACGTTTATATCAAAATGTATGAAAATACCTCTAGAATGAATCTAGACTCACCTTTGGTACTTCTATCGGAGGGTCAATATATTGTAATCCAGCTATTTCTAGTAATTGAGGTGCCAAAATTTTTGGGCCGGTCAATGAAAAATGTTGGTAAGCAAACATAATTTTCAGTCTATTTTTAATAACTTCCTACATATTATCCAATTCATTATTTGGGTGATATTCATCAAAAACATTGGACATTGGTTTTCGTTGGTTGCACAGACAGTATTTAAATACAAGTTGGCAATAGCCGCTTCCAATTTTTTTTAAACAGATGTTTCTGAGCCCGCACATGAAAAGTAAAAGAAATCTGCAGCTATATTGAATGGTATACCCAAACTCTGGTATACCCAAGGGACATTTGAAGTAGGTAATACCTATAATGGGAGCGTCGAAAAATAAAGCTGCATACGCTAATGCACAGTCACTTATAAATCTTTCAACAAGAATCACATCGTATTTCACATTATTATTAGAAAGTTCCTTAGCATTTTCATTAGTTAGTAAATTCTCACAATCCTGTTTCACTTTTAGTGTAGTTATACCTATACATGCCGATACAAATTGTATAAACGCAAATAACTGGAATCAAAATTTTCATAGAACTCCAATGTTTGCGTAACGTTACTGACAACTTTCTGACCTTGGAGTTCAACGAAATGTATGTTTGACACCGATTTTTCATCAGGAAAATTGTTCACCACAATAACATTGGGTCCTTTCACTGTCAACGCTTGGAATAGCTTTTGAAATGCTGTGTAGTGATTTCTTAGAGGCGGAGAAACTATAGCGAGGATGTTGTGTGAAAAAATGTAAGGAGCCAATAATGTTGTCAAAAGTAATATAACCAATACATGTTTGGACATTTTACGGAGCACTGAACTGTAACTGAGCGTAGGTTTGTTGCAGCTACTCTAAATAAACTGCCGATAAACTTACGACAACAACATAGATAAATGGGTTTATGATATTAAATAATTAGTTATTTGTTGTCGTTTGGAGTCATTCCAGTTTGTAAATGTGGAAACACAAGCCTATATTTGTATATACTTTATTTTGTTCGCGAAAACTAATTATAAGTAAGTAATATAAGATTTATATAAGTGGTAAAACAGGCAGATTGGTAAAGCAATTTCTTGAGCTAGATTATCTTGAAAAAATATTACAAATCTCGGATATAATAGTGGCCCTATTAGTGGGAGCTGTTATTAGCAAGAAATAACTAAGAATAGAATAACTAACCACTGATTAGCCTCGTATTGCGGTTTAAATACAACTATAGATATAAAAACATCGCTACAACTACATAACTAATTGTGTGAAATCGAGTCTCGGCAAACGTTGACTTTGGTTCTGGCATATAGCTCTAACATACTGGCATGTTGCTTATAAAGCCTATAATTCCGTAAAAAAAAATACCTTGGGTACGAGATATGGAAGTAGACAAATTGAATTTACGCTTTCCACAGCTGAACGTCATTTTGAGATACAAATAATCAATTCACGCATACAATCATTCATATCTTGTTTGCATACATTTTCTAATGAAGTAAATAGGAAGCGTAAGACTGCTTTTCCACCAGAGATGTGATATGCAGCTAATGCTATTTAACAGTATTCTGTCTTCATACAAACGGTCGGAACACGAATCATTACCTACGCGCCTCGGAGTTCGGTACACACTCGGTACACAACAGTCGCAGATGCGCCGTAGTGACGAACGAACGTAGGTATTTCGCTTTTTCCGCCCAGTAAAATACCTGGATTAATAAGTGGATAGGGTGAAAGTGACACACGAGTGACCTACCTACGCTCGCATTTTTACTAAATCTACTAATCAAAAAACTAAACCGGTATTTTTATTGAACAACTTCCTACTTCATTCATAACGAATTTAATTTTCTTAAATAAAAAATATAATATTTGCAATCACAAAACTAGAAAGAAACTCAAGTAGTACTTAGATGAAATTAAAATACTGCAGGCGGGCCGGGCAGCCCTATCGCGTGTTTACGTACCGCGCGGCCGTAGTTATTTCAAGGACAGGACCGAGTCACAATACTGAGATAATATTACCGTGACGAAACTATGTGACCTTTTCCACTGATGCTAAGCTAAGCTAAATAGCGGAGCACATAGCGACAGATTTGCACGTTATTTCATAGAATACACAGTTTAGTGACTGATCGAACAGTTTTTAGTAAAGGATATATGTATATACGAGTACCTACATTATAATAGACTTACCATTGACACAGGTAGTGGCATCCCTATATGCATTCCTCCAATTTCTAACAGCTGCGGCGCCATCAAACGAGCTCCAGTCAACGAGAAATGCTGGTTCGAAAACATCATTTTCATTCTATCCTTTGCTATCCTTTCAATGTCCATATACCTCCCGGGAAGGTGACGACTGATGATTTCGTTTAAATTTCTCTGAACGTACCATCTTCCAATAGAGATTGATAATAGATTGAAAAGAGCAGTTTCAACTTTATATAGAAGTGACGGATTTGGTCCAGAGTTTGAAAAGTAAAATGCATCTGCTGCAACATCGAATGGTATTCCAAGTCTCGTATACGCCCACGGTAATAATACATGAGATGCTATACCTATAATAGGAGCATCGTAGAATTCAGCTGCGTACGCCAATCCGCAGTCGCTTACGAACTGTTCCACAAATATAACATCATATTTGTCCCCTTTAGCAAGATGCGCTTTCATATCTTCATTTGTAAACAACATCTCACAATCAAGTTTAACTGCATTTGGTCCCCATACTATATGTCTATAAATGTTATAAAGGTGTATATACGAAGAATGTATATTTTCGTACTCTTCCATTGTGAGCTTATTATAAGCTGTTTGAACGTGACCTTCAAGGTCAATGAACTTTAAACGCGCAGGTGGATATTCATCTGGGTAGTTGTTTATAACGGTGACGTTGTGACCTCTATTTGCTAGTTCGCGGAATAATGTTTGAAATGACATGTAATGACTGCGAATTGGTATAGATACGATAGCCAGGATATTGAAGGCGAGAACATAGTGACACGACGTCAGGAATATTATAAATATTAGATATTTGGCGTACATCGGTGGGTTGTCCGTCCACTAGGTGAACGCACTGTAATGAAACTAGATTTACGCCACCGGCCGAGACGTTAACTCTGTACCGCGATTCACGATTAACTGACAACACGACGACGCCGCGACGGACCGACGGACGGACGGACGGACGGACGACTGACTGGCAGAGACTCGGTAATTATTCCAACAAATAAGCTACTTATAACATGGTTTCTATCTGCAGTTGAATAGATAGAGATAAGGGATATTTAATGATAAAATCCAATTCCACATTATATATTTATATAAATTGAAAAATTGAATTTCTAATTTAACGTATTCTACATGAACCCTATTATAGAAAATAATAAAGTATTTTAAAAAGGTAAATAAACTAAGTTATTAAATAAAATATCAATTACATTTAAAGGAGGTATAAATTACATTAAATCAATTACATAAAATATAATGACACAGTATATACATAATTAAAACAATCGCTTCTGCACAATGTACAGGCAGACGGCTAGAAAGAATAGGAATCCAAAAAACATTATCACTTTGTCGGTAAACTCCCTGCGTCCATATTTATTTAATAATTTACTAGATTGTGATATAGAACCGGCTGTATTTTGTAGTTCAGACTGAGCGCCCTGTAACAATTTAAAATTAGGAATCATACATTTCCTCTATTATTCTCTACCTACCTTCTGCATCAGACGGTTGGCAAGCAGGTAGACGATCCACTTGACGGTAAGTGGACACTATAATACTTTTGCAATACCAATGTGTTGTCAACATAGAAATGTCTGTAAAAGTTTGTCCGATTTCCTTAGTACAGGCTTTTTTTCCATAGTACAGGCTTTTAGCACAGTATAATGATTTGATTCTGTGCTTTTAGTCTGGGATCAGCCGTGTGTGAATTAAATTGTATGGATACATATAGTTAAGTTATTTGTAATATTTACTTAAGATTTTAAGTTTATTGACATTTACCTAAATCAAATGCTAAAGTATATGAATCAATAAATAAAATCCTAACTAATATTATAAATACGAATGTGAGTTTGATTGTTCGTTTGGCTGTTTGTTACCTTTTCATGCGTAATCCGCTGAACTGATTGCGATGAAATTTGGTACGCTGATAGCCTATGGTATGGAGAAGGATATGGGCAACTTTTTTTTCTCAGGAACGCGGGGACAGCTAGTATAATATATTAATCAGATCTGATGTATCATAAATAAATACATGTCATTTCATTTCAATGTCCCAGAATATTTATATTTAGATAATACTAGCGACCCCCCCCCACCCCTCAGGATTGAATTTTCGTTTTTTTTTTGTATAGAATTTTAGGCTCTGCAAACCACTCTCAGTGAATCAGTCAGGGCTTGTCCTTTTTTTATACAGATAAAATAATTACATGCACTGAAGAGCTTGATGAGACCAAACTGTCCAAGGTGTGTTGACTTCTCAAGGTAGTGTCTGCTAGTTGTCTGCTAATGGACAACAGTTGTTCCGTGACACCTGTTGAATAAATAGAAACCAAATATTATATATTTCGTATTTACTACATTAAATTTAATTTACATTTACAAAAATTTTAAAAACCGGCCAAGTGCGAGTTGGACTCGCGCACCGAGGGCTCCGTACAAACTTCGTCCATCGTTCATCCATCACGGGAAATGCACAATTTTATTTATTTACCTTATTTGAGGTTGGTGCCAATTAAGCTAGACCTCTAAATTGTATGAGCGCCCATACAACTCAGAGGTCTTTATTAATTGGCGTAACTATGTATGTATGGGGACACCATTTAATTTTCAACTTTTTTATTTTTTAGAATTTTTCCTTTATTTGTGCTGTAAGACCTTGCTTTTTGCCATATTTTTTTTTATATTTGAGTTGATTGAATGAAAGGTAAATTGTGGTTTATGACGTATTAAAAAAAAACTACTTACTAGATCTCGTTCAAACCAATTTTCGGTGGAAGTTTGCATAGAAATGTACATTATATATTTTTTTAGTTTTATCATTCTCTTATTTTAGAAGTTACCGGGGGGGGGGACCCATTTTACCACTTTGGAAGTGTCTCTCGCGCAAACTATTCAGTTTAGAAAAAAATGATATTAGAAACCTCAATATCATTTTTGAAGACCTATCCATAGATACCCCACACGTATGGGTTTGATGAAAATAAAATTTTGAGTTTCAGTTCTAAGTATGGGGAACTCCCAAAATTTATTGTTTTTTTCTATTTTTGTGTGAAAATCTTGATGCGGTTTACAGAATACATCTAATTACCAAGTTTCAACAGTATAGCTCTTATAGTTTTGGAAAAAAGTGGCTGTGACATACGGACGGACAGACAGACATGACGAATCTATAAGGGTTCCGTTTTTTGCCATTTGGCTACGGAACCCTAAAAATCAGGAACCAAAAATTTAAATTCCTTCTATTCAATTCTTTCCTTATTCATACAAAACTTGATCACCAAGACGATGATCATAACCAGACAAGAGATGACAAGAAACAATAACATCCTCTATGGTTTTCACAATAAATGGTCCTTATCTGCTTCCATACAGTAGTTCCAGAAGTCAGTTCTGTTGAGCACTCTTCAGAGGCAGAATGGAAAACTTTATTTTCTTGGGAAGATTATAAGTTCTATAACTTAAGTAATTTGTAATCAAATCTATACTAATACTAGTTGTCCCCCGCGGTTTCACCTACGTTTTCAACATAAAAAGTAGCCTATATTCCTGCAAAAATTTCAGTGTCTTTATTTCATACAAAAATGCCATACTTTGAGTTTTTCCCGAATTTTCTAATGTAAGAACCTTCTACAAAGTATTAGAAAACTTTAAAAAAGAAAGATGAATGAAATCGTTCTCAAGTTATGGCAAAGGAAATCCCTATTTCTCTTCATTAGGGTTCCGTACCTCAAAGGGTAAAAAAAGGAACCCCTATAAGATCACTCTCTTGTCGGTCTGTCCGTGTGCCACCACCGATTTTCTCAGGAACGGGTGGACCTAGCAAGTTGAAATTTATACGAGGTACTGAGGTCTATAGTCCCTATTAGGTGTATAAAAATCAAGGACCTGAATCAACACGATAAAAAGATATGGGCAAATTTAGATTTTCGCGAAAACTTGTAAGTACCAAAATTTACCTTAATTTTCATTTTTTTTATTTATCGGAATTTTCCCTTTACTTGTACTGTAAGACCTTGCTTTTAACCAAAATTGAAAATTCTAGGTCCACCGGAAGTACCCTATAGGTTTTGGGTCGAAAACCTATATGGTAGTTCCCGTTGACCCAGAATCATGAAATTTGGCAGAAAGCAAGGTCTTATAGCACAAATAAAGGAAAAATTCCAAAAAATAAAAAAAATGAAAATTTAAGGGTGCCCCATACATACATAGTTGACGCCAATTAAGATAATCCTCTGAGTTGTATGGGCGCTCATACAATTTAGAGGACTAGCTTAATTGTACGGAACCCTCGGTGCACGAGTCCAACTCGTACTTGGCCAGATAGATTATAAAGCTGAAGAGTTTGTTTGTTCGGTTGAACGCGCTAATCTCAGGAACTGCTGGTCGAAATGAAAAATTAATTTAGTGTTGGATAGCCCATTTATCGAGGAAGGCTATAGGCTACAATCTCACTATGGTAAGTGATGATGTGGCCGAAGGTGGTAAGCACACAAAGCCTAGAAGGAACTGGCTCTCAAGTGCAGCTGCCGGAACACACCAATAGGTACTTGGCGACAGATTCTCTCTATATTTCTTTTTATATTTCTCAGGAACGTGGGTGAAACCGCCATAAAAAAATTATAATATTAAATGTACCTGATGACATCATAAGTATACCATCCCTGTCAACTTTCTTCTTTCTATTTTTAACTCCAGACTCGTCCTTATCAGCTGGTTTGAGCAATTCCTCACGTTGAGCTTTCTCTATTGCAAACATTGTAGTAATGTTGGCTTCTTTGAAGTTTTTTAGGAGGCTGAAACAGAAAATAATCATTGATAACACAATGTGCCTGGTATGGTGTGAAACCGCGGGGTACAGCTAGTATTAGTATAGAATTACAAATTATCTAATGATAGAATAGATCCGCCCCCACATCCCATTTGATTGGCCGTGCGAAAGGCGTGCGCCCCGCGTCCCCCGCGCGCTGAGGTCACTGATCGGCACTATGTAACACACTTGTAAAGTAAACAAACAAATCAGTTTTCTTTAAAACGTCATCGGTGTCGGTGCATCGTTGTTTTTCTGTCGTGGTGGACGTGCTTCGACATTTTAAAAAATGACAGAGACGCATCAATAAAACTGAAAGACAATTTTATTTAATGGTATGGTTTGCACTTTGAACAGTTATTACGATATCCTGAGTGAAGTGTAGGTACTGTGTTGTGTATGTAGCCCTACCTAAGTGATAAATAAATCAGAGGTGATTAATTAGGTCATTTATTTGTTTTAGTAGGTATGTATTTACTTTTTTCTTTTCAAATCCTTGTAAATAATGCTGATTCCACATTTTTAAATTCGCCATAAATACTAGCAGCCCTGTAGAGACTTATTTTTTACTATTACCTACCGCTTTTACGTTATTCTTTATTAGTTCCCGGAACCCGGTGGTAGAATCATTTGTAACGTTCATAAGTGCCTTATTAAGGCCTAAACTGAATAAATGATTTTTGAATTTGAATTTGAACCTAGGAACAAAGCATTTATGACTGTCCTAAGCCCGTAAAAGTATGAAGGAAAATTTGGAATCATTTAATTTGTTTAGCATGGACATCGGTTCATAGGTAACACAATTTCTACTGTGTAGGTAGGTACCTAACTCGTGGTGCTAGTACTGCAATCATGCACTTTACGAATATTACGTTATCACTTGCTATTTTCTTTATTTTAAGAGATATAATGCTGTTTATGGTGTTGATGAATAGTACATAGTAAGATAAACCACCCCTCCACGGGATTAAAACGCTCAAAATGTAACCATGTATAAATTAAAATAAAACACTTGAGTTGTGTGTTTTACCATCATTGCACATTGGCCTAATCACTACTTTCCACTGTGAAATTGTGGTCTGACACAATCCTGTCTATGGTAAAAAAATATATATGACTTACATAGCAAGCTGGTCTCTCTGTGCCTCCAACTCGTCTGTATACCGTGGATCTTCACTTTCTCTACTGTATAACTCTAAGCTGTCCAATTCATCTCTGAGAAGTGTTATTTTTTGCCTTCCTTTTTCGTTAAGCTCATTCAACGCTTGCATGGAATCTTTGCATTCTAAAATATCCTGAAAACAATCAGTACCTATTTATAGTTATGAAAATATATTATAATTTTTCTACTGTTTCAAAAAATGTATTATTCTAGAATCTTTAAGGTGTACAACTTTTGAGCATTACTTAAATGTAGGTATACAATAGGTCAGAAAGTAGTCTTAGGGGAATATGGTAAAATAAAATAACATGATAGGTAACTTGGTAGTCAGCTAGTAGCAAGACTTAAGATAGATGATTGAATATTCACCTAAACTTAGGTACGAGAATAAAGTTTTTATAAAGGAATGAGACGATACATTTAGAAATTAAGCATTAGGTACTTACCTGGGTTAAAGCTTTCACTTGAAGATTATATTTAGCAAGTCTCTTTACAAAATTTTGATACGCTATGTCTGAGTTTTCTAATTTTGTGAAAAGCTTTTGAAACATGTCTGAACAAGCTAGCTCCGTTTTCAGGTTCATATTGAGAAATTAATAATTACGTATTGTGTTTGTACACATTATCATTGAATTTCACTATTGATTTTACTAAACTAAAAACCTTTATATCTGTCTGTCTGACTGACAAGTGACAGTCACTGACAAGTGTTGCCGTTTTATAATTTAGAAAAAGGCCAACTTTTCGCCAGGAATATGCTAAAAAATGCTAAGTATATTGTAATGTCAATTTAATTTTAAGTTATTAATCAAAAAACAAAATCTTAGTCTTTTATTTCGAAGAATATCTGAAGGTCATTAACAGGTTCGTCTTGTTGTGACGTTGACGAGCCACTTCATCAGTCATTGCATGTTCTTTAATTAATACACTTAATGAGTTTCAGCACGTCATCAGGAATATTATAGGAATGACAAAATGAACTGAACTTAAACATTAACAACCGACTAAGCCGAATACCGTTCAATCGAATTACACCGAACTATCACTCGAACAAACATGGTGATATCTCTGAACGATGCTAGGGATTTCCCCATAAAGAGTTGCAAGTCTAAAATAACATATTTGTTTGGTTGTTATTATAAAATTACGATTTAACCTCTAAGTTGCTTGGCAATCAAAAAAAAATTAAAATAATGCAATATGCTAAGCATAAATTTAACATGCTAATTATGGTGAAAATATGACAAATTTAGCATTAAAAATGCCAAAACGGCAACACTGCCAGTGTTTCCACAGTGAGGGGAAATTCCCCTTTTGAGGGCAAATTAGGGTCCACAGGGGAATAAAAAGGAGAAATCATGGGTAAATTCTAATCAAACAAATACAAAAACCTCGTCGTATTGAGGAAAATTTCCTATAATTAGTCCATATTCTTTTATACGGTAACACACAGTAATTACCTTATAAAAGATACAATGGCGACACCAATGCAATAGTGTTGAGTAGGACACGGTTTTAAAATGAGTTTGTAAGAGTAGCCTCTTTTTTGTACTGAACCAGTACAATGTCCCACTTCAAATGAGGCGAGGTGTCGTGAAGCTTTGTAGTACATTTGAAGTAAAGAGTATGTATGACATTTAGTGTTGCTGTCTTTGTATTTGTACTGCCCAATGCCGTACCTTATAAAGTGTTATTGTGATTGACGTAATACTTATCTCAAAGTAATAAGAAGTGAATGATAATAGAAACTGTACGATTTTATGACGTGCCTATAAATTAAAATTTAAAAATAAAATCTGTGACACTTTTTTGCGACTGAGCTTGTTCCTCCTATCTACAATGACTTACTTAAGTAGTTTATTTACATATAATGAGAGACATTAATGAAATGAAGCCTAATTGCAAAGTTATTAGGTACAATGACTTACCTAATAAGTTCGTTTATTACTTCAATCAAACCGTTTGATAAATAAACTCGGCAATAACACACACACTAGTCACCTGTGCGTGTCACTAATGCAATACATACAAAAATATAAAAGAGTTAAAAAAAGTCCTGAAAGTCCACCTCTATTTGCATAAGCATAAGATCGGTTTTCTTTAATTCCACGGGACTTCTTTGGTGGCGCCAACTCGACGCGTCATGTTGTTGCTCTCGCTCGGACGGTCGCGTAAATGTCCGTCGTTGAATAAAAAGACGTGCTATTGAAATGAAGCATGTAATGCTTCTCTGTCTCTCACTCACAGTTCACGTCATATGAAAGAGTAAAGAGTACCGCGACATTAAATTTGAAGTAGTACATGTCAAAATCTCGTACCGCTCTTACATTATTTTGTCATGTACGGGACAAATGTACCGCCTCTTGTATGTCCTACTCAACACTACAATGCAATAATGAAGTGAGACCTCGACGAGGACAGTTGCCAGTTGAGTGGCTAAGGGCTTTAGTCGTACTGACAAAAAATGGTAATTGGCTCTTAAATAAATTTAGAACAACTGGATTGCATTATTTTCTACAAAGGGCAACTCAAATGTTTGGTAAAAAAAAGTAAAGTAAGAGATTTTTACTACTAGTGCCAAAACTATAGTAGAATAATTTTTGAGGGGAAAAAATACTTTTTCTATTTCGATAAAAATGCCACTATTAAATTAATTACAATTAATTGAACGCACAGTAACACTTGTTCCTCAAAAGCACATTCATCACTGGGTGCCTCTGGGAGTATAAAGGTTCCAGTACATAGTATACAAGCTTTTTAATGTCCAAGTTTAATGTTCACTAAAATGATAAAGGGCGTCACACACGGACGGTGAAGATACTGTAATATTTTATCTTAAGATATATGAGACAGTGCTATACCAGTGAAAGAGAAGGAAAGTGAAGGTAGGTAGTTGCTTCTCTTTTCATAGTATAATATCCTAAGATAAAATATTATAGTATCTTCGCCGTGTGTGACGAGAAGATGGATTTTTCGTGGTTATTAAAACCTGCTATGTTATTCTGTACTTAAACTCGACGGTGAATTCTCGAGGTGACTATTCTCTGTCTCACTTGTGAAACTCCGTAATCAGGAGTTCACTCACCGAATGCTCAACTAATATCGATGGAACTAGCGTTAATATTGGTGCTGAAAGCGCTGTAAATATGTATCAAATAGGTTATGTTGGTGATCGATGGATAATATAAAACCTAATATATTTATCAAACTAATAGGTACATATTATAACTAATATTACTAAAGCACAGTCCATACGTACTTTTAAAATTTATTTTTGAAACAAATAAGTTAATATACAGCAAAACTTTATACAGAAATACTAACAGACCAAAAATAAGTTAAGTACAAAACAACTTGAAAATGAATATTTTCTTGTATGAAAAATAGAATTGGTACATGGTATTTTTTACAAAGACAATAAACCATTTATGTCTCCTATACAATAGTTATAACAAACTCACTGTGAGCCATGTGTTAGAAAAGTACTACGCGCTTTGATTAGCATAAAATTCTTCGTACACATTATCGTCTAAATATAAAGGGTGGTACGCTCTACTTCCGATTAACCTTCTTCGGCATGTAGGACACAGTGGTTTCAATATCAAAGCTTTCTGAAGGCACTTAGTACAAAAAACATGTCCACATTTTGTTGAAGCCACAGATTCTTTTCCCAAATTATTGAAGCATATTGGACATCTAATCCTTAAAAGTTGTTTGCGCTTTGTTTTTGTCTAGAAAACAATGGAAATTAAGTTTAATATTATGTACTCTGTCTGTTGTATCCTCAACGCACAGTTTCCCCTTCGTAATATTATACCTCCCTACTATTCCTGGTTTCCTTTAACGATGCACTCTAGTATACATACTATATAGAATTGAAAAGAGTAATTGCTGAGTTTCTTGCCGGCTCTTCTCAGTAAAAGCAACCTTCCGAACCGTGCGTTAGAGTCCGACTATTCATAAGTGCTTGTGAAGGCCTATTTGAATAAAAAATATTTTCATTTTCATTTATATATCTAGTATATATAGATTACTAGATATAACTAGCAAACAACTCTTGCATTGCAATCCTAAAACCTCCTAAAAAACTGCCCTTAAGACTACTCTCTGACCAAAACCTGCCTAGAGCTTTGCTCGTAGACGATGCTAGCTAGAATAATGATGATCACATCTTACTTACTTTAGTTTTCTGTCTTGCAGTTCCCTTCCCTTTTACAGATATCTCTTTTGTAATTGATCCTGGTGTCATTTCTATGTTTGAATTCTATTGACTTGTGTTTAATTATTTTCGTTTGTGGTATAAAACATAATTTACAAATAATTTGATTTGTCAAAGCCTGGTTTACGTCAGCATTGATCAATGTCAGCAATTTAAAACAAAATTAATTATTTCTTAATCTAAATCAAAAAAGATCGGTTGCAAAAGTTTATATCAGGAATCTGTCACTGCGCGCTACGAGCGGAAACAAGCAGTTAGTTTTAAAAGTGTTTGTGACAACCTACTGAAAAGTAATGGATATCTACTATCATCTGTTTTACCGAAATAATTAGTGGTGGCTGATTAGTAGCCCGTCAATTGTTACGTCAATGTTAATGGGGTAAATTTGAACATCGACCTATCGCAGCGGATGGATCATCCGCGGTAATGCTTGGGTGACGCAGCATGACAGAGCAACTGCTTAACTGAGGCGTCAAGATACGGCTAATGTTGTATTATATTTATCATATTATACTAGCTTTCACCCGCAATCCCCTATTTTACCCCCTAGGGGTACAATTTTCAAATATCCTTTCTTAGCGGATGCCTACGTCATAATAGCTATCTGTATGCCAAATTTTAGCCCGCTCCGTCCAGTGGTTTGAGCTGTGCGTTGATAGATCAGTCAGTCAGTCACGTTTTCTTTTTTTATCTATACACACAACGTCACACAATTTGCACGGTGGTAGGGTACTATGTAGTACTACCCGCCTGGCTGGCTACCACCCTCAAGTTGAAAATCTGTCGCCAAACACCTATTGGTGTGTTCCAGCAGCTGCACTTGAGAGCCAGATCCTTCTAGGTTTTGTGTGCTTACCACCTTCGGCCACATCATCATCTACCATAGTGAGATTGTGGTCAAACACAAGCCTATACAAAGTAAAAAAAAAAAAACAAAGAAGAAGAAAATGATATATTATTTCTTATGTGCATTATCAACATGGTAAAGAGTGGCAACTAACGTCAACTGATTTTTACGGGCTATATCTACACGACGAATCACATTAAATAAAAACAACAGTTATTAAATGCAATATATTGTTATATTTTAGATACGACACAGTAACAATACGAGTCATCATAATATGACTGATCAAGAAAACCCTTCGTGCACAAATGTGAATTTTGTTTTAGTAGTTCTTGTAGTATGTTTACATTTGCTTCTTAATAATTCCACTAGATTCTTGGGTCCGCAGCAAAACAAATTGATATGAGCTCTGAAACAAAATATTCAATTATTATTGCGCATTTTCACTCTATAAATCATTGAAATATTACACAAATCAACAATGCTTAAAAAAATACGATATTAAAATACAAACACTAACTCAGGATATAAATGAACCCAATACCCAAAAACACTGTCCCAATGAGGCCTGCCTCTCCTCACTCTACATCCAAGCAGAGGGAATTCTTTAGCTAAATCATAATTATTGTCTTCATAGCTTTTATTTTTACATTTATTATCTACGTAGCCATTTCTTTTTCCTTTCGGAGTCAACAATGTTACTTTTTCATCGTCAGTTATAATTCTTTCGTTTTTATTTAAAACATGAGTAAGTGCACCCTTTTCGTTAATCACAACCATATGTGTTACACAGTTTTGTTCTTTGTTGTCATTATTTTTAGAATCATTATCTTTTGTATTTGTGACATACAGCACCAAATGCAGCCTATCTGGTCGGTTTGCGTTTCGCAATTCAAGTATGGTTTTGTTGGCCAAATCAGCGAGCCATGTTATTTCGTTCTCGTGTCTCACTATCCATAATAAATGGATTCTTCCAGGCCAACGACTTCTGGGATTCCTGAAAAATATAGCTATTTTAAAGATTTTATTCATTTTGAGAAGTAATATAGTAATAAGTAACAGTACTTACACTAACATATCATGCAGCATTGCCACAAATGGAGTTATACCCACTCCAGCAGCAACACAAATTGCCACTTCATTGGAGTAAGCATCTTCCATTGGACTCGAGAATGGACCATCCACCAACATACTGGAACAAATAGTAAGTCTATTAGACCAATATCAATATTATTTATTATACACGGCATAATTTTTTCTCAACATGTACTTCGATATTAGAAAATAACGTTTAATACAGACAGTAATTTACGTACAGCAAGTCATTGCCTCGCTACACTTATATATTTACTTGATGGAACAAAGTTGTTCAGTTTCATGAAAATAGTTTCATCTGATTTTGTTACACCTTTAACTATTTATGTAGGTAATTTTATATTTACCTTATTTTACTTGGGCCTCGATCAAGTAGTAATTTCTCTAAAGCTTCAGTCCAATCACCTTTCACCCGTATCCATACAACGCAGTCTCTTTGGTATAATTTAGGAATCTAGAACACAATTACACATTATAATTTAAATAATAGCCTATGTTCTGGATTTCATCAAGTTGATAGCGTTAAACAACATGATGAAATCCAGACTTTGTAACAAGAACAAATTGGTTTCCGTAATTTCTAAGTGTATTTTTACCCATTGTTGTAATTTACATTCAATTAGTTTTATGAACATTATTAAACAATTTGGATTTTTTCTTTTTTGTTTATGTTTATTTAGTTAGATGATATAATCATTCCTGAGTCGAGCTTCGACAAAAGACTTTTCCTAAATAATAAAAATCACTAGTTACCTTAACAATAGTAAAAGGATGCCACTCAATGAGTGATACGTCCAAACACTGAAGCAGCACATACTGCCCCATACGGCATGAGAACTGCTCGTGTGGACAGCTCATAGTCAAACTTATCGTACGGCCAGCCATGTGTTTTACCTAAAATCGTTATGTTATAGAAATCAATATTCACATTTTTCCTAGGATTCTGTCTATAAAAATACCCGAAAAAAGATTTATACTTATTGACTATGCTATATAAATAAGTTATTGAAGAATAATCAATAACGATTATTGATTCAAGAAAACTAGAAATTAATCGGTGACAGTCAAATTGAATTTTAATGTATTCAACGACACCCGGGAAATATAATAATATGGAACGCGGCGTAAGAGGATTATGCAAATAAAGCGCTTAGTCGGTTATTGGAATAAATTGTAACAGATTGCTGAATGCATAATTTTTATACCTAGTAATTTCTTGAATTTAATAGTAATAAATAGATCACCTACTACGATTAAATTTAAACGAAGAATTGTAAAAACCAGAATAAGAAAGAATCATGGTATTAGTAACTTACTTCTAAAATATCCGCTCTTGCCCGATTCCTGGTAAATACCCTCCAAAGCAGGTCAAAGAAGAAACAGCTTAGTGGTATAGCCATCCACACCCAAGTCTAAAAAACAATGTCACTAACATTGTTTAATGATTTGATGCTAGCAAAAATTATATAAGTACCCAAATGTTTATAAAATAGTTAATAAACTCCACAGTATAAATCAATAGCAACGTATTATTATTGTTGTTGCGTTATTATAACTCAATCAACTGTGACTAGCGTTTTTAAACGTCTATTAATATTAGTTTATTCAATCAAATCGTTGCCATGGATTGAAATAGCTGAATCAATTCATGGCAGTCCCATTGAAATTCCTATGAATGAAAGCATAATACTGAAGGACAAATTTGAGACGGGTTTAATGAGGGGCACGACCGAAATGGGAGAGTCGTAAAGCTATTATAAGTTTAGCTTGGATACAAATGATGACTGAAAGTTAACCACGCCTTTGATAAACGAATCCGACCAAAAACTACTCCAAATGTTATGTATTTTTACAGTAAAATCGAAATATTATTTATTTTATTTTTGAAACAAACGATTAAATTACTTTGCATTAATATAGTTATTAAGAATCCAGATTTAATTACTTAATGTATATTATTTTATGAGCAAAATATTTAGCAAACAATAAATTTCTAATTATCGTTTGTATCAAATATTTTTAAACCCTACTCTACCCCAATTAAGTGACCCAGTGAACCTCTCGAGACAAATTACGAGTAAGTACACAATATTCAATTACCTCATCGCTTTCAAGACATACATGCTTAGGGGTCCTACACATCCATCTAAATAAAAGGTCATCACACCTTCTATATGTACTGAGGTACTTAGACGCTCGTAAATTAATTCTTCTTTTAGGTTCAAACCCTAATTTTGGGGGAGTTTTTCTTTAAGCACTGTGTTTTTAAAGAACCCCAGCTTTAGTATCGTAAGGTAGATCAAGATGAACACGTGAATAGTATATCTGTGAATTTCAATGTAGTTTTATAACATACCTTTGATTTTATAGAACTAAATTTAGGAATAGTTGTCATCGATATGTTTGTCCAATTTTCAATATGACTAGGAATTGGACTAGTTTCATTAGTTTCTAAAATCTCTTCTTTTAAGACACCACTGCAACAAAAAAAGTTGAAAATGAGGAGTTTTTTAATACTAGTTGTATATATTATTCTCTTTGGGCATAAAAACATACATAATACATGTTTGACACTACAAATTAACATTGATAAGTACACATACAATTCATGAAATTGTATAGATTAGCAGTATTCGAGTTTAACGCTCTAACAAATATAGGCGATGCTCTAATGTTCACAAAGCTGATTTATTTTAAACATGACGTGTCGTGGGCGCGATAACTCTACAGTTGAACGAAGACCTTGCTAAATAACTTTTTCAGTAGGCGAGTCCTAGGGTCACGACCACGGTGACCTAATATTAAATCTCGTCCGAAATTATGATTCACACTTGAGTGATACAGAGCGGTTATCGACGAGACTCTATTGTATGCGTCGCTTTTATTAATGTCATTTAAATTCAGTAAGTAAGTATGTCTTATTAGGAGTGGTAAGAGCATTACCGCCGCCGGCGCCGGTCGTCTTGACAACAAGCTTAAAAATGCTACTTCAGACGATCCATCAACGATAAAGCATTACTTTTTCTGTTCATATTCCTTTTTGATACCCTACCAAATTTGAATGAAGTTACGCAGTGTACAGTTAGTCGTATTTGAATAAAGTTACGCAGTGTACAGTTAGTCGTACACGAAATGAGAACAGCATGTAGGTATGGCAGGCCTAAATACATTATTGTTCGTATTATATTGTATTTACGAACTTTACGAGTCGCTGTTAGATAGAATTCTGCACTGAGACAAAATGAGGACAAAACTTTGGCTAGACTGATCTTGTGAAATATTTTTACAGACAGGCTCTAAACCAAATCTGAAAAGTTCGAAACGAATCACCCGTGAAGCGTTCGCAAAATTACTAAAATGATTTAAATTGGCAAATTCTGAATGGAAGAAGCGTCCTAAGGTACATTATTTACTGAGTAGGCATTAGGAATTTAATGAACACTGAAAATAAACATGACGCCTTACTGTGAATCATATTTGTAATACTATTCAAATAAAAAGTCTTACCTCAAAGGATGAATGATCAACAACACCACAAACGGTAGGTACAATTGATGCGTGTACCAGAAAGCATTGTAAATCTTTCTTCGTATAAACCTCATTGAAGTGATCCCCATACTGAGGGTAACGAGGAGCATTGAGAGGCCTGTCAAACCCGCCATAGTCATTAGTAACAGGAATGGACTCTGAAATATACAATTGAAAGTCCTTTATGCTAATGGAAGCAATGCCAATTTTAATTCCTATTGTCGGGTAAATTATGTATGTTTATTTACAATAATGTATAAAATACAAACTATGATATATAGAAAACTCAAAGCCCTCGCTGCTGTCGATAGGCAAGGTTCCCAACAGGCTGGCAGCGTTCCCTTTTATAATATAATTTAAAAAAAAAAACATAAATTCTAATTAAGTAGTAATATTATTTTGTTTCTGAACACCATATTGATGAATTTGAATAATGAGAAGACTAAATTCTACTAATAAGTATCGAAATTTGGATAATTGCATAGAAATTGGTATTATGTCGTATTGCGTAAATTTAGTTTAGTAGTGATTTTCAGATTTATTTAAGTCTACAAGAGGAGAGAATATTTTTCGATTGAAAATACCAAAAATAAATCATGGGCGTGACATCAATACTAATTGACAATGTATTTTTAGTAAATTTTTCATTCCGTCTCTTGTGATTATAGTCAAGAAAAGATATGTAAAGTAGATCTGTGTATCTTTGTAGGTACTCCTACGGACATTGAAAATAAATTCAAAGAACAAATTTTAAAACTGTTGAATGTTTATCGCCTGGGATTACACGAAAATACATTTGCTTACAAACTAACCTCGTTCCTGTAGTTTGCTAAGTTAATCTCGATCCTTTCTTCGTCGTAGCCTCTAGAGAAATTCCACAAGTTTACAAAGTGGGAAATGGAATGTAGCACTGGAAAATAATGGGCAGATTATTTACATAGGAAAATCAACAGTACCTAATATAGTAAGGGTAGAAGATACAGTTTATGTATGAAATATTCACAGATTAACCAATATATACGTAAAATTTGTAGGGAATTAATTAATTGACTGATTAATTGATGATTGCAAACGGAATCATTTTCAATACTGTAATTTTTCTATTTTTTTTTCTAATGGAAACTTATTGCACCAAAGTCACTTAATTAAATATAGATGCAATCATTTTCTATGTTTTGTAAATTTTGAGTGCATTGTAATGATTTACTGTGTAGGTAAATGTAACAATAAGGCTTCAAAAGGCCTTCGACCTTATTAAAATCAAAACGTTGTAAATTCCCATAGCTAATATATCCTATAAGCTTTGCTGCATATCTAATGCTTTTATATACATAGTTAATAACAAAAAACTTCGGGACACTTGAAAAACGTTCCATCATTCCAACTAGTGTAAATTTGCGCACTTCATAGAAACTGAAACAATACCTACGTCATCTATGGTCCTAGTATAAAAGCTAGAAAAATCTAAACAGTAGTGACGGCTGCCATTAGCTTGCGTCTCAAGAACTTAATGGTGCACTTCCACAAAGAGCTTTAATGAGCCATCTAGCGTTGCCAATTCGCTTTGTGAATATTTATGTAAAGACTGTTAAAACGACGAGAAAAATAAAGGCCATTTGGACCTTTTAACCTACCACGTAAGAGTACCACGTAAGGTACCACGAAAGAGTAAAAAGCGAAATATTAAGCTGTTGTCTGTGAGTTGATTATATCAATAAATTACAAACAATAATTCGACGCTAAAGATACTTACCAGAAAAGAAAACTAACGTAATAGCGACGGTCATATGAAAACTCTTCGCTCGCTCCAGCCAATAGAAGAACAGTCCAGGCCATAGTTTCGACAATATCCTGTACAGTATTTGGTTAAGTTTCTTGCATAATGGAAGTAACACTAGTGCACAACATAAGTTCAGTACTGTTGCTGTTGCCCGTGATACACATAATCCTAACTGAAAAGATAATGAAAGATGTTTTTGTTGCTCGTAATATTCTCTTAATAGAAATTGAAATTATTGATAATGAAACTCACCCCTAAAATTCTCCTTAAATAATAAAACTGACGTCCATATTTGTAATAAATAAATGTGTTGTAAAAAAGATATATGACTAATGAGATCCATGATACCTGAAACAAAGGTATAATATCAACTTATATAAATTCTGAGTCCAATATTGTACATACAACATACAGATAAACGTAACGTCAGTAGTAAGTAGGTACCACTCTTTACGTGCTGTATCGAGATTTATACTTCTCATAGCTTAAGACTTGTACTAAATAAGCCAATATAAGGTTCTATAGTATTGCTACATTTTTTAAATATTCCATACTCCGTAAGCATTTTATATTAATGAAGCTAAAATGAAATAATGAACTAATTCTAAACAAATATAGAATTCCTGGCGTCCCACGCGTTACTTTTAATAATTTAAACCAAACTATTTATAGCCCTTGTAGTCATGATTATCCCAAGTATTTTACTATGTAATTGTAGGAGTAAGTCATTTCCAATTGAAAAAAATATTTCTGATTGTGCTTTGTATTTATTAGTTAAACGACATTGTGACGTTTTAGTTGTTTGTAAAAACTATGTAACATCTTCATATCACAAACCATCGGACTCTCTGTAGAGTCAGTTTTAAATAGATAAATTTTACGCGTCTTTGAGTGACATGGTAATAAAAATACTTGCTTTATCTCAAAGCATTTGATCATCCGAATTAATTTATTAGATAGACATTCCTCAAAAATTTCCCAAGCAACATTACACATTAAAATTTATTTTCTTTTGTAAGAGCATAAATTCTACCATGAATAGGTCTAGCTAGAATCTACTTACACACCGTGCGTCGGAAGTGCAAACTTATGTATAGCTAGCCACTTCAGACTCTATTCAACAGCTGTGCGTAGTTACGTGAGGCTATAGAGCCTTTGACAGCCATGTTGAGTATACCTCCATTGAACGACTGAATGGAGCCGATGACAGCGTGAAGCCGAGAGTGTGGTCCCGCATTAATTAATGGATGTCGAACGCTACCATTGCCTACTATCTTATTTGCATGGGATTTGTTCCCAATCACTTTCACGGTTCGTTGCTTTTCCTATGACGTTTATCTGTCTTTCACCGTAGTATTCTACAGGGAAGGGTTCAACAATCCATTACGCGTTTGAAGGGTTTTTCCTTGTGAATGCACTAATGTATCTTGCAGGGGTTATGGGAATTGATCGTGATCAATCATGTTGCCTGCCACTATGTCATCCATATAGCTAGGTACCTACAGAACCATGCCTTTTTATTTATTTGAATAATGATTATGGACATAGCGTAGGTATATGCATAATTAGATTGTAAAATTTTAAATAATTAAACTTAAACGGTCTTATTACAAAATAAGCTCTATTTTCCAGACAGAGTGTTTATTACGATCTTTAGGATATATCTACCTAATTATTTACGTAGATATAGTACATAAGAATCCTATCTTTTCGTTGAATGGAAACGTCATTAGAAAAAAAATTATGGACGAGAAGTAAAATTTGATGGCATTTCAATTCCACTAATCCACTCATATGGTAGGTAGGTTATGGCCTAAGGAAGACTCGAAAGTGGTATATAAGCTCTTGATGATGCTGATGATGATAACGAGGAGGTACTATTTGAGGGTGGCTCTGCTGACCTATTATCTAATGCAGAAGTTTCACAGTACTTTCATGTTAATATAATAATCAGTCAACTCTTAACTCCTCCACCATATTGTTATCTAGACATTACTGATATCGTCATGGTGTCATTTAATAAGGTATTTACACTATAGATAAGTTAGTTAGCCTACCTAACCAGCGACTCGATCAAATTTTTACATAGGTACATATTACAAGCATGTTTTCTTTTGTTCGCAGATTTTCGTTGAATAACTTATTGTATGTTATACACGTGTACTATTAGATGTATTTTGTGGTTATACTAACATTACTGTATTTCCCCCTTTACTTATTATTATGCTGTACTTAATTTTACCAACAGTACCAACACGCCTCATAAGCCAGAAGGCAGGCGCAGTCGCTGCCAGAAACTTTTTTGCCAAGTAATCAAGACGAAAATTCTTTACCCAATTATTTCATTGTTTAGACGATTTAAGCAGGAGATTAGTTAGTTATTAAATGTTCGTGAATTATCTTTTTAGAAGGTGCGTCAATTTGACGTGTACTACAATTTGGAGGGTGGGGGTTACAGACCAGAACACTAAATAACTCATATATTACGTAATCCATGCGCACTTCACTCTTATATATTATTTTGAATCCTGCAAGGTAAAACATACCTAATGTTTATTTGATTAAATAGCAGAAGTTGTTTTAACAACAGCTGCTATTAATTAATCCGAATAAATAAACTAATCGACGTATTGTGTTACAATTAGCTAAAACTGGGATGCCAAAATAAAGCATGAAATGCAAAAAATATTATAGATAAATTTAAGGCATTTGCTAAGTAAGTAGCATGTTTATTTATTTTTTATCACTTCTCTGAATTTCTCAGTAACTCACTGTCGTTAGTTTAGCGATAATAAAGATTGATGTTGTTATTGTTAGATCACAGGTTTAAATAACGGCATCCATTAAATTATTTTAAAAAAATGTCTAAACTCTACATAGGTACTATAAATATTTATATTTAGTGCTACATAATTTTGGCAAAGGTATGTGTAGGTCCAGTCAGCGTCAAAAGTAGATTGGCATTTTAGTACCCTTTCATAATAATCTATTGACATTTTCTTGACAGTTTGTATGAAAATTATGAATTTTGTTATGTGACACGGTACTAAAGTGCCAATCTACTTTTGACGCTGACTATACCTAAAGAGCCTATTTATATTTTTTAAACGAAGCTACAGGCATGGCATGAATCAACATTTAATTTTACAGTAGGTATACATAGGCACCGGAGACTTGTACTGTGTTGTGCAATTATTAAGATAGTATATCGTGATCTCTTAAATTATTAAGAGTTCATTGCATTTCTATACCACGCGTCTCGCAGAACAAAACTAATAAATAAAGAAATGTATTCTATGCTCATTAAAAGTTCGTAAGTTACTAAGTCCTGAGATCATTTAGTACTTAATTCTCAGAATTTTGCATAACTCACGCAAGCTCACAGTTTAGTCTTATTTTATTTAGCCGTAGCGAATGCAGGAAAAGAAAATAAGAATTATGAAATAAATACTTGGGGGTTGGCTGTTAGGTCAAATACATACATCATGCAATATAGATATTTTAAAACTGTTATAAGTAGCTCCTAATCTGTCAATAATTAATCAAAATAATTAATTTTAATTCGTACTTACCAAAAAGAAGCGCCTTTTTCCAAATTCATAACCGTAGTAGATAAATGATTTAAAACTCATTTTAAATTTTATGAGACAAGTTATAAAATTATTTCTATTTTAACTAGTTTTGATATTAACTTTAATTACGATTCGAATTCCGAACATCATTTTCCCGCCCCATTATTTTTTTACTTAAAAATGCAGCTTCATATAAATGAGGTCGGATACGATATAAGTACACTACACTATTTCGGATTCGGTAAAACATGTGACTGACATTGTCTCAGAGTGAACCGGTCGGCAGGAGTGTGAGGCTGAAACTCGTACTCGTAGGTATACGCGACATGTGCGCCGGCATCGACAGCGGCATACGCTTAGATTTTCTATGTCGCTAAGTTACGTCATCTTCGCAGCATCCTGCGTGATTGATTACGACGACGATACTGAAAATTATTACTAGCATAATTTCTCAGAGTTCCTGCAGAAGGATCTCCAGGTAGTTTTTCCGGGGTAAAATATTAAAAAAAATCATAAAAATCCGTTAAACGGTTAACACAACAAACATACCTACACATATAAACTTTTGCATTTAAAAATTAAAATATTTGTAGTAAGTAGGACTAATAGTATAGTAGGATAGAGTTGTAGGTTCTGATTAAAAATAAGAAGCTGAATGCACCCTGTCATCATGGTTAGGCTGATAGTCTTGTGATGTGACTAAAGCCTTTAAATAAATTTTAAAAAATGCATCCTGTCAGTTTTGCGGAGGACCATCCATTACACAACCTTACACCCATCGACATTCTTACACCTTGTTGTGTGGATGTTCCTTTATATTTCTCGAGGGTATGATCTATGGGCTCTTGGAGAATATGCGATATAGAGAGAGGACATTGTTAGAACTTAAGAAAAGGATTTAAAAATATAAATAGAGTTAATACATAAATGTTGTTTCTTTACATATTAAATATCATGTGAGCATCAACATGAACACACCTGTATAGCAATATTTTTCAGTAATTTTCGGTGAATAATTTTGTCCGAATAATTTTGATTGTCGTTATGACTTTAACCGACTTCAACAATAGAAACGAAAAAACGAGCTACCTCTTTTTTCGTTCGACTTGAATAGCTGTTGACTAGACTCGTAAAAATAATCGATTTGATTTTTGAATTAATAATAATCATTTTTTGTCTATTTAATGGATTTATTTCCATCAACTGTTCTATGATTTTGTTTGATTGTGTACTACTCAGTACACAATTACTTATTTATTGGTTACAAACTCAAGACAGGAAACATCGTGCGTAAATCCAATGATAAATGATTACCAAAAAATATTTTCAAGTCAAATAATGAATTATATAGATAGAATAGATTTGATGTGAGCAAAGTAGCAGTGGGCGAACGGAAATTATGAAACTATGTACGGAACCCTTTAAACCTTTAAACGGAAAAATCCGTTAAAAATGGGGTCCATCCACCTCTACTAGAGACATTTGAATATATCTTATTATCCTCACGCCCTAACCAATTCGAACAAGTTAAATTGTATCAGCTATAATTGACACTTAATTGCTGATTATAACACAAATGAATGGGTTAAATTAGGCTTATGCTTATGGATTCGATTAAGACAATTAATTTGCCTTACTCTAGAATCGATCTGCTCGAAGATTGCATTATATGTATTCAAAAAATCACTTAATTGTATACACTTGAATCGATATTCATAAAAATCGAATCGTTTTCTGTCTGTGCTGTACGTACGTACGTACATCCCTACCTTAATCATGAAGTGCAGCATTGCCAACGTAACGGATTTCCCTTCTAGCGGATTCAGTTATGAAGAAACGGAATAAATATTATGTTGACGGCTAGCGGATTTTTTAACGGAATTTAGTTGAAAAGATTATTATTAAAACAAAAACTTTTTTTTAATAAGTATTTCCATTTTTTTCAAAAATCAAAACGAAATTGTTATTTCTCGCATGGCAACTCTTTCTTCGTCAATACTACACAATGACATGTACGGGACAAGAAATGTATTCAGATTACATTTGTCGGCATATTCAATGATTTTTTGAATGCATATATTTTTTATTCGACAGATAAGTAGTTGCTTTCGGAGTGGTTAAAGTGTATTTTCTCTAAACCATTACTTTGTAATAGAAATAAAAAAAATATAAAAATATATGTTGCAAGGGTCGGATTCAGAAATTTATAACTTTTTAAAGCAGTTTAAATAAGAAATCGAGACGATTTTGAAAAAAGTAACTAGAAAAGATTATTGTAGAGGATTTGCCGACAAATGTAATCTGAATACATTTCTTGTTTTTGTTATATTTTTTTCGTAGCGTGTGCATGAATGAGACCCTCTACGCGTGGAAGGTAAATAGAGGTATGTTTAAAGCCTCACAAAGCTAATAAAAGTAACGTCAAATTAAAAAATAAAATATGTATTGGAAACTTCAAATCTCACACTTTAAAATAACGTAAAATATATTTCATTTATTGCTTTTCTGATGACTAAAAAAAAATATTTCTTTTCTGATAAATTCCGCAAGAACACTGATTTTAGGGAGACTGGAGCCTTAATTATACCCCAGGGTCTTTCAACGGATTTAACTGACGAAAAAAATACAAGATTTAACGGATTTTCAAAATTATTGTTGGCAACACAAATGAGGTGAGTGAATGATGGATGGCATTGATTGATGTAAACAAAAATATAATTTCATAATAATATATCTCCAATACTTTATTGCAACAAACACATTTTGACAAATAGTTGTTGCTATCAGAAATAGCTGCACTAATCAAACATATCAATGGAACCGCCGTCGCCATGGAAAAGACCAAACGAAGTGATGCAGCTGCACAGGCTAAAAAAACGAAAGAAAGCTCTGCAGGTAAACTTTAATTATGCAATTGTTATTCTAACAAAGGGTATATCTAAATTATAATAAATGCTGTGTATATGCCCGCTACACGTGGACCTGAAAATATAGGTGCTTCCTATAACTTCAAACTTATTTTGTTACATACATTACCTATAGTTTTCAATGTTTTTACAGTTGATATTACACAGAATGATAACTGTATGATAAAGTTTTGGGAACTTAATACGCCATTTGTTAACGAAACTTATCATAATGTGTCTGGATTTGCAGTAACTAGATCAAATTCAAGATTAAATATGAAAAAAATTGCCTCATTTACTATGTTATTTATTATAGGAACGCATGAAGCAGCCTCTAGGATCTACAAGTGGAGAAACAAGCTGTCAGCAACCTGTTGAATTAGATTTTTCAAGAATACTAGATGGTGATAAGAGAAAAAACCCATTTTCTAAGTAAGTTACATAAACTAAACTGACTAGTTTTAGCTCAGCATTTTGGCCTCATTTCAGACAGACCTCATAACTTATTTTTCTGGACCAAAAGTATCATGTTATTCTCTATGATTTATGTCATGTGCTTACATGGTATTCGGTTGAAATGTGATTGAATGTTAAAATCTACAAACTTGAAACAAACCAGTCTCTGAAAACCAATCAAAATTAATCATAATTATTGCTGTCTTTTTCATTTTATAAGTCATTGACAGTGATATGTATTCTTTTAACAAGAGATTATTATTGATCAGGCTTCTAAAAACTGAGAGTAAGAGAGCTAAAATAAATTCATTCTCCCTCTTTCTTTCTCTCTCAATCCCCTGATTAGAAAAAAAACTAGGTACCTACATCACTACAGTCCAGATTAGAAACACATAATAGTACATGATAAGTTATAATAATCAGTTCCAGTCCTCGGTCTTGGCAATTTAAAAAAAAAGCAATTTATTCCAGGAGCAACACACAACAAAACAAAAAGCTAAAACTAGATGATTCACCCATAGATGAGTCAAGTGATAAAACACTGTTTGCATTACTAAAACTACCTGCCAAAGTACCTGAGAAGCCGTCTAAGAATATTGAGACAGAAAAATTAATAACATTCTCAAATTTACTACAAAAATTCACAGCTGAACATTCTGTGGAGCCTGTAAGTATAAAAACTGTTAAATCAATCTTGTTTTAAAGTTAATATGTAGTGTATACACTAAAGAGCACAAGCCAAAGTCAAAGCCATTTATTCAGTTTAGGTCCTAAGTATAGGCTAGTGTTGTCTATAATTTCACTATCAATTGATGATATGGCTTAAGATGGTTATACACAGTTTGGAAGGGTACTGCCTGTCTATGCAGTTTTATAAGACTTTAGTAAGTGCTTGGCACTGATCTACAACCAAATGGACTTCTGGTCCACTCTCAAAAGTGCCCAAACTAAAAGGTAATCAAAACATGAAATGAGAATCTATCACAGAATAGTCTCCATTTCATATCTACATCATTACATATCTATGTCACTTGTGCACAAATATTATGACTGTCTTGCTTACACACTGCATCTGTGAACTTGCTATGTGAACATCTAAATAGGATAGCTTGGTAGCTTCAGTAAATTCGACCTTCATAAGTGCCCTCCTAGGGCCTAAACTGAATAAATGGCTTTGACTTTGACTTTGAGGATTACCAAATTAATATCTTGACATTAATTTTAAAATAAATAATAAATCATTTTATTTGTTACAGCAAATTATAGATAAGAAGTATAAGCATTTGCCCATTGATTGGGCATTAAAAACTAAGTTAAGATTAATGTCACCAAAACCATTTGCATGGACATCAAAATTGAAAGCCAGTGAAGAAGCTTCAGGTATCACAGGGTAAATAATACAAACAGATAATTTTTGTATCATTATTTTTTCATTCAACTTGACTATAACTCTTATCTCCACTGGAATTCTTGAGGGAATATTTTCTCCAAATTGAAAGTAGCATACAATTCTTGTGATCTATATCCTGGTAAATAACATACCAAAATACCTTGGCACAATCAAGAAATTAATTTGTAGACAAAAAGACATTTAAACATGTTGAGATTACATTACCAGGGATTTGTTAATTCGCCGCGGTATCCGACGTCGCTACCATTGAGCTATTATCGCCTTCTCCTGTACACTCGGGATAAACAGTAGACTATGTTTTTCTCCATGCCATAGGCTACCTGTGTGCCAAATTTCATCACGATTGGCTGTGGCTTTGAGGCATCAAAAGGTAACAAACTCTATTTCACATTTATGAGGTTTCAAGTTAGCACCATCCAATTTCTCTAAAATTTTAATATTTTTGTACAAATCATGCTATGATATTTTGTTCACTGTGGTCCTTGCAGATAAACAGCATGTGTGATTGAGGAACAAATTTATCCACGCAGACATGTATTAGTTAGATCAAAATCCATGACACTATTATAGGTTTGTCCGCTGCCTGGACACCACTTCATCGCCCACCTTAGACACATCCCCTCGAGCTCTGTTCCACCAGACCTGCCTCTACTGGCAGCATCCGCACCTACCGTGGCTGGATCTGTACCCGCGCTCCTCTGGCAAGGTCGCAGCTACGAGCTTTATGGCAACCAATGAGGATGTCAAACAAGCCCTGCATAGAGAGTGGACTGAGAGCTTTCGATCTTTGTTTCAGGTAATTACTAGAATAATAACGTATTTATTTATAGAATCGTTATCATAATTAGCTATCAAATACAAACATATCTTTGTTAGGCGTGAATTATGCAGAAGCGACATAAGGAGAAGGCGCAGCGCAGACATGGTGCCGCTGCATAACTTTTTCCATACAAATTGTTCGAAAATGACGTATCGTGAATTACACTCAAGCGGCGCGGCGCAGGCACGATCGCAGTTGCTTGGGCGCCTGCACCATACGCCGCTTCTATGTATTTTAGGCCTTAAACAATATTTTAAATAACCATTTTAATATTGACAGACTTCAAAGAGTAACTGTACAATATATTTTGAACAACTCTGTTTTCTATCTTTACATTGATTCTGTTTTTAAAATACTAGCTGTGCCCTGCAGATTCACCACGTTCCAAGCCACCAAATTGCTAAATTACCTCCAAGTCCGGTAACAAACAAACAGGCAAACATACATTAATGTACCGACATACCATTTAACTGAGACGCTGGGTATAGATATAATATGATTACTCATACAATTACTTGTAGTACAATCTACCTGTCTCTTACCACAATTAAACATTGTATCATAAACTTGTACCTAGCTTTAATTAATATCCCTCAGCTACTCCGTGCACTCCACTGCCCATATTTCTACGTGTGTGCGAACACGTTCACATGTTTGTTCCGCGCCGCGGGCCTCTGCGGCGTGTCAGAACCTTGCGCTTTGATAGCACCCACCACTAGAGGCTTTAGGCAGACCTTGAGGCAAGAAGGTAACACGAAGCTATTTTAGTTAACCTTTAGTGTAAGACAACGGTCTCATGATGGATGGCGAAGTTGATTGTACTTGAAATAATGTACTCTTGATATCCGTTTATTTTCGGTATCCAGCTCGAAGGACCAAAATATATATTTGATTTGAAATGCTAGCTCTTGTTGATTTTTTATTGCAAAAGAGCATGTATAGTACATGTATTACAATAGTGAATGGAGCTGAAGGTCCATAGACAACCAGTGATGCCATGCCAGGGATGTGACACAATCAAAAGACAAAATATTAGACAATAGACAAAAATTGGATACGAGTTTGATAGATTGTAATAGATACTGTAATAAATAATGGCATTGTAAGATTGCTGAAGACATTCAAATGCTGAATCAAAAATTCCGTCTGAATTCAATATCTGAAGACCAGTTAGTCAGATATTCAATAGTTGAATATAAAAAACTTTTAACTAATATAACTATGTATTTATTTTCTTTAGCTCTGTCCCTTTCATTACCTATACAATGAACAAAGTAAGATATACTTTCAGTAATTAAATTCTTATTGATGTTTCTGACAGATGTAGAATATACAATGCCACTTCGACCGGACAGCAAGAAAAAGCTTAATACATCAGAAGAGGACAGACCAAAGAACTCCTCGTTTGACAGCTGTTACGACACCATGGACGAAGCCAAGACTGAAGAACCGTTAGACAAGGAGGAAGATGAAGAGGATCCTGACCAGTTCCTATCGCAGTTGGGCTTGGAAACTGAGGTTATAAAGAAAATTAATATTACGCAGGTAATGTTAACAAAATACATTTTTTCTATAATAAATATATTGTTATAGGTTATGATTTACCCATGTGTCAAAAAGTTGTGGTACGTTATAGCGATGATAGCTCTATGATATAGATTACACTTAGAATGCTGAAAAAGTATAGTGGGACTGAATCCTTCGATGTGCCAGAGCTTGGCTGACTGCTACAATCAAGATACAAATGTGGTATATTATATATAACCCTACCACCCACCCTACATTGGTTTGTGCTTATTTCGCTCAGCAACGGATGATGAATTTTTGTATAGAGATAGTTCATGGGCTCGAAAGTTATATATAGGCGCGTGAGCGAAGCCGCGGTGAAAAGCTAATATTTGATAAGTAGAATACTAGAATTTTATTCGAAAAATACAATTTTTTTGATGTGCTCAATTGGGATGATGCTACTCAGCTACTTTTTATGAAATGTCAAAACGATAGGCTTAGATTTTGTAATACATATCTACTTGTGACGTTATAATTATATAGCATCAAAAGTTTTAATTTTTATGGTTAGATTGGTAATTAAGACATAAAAATTAAAAATTATAAAAATCGTGGGTTCCCATTTTTTTTCATGTGTTATACATTGGTTAGTCTGATAATTTATTTTGAATACAGGCACCTACCTACCCTATTTTCATTTAAGACTCCGATGTAGATATGAACCTGGAATCTGGCTAGATAGGCTATATAATATGGTTGTGACAAACACATAATTTAAGCCAACTTCCAGGCTCGTATAACCCACAACGCTGAGAGCAGCGTGGATAGCGCGGCTGAATCACTTGTGTTCGTTCGCGGCGCGGACGCGCAGGCTTTATTCAACTTTCTACTCAACTGCAAGTCTATAGTGAGCCCCACGGGGCCCTTCGCAGGGGTGCCACCTACATTACTGTCACCCACTGCGTTTCATGGCGGGACGTTACAGTCATTGAAGGTATGTTAAGCCCCTATTTTCATGTTGATCTGATCATACAGTTTCAATATTTTAAACTATGCACCTGTTATTGTGATATAACTATACAGGGTGATTTTTAGTCGCTGGCAATACTTGCAGGTGTGGAAGTACTCATCAATATGAACTGTTCCATACAAAAGTTCAATACCTACTCGACCAAAATATATGAAGCAACTGTCTTATTTTACGCAATATCAGAGTTGGTCCCATAGTGAAAGTTGTTCATGTACCCCAGCAAGTATTGCCAGTGACTAAAAAATCATTCTGTATCCCGACAGTAAACTGTACTATAAATACTAAACTCTAAACTCATTTATTTAGATTAGAGTGGTTAATTTCGCCACATTTTCAGCTTCATCTAAGCTTTCCTAATTATTATTTTTGCTTTAAACTTTTTAACCGCCCAGGCCAATCCCCTCTACCTCGGGTTCGTAATACACACTTAAACTTATATGACTCAAAACAAGCCCGAGTGCAATGCAAATTTTTATAGATCTTCTTTTCATTAAAAGTTGTTTTTCTGTCACTGGATTAGTCTGTATTGTTCTCAATACTACATCATTTCGGTTTTGATTCAAGTGTTGTCCGTCTGTGATTTTTAGAGCTAACTCTTCTGAATGTTGCCTACTTCTAAAACTTATCAACGCATATTTCATCAAATCGCAGGTCCGCGAAAACACAATACATTCCGACAGCAACAAGTACTACTCAATAGAACTGCGAGGCCCCATCCTGCCCACGACAGTTCACACATTGTTCAATGTACTCAAGGCTAGCTCATCAGCGCAGTTCAGCGCGACATTCGCTCATCATCAGCCGACGTTGGCATTCTCGTGGGCGGCGACGAGTATAGCTGAAGGTTTGTATATCTCTCCTGTTTCAGAGAATGTAAATATCAGTTAAGTAAAGAGAACTAACCAAAAATAGTACCATCTGTAATAAGTATTCAAATCAAAATTCAATCTACGTTTTGATTTCTTTTACTATGAATTGACTCTTACATGTTTAAACTACCGTTTATTGGCAGGTTTACGTTTTTTTTTAATTCAATTCAGATATGAAGAGAGAGAGATATTTTAAGAGAGGTATTTGAGGAGAGCATAGCGATATGTTACTCAAAGAGCAGCTCGACTGGGGAAGTACCTAACAGAATACCGCAGTCAAATAACTTAAAGTTGTGTTCCTGCGCGTGAGTAAGGTCGCCAGAGCTCATCGGGTGGGGGAAGGGTCGGCAACGCGCGAGTGGTACCCCTGGTGTTGCTAGCGTTCATAGGCTACGGTAACCGTTTACCATCAGGCGAGCCGTATGCTGGTTTGCCGACAATGTGGTATAAAATAATAATAATAATAAAGCATAATGTGAAGCTGAGACGAAAGTAACACCCCCGAGAATCAAGTAATACCATTATGCAAAACAACCGGCCAAGTGCGAGTCGGACTCGCGCACCGAGGGTTCCGTACAAACTTCATCCATCGTTCGTCCATCACGGGAAATGCACAATTTTATTTATTTACCTTATTTGAGGTTGGTGCCAATTAAGCTAGACCTCTAAATAGTATGAGCGCCCATACAACTCAGAGGTCTTTATTAATTGGCGTAACCATGTATATATGGGGACATCCTTTAATTTCATTTTTTTTTATTTTTTAGAATTTTTCCTTTATTTGTGCTGTAAGACCTTGATTTTAGCCATTTTTTTTTTATATTTGAGTTGATTGAATGAAAGGTAAATTGCGGTTTACGATTTATGACGTATTAAGAAAAGTACTTACTAGATCTCGTTCAAACCAATTTTCGGTGGAAGTTTGCATGGTAATTAATGTACATCATATATTTTTTTTAGTTTTATCATTCTCTTATTTTAGAAGTTACATGGGGGGGATACACATTTTACCACTTTGGAAGTGTCTCTCGCGCAAACTCATTAACGCAACAATATCATTTTTGAAGACCTATCCATAGACCCCACACGTATGGGTTTGATGAAAAAAAAAAAATTGAGTTTCAGTTTTTATTTTTGTGTGAAAATCTTAATGCTGTTCACAGAAAACATCTACTTACCAAGTTTCAACAGAAGTTCTTATAGTATCGGAAAAAGGTGGCTGTGACATACGGACGGACAGAAAGACAGACAGACATGACGAATCTATAAGGGTTCCGTTTTTTGCCATTTGGCTACGAAACCCTAAAAAGTGTAATGTAGTAATATGGATTTACTAAGATATCTGTAGTTTGAAAAAGTTCTCTACGACAGAAAAGTCCATTGGGCCATTGGGATTTTATTTTTCGTTTCGTATTTCATTCAAACTTATGCTATCCTATAACTCTGCTGCACATACAGTGGTAAAAAAACTTATAAATATCTCACCCGTATTTCAATTTCGTTTTGCCTTTTCCTTCAAACTTATACTTGCTACCGGCGCGGGGGTAAACTTTTATTCACAGTTCGGGCCACCAAAGAAGTGAGATAGAGGTGGGCCTTCGAGACTTCTTTACGGGCATTATTTCGTTTTCTACTCCAAACTTCAACTATCTAGTACTTCGATTGCAACACAAATATGACCTTTAACTTCTTATCCCAATACAACAGCGTGTCGCCAATAGTTAGGATTGACGCACAACAAGTATGCAACTATAGAAATCGACATAGTCTAATCTTTGTAATTTGTTTTTGGCCACACACTGCATTTCAGGTTTTCTTGGGTTATGATGAGAGGTTAGTAAGATCTTCATCCACTAATTTTGGACCTTTATTTACAGACGAGTCATCAAAAGAAAATGAACCAAACCACTTCGCTAAAGCCTTCAACAAGGAGAACTTATCAGATTGCGGGATTAGCGAGAAAATGTTACAACACTTCTGTTCTTCGGACCCTAGTGTTATCAAATCATTGGACAGTGTGAAGTATAATCAGGAAGATGATACTTACTCGTGGTGATATTTTGTTTCTAATTTATTTACACATGTTCGTGAATTATTTCGTATCAAATTGTGATCATGAATTAAATCATATTTTTGTACAAATAACTTGTCTTGTTTTCTCCTTTTACATTTAGGGTTTTCTCGTAAATAATACAAATACATTCACTTATTGTATGTATGATTTATTCAATTTTCATTTTTGGTAAATTAAAAAATAAAGATTTCATAAGTCCACAATCACTTACACGATAAACAAGATTCATACAGATCAGGATGAAATAAATAATATTTGAATTGTGAGAGTTCTGCTTTAATTAAAATGACGTAATATGTTACCTAACATAACTGCACTAATCACTATAATTATCACTGCAAACCCAAGGTGGAACAGGAATCTTGGAAAGCTTACATCTAAAATATTCATCTATGTGACCATTATCCGCTCACTAGAACAAACAATACACATTAATTTTACATTCATGCATTTAAGTTCAAATAAAGTTATTTGAGCATGTTATACTATGGTCTAATATACTAGTGCAATAAAGTCAAAAATTCATTTTTACCTGCTGGGTGTCAAGTTCGATAATGGTGTATAAGTTATGAGGGCTTATGATTTCTGAAAAGAAATAACAGTATTATTAAAACATTTTTTTTAACATGTAATCATAAAAAGTTACAATGTTTGCTAATTTCAATTGCGTGCTGACAGATAACGAAATGGCGATGGCAGATCAACTAGACATGGGGTTATATTAGCCAGTTGTTTTTTGGTCGAAGTTGATAAGCACATAAAGCCAAGAAGGGAACTGGTTAAGTGCAGCTACCATAAGACAGACCAACAGATGGGTACTTTAAAGTACACTAAAATTGTACTATGGTTTTCTCATGATGTTTACATCACCGATAGTAGCAAGTATGTATCCACTCAATGATTTACGAGTTGTATAATAGTGATAATCTATAATAATGTTATAAAGCTGAAGAGTTTCTTTGTTTGGTTGAACGCGCTAATCTAAGGAACTACTGGTCCGAATTGTTTTTTTATGTGTTGAAAGCCCTTATCAAGGACGGTAGGCAACTTTTTATCCCGGAAAAACATAAGATTCCTCGGGAACGTGGGTGAAACGAGCGGAAGCTAATGGTTACATACATTAGAGGATCCGGTGGAGGCGGGCTGCCCGGGCACGGAGTACTGCGGGCGGAAGTTGGAGAAGTTAGCGGCCGCCGCAGCCGCTGGGGAGAAGCCGGGCAAGCTGCCGCCCGACTGGAACCCACCCGGGAACTGGGGCATTTGCGCTGGAAATAGGACAAAATATGTTTATAGTGTTGTGCCCTGTAGTGTTTGTGCTTATATTTCAAATTACATACTTTTTTCTTCCTTTATGCCATGCTTTCATTTTACATTTTATTCCGCCTGGATCCCACATTTAGTCACGAGACATACTTTAAGAATATTGAATGGTATATTACCTGCAGGCACAGGGTTGCCGGCGGTGGCAGCTAGACGCGACAGTATGGACCGCTCGGACATCTGCAGGCGCTGCGCCACCGGCGGGATCCGCGCCAGCGTCGCCGGCAGACGAGACACGTCTGATTTCATGTCCGATAATAACTCCTCCAGTTGATTCAGCACCTGATAATGAAACTGGCAATTAGTTATTATTCTTATATGTAGCAATTTTTGTAGATTTTAAATAAACTGTGTCAAGAATGGCTGTCAAGGTAATGGATCAATAATAGCAAGTAGATCATTTTTCATGGCAATCCGTGAGAAAAGCCTATATTTTAGTCACCAGTGTTTGGAATAACATGATGGGTTTCATAGGACATTTGAAAAATACACCCCACTGAGAAAGTCGAGTAGTATTAGGCAGGTCGCATAGCTCAGAGCCATTAAGGCCTGGAATCCACCAAAGCGGACATAGGTGGAGAGATGTTTTCATACAAATGACAACCCGAGCGGAGCCCGCTCCAGTCCGGTGCCTAACTGATCCACATGAAAGGCTCTCGAAGCTACCACGTACCCTAAAGCACCCATTTCTGTTCGTTATTGTCAGAAGTCGACAAGCAAGCCGACGGTCCACTCGATGGTAGGTGGTCCCCGCTACCTATGGACATCTGCAACTCCAGGAGAGTTCCTAACGTGTGGCATGTGGAAGACGAAGTTCGGAAATAGACGTTTCCAGACTAGAAATGACGTTACCTTATGAAGAACAGCATTGGCAGGTTTGTTCCCAGCGAGCGACTCCTTGCTGAGGTGCTGGTGCGACTCGGCGAGGCACTCGACCTCGGCGAAGCGCGCGTTCAGCGACATGGCGGGGTGGTTGGGGTCCTGCGTCAGGTTCAGGTACGCAGCGCGTCTCAGCTGCTCCTCTATCACTAGCGCTTGCTCTAACAACTGTTGGAGGTCAATGGATGTTTAACACGTTATAAAGGGAGGCCACCGTCTTTTGACGTAAATAACAAAACTCACAATTTCTGGAATTCTACATTTTTAGATAACTTTGCAATGCCCGTCTCACTCGCGAGCCGATGGGTTAATTTGGGAAATTTTGGGGTTGCGAAAATAGCTACCGTCCATCGTCGTAGTTTCAGTTGCAGTCCTTAAGGATTATGTTACCTAACATAAAGTCATATTTCAGATACGGAAAATTGTTTTGTGACATAATTCAACTCACCTTAAAACGTCGAGCCAAAAACTTGTTCTTGATTTCAAGGAAGTTTCCTTTCCCGACGTCCATTTTGAACGGCTCATTGATGATGCAGAACCTCAGGTCCTGCTGTATGTCTTGCCAGCGTCCATAGCCGTGTGTGACTATGCCAGCTAATAGCCAGTAGTCGTGGCGCCGATGCCAGATCTCGTACTCTCTGCCAGGCGCGGCCGCTCGTTCCTCGTTCAGCCATAAAGTGTGTAGCTCCGTGAAACCGCCGTCGGCTATATTGAACATGAACTTACGTCGTTCCACTTTGAGATCTTCCTCCTCTTTCACTAATACTACGTCATCATCGTCATCCTCCTGAAAAAAAACAGTTAATTGTAGTGTCGTTGTAGAGCGAGGTGCGAGATTTCTAGTTTTAATTTTTAAAATAAATTAGTTACCTTCTTTTCGTCTTTAGGTTTCTCCGATGCTTCTGACTCCGCTTTGTCACTCTTCGCGTCTTCTTTCTTATCTATTTCATCTACTTTCTCATCTTTAACATTAACTAACTCCTTTTCCTCTGATTTCTTCTCTTCCAATTTCTCGTCTTCCTTCGGCGGCTCTTCGTCTACAGACATGCGTCTTTCTTCCTTGATATCTTCTTTTGGTTCTGGGACAGTTTCTTTCTCCTCTAACTTTTCTTCTTTAATGTCACTTATGTCCATAGGCTCGTCTTTAACTTTTTCCTTTTCTGATTTGTCATCTTTAATTTCTTCTTTTTCATCTTTCTCCGAGCCACCTGGTGTCGGTGCCTGTCCTG
This sequence comes from Tetheella fluctuosa, assembly GCA_951216915.1. Taxonomy (NCBI): domain Eukaryota; kingdom Metazoa; phylum Arthropoda; class Insecta; order Lepidoptera; family Drepanidae; genus Tetheella; species Tetheella fluctuosa. Next base: position 11,413,873 of record OX578218.1, read on the forward strand.
AAGCTTGTGTAACTTGCGTGGGCGCGGGTGAAGGCGCGGCCGAAGTTATAGGAGTGGCGGTCGACGGCGCGGGACTTGGCGCTGCACTCTCTCCCGCACCTTTGACCGGCTCGACCGGCTTACGTATCAGTTCCGGCATACTATAATACCCGTTAATATGTTCAAACTCTTGCACCTTCTTTCTGATCAAACTCATTACGCCGATTCTCGTCAATACATGTTGTCTGGATAGCCCTTCTCTGGGGACGCCGTCAGCAAACGTCTCCGCGTTATCTGCACCGGGTTCGCAAAGATGTCGCATGAATAGAGACACATATGCTTTGAAGTTACGCTCGGACTTCCCTCTGAGATCTCTAACTAGCCATTGAGAGTTGAACGCGTCTTGCGGTGGCATGCCGTATCGCATGATGGCGTTGAGGAATGACTTTCTCTGTCGTGCGTTGAATCCGAGTACTTCCATATTTCCTCCGACTCGGGCGAGTAGTGGTGGCAGTGGCCTATCGCGCTCCTCGCGTCTTTCGAGACGTCTCTTGCTTCGGCGACTGAGTAAGTCCCCATTGTCATTTTTCTCATCAAAGTCATCGTCTTCCTTGTCATCTTCGCTACCTTGCGAGAAATCAGAGTTATAATCCGAACCGTTTTCTTGCCACGTGCTATCTTCCCTGTTTTCTGTTTGAGCGACACTACCGTCATTGTAATTAACCTGTTTACGAACACGTTTCCCTTTACCGAGAGTTCTTGCTTGGTCTTCCTGGTGTTGTTCGTAATGGTGTCTAAGTAGTTTGATCCAGTAAGCTGGGTCAGTGTTTTCAGCTTCCTGTTTAATAATTTCCGTGTCGACTTCTTCCTCGCCGTCGCCTTCCTTCGTGGAATAACTGGCAACTTTGAAGGAACTAAGGTATTCGTTGGCCCAAGATTCTTTTTGTTCAATACCCTCCTTGGAACGATCGAGCAACTCTCCTACGGCTTTGTCGTCGTAGTGAATAGCTTCTTCTTTACCCTCATCTTCTTTGAACAGTTCTTCTGTACCAAACCTTAGAATATCGTCTAATTCTTGTTTGGTGAAGTTAGCACCTTTTCCGCCCATTCCTGGACGTACGACCAAATGCGTCAACATCATCTTTCTCTTGGCTACTTGTGTGACTCGCTCTTCAACACTGTTACGCGTCACGAAGCGGTATATCATGACTTTGTTCGCTTGACCAATACGATGGGCTCGCGAGAACGCCTGAATATCGTTGTGGGGATTCCAATCCGAATCATATATAATTACAGTATCGGCTGTGGCCAAGTTAATACCTAAACCACCGGCTCTTGTCGATAACAGAAACACAAACTGTTGAGCGCCCGGTGCATTAAACCTATCTATTGCTTCTTGACGAATGGTGCCTGTTATACCACCGTCGATTCTCTCGTATTTGTACCCTTCGCCTTCGAGAAAATCTTCAAGAATGTCTAACATTTTTGTCATTTGAGAGAAGATGAGCACTCTGTGACCTTGTTCTTTGAGAAGTCTCAACATTTTGGCGAGTAATACTAGTTTCCCAGCTGCCTTGATCAAAGCCTGTGTGTCGTAATTTCCGTGAGGTCCGAGCGGAGCTTCTTCTGCTGCAACCGGAAACAAATAAGGATGATTGCAGCATTTCTTCAAATCCATCATAACATTGAGTAGAGAAACAGTCTGACCACCACTCTTTGGATTCAGAGCTTCGTAATTCCTCGTCAAAATATATTTATAATACTTCTTCTGCATAGGAGATAATTCTACACGTACAATAAACTCAGATTTAGTTGGCATGTTCTTCAATACATCAGCCTTTAAACGTCGCAACATATGCGGCCCCAACATTTCATGAAGCCTCTTAACTTGTTCTTCTTTCGAAACGTCAGCAAATTCATTCTGGAAAGCGGCGAGGTCGTTGAACTTGTCCTTATTCAAGAAATTTAAGAGATGGAACAACTCTTCTAGATTGTTCTGTAAAGGTGTACCGGTGAGCAGTAATTTGTAGTTGATTTGATAACCAGCTAATAGCCTAAAGAACTTTGATTGATTACTCTTCAGCCTGTGAGCTTCGTCGACAACTAGAACGGCCCATTCGATAGATCCGAGGCAAGTGGCGTCGATTGAAACTAACTCGTATGACGTTAGCAGGACGTTGAATTTCACTTGGGACTTAATTTTGGATGGACGTCCACCTCTGTTAGCTCCATCATCAAACGTAAGCTCATTCTCTCTTATCACTGCTCTGGAATCCTTATCACCGACGTAGGTAATGCAGTACAAATCTGGTGCCCAGAGTTCGAATTCTCTTTCCCAATTGATGATAGTTGATAGTGGTACAGATACTAAGAAAGGTCCTTTACAATGTCCTTCCTTGAACAGGGAGTAGAGGAAGGTCACCGTTTGGATAGTTTTACCCAGACCCATCTCGTCAGCTAAGATAGTATCGATACCCTGGCCCCAAGAATATCGCAACCAGTTGAGACCTTCCAACTGATAGGGATGCAACTGCATTCCAGTTTCATAAACAAATGGTGGTTGATCCTCATATTTCTTGTTAAGGTTGGTAGTGGGGCGGTCAGGAGGCGGGTTGTATTTCCTTGCCTTCATCTGCAGACCAGTGCTGCTGTCGTCATCGTCGATGACGTCACGGTTCTTGCTCTTGCGACCTGCTTTCTTTCCCTTGCTTCCTTTTGATTTGCCTTCTGAAGTGATGAAGGCTCGCATATCCTGAAATAGATAAGTAAGTATTATTCGTTTGAGACTAAGTTGTGTCAGTATAACTCATCTCTCATGGGAGCTGTTGAAAGAATATGGAAACAACAAATTCTCTCCACCTATTATAGTGTTGGTAGTTCGTCATGGAAATGGTGAGTGGTACTGGGTCAGAAAGAGTGGTGTGCAAGAAAGGGAGAACTATCCCCAGCTGTGGGTTGACGTGAGCGGTATGAGGATGACGATTACAATTATCAGAAGGTACTTCAAATATAACTTGAAAAGGTGTATTAAAAAAAAACTACAAATAAAAGTAATGGAGATAATGACCTGATAATACTCAACAGCTGGCTTCAAGCCGGCGATGTCTTCGTTCTCTGACTCCCAAGTGGCCTGGTCGTAGGAGAGGTCGCGCCACTTCACCAGGTAGAAGGTGGTTCCCACGCGAGACGTGCGGTGGTTGATCACGCGGTGTACTACCAGCCACTCGGGTTTTACGCCGTATCTACCAGACAAATTACAATCAATTATGTGATACATATTCCCGAGTTAAAAAGTATGTGTACTTCTCTAAGCCAAAGGTTACTTGTGTGCCACGAAATTTCATCACGATTGGTTGAACCGTCGAAGCATCAAGTAGGTAACAAACTTATACTTTAATTAGTTAATAATTCCTAATTGACATTTCCGAGTACAGATACTTCAATAAAGAATGCATAAGTGCTTTATCATTCTACTTCTCTCCAATATAATTCGAGTCCAAGATTGAGTAATAAAAAAACTCACCTATAATATTTCTCCTCCAATAATTTCTCATTAGACTCGTGTTCCTGACTCTGTTTGTCTTTCAGCCGCTTGAAGCGTCCGTCTCTCTCGTCCAACGGTTCTTCCAACTTTGGCGGCTCTTCGGGATCGTATTTACGCATATAGTACCGGTACATTAGCGGGTGGAATACGTCCAGCTGTGGAGAGCAAAATAAACATTAAATATATTGAAGTTTCTTCAGTTTCTGTTGCTATTAGCGATTATTCAAAGCTCGCATATGTACTCTTAAAAATTATATCTTAAACCATCATAGAAATACGATGACTTAAAAACCTACGTTTATACCTGGTAATGCCTTAATTACTTTCAAAATATTAATAAATACACTAGTATTCTAGTTATTGACGCTTAATTGTAATATGTAACTGACCTGCAGCTCAGATATCCAGCTACAGTGCCAGTAGGACTGCTCGTGCCACTTGACGAAGAACTCACGCGAGCGCGGCGACTTCGTCTTGGCCGGGATGTTCTTCCATCGCCACGTTAATATCTTTGACACTTTACCATCTAGCGGTGGACACTGAAAACATGGATATATATATAAACATCAATTTTAAGCGTGCAATATTATGTACAACAAAAAAACAATTTAACTTTATTTAGTTACATAAGCCAGCCTGACTGTCAGTCCTATTACTTAAAAAAAAAACAAGACTTCCCAGTACATATGTGGACACTGCTACCTTTTTCTCCAAGTTTTACTGGAGCAAAGATTTTTATAATTACTAGGTTCCGCATCTCAGTTTCACCCGCTTTCCCGGGATAAAATATAGCCTATCTATAGATATATCGTTCTCCAGCCCATAAACTATCTCATGCAAAAAATCACGTCAATCCGCTGCTCCGTTTTAAAGAAAGACAAACCAACAAACACATTTTCAAATTTATAATATAAATTAGAAGGAATATTAAAAATATGTAGGTATAATGTGAAAAGTAATACTCACACTACACCGTGGGCACTTCCAGTCCCCATCCGGTACTTCTTCAAGAGGAGGGTTGAGGCAGAACCGATGGTACGCCGACGGGCACGAGTCGCAGCATAACAATTCACCGCCGTCCTTGCAGATTCTACAAGATTACATATAAATATATAGAGAATTAGATAAGAAAAGTGGTAATTCTAATTGCACAGACCTTTGAGTACACCAACTAACAAGTGAAAGAACTCACTAAAATGAACATCTTTTACTAGGTACTTCCCCAGTCGAGCTGCTCTTTGAGCGACATACTTGGTTTAAACAGGGCACAAATTAATACATTATTAATCTGATGAGGTAGTTCAGCAGTTGTGTATCTTTCTAGTTGTAGACCGTCCCCAGTCCCCACCCACCTGCAGAACTCCTGATGCTCGTCGTCGTCGTCCTGGTCCTGGTTGCCCTCGGCCTCGCAGTGCGGACACGACCAGCGCCCCTCGGGCGTCTCCTCCAGCTCCGGCTCCAGGCACACCAGGTGGTACGCGCGCGGACACGTGTCGCACAGGATTATCTCGCCGCCTTGTTGGCACACCTGATTCGACAAGTTATTTATTTATTATTCAACATACGTAGCGTATCATTAAAAAAATCAATTATATGTCAAAAGATAATGCATAGTTATTATAAGAGCTTGATTCTCCTCTCCATGCAAAATAAACTAATGAATTATTTAAAAAATGGTAGTGCTGTACCTCACAATAGTCCTGGTGCTCGTGTTCACCTTCAGCGCCATCGGGGAACTTGCTTGTGGTCTTCAGTTTCTTCTTCTTCTTGGTCTTGTTGCCTATCTTTGTCTTTGCTTTCTTCTTTGGCTGTGGCTGTAGCAATATTCATTTAATTGTTACTATATTGAAGATTAATTTTATAAGTATGAAGAGTATTTTATAGATGTTTCTAAAAATTAATCCAAAATCACGTTATTTTATTCATGTTTGCCTGACAGATTGTGATCGTCTTGTTACTTCATTTAAATAATGTTTTATTAATCTTGTTAATGTTTGAATTTGAATAAAATATTTGTTAACTTCCCAACTAAATTTTCCCTAGCAAAAGTTGACCTACATAGCGTCGTTTAAATACATAATATAAAGAGTCTCATCTCACCGGTAGATTAGGATCTTCCTCTTTCGGTAGCGCTCCTTCTTCTGTAACAGCCGCAGCTGTTACGGGTTTCGGTTCTTCAGCCTCAGCCAGCATCTGTTCGAACTCCGCATCCGAATCACTGTTTATACCTGCGCTGCCTTCTTGATCCTCCTCCTGTCGTTAAAATGGTTTTAGTTCTTTGTCTTTATGAACCAATAACAGTATTTATAATATCTAATAAATTAGGGGTGATTTTTTAAAGAGTTTAGCAAAATATCATCGTGCGGGTGATGGTATGTAAACTAGATTTTGCAAAAAAAAGTCCTGCCAAGTTACTAAATTATCAATGGTATGTTATTAATTTCTCTTAACATTTTTATTTGTATCTGAACCTTAACTCTTTCAAACAGAACTAATAACAAATTTATCAAAGTCTTCTCCATAAGGGGAGAGGCCAATAGGAGAAAATATTTAAAAGCCTTTTCACAAAGTTAATGTAATGAGTTTGTATGAATGCACAACTTAATTTCTGCCAGATAACATAAAATTAGACCATCATACACCAAATCACATAAACTAGAGATGGCCACTTCATAACATAGGCCTCGTCATTTTTAATTACTTTAATACATAAATCAATCAAAACTAGGTTGTAATAATATTATTACATTTACAAAGAGGCACACTCAAAGTCAAAGCCATTTATTCAGTTTGGGCCCTAGGAGGGCACTTATGAAGGTCGAATTTACCGAAGTTACCACTCACACTGCTAGTCCTCTTCCGCTTACTGAACTTGATCTTGAGCGTGGGCACCTTGGGCTTGCGGCCGGGCTTGCCTCGAGGCGTGCCGGTGTGCTTCGGCTTGCGTCCACGTTTGCGCGGCTGAGACGCGCCCTCGTCACTAGCCTCCTCTTCTTCATCCTCTTCTGGCTCTTCTAATGTTTCATCATTCTGTTGGTGGAAAACATCAAGTTTATTTCGTAAGCATTAGGCAGCTTTTCGACGGTGTAAAACGACCACAGTATATAAAGCCTTATTTTATTACAGTTCCCTTGTAATCCTCCAAATATTGAGCACTAGCTTTCCCACGGGGTTTCACCCGCATTCCTGAGAAAAAGTGGCCTATGTACCTCTCCATACCATAAGCTATCTGCGTACCAAATTTCATCGCGATCGGTTCAGCGGTTTAAGCGTGAAAAGGTTACAGACAGAGTTACTTTCGCATTTATAATATTATCATGGAAGTATGGATTTACAACTAACCTTAGACTCCTTTGGTGTGCGTCCAGGCCTTGATTTTGGCCCATAATCAGACGCAGTAGATGTGTTAGTGTTCTCCTCAGAGCCCATAGTTTGGGATCCACCGCCCAGGTTTGGATTTGATTCACAGAATAGACGCCACTTTGCTGCCACCAACATCATTAGTTTTGACACTGGCACCTGTTGAAAATGTAGTTATAAAGGTATTGTAAGGAACCGTTATATAACACAATGGGTACTATTCAATAACAATCCAGATCCAGTACATCATTAATTATTGTTGATGTCAGTTATCATTTATTTCAGAGATTGTCAATGAATGAAATGTTAAGAACTTACTTTAGGATTCTCTTTGACAAGCAGTGGTCTGACATGTTGCTGGAATAACTTGTAAGATGTGAGGTTTTCCAAATCAGCATCTGTGTATTGTATGTCCACATCAGTGAGACCGAATGAGGAGCACACCTCTTCAACTGTGGGCATACCTGAAAACAACAAAGCATTTGTTATTGAAAGTGTTTTGTATGATGACTGCAGTATGTATATCGTTTGAATGTATTTTAATCGGAGTGCTTAAAGTCTGTTTTTGTTTAGCTAAAGTTATACATTCTATGAGGCTTAAAAAAATATCATCGTAACTAATCCCTATATGGTTCAAAAGTGCGTCATACAAATGCACACAGATCCACGCCCCTTCGATATGGAGTGCAACTCTAATGTTGAGGTCGGATGTAAGCTAAACGTCATAAACATATTTATATTTTAAAGAGTCATAAAGAAAATAGTAAGCATTAAGAATATGATTATAAACTCAACTATCAAAATCAATGAAGTGAAGGTTTTTCGTTTTAAGGATTCCATTAGCATGAGATTATTTTTGAAAAGAAATAATTTGCATTGAGCCACATTTCCAATTTGAAATACGAGAATAAAGCTATCAATAAATTGATATAAGAATCAACTTTGAATCGCCATTTTGTCTTTTGTCCATACATTTTTCTTAGAAACGTCATGTGAAGAAGTAATCGCAAACAAAACCAGTTGAATAGTATAGTATGGTCTCGCGGTCTAGCTTACATGGAACCCTTAACCCTGATATTGCAATCAATAATGCTAATGGGCCTTATTAGCATTATTCATTGTCACAATTTCTCGAATTTAAAACAACTGCATGTGCCCGCCCAAGACCAGTCCTATTGGAGGTCCTATGTTCAGCAGTGGACGTCTTGCGGCTGAGATGATGATGAAGGAAAGTTGCAAAGCTTTCGCGATACATTTTAATAAGGTAAATATTATGATGTAAAATACTCCGATTTTATCAGTCTGCTCGCATGACACTGCATTCCATATTCGTTATTAAAAGTTGAAATTAACTTTGCAACACCATCATCCACCGACAGTTTTAACCGAGTTCCGAGAGAATTCATGATATAATCGAAATTGAATATGTAAAAGACTCTGGATTGATCTTAGCCCCGTATTCAAATATAAGCCTTGAGTCGAGATTGAAACAATTGAATTACAATTGTAGAACGTATGTTTATTTTCGGAAAATAAAATCTTTTCATAAGTTCCCGTTAGCATTTATTCAAGTCAGGATAAACATATTGCAAGAGTCTAGAAGAAACGCCCTCTCAAATTAATGACATAGCATGCACAACGATTAATTGGCATACATAGAACGACATTAATACGACACCTAGACCACGCTTCAAATGATTTCATGAAACATCTTTTATCTAATCATAAATCTGATAACGCAATTTAGTATTGTATCTAATTCAATATAATGTTACTCATCGTATTCGTTTTTTGAACTAAATGGCATTTTACTTAAAGACTTTGTGTAGAACAACTAAATTTAAATACTTTTTGGGATATAAAAGATTCAAAGTTTATAATAATCGATCTGCAATACATAAAATATAGCGGAACATGATCAAAGAGTCACTATGGCCTATTTCTTGTTTTTTTTTTTTGCTTTCCGTCCGATCAATTATGTTGGATTTGAATGCATTCTATAAATATTTATTAAATAAATGTATATGATGTTATGTGTAGGTTTGTGATTATAAACTTATAAGCGATAAAGATCTTTAGGAAAAAACTTACGCGAGAAAATATAAAATTTTCGGGAATGTTAACGAGTGTGTAGCTTTATACAAAATCAATGATCCCAATGCATATTACTAATACCTTGAATTATAATTATAGATAAGCAACGGTATCGTTTAATCAACTGTCCATAACATAGGTAGGTAGGTACCTTTCAATGTTTTGAACAAAAGCTTATAAAAATGTTTACAGGAATAATGTCCTTTTTTTTTACTTTGTATAGACTTGTGAATGACCACAATCTCACTATGTTAAGTGATGATGTGGCCGAAGGTGGTAAGCACACAAAGCCCAGAAGGCTCTCAAGTGCAGCTGCCGGAACACACCATAAGGTGTTTGGCGATAGATTTTCATTTTGAGGATGGTAGCCAGCCAGGCGGGTACTACAAAGTACCCTACAATATATCGTGCTATGGTTTCCTCACGATGTTTTCCTTCACCGAAAGATCATTGTAGGATTCGTAGGATTAGAACTCATAGATTGTTACGGAAACACTGTCAATCTTAGAAAATCACGAGTATACTAATTTTTATTATGAAATTCCAGTAATAATATGCAATACCACAAATTGTTGAAATACTCAATATCGTAGCGCAGAGGGAAAACGTAATGGGAAGCTCATTCCACGACCTAATAGTCCGCAGTAGGAACGTCCAACTGAATCGTTGTGTGCACTATCGAGGCGGCTCGAGGATAAGAAGATGAGCTCCACATCGCCGGCGAGCTGTTCGATGGCACCAGGTCAAAGAGTTCTGGAGAATACTCCCTTACTATAAAAAAACAGGAACCCAAAACCCGACTAAAGCTTGTTTATTGTAATTCGTAATAAGAACATATTTCCCGATTGGCACGTGAGAGTACAATTGATATAACAAGCATTATTATTATTTTTAATGATCCAGTTTTAACAATATGCTTGCGAGAAATTCATGTATAACCATAAGAATTGGCATTAATTCAATGCAAACAATAATAACATCAAATGTTATAGTGACATGCACTAGTTTGACTTGACTAGTCACATCACATGTACCTAGTTAGGGTCGTTGCCCCGTCGGCCTTCAAAACACGCCTAAGACACTTCGCAATAAATTAAATCAATAGCTGTATTTTGTAAGAGACGTGAAATTGAAGACATTGCAATTAACGACATTACATTTACAAGAAATGAGCTAAAAAATATGGTTCGATAATTGGTTCATCTTATGTGGATTATACACGTTAGTACATAATATTTAGTCTGTGACTATACGAAATATATATTTAATTTATCGTAATTTTAGGAAAGGATATAGCAGCAATAAAGAAAATACTAAAAAATAGGTACCAAATAGGCTTTTAAAGTGGAAAAAAATGTTAAAGTTGAGGTCATTGTATCTAAATCCTACTCTATAAGGATAAGTTGTAAAAACTACCTACTTATTTCATCATGCAACGAGGCAAAGACAAACCAAGAAATTGTATTTGGGAACCATACCAGCAAACACCGTGAATGCAGGGTTCTTATTACGGTTTTCATTTCAATAAGTCTCGGAAACTAGGTTAGAAAAATCGAGAATGTGCTAAAGTGGGGGTTAACACGTATATCGGCTTAACAAGAAGCTTTCACCTTGACGCACCATCGTCATTGAAAACAAGACGAGTACAATAAATAATAATTAATAATATTACGAGAATGGAAAGGCAGCAGAGCTACCTCTGTTTAATGAGAAGTGACTGACTGCGAAGACATGCTACGAAATCCATAAAAAAAAAGATCTTTTATGTTCGCGTCGCTTTGTTAAGAATAGGTCTTTTATAAGATAAAATCCTTAAAGAAATAACAGAATTGCAAGTTTCTCTAGTTGGTATTATGCCTTCGCATCTATAATGTACGAAAATATTTGTTAAAAAGCAGACATAATAAATCCGCAAAGTTTAGGTTCATATTTATAATTTAGTTACAAGTAAGGATCTAACTATAAATCTTATTAAGTACAGCTACTGGAACACATAGGCGACGGATACGCCCCTAGGTATATGTTCCAGTAGCAATACAAAGCATCCTACCACCATTACCACCGTCTTATGGTTTCCTCACGATGTTTTCCTTCACCGAAAGCTCGAGCTCATTGCAGAATTTAAGCCCACGATTTTCGTCACTCTCACTGATCTATCGTCCTTAATTTTTGATGTGGGCCACGTACACAAAAAATTCGCCCCGAGACTCGCACAGAAAAATAACGATCGCGAGCGAGAAACTCGTCATTATCTTACCATAATATTTCTCGTAGTTAATTTCTATTTAAGAATAGTTATTTCAATTATTATTGGTTATTTCTAACGTGGGCTATATTACCGTAGATTTAGTCTAGAATGAAATTGGTTGAAAATTATTCATTTTAACTGTGAAAATACTGAAAATTCTCTTAGCTCTAATTAGATTAATTTTAGAAAAGTAAAATACGTTACTTTTACTTCGTACTCGATTACACCTACACAATTTCATATAAATCAGATGTGATATCCAAACTGGACACTTCGTTCCTATGTGAAAACAGGTGGACACTTAAGATTTAGAGCATGTTTAGGAATGAGAGAAAAAAAAAATATCTAGAATTTATACTACATACTATAATAATATACGAAGTATAACATCCTCTCTGATTTTGACTTAGACGTAAATTATACACCGCTTCTTTACCAGATTTTTGCACATAAAGTATGTGCACAATAAGTAAAGTTCATGTACAGAAGACAGTTGATACATGCAACTGATGCAACCAATATCATTACATAAGTCAAAAGTTTGAGTAACCATAAAATAGAAAAAAATAATAATTTAGTTAGGAGAACTGCAGCATTCAGGAAATATATTGTAGGAAAATTACCATGTCAAATAAGTTGATACCATCAATTAAAACATAATTAATGTATCCCTATTTAAATCAAAATTACATATTCATGTAAGTATGTTTATGTTATTATGAGTCACAAACTTGTTGACTCACATTTAACGTACTTTTGCCTTTGCAGTCCAGGCCAAAGTGTTGATTAATTAGTATAGAAAAGGATAACAGTCTTACACTGTCAATTAAATTATATAACTCATTGAGTATTGTATTCACAAAACATTATTATGAAAATTGAAGCCATTATGTTGATTTCCATAGATACAATTTGTATAAGAATTGTACTCTTACTTTCAGTCACTTTTATAATATTGAATATCAAATGGAATTCATGAAATAATCTTTCTGTATTCAAATCACTTTAAAAAATATATTTTCAGAGTTTTGGGAATGCGAGTCTGAAAAATATACAGAAAGAAAAGGTAGGCAGTATTTCTTACCAGATCCAGAATCTGAAGCGGCTGTGGTAGACGGTGTGTTATGCTTGCTTCCTCTGCCTTTACGTGATTTTTTGCTGGATGACATTGCACTTAGCGCATAGTCACTGTCACCTTCTGCTTCGATTTCAAGGCCAAATTCATCATCCTAATGAAAACAAGGGTTATAAATGTATTTGAATTAACCCTAATTAGTTCTGTTTTGAGATATTTAATATGTGATTATCTCCACAAGCTTGTGGTTCATTTGAGTGAGGTATAATATGATGGATATGGCTTCCTTTGATATATATTTTTTTAATTCATTCTAAAAATGTGAGGACCATGTCTTATCATGAAATGGTCAATATTCAGGATATAATATTTACTTATGTTATTTGTGCATCTGAAAAGTACACAAAGTGAGTCCCAGTCGAAGTTTGTTATCAAATTTCGGTGACTAGAAATAGGGTACAATCTAGCATAAATAAACTCTCAAATAAGGCACTTACATCCTCACTCTCATTCTTTCTCTTCTTCTTTTTCTTTCTGCCCTTTTTGTCTTCACCTCTGGCCTTTCTTTTCTTTCCCTTTTTCTTCTTTCTGCCATCTTCAGGAGAGTAATCTTCATCCTCCTAATAAATTATTAATACATAAACAAAATGATTTGTTTTCAACTCAAATGATTGATATTTGTTTAACTATTCTGAATGAATACATGAGCATGTTATGAGTATCATATTGCTGTAGGGACAGCATACACACAGCTGTATAGCAAATATTTACAAACATTATTTATCAAAGAAAATTGCAATAATTGTTGATAAACAATTCTTACCTTTGGTGGTGCTTCGTCACTTTCTCCAGAATTTTCGTTCTGACCCTCACCTTCCTCCACGTCCTCGTCGCCTGCAAGTTCAAATTAAACTGGTCAAACCTCCCACACCCTAGACACGCCTGCACACATCAGAGGAAACCCATGAGGAAGGAGCATTTAGCCAGGTGACCGCGCTCCCCGCGCTAAGGTCACTAATCCCTTTGTTTGGCGGCGTCCATTTTGTAAGTAGTAATGAGGGGATATCGCATGTTCTTTTCTGTCACAAACTGCCACTTAAAAATATTTACAACCACAAAACAACAAATACGCCATTGGAACATTCATAAACAGCTCCTTTGATAAAGCAGGCTTCGAGATACCATTGTTTTACAATGAAAAGGGAGCTCAAAACCCCAAAAATTTCTAAATTTTTAATTGCTTATACCGCAAGTAAACACATGATACCGCTATTCGCGGCTTACCTATGACATGCTAGCTAAATTGAACATTTACCTGCGAACGAGCCGTCTACTTCATCATCTGATGCCATTTAGATCACTATTTTAACACAACCTGTAATGAGATGGAAGATTTTGGTCTAGAAAAGATAAAGGACGCGCAGTTTTTGCGACAAATGGTAATTAATTCAGAAATTGATGCCGCCGTCACTACACGACTGGCAAGAATCGCTCTATCTCGCTCGTACGCATCGTACACACACACACACGGCATAAAAAAAAGAATTTTTTGAGTTACAATATATCAATAATCAAATTCTACCAAATTAGTGTATAACTTTCAGTGCATGTTTGTTTTCTTAAGCAATGTGAAAAATCTCCAAAATCTTTATAAATGTGAGAAAAGTGAACGAGATCTAAGTCACATTTAAATCCTTTTCATCCACGTGTGAAGGAACAGCTTTGGCTTTCTCCTTCAAGACCAATAGTTTAAATTTTCATAACTGCACTTGACTCGTGATTCCTGGAATTCTACTTATTCATACGTAGGTTTGAGATGCGTGTCTGATTTGCAAGACAAGGGGTTAAGCAATACCATAAACAAAGTTCAATTTTCGCACCTATCTCGAATGTTTAGTGATATATGTCAGCAGATCTTTATAATTTGTGACCATATAATTTAGTCCTTTTAGTTAGACTATCAAATCCGAGAAATTATAAATCCTTGTGACGTTTTTCATACAGCGATGACTTTGTACAAATGTATTGATTTTAAACAGCCAATGTAAAGAAAGAAAGAAAATTAAAAGTAATTCATTTTGAACTCACAAAAAATTACAGCATATGACTAAATTACAGCTGCATTATTACAAGGTGTTATTTTTTTTACGTTTTTTGACTGCAATGTCACTATGGTAAGACGTGATGATGACTGACGGTGGTAACTATACAAACCTGAAGGAACTGGCTTTCAAGTGCAAAAAATGTTTATGTGTATCATTCATTGCTTGACGTGCCTAGACAAGAAATTTTGACACCTGTCAAAAGGAGTTTCTTATATTGAAGGAGTATGACTTTTACCCATCTTAAATGAAAAAATACTACCATTTCAAAACTATATCTGGCAATATTTCAATGCGACAACCAAGGTGTCAACTTTCGAAAACAAATTTTTCAATGTTGCCAGTTACATACACCTACTAATGGTCCATTGATACCATAAAATATGTTGACTAATGTTAACAAGCTTTTTCTCAATGTCGTCAGTAGATCATTGGTTCTTCTATACACGCTGTCTTAGACCGAGTGGACGAGTGGTGGAATAGGAGGATTTATTACCTCTTCAAAATATTTTTACAATAAAATTGCCCTGCCGCAATAACTTTAAAGCAGACAACAAAAAATAAAAGTATCTACTAACTACTTTTTTATTTTTGAATAAAGATTTAAAATGTATTTTTTTTTGAGATTTTTAACACGTTTCCCAAGGCAAAAAAAAAGTACTCGATACTTAGTAGTATCAATACTTTTGATCCGATACTTTTATCGGTATCGATACTTTTGATACGATACTTGGCATCGAGTAGGTATCGATACTTTTGATACGATGCTTGGTATCGAGTAGGTATCGATACTTTTGAAAATTTGCGGAAATTTACCCTACCGATGTCCGATAATATCCATACGTATCGCGTATCTTCTTTGAGCATTATTTCAATCCTTTTTCGATTACAACTTTTATTCGATTGCAATTTTTACAGCCGTCGTGGGTTTTTTTAATTTTGTTTTTATTTTAATACCCGCGACGGAACGGAGACCGTATATGCGTTTGAAGTGAGAGTCTCATATGTACAAATGTACTCTGTGGGTGAGGATGTTTGATTTAGATAGAACTCGCAGATTAATTGTCTGTGGAGATTGTTATTCCTTAAGCGGTTATTACACTATCCTATTTTATAGAAACTCAAAATTGTAAACAATTTAGGACGTAGTACGGTTGGCACCTTTCAATCGCACTAAATCGGAATCTAACTACGATTTAACTTTCAGATTTCCTAATTAGATTTTTTACAAATAGGATTGTGTAATAACCGCTTTAATAATTTATAATTGTTTTTAGTATAAAGTTAATAAAGTTTATAATATAATATTTTCACATTATTATCAAAATATAAACAATTACTACTAAAAAGGAAGACCGTCACCAAATGGGAGCGTACCCAGAATGCTGGCTGCATTTCCACGTTGGATAGCTAAGCTTATACGTTGACCGAAATAAAAGCCAGCGTTCCGGTCACGCGTGTGTTCCTTTAACCGCTACGTCAAGTCCGTATTAAGGTTCCGTACCCAAAGTGAAAAACGGGACCCTATTACTAAGACTTGTTGCTGTCTGTCCGTCCGACTGTCTGTCACCAGGCTGTATCTCAAGAACCGCGATAGCTAGACAGTTGAAATTTATGTATTTTTGTTGCCACTATAACAACAAATACTAAAAACAAAACAAAATAAAATAAATATTTAATTATAGGGAGCTCCCATACAACAAACGTGAATAGGCAAATATGCCAGCCACACGTAGTCCTCTAAACACAAGCGCGCTAACTATCAACCAATACGGACGGACAAGTAATTCAATTTGATTTATGTGAATTTTGTTTTATGTATTCAGCTCCATGTGTGGATGGTTTTATCGCCTATTTGCGCGTACGTCAAACACGTCACTTCGCAAGTTCCCGCCAAAAAGTCCTCTTCTAGTCCAAATATTATTCTCTTTGGACCAAGGAGAATACAATCATTCATTCATTACGTACGTAGTCTGTGGAGTGCGAGTGAGTAGTTCCCCCCCGTCAACCCTGCCCAAAGAACACTATTACGAGCTTTTACTCTGTCTGTCGGTCAGTGTGGCCAGAAGGTTACATTTTATACATTTTTCGTAACTTTTGACCCCCTCGCGTAACATGTAATTTTTATATGTAAGGCAATTTTCGTAACTTTGAGAACAACGAGACTTGTAAAACTAGATTTAGTTAGTTAACGAACGCATCCGAATTGAACGCACCTACAACTGGCGCGTGTAAAAAGTATTTCTCTACATAATACTCCATATTACACTCAAAGATGGTTCTGAATGGAACGCGCCATCACAAAATGAAACGTATCCTTTGACGTAACGGATAGATTAAAACTTGATTTTGAGCGTGTGCGCGCAGGTTTTCTACTTCGCAAGTTCGCGCCGTTCGCGGTTTCGTAGCTACTTAGCTAGAAAAAGCTAATTAACAATGCTAATTGTGATTTGTTTTGTTTCGTTGTGTTATTGTTTGTTGTTGTACATTTATTGTTTGGTAAGTAAGTTTAGCGTTAAAGTTTTTCAAATTACCGTGATACTAATACGTGTGCCTATCTTAAATTAAATGAAAATGAAATTAAATGAAATATTCTTTATTGTATTCATCATATACATACATAAGTAGAAATGACAAATAAAATAAAAGAGAATACAATCTAGGCGGCCTTATCGCTTAAGCGATCTCTTCCAGGCAACCTTTGGGTAAGAGGAAATAAATAAAATAGTGACAGGTGGAGCAACTACCTACAAAATTTATAAAACAAATACATTAAAATATAATATATAAAATAAACAAATACTACACATAATAACACTTAGAAACATATAAAATACATAACTACATAACATAAATATAGATATGTAAATAAAATAACATACTAATAAATAAAAGAAAATAAAAAGATCAAAGAGAGTGATAATAGGAGAATATTTGCGACTTAAAAGTTTCAATAGTCTGAGCTTGTCTAATGACTTGAGGTAGAGATTTCCAAAGGCGAACAGCTTACACAGTGAAAGACTGACTAAAAGTATGGGAACTGTGTGAGGGAGTTTTGAGGCGAAGTTCAGAAGACTTACGAAGACCGTGATGCTGGGAGCTATGGTATTCGAAGTGTTCCTTAAGATAAGAAAGAGCTTTGGGATTAAATAAAATAGTATGTAAGGTTGAAAGCATGTATTCATAATTACCAATTGATAATGATACGATAGTATGAGCGAGCATCTTATATGTATTTTGAATAACTTTTTGACTCTGACCATTCCGAAATTAAAAGTAAGAAAGTTCCGTAAAAGATTTAGATTCTTATCGTCAAGGCTCGAAGAGCCGTACTATGCTATATACTATCCATTAGTCAACCAAATACCTTTTTCAGAAACCTCTGGCTAAAACTTGCAAGCGAAAAATTACTGGCCCTGCTGCTGCCATCAATTTGCCTCCGACCTCCGAACCCAAAAACACGTAAATTAAAAAAAAAAAACAATATTGTAACTTTTGCAGCAAAAATTAAACATTTCAAGAAACGTAACGTAACATACGACAAAGCGTACGACTCAACAAAACTCTGTATAGTTTATTGTCTATAGTAGCATAGCAACACCAAAACGACCCAATACCGACTGATAAAGCTGGGAATACACGTCAGATTTTTTCATCCGGCGAACATTCAATACAATTCCGTCCGACTATTGAATCGGACGTGTATTGTATGTTCAAACAAAGTAATGGCTCTAACGCCTTCCGATAGTCTGATCAGACTATCGGATGAAAAAATCTGACGTGTATTCCCAGCCTATATCCTCATTGGCGTGCGTAGCATAGCATCTCTCCTTAGTCTGTGGCCCTTACTTACTCAATGTTGTTGATATATTAATATTATACATTTGGTTAAATTTTATATTTGTGATATTTGCATTTAGTTGTAGTGCATATAGGATAGGAATATGAATGCACTACTAAATTATGGAACATCATCATCGAGTGAAACAGAGGAAGAAACTGAAAGAGAAGAGTAAGTAATATTTAGTTCCATTCCATCTCATTGATTGAGGCCAGTAGCACAGGCTGTAGCAAAATTGATTACGAAATGTTTTCTTACTTCCAGAACTACAGAATGTGCAAAGCCCAAATTACCAAAACCAGCCCTCGGTGAAAGCAGCCTTCAAACTTCAGTGTTTTCTAACCCATTTGTAGAAGCTGAATTAGCCAAAGCAGCAATTCTGGAGAAACATGTTAAAATGGTATATGTTGACTTTCAATTACCTAAATAAACTTATTTGTATGAATAACAGATCAGGTTGGAACTGTACTGCCTACTCCATCAGATTCAATAATAGGACTAGTTAACATTTTATGTTCCTGCTCTGTAACAATGCTTTGAATTATATGAAAACATAATTTTTTGCAAATAATCTGTGATTAGGCCTTTGGCCGTCTATCTCTAGTTTTCTTATACAATTCTGAGCTAAAATCTTCCATTACTCTTGACAACTGTAGGAAAACTTAATATTGAATTGTGCATACAATCGTCAAGTACATAGGCGATGACTGTAAGGTTCCAGGTAAAGACAACACACACATGATTAATGGGAAGAAGATATGCTGGAATTATAGAAAGGGACGGTGCCGATTTGGACACAATTGCAAGTATGCACATGACTCCGACATACAGAAGACTTCCGAAGAACTAGATGCTGAGAAACAGGTGAATAGAATTAAAAAATAATAAATAAAAAACAAGTAATTGCACATTTCTATTTCCCAATATATTTTTACCATGTTAGCTTGTTTGACAACAATCTCACTATGATGTTGTGGCTGAAGGTGTAAACCACACAATATCTAGACAAGCCTAGTTTCCTATAAATATTATTTTGTGAGTTCTTTTATCACATTTTATTAGCCCACACTGGGCTAGTTGTATATATTGATATTATCTATTCTGATATTTTCTACAATTAAAAAAATACTGATTTATTTAAGGCACAAATCATCATCATAAAACTCTTTTTGGGTTTTTATATTAATACTAGCTGTCACCCGAGGTTTCACCCAATTCTCAGACCTACCGAATATACACAAAAAAAAAACAAAATAATCGGCAGACAAACTCTATGACATGAAATTTTATATATTAGATTTAGTTAGTACAAAGCAATTTCTTCCAGTTAGTTTAATTCTCTGATTCTTTCTTATTTCAGAAACTGAAGTCTGTAGTATGTGAAAGCGCCGGCACAATGACTTCAGCACCACCACCTCAAGTTGACTTAATATCGCCGACAGATGATGCTGTATGGGAAGGGGGTGCTGATAAAAAAAAACTGAAGAGGCCTGGATTGAGTCAAGGCCTGGTTCCAGGGAAGAAAGTGATCAAAATGTACAAAGAACAAAAGCTAAGGGATTCTATTAGAAAATAAACATTATTATTGTTAGGTTATTACTTGGTTTTATTTTCCCTACAAATACACTGGTGTGGGCTAATTCAACTGTCTACCAAACGCTTAGGTCCATGTTAGGTTTCTAATCAATTAATTAAACAATGAGTTAGGATGAAAAGGCTTCCAATTTTTGCAATGGTATTGAGCCTTGAATTTGTTCAATATGTAATAGGAAAAATGACAGAGGTGACGAAATGTAGTAATCAAACAAAATTTTCGCTGGCGCATTTTTTCTTTAATCAGAAACAATGCAGAAGTTATAGACATGCAATTTCAAGATTATTACGTCCAAAAAGCTAACAGTCGTAGCACCAAAAAATATACACATTCAAGTTGAAAAGTACTCTAATTTCTGTCAGTGATAATAATCTGCGTAATCACTTTAAATTGGCGTTAAACATGTATCGTTTTTGGTACAGACTATAATAAAACTACAGTTGGCATGTACCGCCAACATTTGCTTAGCTCTCAATTGCTCCATTATAATAGCACAGCCATTACCAATGCTTCAGTGGACCTTTGCCAAACATTCCAATAGCTTCATTGCTATTTAACAATCTGTCATTGATGTTATACACTTCCTAAAATCATAATATTCTAACGGTGGCTTAAAATACTTTTGTAAAATTACATTAATGATCTTGTCATAAATAAGTACTAAGTTTCCTTCGTTAAATAAATTAATGTGACATTGCAACAACAACAATTTTACATCGAATTCATAGTTCTATGTCACAAATTTCATTTTATTTTTCAATCAAAAATATATTTTTATATTCCATGCATAAAGGCCACTAAATATAAAATATAGGGGACCTTAGACACTCAAACATTATTATATTTTGCAATAAGTTGATTTGTTTTCGTTTACAAGCTGCTGTATACTTTACAAGTTCATTTTATTTGGACCCCTAACAAATAAGATCTACTGTTACGAGACAACATCGAGATTTAACATTAAAATCTACATTGAAACAAAAAATAAACATCCAATTAGCAAATTCAGTGTTGTCAAACAGTATTTAAAACAAATCGAGTCTATCAATGAAATGCTATTAAGTTATAAAATAGAAACTAATTTATTAGTTATGATAATCTAATCATACTGCAACAATACTTAATTTTATATTATTGCAATTCATTAAATAGATACATGTGAGTGTGTAATAAAATGTACATTTTGTGAAGGCACAAACAATATAAAACCACATTATTTTTGGTGTATTCAATTATTTCATTAACTATAATATGCTATGATATTTTCACATAAGTATGCATTTTTCTAGTACGTAAAATATAGTTGAGTTATTCTACAAAAATAGATTTTATTTGGCAATTTATACACTATATGAATAAATACAAAATACAATATCATGTATAAGTACAGATCAAGGTACAGTGTTACATGATTTGCAATTAATAAAATACTATCCCTGCAAGTAATAAGACCTTAATATTATTTTACAAACAATTTGGTGTTTTAATGAAGTTACAAAGTGGAATTTTTATAGAAAAGTCTAGTTACATGAATTCAATATATTTGTTTTATATCTTAACAGCAACCTTGGGAATCTTTGGTGATCCGAGATCCATTCTATGGCTATTTTTGAAGTTGTCCAACTCAGCGTTATGGGCGTCACCGTTTCGGATGGTGGGTTTCTTACTGTGACCGTTCATGTCATGGTGACCGTTCATTTTAGCGTTGCGGTTCTCATGTTTGTCACCGTAACCGTTCACTTTGTCACCATGCCCGTTCGTGTGGCCGTTACATTTCCCACCGTGACCATTGACTTTGACTTCGTGGCTATGCCCTGATGAACCAAAAAAAAAAACTTCTTTTAGCCCCATACGCTAATCGTCTCGTAAAACACTGGCGCAATTGCTTTATTCACAAAAAAAACTATTATTAATGTCCATAAACAAAAAATATGGCTTGATTAGTAATGTTAGTCCGTATTAGTGGAATCATCAGACGAATATAATATATCAGAACACTTATGTCCGAGTAATACCGGTCGTGAATCTGCAAAATTACGTGTCGTCTTATTATATTTTACGATTGCCGACTACAGGCTTACTACAACACAATACATTTACTTTACAGTGCACGACAATTAAAAACGTAAAGATTGCAAGAAACTAATAAATTTAATTTATTATAGAACTACCATCTAAAAGGGTGTCTATACTATTCTATGACTATCACACAATTACGCCAGTGTTTTACATCATATAAAATTATCACACATGCATATAATATTAGAGATAGCTTTAGGTAAGTTAGGGTTAGTTTATAAATTATCTAACAATGATTGATTTATTTTAGACTCTATTGGAACATAAAAAATAAATAGGAAATTTTGAATTCTCGGCACTGAAATCATTGGCTCATTTATTCAAATTCTTTGATTACTCAAAAAGTATTTCTACATTCTTATCTTATACATCACGATTATATTTATAACATTTGGCAACAAAAAATCTGTTCCAATATAGTCTAAAACGTCGAATGATTTCTATTATACAGGATGATTTTGTTATCACTGGCAATACTTGCAGGGGTGGAAGTACTCATCAATGTGAACAACTTTTATTATAGGGCTAACTCTGATATCGCGTAAAATAAAACGGTTGCTTCATACATTTTGGTCGAGTATGAACTTTTGTATGGAACAGCTGATAATTTTTTCATGATTTGACAGTTAGTCCCATAATAAAAGTTGTTCATTTTGATGAGTACTTCCACCCTTGCAAGTATTGCCAGTGACTAAAAAATCATCCTGTATAAATATCTAGAGGAAATAAAGTAAAACTGATTTTATAACGCCGGTCGGGTTATCTTCGTTTTCCGAGGCACAAATCACAGAAATATGGTTGCAAATGAGGGTGAGCGAGACAGATAGCATACAGACTGACATTATAAAATTAATTACACTGTTGTTACTCTTACCGTTGCAATCGGTACCCGCATAGTACCTTTTTGAGGTCTTCCAGTCTTCCTTCAATGATAAATTGTACATTGAATATGCAGGGTCTCCGGTCACCTCTTTCTCAATAGTTAGGAACTTCGGCAACGATGCTAACAGCGCTTTTTCATCATAAGCAGCACTATACGTTTCGAGAAGTAACAATCCCCGGCATCTGAAAATTATTTAGAGGTATTATTACAAAATTATCGAGAAACAATAAATTATGCTAATAAACTACGACTAATCTGACTTCTAAAGTGCTTATAACATTATTTAGTACGCAGATATATCATAGGATAAATAAATAAATAAAGCAAAGGAAAACCACCATTATTACAAAGCATATAGATACGTAAACATAATAATCGGATAATTAAATCACCTGGGATGAGTAGGCTGCCTGTAAATGTCCAACTGGTAGTACTGATTGTTGTAAATGAAACAGCGACGTTTCTTGAATATAGTGAAATGCGCGTCGTCACGTTGCGGTAGAATATTCAAGTAATCCCTATGCGTGAGTTGCGTGCGCACTTCAACGGACTGCCCATTAGTCGGGTGGAACTTCCGCAGAGTATGGATATACGACCAGTGGCCTTTCTGGCCTCTCTTACGTAGCCTTACTTGGGCTTTACGTAAATCGCTCTGCAAGTAATTATGTACGACATCGAAGTCTTGGAACGCTGGGAATTCCGAGTCGGGTAGCAGCGGTGATTTGACGAGGAACTTGCGTTTTTTGGAGTTGACATTGAGGCGGTCGCCGGTGTCGATACCTATCTTTTGACACACGCAGGCTATCAGGCGGTTCATCTTCTTGTCGAAGTCTGTCGAGTTGTCGATGACATCGAAGTACGGATGACCTATCCACGCCGCTGCTGCGTTGTAGTCGAGCTCTCGGGCTAGTTCTACGCCTTCTGAGCGACACGCGTGTTCCTGTTAATAATAATATTACGGGAAGTTAGTAATTAATTAATAAACAAGTATGCGCATTAGTAGCGTTCCGTAGTCGGTAGGATGTGGTACAGTCTAACATCTATGACTGAACATATCAATTAGAGAAAAATATAATTGGAATTCTAAAACTACCCTCCCTTCACTTGTAGCTTATATATCCATAATATCTTTTGTATATGCCAAATTTCAAGGCTTTAACCAAAATCTCTTTTGTAGGTTTTGATGCGAGTGAGTGTGTATCAAAAAGTTTCAAAATCTTTGCACTATGTAGGATCCTAAATAACTCATATAAATTCCAAGCAACTTTGGCGAAACAAAAGTTATGGAGGTGAGAAAAAGT
The DNA here is from genome assembly GCA_951216915.1 of Tetheella fluctuosa. Classification (NCBI taxonomy): domain Eukaryota; kingdom Metazoa; phylum Arthropoda; class Insecta; order Lepidoptera; family Drepanidae; genus Tetheella; species Tetheella fluctuosa. The sequence continues at coordinate 11,437,973 of OX578218.1, forward strand.
ACTCAAATGGGTACTGGCAGTTGCTTTCTCTCGAACTTGACCTGACACACTGTCGTGTATCTCGATAATAATGACTAAACGATCTAGATAGGTAAAGAGCGACATAATTTATCACCCACTTGACGTCAAGACAAGACATTAAACATAGGTATGGAGTTTTACATGAATATTAATTAAATTAATTGAGGAAAAACACCTTTGCTCTATATACCACAGACTTAATAAGTTTTTTCCGCCAGGAAGTTTTTTATACGATATAGATAAGATATATAGGTCATTTTACATCTGTATTACCCAAAAGCTACCTACTCACGTGGAAAGTATCTGTTTCATCATGATAATACGATAACGTCAATTATTTTCATAACCTTGAAATTTTATAAACAAATATTCGAATCATATTGCGAAATTGATCAATCACCAGGTAAGTCAATCATTGATAGTGTTATCAATGGCTTATGCCAACCGAAAACACTTCAATGCCATAGACAATAATTGAATTGAAAGTGTTGCAGTTCATTACTAAGGTCTCGCCTCAACTGCGTCCCACAGTGGAACGAATGTATGGGAGAGGTTGGACATAGGCATTTCGGAAAAAAAAAAAATCGAATTTTGAAAAACTAATAATGCCATCGTTTTTAATTATCAAATGCCTTCAAAACTTGTTCTTACAAATTTCTTTCTACCTCTCGTATTTCGGGAGTTTTTTGAGAAAATGTGAAATTTTACTATGAAAATTACTGTATCGAGCTCTCTGCTACCTGATTCCGGCCTTGTTTCAAATTGTGGTCTTTACTATCAAAAACTACATTTACTGCTAAGACACATGGTGCGCCAAACGTGCACCTTCTGACTTATAGGTTGATGTTTTTTTTACTGAATTGAGCTCTCTGCCTCCTGAATCTGGTACTGTTTTAAGTTTTAGTCTTTGCTATCATACTAAAACTAAATGCAGCTCTTGGTGTGTGTATTATGATAGTAAAGACTACAACTTAAAACAGTACCAGATTCAGGAGGCAGAGAGCTCAATTCAGTAAAAAAAACATCAACCTATAAGTCAGAAGGTGCATGTTTGGCGCACCATGTATCTTAGCAGTAAATGTAGCTTTTGCTATGCGTATTATGATAGTAAAGACCACAACATGAAACAAGGCCGGAATCAGGCAGCAGAGAGCTCGATACAGTCATTTTCATAGTAAAATTTCACATTTTCACAAAAAACTCCCGAATTCGAGAGATAGAAAGAAATTTGTAAAAACAAGTTTTGAAGGCATTTGTTAATTAAAAACGATGGCGTTATTAGTTTTTCAAAATTCGACTTCTTTTTCCGAAATGCCTATGTCCAACCTCTCCCATACATTCGTTCCACTGTGCGTCCGAGGAAAAGTCGGCGGGAGGCTGAGTAGGTATATTATATCATATTTATGGGGGTCACAATAATTAATGGAAAGGAAATAAGATTAAGGTCAAATATAATTTCAATATTGTTAAATATTAAATTACTAGCTTCGGCACCGCGGTTTCACTCGTGTTCCGTAAATAAAATATATATTATGTGTTAATCCAGAACATATTCTATGTGTGTCCCAAATTTCATAAAATTATGCCATTTCGGAACTAAACTGTAACAAACACACACACAAACTTTAGCATTTATATTAGTATAAGAGAATAAAATTATAAACTGTTAGTTTTGAGAACTAACTGCCATATTATGGGTCGCACACTTCCCTGAGATATGTGCGAGGGCGATGGCTGCCACATGCGTCATACTTGTGAACAGGTGCTGCTTGTGGGGACTGGTCTGCTTAAATTTGCTATCTATTTATTTATTAATTAAGTTCATGTTGTTTCTTTTCATTTTTTAAGCTATTGTATAGCTTTTATCGCGGGATTCGGGGTAGGAGCGCGGCGACCGAATCAAGAAATTTCGTAACGAAAAAACCTAACACCTCCCCTGTTTGTGAGAAGGTAGATAGGTGTATAGGTATCTATTAATATCAAAGAAAAAAAAAATTATAATTGCATAAGTTGATAAAAATGCTATGCAATAGCTTTACCGCAGCAGTCCCCGAGTGCCACACGTATTTTTTTTGTTATAACACACATAATATATTCAATGTGATTAGATTAATGATTTAATGTAATAAATCTTAGTTGGTTTTGAAAAGAGTAATTGCCGAGTTTCTTGCCGGCTCTTCTCAGTAAATGCAACCTTACGACCAGACTATTCATAAGTGCTTGTGAAGACCTATTTGAATAAAAAATAATAAAAAAATATACGCGTCGACTTGAGAACCTCCGTTTTTTCTCGGTTAAAAATATTTTCATTTTATGAAGTTAAATAAGTAATTTGAGATTTTATAAAAAAAAGTCAATACAAATACAAAAATTATCTAATCGATCGATCGATTCTAGACCTAGTAACTTGTACATTTACATTTCTCAATAACCACAACATAAGACAACAAACTCTACTTGACGTAAGTACATTGTCATATGACATTAAACACGTGCAGTCAAGGGAATAAGCATAAAAGGGTTTAGTTACAATATAATGATATTGCAATCTTTTCCATTCGCGTCACGTTTCCTATCACGTTTTACACAATAAGCTAAAATACACAGTATACCGCGAGGTAGCTATATAAACTGTATAGCTATTAAATAATGATCAACTTTTAATTATATTAGTTATTATCACTTCCACTCGTCTTGATAATAAATAAAATATTTTTAAAATTAAAAAATACATGTCACAACCTGGATTACACATTATTTATGACGTTTAAGAATGTCACAGGAAATATACCCTTATTGCTTAGGCATTAGGTTTATTTTTAATTAACATAATTATCGTCCCGGAAAAAAATGTGTTCTCTATGGAACACGGGTAAAGGTAAGATTACTTTTCACACTAAAAAAAAAACAAGAATACCAAAAACATTTCCTTATCTTCACTAAGTATATACGTCAAAAAGCATTAATATTATACTATCTACGTACTTAATATTTCAACGATTAGTGATTGAAGATGTTATTTACAAATTGTACACTTTTGGATTGTGAACCTTATCACGCACGCATAAGAACCAATATATCATTCAATAAATATATACACGAGTAGACAGACACTTGTATCTATTCCACTGTGTACATGTGTACGATAAATTAAAGTGGAAGTAGTTACCTACCACTAATTGTTATTATTCCTGAGTTCAATAAGAAACGTTTATACGAAATAAATTTTACTATTTTGGCCTGTCATGATCCACCCGCATGAAATCACCCATCCGCAAGTAAAGGGTTATCCACTCATTACGCCACACCTAAAACCTCTTTTTGGTTACTAAATCAAAACTTCTTTTTTATACAATAGTGAAATGAGTCATTGATTTACATGGGGCTCGATTTCAATCAATTTGAGTTCAGATTTTTGACAACGATAAATAGTTGAATCAGACTGATAAAGAAATAATATAATTTATTTATCCATGGATATAGGTGGACAACATTGTGCCTACCATTTAAAACTTAAGATTTACTTTTGATTTTATTTTATTACTACATGCGACATGATATAATTAAAATGTAACCATTAGTATCGCCCGCCACTAAATATAAATAAGGCTTGTACACACTCGTAAATTTCACACTGGCCTACATAAACTCCTAACTCCACTACTGCGATCCCGTATTACAATACATATACGTACGTAATACGATAACTCGTTTACCTTATCGATTATAAATTCGAATCATTTATGGAAACACTGATACATAATATGCAAAGCCTCAGACCGTCTCGACCCGTATTTGCAAAGTTCATTGACCGTACAGTAGAAGATTTTGAAAGCTAATAATAGACGGTGACTAGATTTTACTAGGTATATATTGTGTCGGATTTTTGCTTCTATAGCACGATGCAGGTGCTGTGATGTCACGCTCAATTTATCTTAGTTATATACACAATAAGGTGGCCTAGTATTTTTAGTAAGAAAACGTTCGAAATCATTCTAGATGAGTCTAATAATAATCTACCAATAAAAATGTATGAAATATATTATCAACACAAATACTTCAAAGTCAAAGCCATTTATTCAGTTTAGGCCCTAGGAGGGCACTTATGAAGGTCGAATTTACTGAAGTTACCACCGGTTCGGAAATCAGCCTTCATCTGAGAAGAACCGACAAGAAACTCAGCAACGTTACATTTTTTTTATATTATTCAATATAAATTTTCCATTTTTAGGGTTCCGTAGCCAAATGGCAAAAAACGGAACCCTTATAGATTCGTCATGTCTGTCTGTCTGTCTGTCCGTCCGTATGTCACAGCCACTTTTTTCTTCAGAGTCCGACTCGCACTTGGCCGGTTTTTTCAAGTATTAACTGCCAAACAAGAAATAGTTTTAAAAGATAAACATAGCCCCCCCCACCCCCCCCCCTCTTACAGATATCCAATGACCCCACTCACCTCTGTAGAGTAAAAGTCCTCGGCACCATTAGCTGCAGACACCATATGCACGATGTGATTGTATCGATTGTCGCGCAGCTCCACGCTGTTCCAGTTGTTAGCCGAAAGCATCGCCTCCCATTTCTCCTTTGATATAACTGGAATGGGAAATTGTGTTTTGTTACAAATTACGAATTAATATCATGGAACATACTTCACTCACAACCATCCGAATCCGAGCACTATGATATACCTAGTATTTCTATAATCATCATAATTGTTACTTAATTAGGACAAACAGAAAACAGACATGTTTGTGGACCTGTGGTAATGTGCGTTCACGTAACAGGCGGAATTTCGTACAATGACCCCGTCAATACTAGTCTCTGTCTCTTGCGTATTACGGTCGCGCTCGAATGACGTCGCTCACAAGATCTGTGCGTCACTATCTAACATCGCGATATTCGCATTCGCATTATTACCTAAGTACCTACCTTTCCGCTGAAGTCGGATTTGGTTTAGCATCTACTCTTTCAACATCGTTTCATTACCTATATAACATCGTCACCAAATACAAAGGGAAATATATACCCTCGATGAGCGTGACGTAATAGTATATGGGCAGGCCCATCACGGTATCATATCGTGTAATCGTCTTTTAAAATGACGATGATCGATAACAGTCGATTCACAATTTTTATATTAGTACGTAAGTACCATTTTATGTTGCATTAATTTATATTCAAATACATTTTGAAAGCGATACGAAATTAAAACGACTGTTCGATAAAATGCCTTGATACATATGTGCATGTAAGATAAATATATATCATATTAAGTTACATCGTTACAAGATAATAATATTATTTATCAGTCAGCTTGTTTCTGATTCCAGTAATAGAATATCAAAGCTTAAATTCACATCACAAAGGTCAACTACTACTGCAGGTACCCTTATTTAATCCCATTGTTAACACGTGAGGCACATACATAAGTATTGAGGAAATGCATATTTTCATTCTGTTGTACTAGGTAGTACCCAAATTTAATCACTTGGACAAGTCTTTTTTGGGAGCAATGACAGTTATTTTGTACTAGTTTCACATACATTCCCGTGGAATCTAATGTTATCCCGGTATAAAATCCTATGTTTTATTCTAGGGTGTACATAACCTATGCGCCAAATTTCATCTAAATCTGTTCAGCTATTAGGTACGGCTTAATTGAGTAACACCCAAACATTTATGACATTATGTGAAATAGCAAATGAAATTATCCATGTTAGTCCTAAAAAACATTTTAGTCCAAAGTTTAAAAAAGAGACAGTATTTTAGGACAGTAAGTGTCAAGAACATAGCAGTTTCTTTTACTAGGTCTCCACAGTCTCTACATTGTAGACTTGAGGAGAGAAAATTCAACATTAGGTATCCAATTAGAATAGTTTTTTTTTTATTTGACAGTATATATCAATTTCTAAATCTATTACATGCTTATACTAAAATTATTATTAATTATACTGCCAACAAAAGGCAACCGCTCAGCAATATAGTTGCGGTATAAATAAACCCACAACGCTGATTTTCAGCGGCAACTTTAAATTACTACATTAGACATTTAAAAAGGTCTGTCAATACAAGTGCACTCAGAAATTATGGTCAACCTATAATGAACTGTCAACCTCGAATACTGCATCATCAAATAAGTAATAGGTACTTACATGCACTGGCGTCCATCGCCCCCCTATCGCATATAATAAGACAGTTCCTCTGGCTCGTCCTTCCAAGTTCAAAAAACGTATTCTCTATTTGAACCATCGTCTTCAGAAGGTTCTCTTGGAATTTCGTCGCTGTAACAATGACATAACGGTTGTTAATTCACATGACGCTAATTTATAGACAAATAACAACGTTTATAGGGTGGGTTCTAAATAAATCAGATAACATGTTTTATAGCAATATATAAAAAAAAACTTGATAAAAAAATCACGTTGTTGGATGAGGTAATTAATGCTAATGCGTATTATTTCCTTGAAACGTAAAATTTTCATGGTATTTTTTTTTCAAATGGCTTACATATTTCAGCATAGAAAGCAGCATTTGAAAGATCTGACCAAATACTGGTTTGGAAGGTTGCTTTTACTGAGACTCCCCGCGTGTTATAATTACACTTTTTTTAGGTAACCAAAACTGGATATTTTATTGCAATTAGCATCCTTATCTATACTTCTATACTCTATACTAATATACTAATGATATTATAAAGAGGAGAGATTTGTATGTAAGTATGTTTGTAACGAATTGGCTCAAAAAGTACTGGACCGATTTTAAAAATTCTTTCACCGTTAAAAAGCTACATCTTCACCGAGTAACATAGGCTATATTTTATCCCGGGAACACGGGAAACAGCGCGGAAAAGCTATCTTGAATAAGAAACCAAGGCAGTCAAATTATTTGGGCCTCTAAAATATGTCACTTTACTACATAATGACTCAAATATAAGCGACATATATTTTTACTACTATAATAAAGGAGTAGAGTTATTTTGTTTGTTTAAAGGCGCTAATCTCTGGAACTACCAGTCGGATTTGAAATATTCTTTTTGCATTTGATAATCCAATTCTTAAGGAAGGTTATAGGCTATTTTTTATCCCGGGAATGCGGGTGAAACCGCGGGGAACAGCTAGTATTTTTATAACTGTTATATTATTCTTGGTTTGTCCGAATTACGATTAGGTAGACTATTTGCATCCGAGCTTAATATAATACGAAGCTGTATCTTTGTAATACAAAATAACACAAACATGATTTATAATATGAGGGATAATACCAGGGATATATTACCACATTTCACCAACATTTATCATTATTACTGCCATCGCTTGAGTGCGGAAATCTTCCGAGCGGTTTGAAGCAAATATTCCTATTTGGTCGAGTCATAAATCACAACAAACTTGCAAATTACTTTGTACATAAAAGATATGAATAACGGTACGAATATTGATGTATCACATGACACTTTATGACCTAGCAAATCTACTAGGGATGATGCATAATGCATGTATTTCCGAGGTACTACAGATAGATAAGATGCTCAAGATTCATAATTCGTACTAATATTATAAATGCGAAAGTAACTCTGTCTGTCACCTTTTCACACCTAAACCGCTGAACCGATCGCGATGAAATTTGGTACGCTATGGTATGGAGAGGGACATAGGCTACTTATTCTTTTCGGAAACGCGGGTGAAACCGTGGGGGACAACTAGTAATAAATAACTGATGAAAGACAAGTGGTTCAAACAAAAAAAGTCATGAAGTGCGGATGATAACCGATTCAATGTCGACTGAACAAAGACAACATTATATCAATTAACTTTCTTACTAACCGAGTCCACTAAGGACCGGTTCAACCAGTTGTCTTTGTTATGTATGATCAATTAACATACGCTATCCATATGAGTCACTAGCTGCCCGCCCCGCGGTTTCACCCGCGATCCCCTATTAACCCCCTTAGGGGTTGAATTTTGAGACAATTTCCTTACTAAAAATCCCAAAATAAACCAATTTCTAAATCAGTCAATTTGTTTATGTGAGGCCACGAACTTTTCGATCCACTCTCGTAATTTAGTCCGCCATTAAATACTAATTGATGTCTCTGAATAGGTATGGCACTATGTCAAGTATTGTCAATATCCTCTAAAATCTAAATAATAGTAGTCTATAAACAAAAAATAAATATAGATGCTATCGCACTTAACTGAATTATTTGGGGTGGTATTTACCTAGAATACCTACCGACCTAGCCTTCTACTAATTGCTTGATTGTGAAGACCTAGAATCTAATATTTCTTGACAATCTTGACACGTGACAAGTCATTTAGAACAAGTAAATTGAGGTCTAGTACGTCATGAAGGATTGTAAATATAGGAAAATAAGAAATGGTTTGGGATGCCTGCCAATAATTTCGTTTTGGTTCTACGAACTACAAAAGCTTTTGGCTTCAAAATTGCAACTGCAATGAATATTATATGTAAGTATGTATTGTCATTTGCTCAAAATAAGAGAATGACTCATTCTGTGAAACCTTTGTAACAAGACATCACTGCAATCTTGAAGCAAAAGTTAGCTTCAAAAACTCTGTTATTTTAAAATCTCAGAACAAATAATAACCTTCGTATAATTGATAAAAAAAGCTATTTACTATTACCCTATGAGTTAGTAAGAAAATTGTTTGGAATAACATAGACTAGCTAACATCGCAATTTGTAGCTTAGACATAATATAAGTTGACTGTCATATAAAAGCATTCGTCTAGTCATAATTTTAAACTCATAATGTTAGTCATGAGCAAGAATAATAAATATTATGTGTAATTGTCAGGGAATCAAAACTGCTTCCAGCGGATGTAACGTTAAAACATTTTTTTTTTTAATGAATAAAACACGCTTCAGTAACTTTGTACAAGTAAATAACACTATAGAAAGATGTAGCTACATACATTTTGTCTATAGCTATTTGATCACAAAGGAAAAGGAGCAAAATGTCAACACTAATTACGATACTATTTTAACATGAAAATCTGTCGGTACTCAAATTGAATATTTGTCTGCTAATTACACGAATAAAATGAATACTAATGAAACGTACCATACGGTAAGAGATTGACAATTTGGCAAGTGAGAAGGTGACAAAATGGTCACTCATATTACTTATCAACATGTTACCATAAGAACACATGACGTGACGTAAGTGGACGCGGCAAGCACATTATCACAAACAAATCACAGTTAATGACCGACGCGTATCTACGATACCCGTGACATCTCACGCCCAATGCCAAAATTTACGAATGCCGACAATTTTTACAAAGAAACTGTTTTATAAGTCAAGTCACGAATGAAAGAATCACTTGTTCTTATTCTTATAGCTATGAACACTGTAAGAAATTAAACAAACGCCGTGTGAAATACAGATTATTAAAATTTCATGTTATTTGAACTTGAAGCAATTAGTTGGTAATGTTGGTAGAATAGGCTGTTCAATAAATTATGTACTTTAGATTTTTTTTTTAAGGAAACAAAGGCACTGAATTTGTTGTATCCTTAGATATTAATATCAATATTTAGCTATTAACATCTTTCCAACATCACTAGGCGTAAAATACCAGGTAAATCAATGCCATACCAGATAGATGATTCAGATCGGTAAATCACTCATCTATCGATCTCATACATGTTTCTAGGAGATTCCGACATCGCACGAGTAAATCACCAGGTAGTTATCGATCTCGTTTGGCGTTCGCAATACTACAGGACGCATTACTAATGCATAGCAACAATTAATTAGCAATACTAGATGTATCCTGTTTATGTAAAGCGACTCCGATTGTGGCCGAAGAGAAGCAACACTATCTCGAGTTCCACCGGTTTGTAATAGAATACGTGAACATATCACATGGGTGGTCTATAGAGTAATTGTTATAGTTTTATTTTTCAGCCTGATTCTTGATAAGACGGAGCGTCTGAAATGGCCACAGCAACAGGATATCCATGTTCAAAATATACAGTGACTAGTGACTTTTTTCTTATCTGTCGTTTCAAGATCAGTTCCTATATTTTAATATTGTGCTATTTTATAAAGGCCAGAAGCTGATTGGCAGATGCCATGATAAAAGAAGGCCAGTGCCACGTTGCTTATTAAAAAAGAAGTTAAAATTATTTTCGCCGCGGCTGAGTCTGGGAGACGATGTGTGCGACATCCGCGATTGTCTCATTGCGTTTTATTTTCAGCCTCTTGCCAATGAACTCTTAATAGGCGGCAAAATGCACGTGTCTTATTTAACATTCATTTAAAACAAGTAGAAACCTAAAAAATCTAATAGAACCAGAACGAAGCTGAATGAAATCAAGTAACCAGATAATAGCAAAAGAGAAAAAAAAACGAGTTGAGCGGTAGACGTCAGCCGCGTAGACAATTTACGAGGCACCGAAAAAATGAAAACGAGGCTATAAATTCGAAATTATCATAATCTGGTATATACAATATTTGTATGTTTCTGAATAATTTGTCTGGTAATATTGTATACTCAGTGTTGAAACCTCTTAGTAGGACCAGGGGGGTTAATTTACTGCTACTACTACATTTACGGCTATTAGGCTTCATAATCTCAATTGAATTAAAAATAGTAAAACTGCCACTTGGAATTAACCCCCCAGGATTACTTTGTCGTTATAAATATGAATTGATAAGAAATTCTGTATCCATGAACCTGGTAAAAACATTATGGCATCCTAACTATTTGTATAGAGTAGCAAAATTCGATACCACTTATAAATACGCAGTAGATAGAGACATTTCAGATTGACAACGTCAGCTGTGACGTCAGTAGCACAACTTTACTCAAATTGCATTGAAACGGAAGCAATACGCAATTCCTACTTACCCCGTGTCAACAAATACAAATAAGGAAGTTAGATACAACGTTGAAAAAAAAAGCAATTTCCTTCTAGTAATAAAAAGTTTCCTGTATATTTTTCTACTGTAAATTCATTTACGCTACAATGGAATTGTAATGAAATCATTCTCTGTGTAATTGGATTCTCCAAGGTCGAGGTCTCTACTTTCCTATCAAGGACGGGCCTATATAAAACATTTACGACTTAACATACTTACTACTGTATATGTATTGTAAATAACGCGTATATAAGGGTAAGTGACATTCGAGGGGACTCCCATATCCCCTACAAATTTTTCTACATCTCGAATAAAAATGTTTATGTAATTTTCACGATCAGAATCGTTGTTTGCTGTTATTGCATTAAACTTTTACATGAAATCTTTATGAAAATGTATATTTAGCGTGTGTAATCTAGTTTCTACAGGCGAAACAATAAGTTTTATAGATATACTATGATTATTCCTATCAGTATCCCCAGCTCAAACTAGTTTGTTTGGTGAAACCAGACAACGCGGTGACGAAGGGTCACTCCTATCTACTGATAGACAAACCACTGAACAAGTTTCGTGGTGTCGATGACATTATGTAACATTTCAAAACGATACAGTCCAATTTAGCATGACAAATTATACAATAGATATAACATTAAGTTCAGTTGAAGCAATGAACGTAAAAGATAAGTTTGTAAACGCAGATAATGGGGAAGTCGAAGGCAGTTTATTATGATATCGCGTGTTTTCTTTCGATGTCAAAATTGTCAACTATCGTGCACCGTACAAATTTACATTATACATCGTCATTGGGTAGGAAATGATCGCAAACTCGTTAAGCAGAGCTAAAATAGAGCAACAACAATATTATCTTCATGCTGTGACTAAGGGAAATTATTCACTGCAACCTTCATATCTGAGCGGGAATTTACATAAGACTTAAACGGTAAACTTTAGTTTTATTCAAGCTAAACCGCGTTCACCACATAACCACAAAATCTTGCGCATTAAACTCATAGTTTATGACTTATATGTATATAGCGTATAACGTACGCAAGAAAGAAAGTGCTAAGTGTCAATTTTCATCGTAGGAACAATGTAGTTCGTGAGAATTTTTTTTACAATTCGCCGCGTATTTGGCAGACTCTTCTGATATACCTATTACATTTTTAACGGGTTATAAACCTCTTGACGTAAAATATCTCAAAAGAGTTTATATGCGGTAATTTTTTCAATGGCTATATTTAAGGCGCTGACAACAGCTAAAGTCTCTCTATTGCAACCCAACCTATATTAATCCTACTAAATGTACGGTATTGAAATTTAAATACACGATACTCAAGGATATAAATGACAAATTTATTAATCTCAAAACACGATTTCATTTCATTGCCTCGATAAAAAAAATTGCCAAACACAACTCTGAAAATCAAGGAATTCCCAAATTTATCCTATACATGAATGTATTTTTCGATGTGATATTTTACATTAATATTGTTCAAATAATTAGAAAATGATTTATTTCGTTAGTTTTTGGAATAAGGAATTTATTTGTACATAATTAATTATTTTTATAAATGTCGCTTACGTTATTAATTCGGAGCAGTTAGGGGGAGGAGTCAACATTATGCCACACTCTTCTGTCACGTTACTTGCGTATTTTGCTTTGCCCTCACTCGCATTCCGCGGCGATCCGCGTTGCTAGACGGACCTATACCAGTTTTTTTCCGAGCGCGCGGTTTCAACATTATCATCCATAAATGGGTAAAATATCTTTTAAAAAAAATGTGAAATGCCTGATGAATAAAGTAAGGTAGTAAGCAATTTATTTCACAGTGATTGACAATGATAAAAGTAAACAAATACTTGTGTTTGTCAAAGCGTCATATCACTGCCGCTAGATTGCAGTGTAATTTATGAATGTATTCAGCCTATTCACATTATAACTTTTTATCAAATTAAATGACAATATTTGGAGGGAAAATGAATTGCATTACATAACTTTTACAATATGATCTCGTCGTATTATTTCGCATAAAAAAGTATTCAAACTAAAGATTTACTTACCACAAAAAGGGCATAATAACTGATTAATTTTATAATCTTTCATGCATTGGGAATAAAATTTGTCGTGCCGCATCACTGACCGAGAAAGATTCTTATTTTCATCACGAAAGTCATGTCATTGTTAGCTCAGCGGTCCTGGTTATAGGTCAAGAACCTATAACTACTTGGATGTGTGTGTTCAAATCCATGTAATGTTATCATGTTTTATAATGAATGTAAAGTACCTGGATGATTGAGTTGTGCTAGTATTTAATACTTTTTATTTTGGTAAACAAAAGAAGGAACTTGAAAAAGAGGAAAATTAATGAATGAAACTGGAGACATCATCTGGATACGAACCATGGGCATCTGGTTTAAGGATCGCACGATCTCCCGCCTGAGCTATTAATTTCTTACAGTTAGTGGCGAAATTTACTTTCGTATTCTAATGAAAATGTAGCAGTTTCTCATTGATTGAAAACACGGTAAAACGACAAAATGAAACCTAGCTATATATTTTGAATTTTGTACAATTATGAGGCGAATTATTAAGTAAAATCTATATGGGTATCGTTTCCATGGTTTTCGGGGGTGCTTATTACGAATATATAACATATTTCGAGATCCAAGATGGTGGACGCGAATTAAAAAAAAAAAACAATATGGGTATCGTTTCCATGGTTTTCGGAGGTGCCGATTACGAATATATAACATATTTCGAGATTCAAGATGGCGGACGCGAATCATTAAATAAAATCTATATGGGAATCGTTTCTATGGTTTTCGGGGGTGCCGATTACGAATATATAACATATTTCGTGATTCAAGATGGCGGACGCGAATTATTAAATAACATCTATGTATAAGGGTATCGTTTCCATGGTTTTCGGGGGTGCTGATTACGAATATATCACATATTTCGTGATTCAAGATGGTGGACGCGAATTATTAAATAACATCTATGTACATGGGTATCGTTTCCATGGTTTTCGGGGGTGTTGATTACGAATATATAACATATTTCGTGATTCAAGATGGCGGACGCGAATTATTAAATAACATCTATGTATATGGGTATCGTTTCCATGGTTTTCAGGGGTGCCAATTACGAATATATAACATATTTCGAGATTCAAGATGGCGGACGTGAATTTTTAAATAAAATCAATATGGATATCGTTTTCATGGTTTTCAGGGGTGCCGATTACGAATATGGAGTAGTGATATCTCTGCGCGACCTAATTTAACTACTAGCAAACTATTATGTATTAGTATTTTAACGTACTGCCAAAAATTAGAAGACACTTTACAGACAACTTTTACAACGTTTGTTGGAAATAATATTAGAAGTCAATTATATCAACAGCTAAAGAACATTAATTTTAATACAAGACCATGGTCCTGCTTCCCGTCTGAATTTTTATTAAAATTATTTCTACGTATGAGAATTGACTACATCGTCAAATTCAACAATCGCAATCTGAAAATTAGTAAATCCAAATGTTGAAAATACCTTTCAGTTTCGCATTTGTAGTTTTTAAAAGAATAAGTATCTCAGTATTTTTTTTATTTTGGTATCCTATTATATTATTAAAAGGTCATAAACAATAAAAAATATGTTAGGTATTAGTTCTACATACACATACTACGAATAATGACGAATGTCTACACAAAAGCGGCATTTCGCGTGACTTCAAACGCGATAAACCACTGTATGACTTGTTACGCTGTGGTACTATTGTAAATAATGGTGTGAAAGATGAAAAAGTTACAAAAGTAGGATGAATCATATCGAAAAAAGTAATCAAACATAAGTCGCCAACAGGACTCGATCCGTGGACATCTAGTTCAAGGATCGCACGATCTCCCACCTGAGCTATTAATTACTTATTGATAGCGGCGAAATTTACTTTCGTATTCTAATGAAATTGTAGCAGTTTCTCATTGATTGAAAACACGGTAAAACGACGTTTTCTAAAAATGAAACCTAGCTATATATTTTGAATTTTGTACATTATTTTCTTCATTCATATTTCTTATTAAAAAACATTTATACATCCACACGGGCGACGCGAATATAAAATGATAAGAGAAGCGGTTTCATTAAAATTAGTAGGTACATACTATTGTAAATAATGGTGTGAAAGATGGAAATAAAATAGAAAAGTTACAAAACTAGGTTAAAATATATTGAGTAATTACATATTTATACTATCAATAAT
Source organism: Tetheella fluctuosa (assembly GCA_951216915.1). Taxonomy (NCBI): domain Eukaryota; kingdom Metazoa; phylum Arthropoda; class Insecta; order Lepidoptera; family Drepanidae; genus Tetheella; species Tetheella fluctuosa. Next base: position 11,453,141 of record OX578218.1, read on the forward strand.
AGCGCCATCTAGTTGTGTTAGTTTCATAGATATATTTGTACTTGTTTATTGTTTGGATGATGGCCGAAAAAGTGCACCGTTTTACCGCGTCTTCGTGTGTGGCGCTATGCTGTGCTATACGTGCTATATATATTGGGGATGTAGAGGGGCGTGGCTAAAATTTCAATTTCTCAAGGCCATTTAGCTGTTGTCAGCGCCTTAAGTAAATAATTCAGATTCGAAATATTGGCAACGTATACATGTGGACGTTGCCCAACACGCCTCCGATGACGTAAATCTATCTACAGGTTGATCTTCAAATCTTCTGCTTACGTCATCACAGGGTACATACATATACAATAGTGCTAGCTGGCTAATGACATAGGTATAGTCAATTATGGCAATGAATATCATCATTAACACTTCAAACGAAACAATCAATGAGCGTTTGCTAAATGTGATACCTATAAAAACGACGGAATTCTTAAAATAGATAATGTGTGCAAATTAAAATATGGTAATTGGCAAGTGACCAAAAATATACATAACGTACCTACTGTATATATGGAAGACGATCTAAAAACCACAAAGCATATTTAAAGTAAAACGTTACTATTAATATCTATCTAATGAAGAAATAAATTCGACGTAGCCTGTCCTAATTCCTAAGATTTCAAAGAGATTAGATTATTGAAAAGTATCAGAAATAATTGTGTTTATTGTAAAACTAATATAGATCAAAATTTTCAAAATGTGCCGATGAGGATACTGACATATACGTAAATGTTTAAATACTTTCAACACTGAGATCGTATGATTTATGCATCGACATGACATTTATAAACGAGACACGAGAGCCAAAATCGGTGTTCAATGAAGACAATATGACAACCACACCTACTAATGAGATCTCATTTAGCATAGAAATTATGATCCATACTGTAATCGATTTCAAATCTCAGGTGCCTATTTAGCGTAATATACGCACAGTGCAAGGAGGCGCTAAGTTTTATAGCGTGATGCTCATTTATGGTGACTCTTCAACTCACCACGGTCACCCTGGCTTGCTTGAGCAACGGCAGCGGCAGTGCAACGCTTGCATTCCTTCGGGCACAAATCGCCTGAAACACTCATCGAGGATTCCACTACAATGTTATAATCAAATATAACTCTCTTTTATGTCCACAAAACAAGTGTAATCATTAAATTCAAATACAATTGCTCTAGTTGTTGGCACAAAACTTCAATTACAAACGTCTAATCTAAAGAGAAATATTTAATGTGGAAAATAGATATCTGTGTCATTGAAACTCTCGTTTACCCTCGTTGAATAGAGTACAAAAGATATTGCGTAAGAACAAATTATAATACAAGGGCTCGGACAACCGAAACCATTCGATCTAAATTTCATGGCGAGACGTGAAAACATTTAAAGGTTGTAAAACGGGTGCGAGGTCAACGTGACCCCATCGACATCGTAGAAACTCTGGAAGTAGTGTTCGGTAATAACATTCTGATCGACCGAAGCTTTCAATCAATAATACATATTCTTGAAAGGACGTCCTGACCTTCAAAGTTATTGCCAGTGAAAGCTAGCAAAGTCAGTAACCTCTCATCAAGACTGGCTTTGTACACGTGTAAAGCTGTCTACTAAATGGATTGGTGATAAGATTACTTATATTCTAGCTAGATAGACCATTAGTGTAATTAAATGTAATGTGTACTGCAATGTTACACATGTCGATAATTGATAAACATTACCAGAAAGAAAATAACTCCAGACTAGCTCAAGTCTGCAGTCTGTACAAGGAAACAATTCGATGTTTCATCATGAAAATTGGTAATGGAAATCTTTGGCAAATTTATAAAACAAAATTTATTTACGCCAGTGATTTTTGCAAGTTTGTCTGGATTTCAAACATATCCAATCATTTGAAGAGCATATTGTTTTTAATAGACAACCGTAGTAAAATATCAATAATATGATTATGGGACTAAAGCGTTTTCAAACACAAGCTGCAGGGTAACAATTCAGATATGTAATGGACTCGTATGTAATGTAATATGGTCACATCACAATATTTTACATTTACAGAATTCACATTAAAGATTGACGTCAAAGTAAAGTGCACGTGATTTCTAAATACATTGTAGATAGCTTGATATACAATTGATAAGAATATGAATCTCAAAGGCGAAATGTAAATACGAAGTCGACCACGAGAAAATGTATACTGAAAATGCACGAATGTATTTCTTTTGAATGTAAACATACGAAACGTGAACGTTTGATGGTGAAAAACGACACTGCGCAAACGTTCGATGCTAACCATTGTCTCGCTCAAATATGGCAAGTTTTATTCGGTTTACACAAGTGTTGATGTGGATTGTCGATCAAGGTAATGTGATGGAAACATGATCGAAATCATCAACATAGCATGCGAATACAATTCAACAAAAATTAAATCTATGGGTATCAAGATCAGCTAACAAATATAACTATCGAGTCAAATATACCAAATGGTTAAGATAAAGCAACGGATCATTTAAATACATCGATACTGCAAAACATTGCGTCACAGAAAATAAATATCTGTTAAACAAATTGAAGTGCACACTCGAGAATGTTTTCTAGTGTTGGATGGTTGGGATCTAGATAGAATCGGTATCTATCAATTGTAATAAATGGAAACTGGTGATGTTACAAAGTAAAATTCAAATGAGCAATAAAATTAAATTAGCATCGTGACAATCCGACAGATAAATTGAAACTGTAGTAGACATATCACGTAAGATAAGAGCTGAGCAAAACTAACCATTATCTTGCAAACTTTTGAAAATTAATTATGCTAATGATGATGAATATGCAATTATTAATGCTCTGAAACATCAGTAACTTTGTTTAGAAATCGCAACTGTATGCCACATCATTTCCTAACATGGTACGTATCTCAATAAACATAATAGTAATAGATTGCCGTGAACGTGACCGTGAACTAGCTAATACGAGATACGTCAAAGAGCGTTCACGTGTCGACGGCTGCGAAGCCCCATAATCTAAGCACACGAGCCTCCCATCCTGCACAGGCATAATTCTATTTTTATAAGATTATACAAAGTAGTAAAATGAATTATTCAACGGGAAAATGAAGACCTTGCTTTTAATGGAGGAACAGTGCTATTAGCGTATATTTCAATTGAGCTCTAATATACTTAAATAATGAGTGCAAATCGAATAATTGTTTTATATTTATTTGTTATTGTTAATGTATAAGCATCGATAGATATGGCAGCGATTGAAAATCAGTACTGCCACCCGGTGTCGGGCTAGCTAGCTAGTCTTTTAATGAGTCGCCGACCAATTTTTCCCATAATACAACACCATTAGTATTTTTTAAGTTATATGTACTAGTTAAAATATTAAAATTGTATGCGTGACATTTTCATTCTTTCGTTCGTTAATATCACACAAAAAGCTACGAATTCAATATTTAAAACAAATAAAAGATCCGAGTAACCACGATAAAGATTCAGAAGTCAGCAAAACGGTCTACGCCGTGAAATCTTTAGAAACAAATATAAACTTGCCACGTGACAAAACACCAGAAATACATCGAGTAAACGTCTACAAACACATTTTATTCAATGTTACGCAACAATCAAATGGATTTTAACATTTTTAATGTGGATCTGGGATCGTTAGATACATAATGGACTTTAACACACTTTATTACGTCTTGGCAATGACTATTATTATGATATCGCCCTCCAAAATGACAACGTGGTTCGGAGACAAATTGGAACAAGTGTGAAAGACATTAGGTACTGTCCCGCGCGAAAGAACAAGTAAAGTACCGTGACGTGACATGTCACAAGGCAATGATAATGATGTTACAATAAAAATAGTTTATAGATTACCCTAACTATACAAAAACGTAAGCATTTTTGACTATTCAGGTAGCATTCGTACTCAAAGTAAACAAGAATAAAATGGAATAATCTATATTTTTGTTATTGTGACCAAAAATAAATGATCCTGCTAATTGCAAACAATTTCGCAACAGAATATGCAATTACCAATTTGGCAGGAGAAACATGGGAGTTACATCGACCTACCTCACGTGCTAGTAACGTCAGAATTGGTCACGCCTCTATTAAAGTAGGTTGATACGTGAAAATATTTTACAATGCGAATGAATATAGGTATTGTAGAGTGCAATCGAAATTTTATTCGCAGTTATATAAACTAAAGTCTGTAATAAATTATCAGGAGGTAGATTTATTTATGGATTTTAATCTTAATTTCTAAAATGTAGTGATAAATAATATAAAAAATATATCGTTCCAATATAAATTAATCGGTTTGGATTTACCTATAAATAACTAATATTATAACGCTGAAGAGTTTCTTTGTTTGTACGCGCTAATTTCAAGAACTATCTATCCGATTTGAAAAAAATATGTTTCCCTTCGATAGCCCGTTTATTGAGGGAGGTTATATTCTACTTTTTATCCGGGGAACGAAATGACACAATTGAAGAATGTTTTTTCGTAAAAAAAAATACAAGGGAACAAAAAAGAAGCTATTTTCGTCACAGTATAATGGTTGCAAGAATATGTGATTTAAGTTTTGGCAAGAGTCGACAGTAAACAATAAAACAAAACAACTAGCACGTAAGGTTTCCGGTCATTTTCTGTTATCGACTTGCCAATTTCAATAAAAACTTCATACATCAGCCTTTGCAAATATTAGAAAAATATAAACTGGAAAATTCTTAGTTAGATGTATAATTTATATTTTATAATCTATAATTAGTGTTAATTAACAGTACCGTGCGTATCATTATCAATTGTTTATACCTATTGTTACTTAGTTTCGTTAATTTAGATCTACGTCAATACATTTATTCTATGAATCGAAAATGTTTATACTTTGAACAATGTGGTTGACATTTCGCGACTTTCCTATTTGGATTCCTGATTTCCTTACCACTATTCTTCTTTTGTTTTAATCATAATGTTTTTAACGCCATATCATACTACTGTACTACCTGTAGTCATGTGCAAGGTGAGGTAATACAGTAATTATAAAGCACATCATATTTAAAGATTTTTTTAATCAATAATACTACTAATTTGTAATATTGAATCTATACCAATATTATAAAGCTGAAGAGCTTGTTTGTTTGTTTGAACGCGCTAATCTCAGGAACTACTGATTCGATTTGAAAAATTATTTCAGTGTTGGATAGCCCATTTATCGAGGAAGGCTATAGGCTACTTTTTATCCCGGGAAAACTCAAGATCCCTCGGGAACGCAGGTGGTAGATAGTTATTAATAAAGGCCAAGTGAAACATAGCATTGTTAGGTCCATTCATCCATTTGCTTAATTATAAGTGATCTACATAGATTTCTCATGAAAAATATATCATCATCATCATCATCATCTCAGCCACAAGATGTCCACTGCTGAACCTAGGCCTCCCATAAGGATCCCCAATAGGACCGAAAAATGTATAAAAATAATAATAAATATCTTGGGACATTCCTCACACACGGCCATCTAATCCCAAACTAGGCAGACTTGTACTATGGAAACCAGATAACTGATTTACTACTTTTATTTTTCTAAATAGATACTTTTATACATAATTACACCTAGACATGTTCATGCATACAAATTTTAATGTCTGTCCTGAGTGGGAATCGAAACCACAAACTCTGGCGTGATAGATAGGGTATCAACCACACCAACATGCCCGTCATATGGAAATGAAGTAAATGTTAAATACTAATATTTGACTCACCTTCATCCGGGGTGAGATCTGCAAATTTCACACCACCACTGTAAAAGAAAAATAGACACTGAAGTCATACATTTACACAATGAAATTACAATAAAAAGTAAAATCCATTACAGTATTTAAATGTAAAATTTTGGTACATAATGTTCATTCTATTGCACATAGAATCAACAAATGTATAGCAAAGTTTTCAAAAAATTCAAATAATACGATATTTTCACTGAGCATGTCAAGTAAAATCCAGTTTTTTATTTGTCATCAAAATAACTTGGAGTAAATAAACCATTTATTACCATTATTAAATAAGTAATTATTATGTATAAGATAAGAATATCATGATATTAATATAATAAACTAAAAACAAGAAATAGCTTGAGTTTTATTGATACATATAAGTAAAGAACATGACACCAAAATATATTAATTTCTTTTCGATTTACTACTTTAATTAAGATTGGAATTTATTTAATATTACTATAACTATTACACAACTAAAACTTTTGAACACTAGTGTACTAAAAGGCTACTTATCCATAAAAGTGTTGTAGGTAGTAAAATTAAATGGTAGATACAATCTTAGCTTTACTAATTAGCTACAGAAATGGAGGCTAACTTTTTTATGAAAATATAGTATATGTATAGGATTTAAGATTCTATTTAGTTTCAATTTAATCTACAAATTAAAAATCTGTAATGACCTTATACATGCTCAGTGTAAATTTGTGAAGGATTCACATCGTACCTGAGGAGGACGGTAGCCGTTTCCGGCACCCGGAACACCTGGAAATAAACACAACGTGGAACGGTGTCTTATTGGATCCCCATCAGGAGAAGCCACAACCACAGGGAAGCTCTTTTTGTTTCTTATTTTATATGATATGCAAATAAAGGGATAATCAAAATGTTTACAAATTACATTTTATTTGAATACCTTACATTCTAACCTCTAGTAAAAATTACCAGAAAAATCAATGAGAACAATTAGTAAAGCTATTGTGAGAAATTAGAAAAATAAGAGATGCAATCTATGTAATTTGAATTTGCTAATATGTCAGCGATAATTTTTATAAGAATTTATTCAATGAGAAATTTAGAAAGAGATATCAAACGACAACAATCGAAAAATTTATTCAAATATTACCTACTTACCTAGACATTTTCTTTATTAGGTTTATGAACAATCGAAAGAACAAAGCTTACCTTCCATCCCAAATTCTCGAAGAATGTACACAGACGAGACTGTCCCGTGGTTTTACCGCCACAGGGTCCTGTTAGAAAAATATAGATCAGCCACAATAATACCACTAATACCATCATACGTAGTCAACCCCACGTGTTGCTTTTCAACATTATCGTTGAGATTATAAAGATTTTTAATGTACACTATTTCGCCTTCGAGATAACTAACAATGTCATAAAAAAAATTATAAAGGACAGCTTTTGCGACATACAATAATTTTAAAATACTGAAGATAAAATAAATTCGACACTCACCTCCAGTCAATACCAGCTTGTAAACGATTCTTTGATTTTGATTCGCCATTTTTTAAGGTAAATAGATAATATAAATTAAAATTAAATTACACTACGAAGGATACTAAGCACATAAATATCATAAAAATGTTAAATTTACAAAAGTGTTAAAAAGAGCCATCACAGTTCAACACGCATCGCCCGTCAGGCGTGCGCTAAAGTGAAAGAACGAATGAGAATGATGAACCGAATGAATGAACAATGTCGACAAACGAACGGACCGAAGCGAGTAATTGATTTTTGACAAGAACAAGACCATAGAGAAAAAAAAAATAGCAAGGTCAATTTTAAAAAGAATACCTAATATATACCACAATATTGGGAACAAGAACTTCTTGATAATCCTGATACCAAAACATTGTGCGCGAGGTGAATTTCTCTATCTAATAGGCTGTCTGTAGCCATTGCTCATAATGATATTACTTGTACTGAGCATTGCCCTTTTACACTCAATACACGGTGGTCCAGTGGTCGAAACGATCAAGGGTACATACAGGTCTCGTAAGTGTAGCGCGCTCCGATTGGAGCAAAGTGCCCTTGGTCGTTTTGATCACTGGACCGTGTGAGTGAAGCTACGTGAAGAGTGCGTACTTCTTGACACCAACAATGTCATCTGCAACATCGGCAGCATTGTGCGTTTTCTTATTAATTAAGCCCGTCACAGACGTAGCTATAATACATATATATGCCGAGCTATCACACACGGGAGCTATACTATAATATATATTTTGCCCTCACTCTCGGTCTGCGGTCGTCCTTGCAAGCGCACGGCTTTAAAGCTTATTTTCTGTACAGGATGTTCAAATTTTGAAAAAACACTAATCAATATCACTATAATATAATATAATAGGTATATAACTATAATATAATAGGTAGGTACCTAAATGAATTCGAAAAGAGCACTACTTTTAGATCTAATTGAAAGTTCCTCGGAGGATGTTTCCAATGCTGTATTTAAAAATAATTTTATTATTCCACTAGCTTTTCCGCGTTTCACCCGCGTTCCCGGGATAAAATATAGCCTATGTTACTCGGTGAAAATGTAGCTTTCTAACGGTGAAAGAATTTTAAAAATCGGTCCAGTACTTTTTGAACCAATTCGTTACAAACATACTTACATACAAATCTTTCCTCTTTATAATATTATTAATATTAATATATTAATATTAATTAATTAATTAATAAAATAAATATATATTAGTATTAGTATAGATTTTTAGTTTCTTATGAGGGTGTACTATACACATCTGTTTACCCCCTAAAACCGTACAGGCGTGATGTTATGTTATGAAATGGCGAACCTTCTTTTTTTTGAAGTCAGTTAAAAAAATATATAAGAAGGAATGACACAATCATGCGAAACAGTAAGCTCTGAAGAATATGCTGTACATTCAAAATATATCGTAATATGTCTTACGATACCATAATATATATTAATATGCGATAATATATATTAATATGCGATAATATATATTAATATATATTAAGATGCAATTATATATATTACAGTATAGCTTGGTGACGTCACAGAAATATATATTATATATAGCTGCGTGTGTGGTATGGTACCACCATGGATTCGAATTCCGTGTCTATCGCTAAGTCAAAATTCAATGATCTTATATGTTATAATTAGGGCTCGGATAAATATGTAAACACATATTTTTTATTTGAATCATTTGCATTAATTATTTAGTTTTCTACATAAATAATGATGGTTTGAGCTGGAAAATGAGGTTTTTAGAATCCATTTTTTAGGGTTAAGACCATATTTTTAGAGTTTAATCACATTATTCCATATTTCCTATTTTTAGTACATAATCTAGTAAAAACTGCATAATTTTTGCTTTCACATTTGTTTTTGTATGGAATAGTCCAAGAGCTATGTAGCTTTTTCTGTACAAAAGTTAGACAAATTAATTTTTTTTCAATTATTTCATTAAAAAAGCAAGTTTTAATGATTTAATGTTCTATAAATATGCAAACAAGATATAATCATACACCACATTCATGATTTTCTGTATTATATCTCTCGATTGGAATGATTTAAAAAGCCTTTTAAATTTTCACCTTCACTCCTAGACTATTCGATACTCAGCCGTACAGTTGCGTACTAAAGTGTATCAGGGAATCGAGGGAATTCGAGGACAAAATAGCGACAGACTCTGAATTCAAATCCGTGATGGTGGTACCTACTACTTTGTATAAGTTTTAAAAACTTTGATCTTCATAATTTGCCCTTCTAGAGCCTAAACTGGATAAATGGCTTTAACTTTATTAGCTAATGAATGTACCTAAGGAGCAAAGCTAAGCTAAAGCGCCTCTGACCGGGCTGGTCGCCGTGGTTAGACACCCTAACTGCTACGAGTGATTATATACTCTTTACGTCATAGGTTGTGGATTCGATTCCTACCAAAAGCTCAAGGTGTTTGTGTCAACCAAACATACAGACTATCTGGGTGGGATCAACTGCTACAAGATATATAAAAAACATATAACATTTTATATTAAATTCCATCTTTAATTAAATTATTTCAAATGATTCATGTTACACCTAAGCTACTTATGTTTAGAATACACTGATGATTGTCATATTTCATAGCATTTGACCTTAGCACTGAAACATTAATTCGCGTGCAAACATGTTTTGTTTGTGTTTCTTTTTCAGGACACTTTTCCAATTGTAATACTAAAGCTGGTATTTGTTCCCAATATTTTCCCAAACAGCGATTTTTCCTCTCAACATAGCACTCTTTAAATTTTGACTGTTCTCCATCATCTGCAATAATTTAGTTCCATTACATAATATAACAATATAGTGTAGACCTATGGATGAGTTCCATTACATAATATAACAATATAGTGTAGACCTATGGATGAGTTCCCTTAAAATTTTACACTTTTTTTTAGATATGTTTAAATATATTTTCGACTTTATGTCAATGGGTTAAGGAATAATAAGATTTTTAGATCTGAATAAAAATAACATTTACCTTCAGGGTCATCTTGATCCACCCATCTTGTTTGTATATTCACACAAATTATACATAATTGTAACTCTCTGCATAAAAATCTGGCATAATTCACCATTGTATTCAAGTATGATAAACCTGTTGAATTTTTATAAATTTTGAGTAAGTAATAGTAATTATATAGGACTTCTAAAATAAAAGTTGTCAACATTCCATACATTATATACAGGGTGATTTGGAAGTTGTGATCAGAACATACTCTCCCCTAAAATATAGTAGTAACATGGCACATTTGGTACATTTGATTTTCTTCATTTATTTTGTCATAATGAAAACCAATTATTTACCCTGAGTAGTTCAAAATATGTCAATACTGGTATACTTTGAGCGGCTCTCCAGAGTGTTGTATAGGACAGTATGTTAGAACTGTGTAGTTGTTGGTTAGTACCCTTAGTACTTCTGAATAAAGTAGTTTCTGTTATGTATCTTAATCTTATTAAGTTTTAAGTTACCTTATGTATTCACTTTAACTTACCAACTTTACAACTATCACCAAGATATTGAAACATCAAAGATGGCAATGAATCTATTATAATTAATGATAAATTATCAATGACAAGTGTTTTGTTTTTCAAACTTTTAAATAAATTAATTACTTCTTCTAAAGTCCATGCATGAACAACTCTTATTTTAAACATTATTAGTGCCATATCCTGCAAAGGAATATCATATAAAGCAACTTCGCTGGAAGTACCTTGATGGTATAACCCAGGGGTGTCATACATCAATAATGAACACTGTGTCCATCCATAGGTTATATTTAAACAAAAGTTGCTGTTATGATTAAAATTGCACATAGTTTTGAAATTAGCTTACAAACTGTGGTTTAATGCATTTCCATTATACAAGAAATCTAATGTCAATCTGGATTTTAAAAAAATCCAATATTTTATTCTAGGGTATGATCTAACTATAGTTTCATTTAAAATCCATTCAGCCATAGCTTGGTAGTAACAACACATAATCTTAAACATTTATAATATAATGGTAGAATGGTAGAATTTACCTTGTGAGAATATTTATACTCATCCAAAATCTTTTGAATCCTGACTGCTGAGAAGTCACCTTTAGTGTTTATATACAGAATTGTGTTGTCTGTTGTTTTCACGCAATTAATGGCTATTTGGAAGCACAGTTGAGTTTTGCCGGCATCCGCAAGACCGCAGAGCTCTGTTATAAATCCAATAGGAATTCCACCACCTAACATGGCATCTAAACTGAAAATAGAGTTTTGACTTCAATGTTATTGGATAATTTGTTATAAAAAGATATATTTACTGAATTTTATATAGTGACTGTGAAATGAGACAGATGTTAATTTGAGACACAAGACTGGCTCAGATGAATCTGTCGAGCGATAGTATGCTGAGACAACCTTTGCTAGATTAGGATGACGACTTGAGAGGGTTCAGTGTGGTTTTATATCTTATTTACCTTTTTAAAGCCTTACTCATGAGTAGGTTCGATACCCAATACCTTCATGGACATTCAGAGCTTTCAGTTTTCATGTATGTAGGAAATCTAATTACTTATGTTTACCTTTCTATGCCAGTGATAAGAACTTTTTTGCTCGTTATAGCTTTTACCAATAAACTTGTCCCATTTATTAAAGGTGCTGAGTATTTTGTAAATATTTCATTTCTTGTAGCGATAATTTGTGTTATATTGAGTTTCGTTATTGTTGATAATTTCTCTACATCTTCGTGCAGAAACTCAAAAATTGACAAAATGCGGTTTTGGCTAAGAATTTTCAACACTTTATCAGTGAGATATGTAAATTCCCCTTGTTTTAGTTTCTGCATTTCCTAATAACTCGTAGTATCCCTTAGTAGTTTGTGTAATAAATAACCCCCCGTATTATTCTACTCTTTGAATAACCCAATATAAAAAGTACTATGTGAAATAACCTCAATGATATTCGGAAAAACGTCAATCAATCAGATAGACCAACCATAACAAAATATGGTCACAAGTTCACCACAAAGAAAAAAGAACAATTCAAATTCAAAAAAATTAATTTAGTGCTGCCAGCTTCGGTAAGCAATTTCGAACGGTAAGTTGTCAGAAAACTGAAAAGGGACTTATTTACCTGGGTCATGTAAAATTTCTCTTGAAAAGTCTACTAGTTTATAATTTTCGGAAGACTTATGACCTTACTATCATCCCTCAAAAGGACCGTACTTCATTTATTAGGACCTTATATACCTGATTTTTTTTTTATGTAATTACACCTGCATTCATTTGTAGAACCAAGTCTATACTAATGCGCATGCGCAAACTCCCGACTAAGTTGTCGTTTGTTTTCTAAAGTACAGCTTGTATATAGACAGTTTCCGGTAGAATTGCGTTGCCTCCATTTATCGATATAAGAGTTAAGCGTATTCCACACGACATAATGATTAGCAATAAAGCAATAAGTGTTCACATTGTTCACCCGATCCCTGAGATTGACTATGAGATTTAGCGCCGACTGCTCTGTACTTGTTACATTTTCATTTCCAATTCGTCTAAATTACCAATCAAATTGAGAATAAGCTTTGCTGCTAAACATAGACAAGATGGAAAGCATAGAAAAAGTAGAAGTTTCCGACGCCCGCCATTTCTGTTTGCTGTCAAAAGCGTTGTAATGTCGTGGAGTCGCGGTTGATTTTCGGTTTTTACGGCGTAATTTTCTAAGATATTGTTTTTAATTAGGTTTAATATTATTTTTCACAATGTCTAATATATCACTTGATAAAGAGACGTTTTATCGTCGCATGAAAAAGCTGTATGCGGCGTGGAAGGTTGGTTATTTTCCGTTGGTTCGGGAATGCTTTTTGAGACGTATATATTCAGAAGGTTTTTTGGTCTAATAAACAATTTACAGGCCGCAGCAGCTGATCCTAAGAGTGATGATGCATTCGCAAAGGTTGATTGCCTGGTGTCCTGTGTTGGAGTCGACGAAGATACCCTATACAGTAAATCAACAGCTCTGCAGGTTTGTATTGTTTTTTTTTGTTAGATTCCATGTGCTTTGTGAAATAACTAAACGTTAAACCTTTGATTATGTGGCGTAATTACTGTGATGCAGACACTACATTTAAGACTGTAAAATTTTAACTATATTCATGTTATTAGCTAAAATCATCAAGTCTTCCTTTTTTACATACAGATGAAGAAATGTTGAATGCTTATTAGACCTCTTATTAAAACTACTATGCTTTTGTCAGAGTCAATCAAGGATTGTTATGTCATATTCGAAACAGGATGTTTATTTATAAAAATATTATAAACAGTGCAAGTGCAGTTATAGAGTTCACTGTATTTGCGCCGATAACAGTTGGATAATTTTTCCACTTGTGAACAAGGTTTGGGCGCAAAATTTTGGGGAGGGTTACTTGCAGTATTTTGAACCCCTGATTTTTCTGAGATCATAGTTTTTGTTCAATGTATGTAGTTTGTGAAGTTCTTGTTCATCATAGTGCCCAGTACTGTACAGTTTACTGTACTGCATAGTTATTAGCTTAGAGTATACATAAGCAAGCTATAGAGTGTGCCTTACTAATTATGATCCGAAAGCACAAGTATGAACATAGAAGGGTCTCAAAAGGGGATGCGGGATGCATCTATAACATTTTTGCTTACAATCGGCACAATGGACTAGAGCGATCCTGTTACTCTATAGCTTTTATGTATACTCTAAGGTTGTTAGACTACAACCTTTCAGATGTTTTCATGTGGTTCTTGTCACATAAACCTACAAAATGTTACATTTTATTTTTGTTGTTCATGCCCTCACAAATGTATTTGTTAATTTTATAATCTCATTATATGTTAACTATGTTCTAGATACTCAAAGTTAACTATAGATGTAATTTTAGTAGCTTTCCATTGGACACTTTCTAACATTTTTATGTCTATATGACTTTTTCAATGTATGGACTATAAATTTGAAAGGCATACTAATAGTGGGTGAAGGTAATGTCTTATAGATTTTCAAAAATAATGTCTATTAGCAAGATTGTTTTATAATTTGTATCCATTTACATCATATTACACAATAATTGTATTACCTAAAAATTATGTGTTACCTTTGATGTGATGTACCTTGCCTTTCTTTTTGCTCTCTGCAGTAGTGATTACCTGGCCAATATTTAGTCAATGACTAGCTGTTCCCTTCAGTCACATTATTGGGATAAAAATATACTAGCTTTTTCTCTGTGATCCAAACACCGCCAAATTTCCAAAATTAAAAAAATATTTATTCAAATAGGGTTTAAATTTCGAAAATCCTTTTGATGCCTATACCGCATATGGAACCTGCTTGCCAAATTTTAAGTTTGTGGGTTCCTGAGATATTGTGCTTAGTGAGTGGTATTTCACTTTTTTATATGTAATTATAAGTGTATAGATTCATTAACAATTTGATTTGCTGATCCTTGTCTTTCTTTTTCATGGTCCATGTGGAGCACCAATGATGCCAACACTTAATTTATTATTACAATATGTTTTCATAAGTGCCTTATATAACTTTTCTTCATTTTAGACGTGGCTGTTTGGTTATGAGTTGCCAGACACAATAACAGTGCTAACTGAGCACACAATGTGTTTCCTTGCTAGCAAGAAGAAGATTGAGTTTTTAAGACAAATTGAAAATGGCAAAGATGAGTCTGACCTACCACCAGTGAAACTCCTTGTTAGAGATAGAGTAAGTAATAAAAACATATGGTAATGGGTAATATTCTAGATTTGCAGTTAATTAGTACAAGATTAACCACTGATTTTTCAGTGGCAAAATTGTCTTCAATGTTTTTTGCATGGCATGGAGATGGTAAAGGCGTGATTGTGACTAATCATTCAAAATTAAATATGTATGAGCGGAGCTACGTGGAAGCTTTACTATCGCGCGACACTCGCGCGTCAAAATATTATTGATATTTCCTCAAGTAATACAGGCTGTGTAATTGGGAGTGAGAAAATAAAATTTCAACAGGGAACCAACTTTAGAAAATATATTTAGAAATAATGATTAGGAGTATTTATTACCAGTGTGTTTATCATAAGAATAAAATCACTTGATCCATAATTATCTTGAAATATGAATATATAATATTAAGTTGGGCTTGATTAGTCTACAAGTGTTCACTGTATCCATGTAGTGAACTAAAAGCCGCGATCCTTTGAATAGAATTGTACTAACTTTGATATAATGGTTGTTTTATTTTATACATAATATTCTTTATAGACTGACAAAGACAAGGAAAATTTCAACAAACTCATTCAAGAGATAAAAAAATCTAAATCGGGAAAGAATCTCGGCACTTTCGCCAAAGACAACTACCCAGGAGAGTTCTGTGAGTGTTGGAAAAATGCAATGAAGGTGGAGAAATTTGAAAATGTTGATATAAGCTCATCTTTTGCCATCCTCATGGCTCCTAAGGAGGATCCCGAAATACTCACTGTGAAGAAAGCTTGTTTGGTCACAGTTGATGTGTTTACAAAATATTTGAAGGATCAAATTATGGAAATTATTGATTCTGACAAGGTGAGAAATTAATCATAATTAAAGTTGCTTTTCTCAATGTTTAACCACAAACACGTTTTTTTAACCACCTTCATTTTTTTAAATTAAAGTTCAAAAGTTATGATTATAATTTTTTCAACTACAGAAAGTAAAGCACTTAAAATTAGCTGAAGGAGTTGAAGCTGCAATATCAGACAAGAAATACGTCACAGGGGTCGACACTAGCCAAGTAGACATGTGTTATCCACCAATCATCCAATCTGGAGGCAACTACAGTCTCAAATTCAGTGCTGTCTCAGACAAAAATCATTTGCATTTCGGTGCTATAGTGTGCTCATTAGGTGCAAGATACAAATCATATTGCTCGAATATAGTTCGCACATTGCTGGTCAACCCTACGGACGAAGTTCAGAGCAATTATAATTTCCTTTTGAATGTGGAAGAGGAAGTTATGAAGACCCTTGTGGCTGGAGCGAAGTTGTCTGCAGTCTATGAAGCCGGCTTGGAATTGGCAAAGAAAGAGAAACCAGATTTAGTTGATAACCTTACAAAGACATTTGGGTAAGTTTTATTCGGTTTTATTAAAGGGGAGAGAGCCTGGTAATCTGTAATACAGGTCTTCCTAGTACAGACACCAGTCTCTCACAAAAGAATGTTACCTCAAAACTGTAATATTGTAATTGTCTATTTGTTGGATATCTACCTTTGTGAAAGAGAAATAAAGAAATTTATTATTATTCTGGAAAACTGAAAAATATGGCGACCTACTTTTCCTAACCGCATTGCGTCATCCTATAATAGTGATCGCTCATTAAGAGTTGATCTCTACTGGGATCCGTCCAACAGTATCAGCACAGGTATCTCGCTTTTACTTATTACTTGCAAAAGAGAGAGAGAGTGTGAAATGCGTAAGCGATCACGTATCGGAAGTCGTACGCATTTTGTTTACGTATTTTTTTTATTGGGCTCAGGCTTAATTAACTTCGTGATTTATTTTTAGTTTTGCGATGGGTATAGAATTCCGCGAGAGCTCAATCGTCATTGGACCCAAAACGTCAGTAGTAGCCAGAAAAGGCATGGTCTTCAACATAAACATTGGTTTGGCCAATCTTACAAATAGTGCTGCTACAGAAAAAGAAGGCAAAGTAAGTTTGATCTTTATTTCCAAAGAGTTAAGAAGTCATTTGTATTGCATCTTTATAGACATGCCTTATTCAAAGGTGGTACAGTGTTAATTAATTTTGATCTCTATGTTGGGACAGCCAAGTTTTGATTTTCAATTAATCGTTTCAGACATACGCCCTATTCATAGGTGACACAGTATTAGTAAATGAAGAACAGCCAGCGTCACTCCTCACGCAATCCAAGAAGAAAATTAAAAACATCGGTATTTTCTTGAAGGATGATGATGAAGATGAAGAAGAGGAGAAAGAAAACAAGACTGAAATACTTGGTGAGTGACAGTGAACTAAACAGTTATATCGTTTCTCAAAGACGTACATTCACTGGATAATGTTCACTTGAGTGAGATTCCACTGGTCCACTTCACAAGCGGCAAAAAGTCATATAAAAAAAAAATACATGATGCAATTTGACAAATGATATAAACTGAATAGCAGCTGTAAGTAATGCACATATGAGCAATACCCAATTTTCAATAAGGCTGTAAAATATTGGGTCTTGGTATGTTGTACAGATAAAAAAAAATTGAATTCAAATTATTGATTGTGTGATGGGTAAACACTATTGAACAAATTCTTTATTTAAATTTCGATTATAACCTGATTTGTAAGTGTCATATTCTCAAAGACTTTGTTCTATAGTAGTTCCCATATCTGACTTTCTGTTCATTATTAACTATTTTTTAACTTCATACAAACCCTACTTAATCTAGTTTTACTCTTTAGGGACTATGAACTACATCATGTCTGTTTTAAAATACTATTTTTATGATGATGGGATTTTAAGTATTTGTTATTTACATAATTTTATTTACTTACATGCAATCGTGGACGACAGAGAATGGAGGTGAGTTAAGTTTTCAATTGACAGCACTAATTGGGTGCGTGGAAAGTAGGACTATGTTGGACTATTAACTACTTTTCACGCCTTTGTTATGGCTATTTTATGTTTTTGAATGTTTTAATATTTTATTAAGAATGTGAGTATCAGCCAGAGTTTGTAAAGCCAGTTATAAAAAAATATATTTCAAAGATTAATTCAAGAATATTTAAATTTTTATGCATGTGCGGGAAATAAAGTATTTTGTCAGTTTATAAAACATAAAATAATAGTAAGCATGTGGTATAAAAATGCAACTCTTTACTCTGTTTCTAAATCCATCGTAATTACAGGCAGAGGTAAAAGAACAGCTGTAATAGAATCCAAACTTCGTACGGAGCATTCTTCAGAAGAGAAACGTAAGGAACATCAGCGGGAGTTAGCTATCACCCTTAATGAGAAAGCTAAGGAACGTTTGGCTAAACAGTCCAGTGGTAAAGAAGGCGAAAAGATTAGAAAAAGCACAGTTTCTTATAAAAATGTCACACAAATGCCACGGGAAAATGAAGTGAAAGAGCTCAAGTTGTATGTTGGTAAGTAACATAAAGTAATCTATGATAAATATGGGAAATTTACCACATTTACAACCAGTTTCTGAAAGCCCAATCAAAGTTAATGGCATTTGTTTTTTAATCCGAACATTCAGCTTGGAAATGATAGTATTTTAAAGTCGAATATGTATGATTTCGCAGATCGTAAATATGAAACAGTAATATTGCCGATATTCGGCGTGCCAGTACCATTCCATATTTCGACGATAAAGAACATTTCACAGTCCGTTGAAGGCGACTACACTTACCTTAGGATAAACTTTTTCCATCCCGGCGCTACCATGGGCAGAAACGAAGGCGGGAACTATTCACAACCTGATGCCACATTTGTTAAGGAAGTGTATGTATTAACGCCCTATTTTTAATCTGTATTTAACTTTAAAAAAATATCTGTAGAGGTCTCAAGACCAACTTGATCATTTAAATTAAATAAATAAATAAATAAAATAAATAAATATTCTGGGACATTATTCCTCACACACGGCCATCTGACCCCAAACTAAGCAGAGCTTGTGCTATGGAAGCCAGATAACTGATATACTACATATACTACTTTTCTTTTGTAAATACATACATATATAGATAATTACACCCAGACACAGGACAAACAGACATGTTCATGCACACAAATGTTTGTCCTGAGTGGGAATCGAACCCACGACCAGCGGCGTGATAGATAGGGTATCTTACCAACCACGCCAACCGGCCCGTCTCACCTACTTATATCAGACTTCATTGATGCTTTTAAATCACTCCAAAATGTTGTTAATTTAGATTTTTGCCTTTGTTTTGGTACCTATGTAATGTAAGTCTATGGAAACCAATCCAGTATTACCACAGAATAAGAAATAGTATTTTTCATTACAACAATTCAATTTATATAAGACATTATTTTAATATGAATTTTAAAAAATGCGGCTACTGGTTCACAACATAATCCGATTTATTTTCTAGAACATACCGAAGTACAAACACAAAAGAGCCGGGTGAAATATCACCGCCATCATCAAACCTCAACACCGGCTTTAGACTCATCAAAGAGGTCCAAAAGAAATTCAAAACAAGAGAAGCGGAAGAGAGGGAGAAAGAAGATTTAGTCAAACAGGACACCCTTGTAATCTCGCAGAGTAAAGGCAACCCTAAGCTAAAAGATCTGTATATAAGACCTAATATTGTCACAAAGAGAATGAGCGGGTCCCTAGAATCACATACAAATGGCTTTAGGTTTACTTCAGTGAGAGGTGATAAAGTGGACATACTGTATAACAATATAAAGAATGCATTCTTTATGCCCTGTGATGGGGAAATGATAATATTGTTGCATTTCCATTTGAAACATGCTATTATGTTTGGTAAGTTACATACTTAATGTGTGTGTGTTAAAATAAAAATTTGGAAACATTGCTCATTAGTTCCATCTCGCAATGGACAAAATCCCGTTGATCGAGTCTTGTATCAATAAATATTTACAGGCAAGAAGAAACATGTTGACGTTCAATTCTACACCGAAGTGGGTGAGATTACGACAGATTTGGGCAAACACCAGCACATGCACGACAGAGACGACCTGGCGGCCGAACAGAGCGAGAGGGAACTACGACACAAGCTGAAGGTCGCCTTCAAGAGCTTCTGTGAACGTGTTGAGAACATGACCAAGCAGGAGGTCGAGTTTGATACTCCTTTTAGGTGAGTTATTGAATAAGGCTTATGTTTATGTTGATTAGTGATGATTTGACCGAAGGTGGTCAGCCTAAAAGGTTACTGCTCTCAAGCGCAGCTGCCGTAACACACTTCACACCGGTGGGAACTATTGTTTTCTCTATGCTATTGTTTCCTCACTATTTTTTTTTTAGTCAAAAGCTTAAGCTGTTTGTGGATTCAAAACCATGGCCATAGTCACTCCCACTATCACCGCTTTATGCCCTTTTAAAAGTATCTGAAGCCAGTTGTCAACTTTGTTTATTAGTGCTCGAAGCCACTAGATGTTATATAACTTTTATTTCTTTTTACAGAGAATTAGGTTTCCCTGGTGCACCATTCAGAAGCACAGTCCTCCTTCAACCAACCTCCGGTGCCCTTGTCAACCTCACCGAATGGCCCCCATTCGTGATTGCCCTCGAAGACGTCGAGTTAGTCCATTTCGAAAGAGTACAGTTCCATCTTAAGAACTTCGACATGGTGTTTGTGTTTAAAGACTATGCAAAGAAGATTTCTATGGTCAATGCTGTCCCCATGAATATGCTGGATCATGTTAAGGAATGGTTGAAGTGAGTAGTCTTTCTGCTATTTTAGCTTGCTGGGTTTGTCATTATGGCTTAAAACTAATAGGTACCATACGTAAGCCCATTTAACATAAAAAAAAATGTAACTTCGCCTTGCATAAGTTTAATACAGTAATGTTCAAACAAAATGCGTATTTTTTTATTTTGTAGTTCCTTTCGTGTAAAATTCTTTAAAAACATGTAATCTTTCAGCTCATGCGACATTCGCTACTCAGAAGGTATCCAATCACTCAACTGGACGAAAGTAATGAAGACCATCACAGATGATATCGAGGGCTTCTTTGAGAATGGAGGCTGGTCATTCTTGGATCCGGAGTCTGACGAGGAGAATGCCGCAAATGTAAGTTTTATTTTTTTATAACAATAGTGATTCTTATGAAATGTATGAGTTCATTTGATTTAAAAGTATGTTTGACAGTGATTTCATTATATGTTTTTGTTTTGTGAGACATCATCATACTAATCTGATGGAGTAGGCGAGATTATGGGCATGTTCCGTTATACACTGCGAGCACTGTTCAGTACTCTTACTAGGGAGAAATTCGTTCCGTTATAGATGACAGTATACTGCCGCAGTATCCTAGGGAAATATATGACGTCATAAATCGTCGCCATTTTTGTACTGTGAGCACTGGCGTTTTCGAGGTAAGGTGCTCTCAGTGCTATGATCACGTGATAAACGGCGTCCAGAATGACAGTTTACATATACGTGGATGACACACAGTATACTGGACTGCGTTCCGTTTTAAACAGTACCCAGTATAGTTAACTATAAAGGAACGGCTTCTCAGTATACTAAATGACGTCACACCTTACAGTGATTGCAGTGTATATCGGAACATACCCTATAATTCCCTTTACATTTGGATTTTATCTTTGTATCTGTGTCCTGCAAATTTGTAACGCAATACTTGGTAAAGTGAACATAATAAGTACTTTGTTACAACAGGATGAAGAATCTGAGGAAGAAGACGATGCGTACGAGCCGACAGACGTTGAGTCGGAAGAGGAATCCGATGACGGCTCTGAATACGATTCAGAAGCCTCCGATGAGTCCGATGTGTCGGGAGATAGTGAAGGTAACTTAAAATACCTTTAATTTACATTTCATATCCAAGGTAGCATATTAGACCTACTAAAATGATTTTCATCAATCAGGAATCTCTATAAGTGGTTGTAGTTTGTTACTTGACGAATTCGCTTTTAAAACAATAAAATAATAATTCATTCAGGCGAAGACGAAGAAGAATCTGGCAAGGACTGGTCAGATTTGGAACGTGAAGCTGCTGAAGAGGATAAAAAGGACCGTATATACGACCGCGACGACTTCGATCGCAAACGTAAAGGAGGCACGACCGGTCGAGGCACCCAACGCAACTACGACTCCGATGAGGGACGCAACAAGAAAGGCAAACATGACAAGAGCTCACATAAGAGCTCCAGTTCAAACCATAAGAGTTCAAGTTCAAACCACAAGAGTTCTAGCTCGAATCATAAAAGTTCCAATCACAAGAGTCCCTCGAAACATAATAGCAGGTATATAATATAATATTGTTTCATAATTTGACTCTCCAAAAGTTATTTTTGAATTCCGATTAAAGTTAACTATTTAAGTACTAAAATATTTATAAAAAAAAATGAAAAATCTTTCATGAGAAGATATTTTAATACTGACAAAAGTCATCATAATCTATTTATTTTCTTTCCAGTCCATCTAAGAACCGCGACAAGCATCACAAATCCTCGCACAACGAGCGCGACCGCAAGGGCGACAAGAGCGACAGCAAAAACCATAAGTCGCATAGCAGCGATAAGAAGAGGCACTCCAACGATCACAAGTCGCATAAGCGCTCTAGAGACGACAGCAGGGAACACGGTCGCAGTCCGAAGAAAGCTAAGTGAGTATTTACAACTGTTTCTTTCATGTGTTAAAGCAGGGAACAAGGGATCTAGCAATAACTTTATTAACCAGGGGAATGCAGTGGCTTTTCAATATAGATGTGTAGCTAATTATGTGTTTAGAGCTATGTCGTACTAAGCTGTGTAAATAAAGTGATTCTATTGGTGGGTTGAAACATATCTCTCGCTTCTATCTTCGCATTTATATAAGCCATCCTTAGACTAGTTAACTGAGTACTAATCAAATGAAAGCCAATTATGTTGTCATTCGAAATTGAATCTTATTTCGAATGAATATGTCAGGATTTTGATCATTACTACAATTTCTCCACTTTGTTTCAGAAAATAAGCAGCTGATGAGCTATAATTTGAGTTTGTTTGGAGTCAAAACGGGTTTCAGTTGCCACGGCTCGCGTTAACGTTTTACTTAATTTTAGTTGTTTATCGTTTCACCCAACGTCCGTCTGCAGCGACATGTTCAAAATCAGGTCTGAATGTTTGTATGTATGTAGATTTAATTTGAATTCCAGTGAAAAAATGTATTTTAAATTATAATATGAAAAATAAATGTAAGAATTTATTATTTGTTTATTTCATTTATTCCTGTCGAGTTAGAGGAACTACGTTCGTAAGATAACAATGTTTATTGTTACTATTTGTAACCACAGAACAAAATAAATATAAATAAATTAATAAGTTTGCCGGTGCATTGCACAATAGCAAGACTTCGAATAACCAACTTTATTATTACCTAGACTTAGGTTCATATTATACAACGAGAATCAATTTGAATCGGGTCTCAAAAATAGATTGTGGTAATGGAAAATAAACCTTGTGTCATAATTCCAGGTGTCAAATTAAATTGTTTTAATCTCTACTCAAATACTATTTTGATCGTCGTTCTATAATTCGGACCTTGGTTCATTTATTCAATAAACTAGCTTAAGAATTCATTCAATAAATTACTGTAACTACGCTCTAAATACTGTTCTGTGACTAACAAAGAAAATCTCGTGATTGATTGATTTATTTACTTACAAGCGTTCTAAATAAATCACATAATTAAATTGTACATTATTTACATCAACAAAAAAATACTATATCTACATGCGTGTAGATTAATTAACAGTTTATAATTCTGTGTCTTGCGCTGCAACAATAGGTCCTCTAGGCAAGACGGTGATCCTCTTTTCTTGTAGTTTACCGACGTCTTGGGACTTCACAGCGTCTTTATGATCTTGCGTGTCGGTAGCACTCCAGTATTTCTTGTTGACCAACATCAGTAACATAAGCGCTGGTAAATGTATCAAAGAGAATCTGAACAGTTTCCTTGAACTACCGCTGTCTGATTTCTGGTAGAATTGATACGCTGAAAGGAAAATAACATGTTTTTACATAATACAAAAGTTGGGAACCTCGCCCATCGGAAGCTTCGAGGAATCTATACAATTATAGTTTTTTTGTTGTTGTAAATAAAGAATTGTTAGTTTAATACTAAGTTAAGTATCAAAAGTCAACTCTATTTTCATAGTGTTAGGGTTCAGAGTTTAAATAACTGATACATACCTAAGTACATAAAATAAATATTCAACGGTAGTGACTCCAATGCGAACCACGTGTTAGTTACATCAAGGTACGACGAAGCTAGACAAGTCCCGGTAATTATTCCCGTATGTCTAAGCGCTACTCTTCTGCATAAAGCTGAAAAAAAAAACAACGTAAAAGTTACCAATGAACTTGGGTTTGAGATTCTTTTGCAAAGTGGTTCCTTCAATAAGGTTAAGAGATCCTCGGTGACCTCGGTCAGTACAAGTAAGTTGACAAGCAGGCAGACGATCCACTTGATGGTAAGTGGTAATAACCGCTACCTAGATATTTGCAATACCAGTACGATTGCCAACCTTGATGATTCAAGTGTTAACGTGCATGGGAACATACCATAGTTTTTATTATTATTTATTATACTATTTTACCTGGAATATATCGAAAGTTTTACACATAAATTAATCTCACCAGGGTCAGTGACGGCCATCATCCTGTACCCTGCGCGTGAGTAGTCCGGTCTTAGGTTCCATGATAAGGCATTGAAGTGCGGGAACTGCCACGAGTACAATATTATTCCGAGTACTAGAGCCCCTGCGTCGAGACTGCCCGTGCATCCCGCCCAGCCCATTAGTGGAGGGATTGCACCGACTGAAAATAGAAAATTCTAACTATAATATTATAAATACGAATGTGAGTTTGTTTGTTACCTTTTCACGCCTAAACCGCTGAATCGATTGCGATGAAATTTGGTACGAAGATAGCCTATGGTATGGAGAAAGACATGGGCTAATTTTTTTTCTCGGAAACCACGGGGCCAGCTAGTATAATATATAGGTTTTTTATTACCACAGATATTGTTAGTGTTAAAATTACAAAGTGAAAGTAAGAAAAAATTGTGATTGTGGTGTTATATAGTATGTCGTGACGAAGAAACCATAACACGGTGGTCTTTGTAGTTACCTGTCTGTCTGGCTACCACCCTCAAGTTAAAAACTCGCTAAACCAAAGAGGTTTCTTACATTCTTACAGTTCATTCTAGGCTTTGTGTGCTTACCACCACTTCACTTCATAGTAAAAAAGAAACAGGCCACTTAATTTCGTAATCGATTTTTATGCTATGCCAAATATTCATCTGACTCCAAAATCTCAAGATAAGCTGTTTCGACTTACCAACAGATCCCAACCAAGTGTTAAGTATAGACATCCTCTTTAAGGGCGTGTAAACAGATGTGTACAGTATGAGGTTACCCGCGCCTAACGCTGCTGTCAACGGATTCACTCCGAAGTATAGGAGGCCTAGGCCTGTCGCACTCGTCATTGTTGCGAAGCCTATCGCGTGAGTTGGCCTGAATATAATATAAATAATATATAAGTGTATGTATATATTATTTAATAGGGTGTAATTATCTATATAAGTATACATTTACAAAAGAAAATTAGTATATACTAGCGGGCCCGACAGACGTTGTCCTGTCCAAACTCGATTACGACGCCATCTACCGGGTCCAATTGTATTTTCAAACCATCCAGGGACCCACTCATGTATACACACAAAATTACATCCAAATCGGTCCAGCCGTTTAGGAGGAGTTAGGTGACAAACACACGTACAGAAGAATTTTATATATGGCTTCCATAGCACAAGCTCTGCTTAGTTTGGGGTCAGATGGCCGTGTGTGAGGAACAAGTTCCCAGGATATTTATTTATTTTATTTTGATATTTTATTTTATTAGGGTAGTGTAAGATCTATTTGTTCCAATCATTTTAGGGTTGGTAATTACTTCCAAATAAGTGACAAGTGAATTTTGCTGTAGGTACACCTTAAAATACATAAATATTGCTAACTTTTAGAGACAAAAGAAATATTTTATCATTTTATTTATTTTTTATCAATCATCTGCTATTGCGTGAATTTTGATTAATTTATATTTTATCTGATTGGACAGTTAAGCGATTCTTATTTGCTGTTATTGCTGTAAGTTATTTCAGTGACAGCTATCATAGCACTAATGTTATATACCTTAGTAAAATAATATCAGTACTAAATAAATTACATGTTTTAAAACATTGCTTAATAAAAAAAATAGAGAGACCAAAAGAAAAGTTACTTACTCCAACAGTCCCTTAACAAGGACGCGGTTCTTTGTCCTCGACATCTGAGCATCAAAGGGCACCTCATGGTACTGATTGATGGAGTTAGCCGCAGCGGAGACGAAACCTGTACCAGCCGCACACAGGGCGAAGGTCGTCAGCTCGAATGGGGCCGGAGCAAGAGCATAGCCTGCCATTGATGTCATTACAACGAGAGCTGGAAGTAAAATGATGAGTTAGTATAATATACATATTACTATGTTTGTGTTGATGGTTAGGTCTGAGGTCCTGTATACGTCTGCATAGCAAACGACATTTACGCCAGTGGGGAGGTCGACACGCAGAACCGCATCATATGCAAGGTTCCAGAGTAAGGGGCCCAACACGGACCCCTGCGGAACCCCGCACATGATCTCCCTCTGGATTCTCCTACCGTCGTGATCCATGTACAAAATGTACCTGTCGTGCAAGTAGTCACCGACCACGCCTTGCAGGTAGGAGGGCACTTGATGATACGTCAGTGCCCTCCTAATAGCGTCCCAAGGCAGCGAGTTAAAGGCGTTGACGATGTCAAGGCTTATCGCCAACGCCACCCCACCTCGGGACACAGCCTGCTCCGACAGGGAACGGACGCGCAAGACCGCGTCTACGGTCGAACGCCCCTGCCGGAAGCCGAATTGGCTTTCGGCCAAGTCGGGACCGACGCACGACAGATGCCCGTTGAGACGAGCGGCAAGTATTCGTTCGAACAGCTTGCCAACCTCGTCCAACAGGCATATGGGACGGTACGCAGAGGGAGAATCTGCGGGTCTACCTTCCTTCTTCAAGAGGACCAATTTTGCCTCCTTCCAGGCCGTGGAGAACTTGGCATAACGGAGGCAGCTGTTGAATAACTGCCTCAGCCTGTCCCCCAGGGCAACCAGACTCAACACCCACACCCAACCCGGTATACCGTCGGGTCCTGGTGCGGTGTTTCGGGCTTTCAAGCGGCCAACGGCTCGATCTAGCTCCTGTACGGTCACCCCCATCTCGTCGTGCCACTCCCACGACGTGGGGGGGCGGACTGAGGAACTTGACCGGCCCGCTGGGAAAAGAGTATCAACCACTCGTCCCAGCAGAACCGGATCTAGGGTTTCCGTCAGGGGGGGCACCCATGGCCTGAGCTTACCCAGAACCATCTTATATGGGCGCCCCCACGGGTCCCCATTGATTCCCTCCAGGAGCTCATCCCAGCACCTTGATTTGGCGTCTGAGATGGCGATCTGCATTGCCTTTGTAGCCGCTCGATATGCCCCGTAGAGACTGGCTGTCTCCTCGGCATCAGCTCGCCTTCTTCTCCGGGCTCTGGTGTACAAGCGGCGGCTCCGCAAGCAAACCGCGCGGATTCGCGCGATTTCTGCCGACCACCAGTACACCGCCCGGTGCTTGGGGCGAATGGATCGCGGCATCGATGCATCGCAAATTTGCGTCATCGTGCCGCGGAACCAGTTCGCTTCTCTTTCCGGATCGGACGGAATCTCTTCGGCGTTTTGTGGCCATGCCGCGACATTGGCGGCGGCTTCGAGCATGTCTCGATCTAGCCGCTTGAGACACTAACGTCGCGGAGGGCTGCCTTCGTGTCGGCTGGAATAAGCGCCGGGACGGCGGAGAGCCACATCCATGAGAATGTGGCGGTGGTCAGATAGTGTGACCACCTCCTCTGCAACTCGCCATCCCGACATCATGCGCATCGCAGCAGGAGTCACCCATGTAAGGTCCACAAGGCAAGCGGTTACCTAGCCTATGAACGCTTGCAACACCAGGGGTATCACTCGCGCGTTGCCGACCCTTCCCCCCTCCCCGATGAGCTCTGGCGACCTTACTCACGCGAAGGAACACGACTATAAGTTATTTGGCTGTAGTATTCTGTAAGGTGGAGGTACTTCCCCAGTCGAGCTGCTTTCTGAGCGACATATCGCTATGCTCTACCTCTCTTATACATATAGGTATATTGAATATATTATATATATATTGAAAGTATACTGCCTCATACTTACAAGTCAATCGAAACTTGGACAGCATCATACAATACTGCCCTAAGTTGTTTTTTTTGTCATGGGATGGAGTCTCTTTCCAAACTCTAGTATCCTCAGGTGCTTTTTTAGTTTTTGAAGATGCTGTCTGTGTCTGACTTGTAATGGGCAATTTGCTTTTCCAACAATGTGTTGTTGAAATCCTGGCCAGCTGTTGTGAAAGGGTGCCATTCTGAAATTAAATCATAGTTAATTAAGTTTCATAAATACCATTGACCAAATTTACATAAATCTCCTAAAAAAGTTTTCATTTTGTAACAACAACAGGTTGACAAGCAGGCAGGTAGTTCACCTGATGGTAAGTGTTTTGCCATCTGCCATCTAAGAACATTTGCATTACCTGTGAAATATGCTGAGGGAAAACTGTAATACAGAGCATGATTTAGGCAGTAACTCAACAATGTGAATAGATATAATTGTATAGAATAATGTATAAAAACTTGACATTACACAAGGTTGTTGGAAATTATTTGTAGCTATTACTGAAACCAAAAGACAGGAATAAGTACTAAATGCATTGCTGATTTAATAGGTAATTAAATTATATTGATTGCTATGACAGATAACTCTTTACTAAACACCAAAAAGCAGTTATGATAAAAAATTAGGAAAACTCAAAGTTGATGTACAGTTAACAAACTTCAAGCATGATCAATTTTTTAACCTTTTCGCTTGCAAGCAGTCATAATAGCTCGCCCCACCCATTATCAAGACAAAATCCCTTATTGTGTAATTTTATTTGTTTTGACTAGTTTTGTCCACACAAAAAGTAGCCATGCTTGAACTTTGTTGACTGTACAGAAAAAAACAGTTAAAAGTAGATATAAATAAATAGCTTCCTCCATAATTGGGCTATCCAACACTAAAAAAAAAAACATTTCGAACCAGTAGTTCCTGAGATTGTTCAACCAAACAAACAAACACTTTATGATATTATAGTATAGATATTAATTGTGAGCTGGGAATCCTCAATGATATTGTTTACATTCTGTAGGTATGTTTGTATACTTTACTTATGATGAAGAGTATATTCATATATAGTGTTAGAAGAACCTCACTGTGGTAAAGTAAAAGGGAAGTAGTCCCATGGTAAAAGTTGTCCACTCAGTGTTGTAAATGTAATATTGAGCATGTTTATTTATTTCTTTATTATATTACATATTTACATACAGTATAGTAAGTCACTAACCCCAATTTTAAACAGAACAGACTTGGTGGATAGGCCTGTAGCGCCATGTTTCAAGCAGAGATTGCAATGTAGCACCTTTATGTATGACATATTGCTATGATTTATTATCAATTATTTTATGTCAACATCCTGAAAAAACCAACAGGAAAATAATAATGAATATGGTAGCATGTACATATTGAACATGTTTAAGAGGAGGTTAATTCAATTACATGGCTGTACATATCGTTAAAATAAAAATATATTATTGATTCAAATATTTGGTTTGTTTTGAAAATGTTTAGTTGATTTTATTCACTAATCATTTATATTGAGTCTTCAGTAAAATACGCCTTGTAATAACACTCACTTATGAAATATATCGTTAGTAGATAAAAATATACAAAAAGAACTTATGTCATCACCATATTTTAAATAAAGGCGATAAAAAAGATAAATCGAAAATATTTTAGGTTAATTCTTTCTACGATCTTGAAGGTCGACGTGACGCAACTAGATTATTGCCATAAAAAAAATACAATTTGTTATTTATGCAAAAAAAATGTACCTCGATGTTATTTTAGTTCAATATTTTGCACATATATAGCCTAATCGACAATTGTCAGATTATGGACTATATTTACGTCTATAGCAATGACTAAGAAAACATAATCTATAGTCACGTATTCGTTTTTCGATAAACGATTTCATATTGTAAGTATAAATAACTATAAAATATATAGGTATATACTTTTCATTTATGGCAGCATCAAAGAGTATGGTAACTATCCATAAAGGCAGCATCCACTTCTCTGTGTATTGTCTATGGCAGCATCAGCATTGTCTACTTTTCAGGGTTACTGGCTATTTTTGAAATACCCGTGAAATAATAATATAAATGGGTAAATAAGACTATACTTACACGAAAATATATTCTTACAAGCTTAAAAATGAAAATGACTTATAACATAAATTGTAAACGAATAAAAATAAGATCACTATTTCAGAAATGATTTTTTTTTAAAGATATCTATATGATCTATAACAGTCTAATATAATAAAGGAGACAACTTAACTATTATTTACAGTAAAAGAAAAGACAAATATATGGGGGGCTAACAGCCTTAAAACTTGAGTTTTTATTTAATTATTAATGGGAATATTTAGTAGTATCATATGGTAACATATTTTTTTTGTTTTTATTTTGATTCGATCGATTGATTGATATTCAAACGCGGAAGTGGATTCGTGTATAGACGCTCGCATTGCGAAACATGTCCAATTGGTATTTCAAGATTGTTTAAAAATGTCTAAATTATGGTGAATCACTCGACGGCGCCGTAGTGAGAAAAACAAACCTAAGATGGCTTTGCGAGGGGACAAAGGGAATGGTAATGGCGAGGAACAGATTGTAGAGGTAAATCGATATGGCCTACATTTTTTGACAGTTAGCTAAACTTGACCTGGGTATTGTATGGATTGATGGTTTTAGACGTTGGCGGAGGTGTTCCGCTGCTTCATCTGTATGGAAAAGCTGGTGGACGCACACCTATGCCCTCACTGCTCAAAATTATGTTGTTACGCGTGCGTGCGACGATGGCTGACGGAGCAGCGGTCGCAGTGCCCGCACTGCCGCGCCTCGCTGCATCTTCACGAGCTGGTCAACTGCCGCTGGGTGGAGGAGGTCACCCAGCAGATTGAAACCATGCAACAGAGTAACTCTGTATCCCAGAGAGAGAATTTTAGGGATAGGTAATCTTTTTTATGCTCAGGATATATATTTTAATTAAACATGCTATAATAATATCCTATGTATAGCTGTCAAATATCATATCATAAAAAATAAATTAAACCAATAAATTATTAAAAATCAATCAGTAAATATTATCATCTAATTATTCAGGTCTTGTCTCCACAAATTAAATAGAATTCCTCGAAATGGCACCCAAAGTATTATAACTACAATATTTTGGACTTATTACTAGTAAGGGAACTTAAATATTCTTGCAAAAACCATATTTCTTACATAGTATGTAATAAACAATTGTAAATTTATTGTACTCTCAATAGATGCCCGACTCATCAAGAGAAGCTGACTGTGTACTGCTGGACATGCCGCCGGTGCATTTGCCACCAATGCGCATTGTGGGGTGGTACTCACTCGGGGCATACATTCAAGCCATTAGAAGAGGTGTATGAACAACATGTGACACAGATACGTGATGAAGTTTCCCAGTTGCGACGCAGATTGATGGAGCTGATCAGCCTGGTACAGGATGTGGTGAGATATTTTTGAATTATTATCTTTTTTTTCATGACAACATCTGAGTCAATAAAATTACTGTGTTGGTTTTAAGGTGTTTTTTAAAAGTTATATATTATAGTATAGTATATTGGTATACTAGCTGCTAGAAAGTGAAAGTGAATATCTATATTTATCTTCTATCTATAGGTCTATACATAATATAAAACAGTAGAATCCAGTGTCTGTACATTGAAGGAAATTAATAGAAATAGAAAGGGGGTAACTAATGAATGGTAATAGAACATAAACCAGCGATTTTTTAAATTCTTTTCTGTCTGTCTGTCTTTTTGTTCGCGCATATCGGATCGCACTGCACGGATTTTCATGTAGTTTTCACAAGCAGGCAGATATTAATTTGGAGCAGAATAAAGGTTTTGTTTCATTAGTTTCATTAGAAAAAAAAGTTATCTGTGTTGGAGGAGTGGCTGGAGTGGCGGCACGGCACGATGACCTTCCGGTTGACCCAGATCCTCTCGGGTCACGGTTGTTTCGGGAGGTATCTGTGGCATATAGCCGGGAGGGAGCCGACCGCCGTGTGTCACCACTGTGACGGATGCCTCGACGAGGAGGCCCAGCACACGCGTGTGCCCAGCCTGGGCTAGTGAGCGCAGCGAGCTCTGTGCTGAAGTGGGGAATGAGCTGTCGCTGCCGAGCGTGATAAACGCTGTCGTCGGCAGTGAGAGGTCGTGGGGCACACTCCACGCCTTTTGCGAGCGCGTTATGCTCGCAAAGGAGGCGGCGGAACGCATCAGAGAGGACACTACCCCTCTAGCAATCCGCCGCAGGAGAACTGGGCGTCGCATTTGCTCGCCACCTTCCCCCACCCCACTTGAGCAGCGGACTCGGAGTCTGCGGCCCGTCACAATCGGGCTCGGGTAGATGCGCGTGTGTTCCCGCACGCTACCCAAGGCGAGACGGTGGAGATAAGAGCTCCAGTCCCCACCGTCGATAACGACGACGTCGACGATGACGTCGTCGAAGAGGAGGCCTCCCACCAGGCCGTCGCTGCTGGGTACGCGGACGAATGCTTCGGCGCCCCCGTATACCCAGCCGGCAGCGACATGTAGGAACACCCCAGGTTTTTAGTCAGTAAGAGTCTGACATAACCCCGCCGCTTCCCCCGGTTTCCCCCGATTTTCCTGGTATAAAAAAAAAAAGTTAGGTAACTATCCTAACTAATATTATACGGGCCGGTTGGCATGGTTGGTAAGATACCCTATCTATCACGCCGCAAGTCGTGGGTTCGATTCCCACTCAGGACAAACATTTGTGTGCATGAACATGTCTGTTTGTCCTGTGTCTGGGTGTAATTATCTATAATATGTATGTATTTACAAAAGAAAAGTAGTATATGTAGTATATCAGTTATCTGGCTTCCATAGTACAAGCTCTGCTTAGTTTGGGGTCAGATGGCCGTGTGTGAGGAATAATGGCCCAGAATATTTATTATTATTATATTAATATTATAAATGCGAAAGTGAGTTTGCTTGTTTGTTACCTTTTCACGCTTAAACCGCTGAACCGATCGCAATGAAATTTATTATGCAGATAGCCTATGGTATGAAGAAGAACATAAGCTACTTTTTATCCCGGGAAAACATAAGAACTACGGGGAACGCGAGTGAAACCGCGGGGCGGAATCTAGTCTTCATATATTTTTGGAATTTAAAAAGTTATAGAACTTCCATAAAGTCTGCGCGAGCGAAGCCGCGTGCGAAAAGCTAGTATAGTAATAAATTTATAATAATTAAAATGAAAATAGGATGTAGCAAAAAAAAGTCATTTAAAGTTTTTAGGAATTTACTTTTATACCGTTTGTTTCATCGAAATTGGCTGACGGGAAAAAAAAAAAAAAATTTTATAACGTCAGCGTAAGCGAAGCCGCGGGCGAAAAGGTAGTACATTTATAATAATTAAAATGAGTTCTTCTAAAAACCAATTTTCCTTTCTCCTAAATTGTCACAATATATACAAAAGCGAGTAAGACGAATTTGTCACTTACATTGGTAGTATAATAGGCGTCAAGATGCACAATGGGACAAAGTGAAAGCACATACCTACCTAAGACCTAATGGTAACAGCTCTGAAAGTAGAATAAGAACTAGTCATGCCTTGTCGAGTTATGAAAACACTAGCTTCCGCCCCGCGGTTTCACCCGCGCGAAAGATCCTATGGTTTCCCGACATAAAAAGTTTCCTATGTGTTAATCCAGCCAGAATATATAGTAAGTATCTGTGTGCGAAATTTCATTAAAATCAGTTTAAAAGTTTTTGCGTGATAGTGTAACAAACATCCATCCATCTGTGGCAGCCGCACCTTAAACATAAATTGTACTTACTCCTTTGTGCCTCGGGTCGGTCGACGCAACACGCATGCGCAGTGGCTCTACCGCGCCGCGCGCCTAGCCGCACGTCATTTGTGCCTCGGGTCGGTCGACGCAACACGCATGCGCGCAACGCATGCGCATTGGCTCTACCGCGCCGCGCGCCGAGCCGCACGTCCTTTGTGCCTCGGGTCGGTCGACGCAACACGCATGCGCGCAACGCATGCGCAGTGGCTCTACCGTGCCGCGCGCCGAGCCGCACGTCCTTTGTGCCTCGGGTCGGTCGACGCAACACGCATGCGCGCAACGCATGCGCAGTGGCTCTACCGCGCCGCGCGCCGAGCCGCACGTCCTTTGTGCCTCGGGTCGGTCGACGCAACACGCATGCGCGCAACGCATGCGCAGTGGCTCTACCGCGCCGCGCGCCGAGCCGCACGTCCTTTGTGCCTCGGGTCGGTCGACGCAACACGCATGCGCGCAACGCATGCGCAGTGGCTCTACCGCGCCGCGCGCCGAGCCGCACGTCCTTTGTGCCTCGGGTCGGTCGACGCAACACGCATGCGCGCAACGCATGCGCAGTGGCTCTACCGCGCCGCGCGCCGAGCCGCACGTCCTTTGTGCCTCGGGTCGGTCGACGCAACACGCATGCGCGCAACGCATGCGCAGTGGCTCTACCGCGCCGCGCGCCGAGCCGCACGTCCTTTGTGCCTCGGGTCGGTCGACGCAACACGCATGCGCGCAACGCATGCGCAGTGGCTCTACCGCGCCGCGCGCCGAGCCGCACGTCCTTTGTGCCTCGGGTCGGTCGACGCAACACGCATGCGCGCAACGCATGCGCAGTGGCTCTACCGCGCCGCGCGCCGAGCCGCCCGTGCCGTGCTTCACATAGGCCTGGGTCGTTTCGGCTTTTTCATAAAATGTAACGAATCTGCTTTTCGATCTCATAAATTAGTTTTAAGGCTCCAGTCTCCCTAAAATCAGTGTTCTTGCGGAATTTGTCAGAAAAGAAACATTTTTTTCAGTCATCAGAAAAGCAATAAATGAAACATATTTTACGTTATTTTAAAGTGTGAGATTTGAAGTTTCCAATACATATTTTATTTTTTAATTTGACGCCACTTTTATTAGCTTTGTGAGGCTTTAAACATACCTCTATTTACGTTCCACGCGTAGAGGGTCCACAACGAACGCTGTCAATTCCCAGCGGAATTGAATGGAATTTTGATGCGTTTTATGTTTTATTTGTTTAGTATCGGTAATTTTTTTTCAAATGATTTTTTGAATGCATATATTTTTTATTCGACAGATAAGTAGTTGTTTTCGGAGTGGTTAAAGTGTGATGTCTCTAAACCATTACTTTGTAATAGAAAAAAATATATGTTGCAAGGGTCGAATCCAGAAATTTATAACTTTTTAAAGCAGTTTAAATAAGAAATTGAAACAATTTTGAAAAAAGTAACTAGATAAGATTATTGTAGAGGACTTGTCGACAAATGTAATCTGAATACATTTCTTGTTTTTATTATATTTTTTTCGTGGCGATTGCATGAATGAGACCCTCTACGCGTGGAACGTAAATAGAGGTAAGTTTAAAGCCTCACAAAGCTAATAAATGTGGCGTCAAATTAAACAATAAAATATGTATTAAAAACTTCAAACCTTACACTTTAAAAGAATGTAAAATATATTTCATTTATTGCTTTTCTGATGACTAAAAAAATATATTTATTTTCTGATAAATTCCGCAAGAACATTGATTTTAGGGAGACTGGAGCCTTAAGAAGCCGTTTAAAAAAAAACTGTTTTTATCCGACTTTGTAAAAAGGAGGGACCTCCTCCTCCTCAATTCGGATGTATTTTTCGTGTTTGTAACCTCTCCGTCATTTATGAACCAATTTATAAAATTATTTTTCATTTCACTCATTCAAGAACAATGTAGCGAACTGTCTGTAACATAACACCAAAGGCATATACATATTTATCAACACCATTATATAATCTGTCGAATAAATCTGTTTTCATGAACTTTGTCGAAATGATTCCAGTTTTCAATACAATTTTTTCTTTGCGACATTTTTTTCACTATTCCACTATTTTATTATTACACAACACAATAAAGGTGTTACAAAATAACTTCATAAATTTATTAAAATTTTACACTATAGGTACTATTCAGTTCACAATGTTTTTATCTACAAATCCAAAGAGAATATAATACAATAATATATATAATATTTACAAACTTTACACATAAGCGCGGGAAACATGCAAGCAAACACTTTTTCGTAAATTAGCAAACACTAATCACGCACGCGTAATCTAACATCAACTGATAATAATTTAAAAACAAAACAAATAAAAACGAACGCTTGACCTACGACATTGAGTTCGCGCCAACTAAGTCCCAAAAGCTCATTTCTATTATAGAAGAAATAAGATCGATTTTCATTCATTCCACAGTGTGTACCAATCAACTAACCGAAGCAAAATAAAAACAGTTTTTTATTTTCATTGACCAAATTTGAATTGTGTTTTCTCAACGATAGGATTCATTTTAGCTTATTCATACTTCGAGCATAGAAAACTTTGTTTTGAATGTTTACTATTCATACAATACCAGACCATCTATCATTC
The DNA here is from genome assembly GCA_951216915.1 of Tetheella fluctuosa. Lineage (NCBI taxonomy): Eukaryota > Metazoa > Arthropoda > Insecta > Lepidoptera > Drepanidae > Tetheella > Tetheella fluctuosa. The sequence continues at coordinate 11,489,925 of OX578218.1, forward strand.
AAGGTAAAGTTCATTTTGTATCTTATAAAAAACGTCACACGCATAGTACCAACCTAACGCTTGCAATAAAGCGGTTCGTTATTTAATGTTTACTATTCATACAAAACCAGTCCTTCTATCGATCGACATAGAGTTTACTTGTATCTGTCCATTCGAAAAACCGCATGCATTCGTTCGTTTCGTTTCATCCATAGAGATAGAAGTTTAGTTTTTTTTTATAACCTGATGTTGGATAATGAAGAAAGAGTTTGTTCGTTTTTCTTAGACAAACAGTTTTGTAAAAGCTTATTTACTCTATATGAGAAAAAAATTACAATTTAGATAGCTTAGGCAATAAGCAGTCGGAAAACGTTAGTTTTAGTTCATAAAATAACTTAATTAATTTTAAAATTCATTTCAAGTTTTCAGTTTTTTTTATATGTTTCTAAACAAGCGAAACAGTAGCCGCCATTATAATGACGTCATACGGTGCTGTATGTAAACTAAAAAGTGTCAACTGAAGTATTATTATTTTTACACTAGTATTCATGCATTCAGGAACATCACACTAATAAAAAGGATAATGCTCATTTTTATTTTATAAAATTTCACAAGTCCAAACTCAAAAACTACTGGACCGATTTCAAAAATTATTTCACCATTAGCATGCTACATTATCCCTGAATAATATGGGCTATATTTTATCCTGGGAACGCGAGTGAAACCGCGCGGAAAAGCTAGTACTTAATATAATAAAGCTGAAGAGTTTTTTGTGTGTTTGTTTGTTTGAACGCACTACTGGAACTACCAGTTGGATTAGGAAAATCTTTTTGCATTTGATAGCCTAATTGAGGAAGGTATCAACTTGCTTATCCTTTGCTCGTGTTGGGGCATTAGTGTCCCTTGATGGGGCCGTTGGGGTCATAGTACACCATATGCCCATTTGGTGGACTTCTCGTTTTTAAGGTTCTATATTCAAACATTACTATAGTTTCGTCTTTCATGGTCATTTTACTTGGACATCAAGCTGAAATTTTGCATAATTATATATTTTTATGATGCAAAACAAAGTTATCAAATAAAATCGTAGTTTCTTTTTTTTAGGGTAGGTATCTACCTCTTACATGTAAAGTTGGGTTAATTTTTTTTCTTCGCGTAAGTACCCCCTCGAATAGGTTGTCGTTAAAAAGGTCTTATAAAAATATAGAGGGTTACCTCAAACACTTAATGTAATAAATAATCTAAAATTATATTATTTAAGTTAAGAGTTGATTGTTCTCTTCTCTGTAGCCCGATAAACTGCTACTTCTATGAATCTAGAAATACACATATTCACAGTACTTAGGCTTACCGGTATGCCGGTTTTATTTACTAGTTTAGGGTCAATAGCCGATGGAAATGTTCAGTATAATATACAATGACAGTATATATATATATATATATAAGTGCAGACATTTAAGGCGATGATAGTTTAGGGGTAGCGACGTCGGATGCCGCGGCGAAGGTCGTGGGTTCAAATCGTACAATGAGCTTGAGCTTTCGGTGAAGGAAAGCATCGTGAGAAAACTATAGCACAATGGTAGGGTACTTTGTATTACACGCCTGACTGGCTACTATCCTCAAGTTGACCAAGCACCTTCCGGGGAGTCCCGCAGTTGCACTTGAGAACCGTTGCATTCTAGGCTTTATAAAAAAGATCAGCAACATATTGACAGTCCTCCTGGTATTTGTATTGCTAATATCCATAGGCGACGGTAGCCACTTACCATCAGATGGACCGCCTGCCTGCTTGTCTACCATCTGACATAAAACACAGTCACCTATGGACATTAGTAACCGTTTATTGTGGATTGCCAATGTATTGCCCACCTTTACAAAACCTAGAAGGCAACTGGCTCCCAAGTGCTACTGCCGGAACATAGATACGGCCAGTAGATGCTTGGCGACAGATTTTCAACTTGAGGGTGGTAACCACCTGACAATGTTGTACTTCACCAAAACCTGGAGTTATACCTGTGTTTCCAGAGCAGTTATTTAAGAAGGAGTTCTCGTTGAACGTATAATATATTAATATACGTGATAATCTTAACCTAAATGTTCAGCTTAAAGTTATTTCTAGGAGCGTAATGTGGAATCTGTCCGCGCGGCTAAAGATGAGCGCGTGCGGGAGATCCGCAACGCGGTGGAGCTGATGATCTCCCGCCTGGACTCCGCTCTGAAGGCCAAGTTGCTCACGCTGATGAGCCAGAAGAACAGCCTCACGCAGGAGACTGAGCAACTAGAGCATTTGTTGCAGGAGATTGAGCATCAACTGCTTTCCAGTACTAGGTAAGTGTTGCTGAAAAAATATCTCTACGCTTATAGGCTTTCTGAAAAAAAAACATACCAACGAAATTTCATCTATTCAAACAAATTAAGAAAGATAAACGAGATTGTGAGTTTGTTAAGATTATTTTTCTGGCCTGTTGCACGAGTTGGATGTGGCGAAGAGCATAGGGTTTACCCAGGGTGATGTGGGTGAATAAATATATAATAATATTCATGTATTAATTGACAGATCTGAATTGATAGCCAAAAGCAGCGATCTATCTAAGATGATTCATCAGGTACGCAAGAAACCGATGGCTAGCTTTGTGACTGCGCCCGTGCCCGCCGATTTCCACAGGCAAGTTCAATTTTGAAATATGAGATGTTGTAGTAAATAAGATCAATCTTTACTGTACATAAGAGACTGTTTTCATTATAGCCTTACAGCCTTGCACCAAAGTGGCAATTTTTTTTTCTAGTATGTTTTAAAAATTATATCTTTGTGAGCGATGAGAGTAAAGTTTCAAGGTCGACGTGCAGCGTTTTATGTCAAAAATTCACCGTTACTGACGCAAAAGTCGGAAAATAGGTACTTGGCCAGATAGAAGAAAAGAAAGAACTATGCTATACATCTTGAGGAAATTCATAGCACGGTGGTAGGGTACTTTATACTACCCGCCTGACTGGCTACCACCCTCATGTAAAAAAATTGTCGCCTTGCACCTACTGGTATGTTCCGGCAGGTGCAATTGATTGCCAGTTGCCTTCTAGGCTTTATAAAGGTTGGCAACACATTGGTAATACCCCTGGTATTGAAAACGTCCATAGACGACAGTAGCTACTTACCATGTGGACCGCCAGCATCAGTCTTCAAACGTAAAAAAAAATCGGTATATGTATAAGAAAAGGGTTAATGTAGGATTTATAGGAATAGATTCTATTATAGGCATAATGAGTTCACCCATTAATTTATTTAATTATAAATATTTAAATAGAACAGGTCAGAGGTGTCACCTCTGAAATTTGATTCTGATCTCTATTGATGACAAATAACAATGTACATAGAATGTGAAAAAAGTGTCCCAGTATATTTATTTACTTACCAAATAAGAATTAGTGACTCAGTAACAATCTTCCAAATTAGATCAAACATAAATAACACCTATTCCGAACTCAATAAAGCTCGAAACTAATCATCAACACCTTGAATTCCACCAGCGTACCAAGCCTCCCAAGCGTGATACATCAAACAACCTTATTCAACAGTGAAATCGTCCCGGTCTACGACAGCAGCACATTCCAGCTGGCTAACTTCACGCAGCTCCAACACGCCGCTGCTCCGGTATATTCCGTACCTTTACACATCAATGGACTGTGTTGGAGGCTCAAAGTGTACCCTGACGGTAATGGGGTGGTTCGCGGGAACTATCTGTCAGTGTTCTTGGAGCTAAGCGCTGGGTTATCGGAGACTTCCAAGTAAGTTATGTTGCCCTGGTACTTTCGTTTTGTGTGTAACAGGATGTCACTTTATGAGAAAAAAAGTGGTTTGTTGAAATATATATAATTTTTTTATGTACATAATATTTTTCATTTTTGAAACTGAAAGTACTAAAGATAAATGAATCGAAATATTAAAATAAATACATGTCATAAAGTTTGATTGCCATCCTGTATACACTATACAGGATGACTTTTTAGTCACTGGCAATATTTGCAGAGGTGGAAGTACCTACTCATCAATATGAACAACTTTTATTATAGTACCAACTCTGAGATCGCGTAGAATAAAATCGTTGTTTCATACATTTTGGTTGAGTAGGTATTGAACTTTTGTATGGAACAGCTGATATTTTTTTCGTTATTTTACACTTAGTCTAATAATAAAAGTTGTTCATATTCATATTCCACCCCTGCCAGTATTGCCAGTGAATAAAAAGTCACCCAGTATAATATTTTTATAACATTATTTGTTGACCAGTATTTAAACCTTAATACTAAACCTAATTCGATAATGCCGTTTACACTTAATAACAATTGATTGTTCTGAATACGAAAAAAATTGACCCAGCATTTTAAAATTAGTTTAGCCCTACTTTATAATCACTATACAATTAAAGTATACAATAAGCAAATATCAGCAACATGTACTCAAAATTGACTCCCTTAAAATATCTAAGCAGACCTGAAGTAGTTAAATACCTAATTGAGAACATAATAAATGGTACACTGAATAACTTAGTATTTCATTATGTGCAAGCACTGCTATATTAAGATTAAACAAGAGGTAAGTGAGGCAACTTAATGCTATTGCTTAATAGATTTAGTGTCGCCCTATGTGCTTATATGGTGTGCTGAACTTGGGCTAAGATTTCATATATTGATAAATGGCAATAAAATTCTGTCTTATAATATACTAGTTGTTCCCCACGGTTTCAATCGCGTGACAGGTATAAAAAAATGCCTATTTTACTCGATGATAGATTAACATTCTATTAGTGACATTTTTAGAATCTTTTCAGAAGTTCCAGAGATTATTTCCTACATACAATAAAAACTTTTAACTCTCTATAAATAATCGTGTAGATGATCAAAATACACATTAAAATTATTTTAGATATCCTTTGGGATTAATATTATGCAATATGTTTTTTGGCAAATATTTACAACAAAATAGTGATTACTGATTACACTTAAATTGTTTGTCAATACAAAGTTACGATATCTGTGTAATAGTCGTACGCAATTAAATTGTTATCAAAACTTATGGATTTCCAAAAATATAAATAGTAATATGTCAGTCAATCAAATACAAATTTTCTGAATTACTGTCTACCACATCTATTGATGCGGTCGGAAAAAGCTTTGTCAACGGCATAAGGTTGTAAACAGTCATTTACAACCCTCGATAAAGTTTTTTCCGATCGGCTCATGATCGTCGATATATGTGGTGAAACTTTTATTCTGCTATTGTCATTTATAAATAAAACTACATGATAATTTTGACCTATTGGAAAGCTTTTCATTGTACCTTATCCACCTTGTATAGTTTTAATTTATGCACAATTGATACGGATCCATTTTCATTCTTTATTGATACATATTATGTAATTCATCATCGACTCATTAAATGTACCTTATTTTAATGTGGACAAAGTCTAAATTAAAATGATAAAGGCATTTCCGCTGGCATATTTCTCTTTTCCTGTCTATCCATACGCTTTTCTGCAGGTTATATTATTTTTGTAAAAATAAAAATATTGTTTAAAATAACAATTGATTAGGAGTTATTGCTTGTTATGTTTTCTAAGACTATAGTTATTTTCACTAGTTGTTAGAGCTATAATGTTATTTATGTGATAGTCATAAATGTCTCGCTTTTCATAATAGATAATAATCTTGTAAATAATGTCATATTCATGGATTTTTGTCCTTTGATCTTACATTAATTATATTTTTACCAACAAGTCTGCTAAAATTATTACTGTCACAAATTTCATTAAAAATTGTCCATTAATTTGAAGACTACCATATCCGAATGGTTTTTTAGTCTGTCTCATAGCCGATTTATTCTCTAGACATTATTTGAAAATGTATTAATTAACTACCTAAATTAACGCTTAAGGGCGATTTTTGCGACCTTAGCGCATATCTCAAAATCGTTTGACCCTAACAACCATAACCCAAAAAAAACTCCACTATATAAAAAACAGTCTTCCAACCCTCAATGATCTCAGATATGAGTATCGAGTGGAGATGCTTCACCAAGTGTCCCGGGACCCTACCAAGAACATCGTTAGGGAGTTCGCTTCCGACTTCGAAGTGGGCGAATGTTGGGGATACAACAGATTCTTCCGACTCGATCTGTTGGCCAGCGAGGGGTACTTGAATCCGGATACAGATACTCTGATACTGAGGTAAGTTATCTTTTCATTTTATGGGTTTCTATAGATATCGCCGTGCGTGATTCGACTGACCCGGGCGGCAGGAATCGAAAAAATATTAGGTACTACTCATATGATTTCCACGATGCACGGACGTAGACACTTATTTCACAAGCGAATTTAATTTACTATTTTACCATTTACCGAATTGAATCTAACAGAATTAGATCTAAATCGAAGCATCGTCTATTGAAGGCATAGACAAAGATTATAAATTATAAACATTACTTGGCACAGGACTGGAGTGGCATGATGCAGGAGAATTAGACCTCTTTTTGTCTATAAATAAATATCCTGGGATATTCCATGGGGACTTAAAGATTCTTAGTATATAATATAATAAATCTTATCGATTAATTATGTAAGTACGTATAATACGTGAATATATAACCTTACTTTCCTAAAGTTAATAATGCTTACTAAGTATTCACCCTGTAAACATGTACGATATGTTTTTATTTTCGCCAGGTTCCAAGTGCGTCCGCCAACGTTCTACCAGCGTTGCCGCGACCAGCAGTGGTACATTCATCAGTTAATATCGACGCAGACTCAACACATTCTGCAGATCAATGATCTCAAAGAAGTATGTATCTACACTACTATGTCACCGAAGTTCTGGCAAAGTATCTTTCCGACGAGTAAACAATGATTTATCAATAGAAAAAAAATAGTGGTTTAAAATTGCAGTCGTATGTGAACTCCTATAGGTGCGTTTCATTTCAAAAGTTATTTTTTATCCAGGTCAACTCGGAAATTTGTTAGACCTCGATGGATAATCATCTTAAAGTTCTACAAAAATGTTACAAGCACATACCTATTTCTATATTACAATATGGGTACCTGTCATTGACCGTTTCATTTTGATTTAATTAATTGTTGGTTTTCTGTAGTAATTAATATAAATGAAGTGTATAAAAACTGCAATGTTTGTTCACAGCGTCTCTCTCTTGAAATGTCACGCAACTCAATATCGGCGACTCGCGCGCCTAACGGTTCAAATACGCAATCCAATGCAGGCAGCAATGATACCGACAACCCGTCGCAGAACAACCCCGTCGATGGAAATACCATCAGCGACTCTATTGTATTCAACAGCCAGTGGAAGTTTAGCGCACCACATACTATCATGAGCGGGCAGAGACTGGGTAGTCCAGGTTAGTAAGCTTTAATAGTTTATATAATTTTCCTAGGGATTATGGAACCTTATAGATATATTGCATTTTTTTCTACATTGTCAATAGAAATTTTCAGAATGGATGCTGATTCTAATGATTCTTGATGATCTTCTAATGATTCAGCATTAGTTGAATTAGAATAAATTGAATGATATTATTATTATTCTGTAACACTTATAGTACAGTACTTAGGGATATTTCAAATTGTTTCTGCAGCTGTCGCTCATACAGTTCGTATAGAAAAAAATCTATCACTAAACATAATTTAAATCTTCTCTGTGACTCGCCACATTAATGTTACTGAGTGACTAAAAACCCTTAATACTTGTATCTATGAAACGCTTCCTAATCTATGACCATCAGTATTGTAGATAGTTTAACTAGGTTTTTTCGCAGGCATGCTAAACACGGGCATGTACATAGAGGACACACGTAACAACGAGGTGTTAGGCCACCCGATGGGTACCGGTACCGGTACTGGTACTGGTACCGGTATAGGCGGTATCTACACGTTCGCGGACTACGGTGCGCCTCTAGACCGCCCGCACGCGCCCCACGCTCTGGACGCTTACAACCTGCCCTCCACCTCACGGTATGTTGCATCATCTACTTTTTTCCTAAGGGTCTATTTAAATCAAGCGCGAGCATTTTTCCACATTGAGCACACATCGGTTTCCTCGATGTCAATGTTTCTTCGCTTGATTATAAGGCTACAAAAAACATTGTCATGCTATTAAATGATAAAATAGCCTGCTAAAAGTGTTCCAAAACATATACAGACTTTCCACCCTCACACAACGACTTTGTCCCCCTCTCCAAGAATATTAAAATAAAAAATAAAATAAAATAAAATTCCTTTATTTCAGACCCATTGATCCATAGACATAACTACCTACTGAATAAAAATAAAATAAAAATAATTACAGCAATTCGTCTTAGGTGGCAATATCCACCCATCGTCTATACATTGGTGTCTGTATTTGTCTTTCCGCCAGACTCATTATGATGGAATTTTTACACCTGTCAACTCTGGACATAAAAGACGCTATCCTGTTACGCTGGATGACATTAAAAGAAGAAACCCGAGCCTCCGCGTACATTTCTGAGGCACTACAATAGCGTTTCAGGCCCATCAGATGCCTGAAGACGCTATTGTAGGCCACTCGTATGCCGTCGTGCGTCCTTTTTGTGTATTTAGTCCAAAGCTGACACGTGTAAAATGTCTGGCAGAAAGACCTAAACAGTGTAATTTTCACGTCAGGCGATGCTTTAGAAAACTTTCTTGCAATCATATTGCCAACTACATACAGCGCCCTGCGTTGTCGTTCTACATCGGCGTCATCCTTAAGATCTGAAGATACAATGTGGCCAAGATATTTGAAGTTGTCGACTATTTTGACAGGTTGCCCGCTAAGGCAAACAGCTGGTACGTTTTGGGGACCCTTTCCCGACCTGAATATCACCATTTCTGTTTTCTTTGAGTTTATTTATTTTATTTAATTTTACAAGATTCACAGCATTACAGCCAAAAGGAATCACATTACATAATCCAAACTTAATTGCATTGAGTTGTAAATTAAATCGTGATTTTTTGCATACCTTTCGCAGATCATATTGTAACTCGTAAGTATCTTTTGCATCAGCCAAAACTATGGATGTCGGACCTTAAATTATATCAGTCATAAATATCTCGAGGCAAGGCAAAAAGCATCGAACTTATTTTCAGGAACAGCTGATTTTCTTTGAGGTTTACAACTAGCTAGCTCTGTATCGTGCCAAGTTCCATGTGAATCCGTTCAGCTAACTATTAGTAGGATATATTATGTAACAATACCTTTATACCGTTGTGTTCCATACAGTTCGGCGAACTCCCTCCACGTCCCGCCGCCCCCCGGCGCGGGTGCAGACAACATGGCGCTAGTGTCGCTGCACACGCTGCTGAGCGCGGCGGCGTCGCCCGCGCGCGCGCCCACCAAGCTGCCCGCGCGCCAGGCGCGCCCGCTGCGCCACCACCAGCTACCCGCCAGGGACGACACGCTCACCGGTATCTAATATACTACTACCTTCCGCCCCAGGGCTTCCCTAGCGTTCGTGGGATCAAAACTATCTTATATTCTATTTCAGGAACTAAAGAAAAAAAAAAAACTAAATGTGTGCCGGGACACGTTGTAGAAGTGAAACTACAAACGGACAAGTGAAAAAACGAATCGCAACGGACATGTGGCAAAACGAATCGCAACAAAATTTTAACATGAAGTTTTACGGGCAGATTGTTAATGTACTTGTCCAATTTGAAAACCTGCCCGTAAACATATTTTATTATATCAAACGAGCCCAAATTCGACGGGGTTGTGTCGTTTTATTACGGAGTTCCTATGGCCACTTCCAGCTCCAGCATCAGACCCTAGTTACCATAGAGGATCAAAATACTCGTCAACACAAATCAAACGAGCCCAAACTCGACGGGGTTGTGTCGTTTTATTGCGGAGTTCCTATGGCCACCTTCCAGCTCCAGCATCAGACCCTGGTTACCATATAGGATCAAAGTACTCGTCAATACGAATCAAATGAGCCGAAACTCGACGGGATTGTGTCGTTTTATTGCGGAGTTCCTGTCGCCACCTTCCAGCTCCAGCATCAGACCCTGGTTTCCATATAGGATCGAAGTACTCGTCAATACTAATCAAAACTAGCCCAAACTCGACGGGGTTGTGTCGTTTTATTGCGGAGTTCTTATGGCCACCTTCTAGCTCCAGCATCAGTCCATGGTTACCATCTAGGATCAAAGTACTCGTCAATACGAATCAAACGAGCCCAAACTCGACGGGGTTTTGTCGTTTTATTGCGGAGTTCCTATGGCCACCTTCCAGTTCCAGCATCAGACCCTAGTTACCATAGAAGATCAAAGTACTCGTCAACACAAATCAAACGAGCCCAAACTCGACGGGGTTGTGTCGTTTTATTGCGGAGTTCCTATGGCTACCTTCCAGCTCCAGCATCAGACCCTGGTTACCATATAGGATCAAAGTACTCGTCAATACGAATCAAATGAGCCGAAACTCGACGGGGTTGTGTCGTTTTATTGCGGAGTTCCTGTCGCCACCTTCCAGCTCCAGCATCAGACCCTGGTTTCCATATAGGATCGAAGTAATCGTCAATACTAATCAAAACTAGCCCAAACTCGACGGGGTTGTGTCGTTTTATTGCGGAGTTCCTATGGCCACCTTCTAGCTCCAGCATCAGTCCATGGTTACCATTTAGGATCAAAGTACTCGTCAATACGAATCAAACGAGCCCAAACTCGATGGGATTGTGTCGTTTTATTACGGAGTTCCTATGGCCACCTTCTAGCTCCAGCATCAGTCCCTGGTTTACCATATAGGATCAAAGTTCTCGTTAATACGAATCAAACGAGCCCAAACTCGACGGGGTTGTGTCGTTTTATTGCGGAGTTCCTATGGCCACCTTCTAGCTCCAGCATCAGTCCCTGGTTACCATAAAGGATCAAAGTACTCGTCAATACGAATCAATCGAGCATTTTTTTAAATCTCAAATTCATATATTTCTTTATATTTTTCTCACAGCTGTAGCGAGCTCACCAATGACAGAGGCTTGCCCCTCAGTGACAACCACAGTACTGTGCGCGTCCATGTCCTCTCCTGAGTTGAACGGTACCTCGAGCAACACTCGCAGGCAGGACGGCGCAGGCGACGCCGCGACGGACACTCCTAACGCCACGCACACTGTACACGCAGCTTCAGAGTCTAGTAGCGATACTGGGGTGAGGGAGATAACCTTTATTATCTACTGGAAAATAGCGCTCATCTTCGGACTGAGCAGAGGTCCAAGATTGCAGTCTCAGTCAATATAATAGATTTTTTTGTTGATTGTTTGTTGGTTGTTTAGGAATTTCCGTCGAAAGTTTTGTAATATGTTTACGAACTGTTTCTATGAATACACAATGTTGTTTAGAGATCCAATTTAAACTATCAAAGAAACTATTATGATACTAATGAGCATAAAAAGCACGTGTTAAGAAATTAAAAGAAGGCAAGGTCACTAATAAAATCAATTTGGTTATAGGATTTGATGTTCAGCGAATTAGAAGTGTTCGCCGACGAAAATAATCCAAGTCACGTCGATGAAAATTCCAACGAAGAGAACGACGTCGATGATGAAACTATGTCAGGTGAGTGCCTCAGAATACAAAAATATTACGTTTCTATTTCAGGTCCGACGGAACTCCATCCTAAAATATCCTGCATTCCGACCTTCCTCTACCTTTCTTCCCGGAAGAATTTAGAGGGCCAAATCACTGTCAACGGGTAGGACGGCAGGTCGAATCTCAATATTCCCGGTTAAAAACTCCCCATCGGACGTACCCTACCCCATCCCAACCCCAATCCGTGGGCATTGTCAACAGAGGCGTCATCGGGCAGCGGCAGCGGGAGCGGCAGCGGCAGCGGCAGCGAGTCGTGCTCGTGGTGCGCGGGCGGCGACGAGCGGCCCTTCTGCTACCGGCGGCGCGCGCACCCGTACCCGCGCCGCGCCCGCGCCCGCGCCGCCCGCGCGCGCCTGCACCCGCACGCGCACGCGCACCCGCACGCGCACCCGCACGCCCACCCGCATGCGCACGCCCACCCGCACGCGCATCCGCACGCGCACGCGCACCGACCGAAGCGACTGCATAAGACCGATGACAGTTGCGGACACGACTAGCTATTATATAAAATTTGCAAAAAAAATTGAATACATGAAAGAAGTTATAAGTTTTTTAGGAAATTCGCCGTCCCTATTGATTACGTTTGATTCTGAGGAGATAAAATTACAATATTCAAATTTTTTGACAGCGATTTCCATACTTTTAATTTTTTTAGAATTAATTTATTTCTTTATCCAAAATTGTTAACGAATAAAAACACTGTCCCATACTCATGTTTTTAAATTGATATGACACTTTGTTTGCGTGTAAGTATAGCTTCGTACAGTGCGACACGTGTAATAAAAAAAATATATAGCTTTATCAATCGGTCATTAATGAGCAATTTTACACTTGATAAAACATCAACTTTGGGTCTATCCGTCCGCTCAACAAACAATACAAAATATAATCGTTTCACTTAACAGGCGAGAACGATATAGAGGGCGTTTACAACGCGGCGCTGGGTTGTCCCGAGGGCGTGGACATATTGAGCCGGCTGGTGAGCGCGGTGCAGAGTCGCGGGGTCACGCCCGCCGGCTCTGACGGCACCACGCCCCCACACTTACACGGTCATCACGCTCACCATATACATGAGAATGACCCACAGTTCTCGACTGCAGCGCATACTGATATGCTGCTCTTGAATTTGATGCGAATGAACGGATTGACACCGAGGCATTCGAGGAATGGTGAGTGAAATTAATTTATAATAATCTGTAGTAGACGTTTTCTCTGTCCTTATTTTTTTACGCTAAATAGTAAAGGACATGATGTATGTTTCGGTCTCGGAAATATTAAAGAAGTGTGATTCTTGTTGTATATTGAAAACATTATAATTTTTATTCTAAAAGTAGGATTTAAAATGCGTTGTAAAACAGCTCGCGTATTTTACTCGGCTTTTTAGTCTGTCATAATATGGTAGTTTATTATGACATAATATTGTGCTTACATACTTAGCGCGAGGCCTTTTCAGCTCTTTAGAATTAGACTTAGGTTAAGTGAATACATGTTGATTTATGTAATTTAAAGAGTTGAATGAACGTTATTTTTTATAATTTGTAGCATAATCTTCATCATCTTTTCTAGGTCCAAAACGCAATTGGAGCTCGAGCGCCCCATCCGACAGTGGTCGCAGCGCACCGGGCCGTAACCCACGTCGCACTGGGAGTGGCAGGGTGGCCGGTGTTAGTGGTGCAGGTGGAGTTGCAGGCGGAGTTGGTGGTGTTGGTGGTGCAGGCGGTGTTGGTGGTGTGGGCGGGATGGGCGGTGTTGGTGGTGTGGGCGGGTTGGGTGTTAATAGTGCGTTGCCGCGGCCGCGCCGCACACCCCGCCAACTGCCCCGCCAGCTGCCTCGCCAGCTGCCTCGCCAGCTGCCCCGCCAGCAGCCCCTGTCGCCCGGCCAGCTACGGAGGGCCAATCTTCCTCGTCATAGTAATAACATTATTTACCTACGTGACATAATATGAAACAGTACCGTGAGACAGTCTGTCAGTCAATCTGGCAGTCAGCCACGTCTTACTGACTGACTGCTAGACAACATACAGCTTAAAACGGTGGACTAAGAACTTGTAGGAAATATTCGTTGAGTACTCTTGAGTACACTATGGAGGGATTTTTCGAAATTTAGTGTGTGAAATAGGAGATTGTGGGTGAAATCGCGGGGCGGAAACATAGTTAATCACAAGTATGGAGTAGTTTATAATTGTAAAGTTTCTTTGGACGAAAAACAAAATATTCTTACTAATATTATAAAAGCGAATGTTATATACTATCTATCTATTTTTCACTTTATCATGACTAAACTATTTGGGTGCAAAATTGCTAGAGGGGGGGTAGATTGGACCCCAGACTTTTCTTCGGCTTCGAGATTCGGAATTGACCTAAATAATCTTTTCTTTTCAGGTCACATCCCGACCTTCGGTATAACCCCGCCCGGCACTCCCGAGCGCGCGACGCTGTCCCCGGTGTCGAACCTGTCGCTGCACGACTACTGGCCCGCCTCCTTCGGGAACGACAACGACAATGACGAGGTCGAAGACATGTTAGATTACAACGTAAATATAATAATATATTAGTAATACATACATATTATATTATTTTGTATTTGTTTACTAATGCATGATATTTGCCGCGTATGAGGAATGTCCCAGGATCTTATTATTATTTATAACAGTTTTTTTGAATTATTTATTTATTTCCCTTGCATGTAAAATAATATTTTTTTTTGTTGGATTAAGCATTCCTCACAAATAAATACAGCGTCACCTTCACATTTCCAGGACGCGCTCTTCGACATGCTCCTAACCAGTCTCTCAATCGAGAGCGCGACCGTCAACGCAGACGTCTCTCACGAAGACCCCGTCGCGCGGCCGGCGACTCCCCCAGTGCAGCCCTGGAGCCCCCCTTCTGCCCCCGCTCCTCAGCCGCCCTTTAACATGCCTCCCCTCCGCCGGGAGCGACCGGATGCACGCGACGTGCCATCTGGACGTGACGTACGCGACGTACGTGACGTACGTGACCGGCCGGATGCGCGCGAAGGTCCGGAAGTTGACTGACCACGACGCCCAATTCGACCCTGGCATCGGCATAGCCTCAGTGCTAGATATCGCCGGGAGAATAATCATTGATTTGATTTGTTGTCTATGATGGTAGCACCGTTATATACATGTGTTAGACATGGATGATAGAACTATAAGTTGATGACATATTTATTCAATTTATTCAATAGTTGATGACATATTTATTCAATAGTTGATGACATATTTATTCAATTTATTCAATAGTTGATGACATATTTATTCATTTATTCAATAGTTGATGGCATATTTAATCAATAGTTGATGACATATTTATTCAATTTATTCAATAGTTGATGACATATTTATTCAATTTATTCAATGTAGTAGTTTGTTACAAGCCTAATAGAATTGGTAGATTACTTTTTCAAGTCATTATTAGATATCAATGTTGTGGATAGTTACTAGTTGCTTATAGTTACGATACTCATCTAAACTGATATTCACTGTTGAAAAAAAAATCTTAGCTGATAAAACTGAAATTGAATACTGTCAAGATTTATTGAAGGCTTCCATCTTAATTACTTAAACAATCATACAAGATTTAAGTTATAGTACTGTCATCCTTTTCTCTACTTTAGGTGCTCAAATACTGTCCAAAGAAATGAATGAATGAAGTACTTATATGAACAAAATTGTTATATAAATTCAACATTTAGGGTAAAAAGAAATTATGCTTCATTAATTATTTAGTGGACACGATATTAAATGACGTGATTATCTATATAAAATCACACACACATCACATAGAATTTGTAAAATTAACATCGGCGGGAGTTTTGATAGAATCCATCTGAGAACAAAGTTTTTAAACAGTTTTTGGTTTCTTTTTACCCAAAATAAGGCGCAGTTATGAGTTCATTCCATGTTATTAATTTTTTTAAATGCGTACGTCGCGTCGATAGAATGTAACTTGAGTTAAATGGACATTATACTTTGGTAGTAGTAATACTCGTTTATGATATTATAGGTATTGCGAAGCTACTTATTTAATATAAATATTTATTAAACGGGGATTAAATGGACTTTTTTCATTTATTTACATGCAGATTGTAGATATTTGTAGATGAAAATAAGGTGATTCAAAGAAAAAAGAGCTTGAAACATCACAAATTTCATGCTCATAACTTATACCCCGTTTAGTATATTATATTAATATAATCTTTAGTTAGCAATGATTTGAGGTGTTATTAGTTCAATTGCCTGCTACTTTAGTAGATAATTATTGTGTGAACGTGTGAATATGGGCATTAGAATGATATACTCAAAAATATAAAACGATCTCTTGTATTTTAATATATGATATATTACAGTACAATGTTAGTCAACGGGGTGGGTTTTTTTTTCATGTATGTTTAAAAGTGAGCTTGCTTTCTTTGATGATTTAGTTCTAAATTTAATCCACCCCATACTATTTGTTGAACTGAAACTTGTATATTTTATTGTTGCATTTATAACTAAATTATTAACTCTCCTGTTGTCTGATTAGGGTTGAACTACTTCTGACTGCCTGGCAACGGATTTTTCTCTAGGGAAGAAGATAGAGGAATATCCGTTGCCGGGTAGTTAGATGTGATCCGATCCAATGGTTTATTTTAAGCTAATGTTGAACTGTAAAGTATTACTAAGGATTTTAACTATTGTCTATTCCAAATACATATAAATTATTTTGTCATACATACTATTTTAACTAGGATTATATAAAATGTATTTACTCAATAGATCTTATTACTTACTCAAAAATAGATGTATTCTATGAGTTACTTGATCGTCAAAGGTGACGGGCGGTCTTATATGGGACAAACAAACAAACATGACTTGCTTTATTCCTTATTATAATACCAAAATAAAACTAGTATTGTTTCCCCCGGCCGTCACCTGTCTTGAACTCGTATAAACATGGATCTTTTTATCGGTCACGTGGTTACACCAGAGGTAATTTTGTCATTATCTCCAAAGTGGTATGCAAAGGTATCAGTACCGAACTGAGTACAGTATATATATGCAAAAAGATAGGTATTACAGTATGTAATTGTAAAATAACTGGCAATATTGTGGTAAATGTTGGCTGTCGATGAAATGATAACGTGTTTGTACGGTTAGTTCAGTGACGGAGGCTCAATTAGACGTTGCAGTTGTTGTTATAGTTCAAATCGATATATGTTGTGATCGTAGAGGTCTGGTTGTAGGCCCAGACATAGTTCTCAATGTATGTAAGTATTTAATCCCGTAGTTTACTTAGATTGATTCGACTGGATAGTTCAAATATGTGATCGTATTACGGAATGAGGATTGAGTACTGAGTAACGTTAAGGCTTATTGTCTATTTATATCTTGCATTATAACGTCTTTGATAACAACTTATGCAGGATAATTATTTAATTTAGGCAAATTGAATTTTAATGATTAACGAAGAAATATAATTTATGGATACAACTTCACGGGTCTTTTTTGTTTTCAATGTGGAATAACTTTATATTTTTGATTGGATATAACAAACGAAGGTAATTGTATTGATGTTATGATTCGATGAATGTAATATTATTAATTATAATCATAATAAAGTATTTACTTCTCATGAATACAAATATATTTTATTTGAAAATTATTACCCACTTCACTTCTTTGCATCAACATCAATATAGCGCGACCGCGACGTCTCGATTCAATTGTTTTTATTTTTATTACTTTTAGATGTGATCTTATGTAAAATACAGTGAGAAGAAGATAGAAATATATTGATTTATTTTGATTATTTTAATGTAGGTACGTATGAATTGGGTAGCCACTTCAATCGATTTTAAGGAACTCTGCGAGAGCGAAAACCACGGCTAAACAAAAAACTAAACTAACGTCACGCTATGATGGCCGTTTTGAAGCGAGGGATATTTAAGCTACTGTCTCTCTTTTGGGCACATGTAATAGTTAGATAGTGAGCTCCAATGAGCGAGTACTAAGATATCATAAGTTCGATGGAGGTATTTTATAATAAAAAAATAAGCTTTCAATAAGTCTGTGGACAAAATAAAGTTCAATATTGCAATGTGTACAGAGGTTGGATATCTGTTTTAGTGAACGCCTTCAAACTTCTGATATCCTGGTACATTTTTATTCATTTTGTTGAGTTGGGTACAAAGATATTATGATACGGCCAAAGTATCGTAATATCGACAAAGTACTTCTTCAAAAATATGCTATCCTGGTACCTGACCTACCCGCACAAAATAATCTCCTACCAAACAACTGAGCAAGCCATAATATTTTTTAACTTATTTCAGGGGTGTGTTGAAAAAAGGCACTTTTTAAACAAAAACAATCACTCAGTCTAAATTTAATCAATATTTTATTTCTATTGTTCCATAATCGCCTTTAAACTTCTGATATCCTGGTACATTTTTAATAAATTGTTGAGTTGGGTACAATGCAGCAATGATATGATGCAGCCAAAGAAAGAATCGTAATATCGATAAGTGCTCCTTCAAAAATATGCTTTCCTAGTACCTGATCTACCCGCACAAAATAATCTACCAAACAACTGGCAAAAGTTTGTTTCATTACATATTGTACTGTTTTCTCTCAAATGTGTTGAAAAACATTGTAAAACACACGTGCTGAACTTATCGCACTAGTATCATAAATAACTATTACTTATTTCAAGGTGTTGAAAAAAGGGGCCCATTTTAAACAAAAACATCAGTCGAAATTGATTCAATATTTTATTTCCATTGTTCCAAAATATACACAATGACAAATAATGTAAACCTGGATTGATCCATATTTGCAAAATGTCTTTAAAGGTGTTTATTTGAATTTCATAGCTGATTACACGAAGAACATGAATAGATTATTTGAATACAAATATCTTGCAAGCAGACACTCGAGCGAGCTGTCTCGACAGAGACGTGTCTTTTATTTATAATGTAACGAGCGAGAGAGTGCCGCCGCTGCGAGCTCCTCCAACGCCGACTACCTCTACGTACTTTACTAGGTATGCAGTAAAATTAGTAAATTCACTGTTCCTACATTAAATGATATATTTACAAATAAAACTTTAAAAGGAACGCTTTGCAAACATTCAACAAACTTGAGATCGTCTTAACGTAAAGATGGTATAAAATTTTAAAAAGTTAAAGAACGAAAGTCTAAAACACAATTTTTGACGAAGTAATATTTACAAGATTATTTGTTTTTCTATACATTTTAAAAAGAAATTGTGCCTAATCACGTTTTACAGCTTTCGCAAATAAATAACAATTGAATTTAGCCTAAAAATACTTCTCTTTGATAAACAAAACAATAAAAAATAATTGCATTCAACAAAGCTACGATAACAAATTTAATATAAATTAATCATAAAAGAAATGTACATTTTTACAAAGCTAAAGAGGATCACTTTATTATTATCACTGTAATGTAGTGTTAACGTCAGTTAGTCGCAATCAACAATGAGACGTTATTGTATACACATATTATATTGTAGTCATTATATATTGAATATTTGTTTAAAATTATGATTAGATATTGCATTCATTTATTTACAATTCAAATATCTCATTCACATTTCGTAAAACTGCATTACAACCTACAAGTAATGTAAACGCATTCTCGCCTACTCTTCTACGATTATTATTATTATTCAACTGTCAGGAGGGTGACATTACAAGGTAACTTTAATTCGTAGACATCTATTCTTTAATCATCGAGAATTGTGCATAACTCTGACTCATCTAAAACTATTGCGAAGGCAAGTAGGTGATGTATGCATTTATCGTTATAATTTCATTTTCATAAATCATTACTTTTATAAGTTTTAGGAGAACCTATCATAATATCCTTACATTATATTCCTTACAAACTAAGTGGTGTTATAGTAGTGTGGTCATAATACACCCTTATGGGTATCATTTCACTTAAATCATATAATTTAAAGATAAAGCCTACAGGCAAAATATCTAATAACATTTTATCATATGCACTAAGTATAATCTAGTAGCACTAAATTTAATAATATTATGCTTTTAGTTTTGCACTCATTTTAGGTTCTAATATCTCACATAAACTCCGTAAAAGTAGTTGAATACCTACAGAGGGAGTTAACTACAAATGAACTACATGTAGACTCGTAGAACTTGTACGACCACCGCACCGGTATGTACAGTACAGAGTGTACGCATTTTAGTTTTACAAAGTGCAATTACATTTCCTTGATATGATCAGTTGTTTCGTTGATAACACAACATAGTATTCCTCTCATTCCATTCACCGATTCGTACCTTCAATCTACTACGCACCGCGCATGCATATTATTCTCAAAAAATGTCTGTTTAATTATCATTCTTTGGCATTATTTAGTGAGCTAAGTTCGTTAAGACTTTGCACTAATAAATAGTTTCCTTTTTTTACCAGACTACTCCCGGTCCACATTTAATAAAACGTATTGCACTGCTATTTTGTTATTATAATTTTAAAACAAATCCTCCTTCCTCTGCTCTCAAGGATACATTCGTACCTAAATCTACGTCCTCGTCGGACGAAATAAACAAAATCTGCGTCATAAGCACGGAATTTTAAATTCTCGGCACGAAACCGCTCTGAGTATTATATTTATTCGTATATTATACAGTAAGACGTCTGCGACCTAATCTACTCAGTCAATTGAATCGAATCAAATAATAGCCTCTCCCGAAATGAAAGCTTCGAACGCTGCGTCGTCGCCTTCGTTCCGTCGGATTCAAAATAAAGAGTTCGAATATTAGAACGAGACAGCACCACTCAAACGAGAAGCACCGACGAGGGACACGAGCGCTACAACAGGCATTTTGAACAACTGTTTGTCACAAGTCCACAATCCCTCTATTATAATCCTGGCTGTGCGTTTGTTTACAGCGAGTGTGTGTTGCGTCAGACGTGCGACTCTAAGGGCGGGCGCGGCGCGGGGACCAGCGGGGACGGCCACACGCTGGCCACCGTCAAGTCTGGCGACGAGGTCCTCGTGTGTCTCGCGCTCCACCCGTCCTTATCGAAGTCCTTCGTCCCGCCGACTGTGTGTCGCCGCTTTATTCCACGCTCGGGCATTCCGTTCTTGCGTTTTAGCTTGGTGGAACGCCACCCACCTACGTCACGACGCCGCACTAAGTCTAATCGAGCCGTGCCTATCGAATCGGCGCGTTGCGCTCGCCTGTTCAAACTCTCGGAGCGCAGTATCCTCTCTGGGTTACGACTCAGTGATTCCGATCGTTTTAGTTTGGGACAGTCTGTGGCCGCGTCCGAGCCAGTATCGGGCGCTTCGGCGTCTAAAGCGGCGCTGCACCGTTTAGTACACTCGGGTTGAGCTCGGGGCGCGATGCGTGTTTCTTCATCGTTCGCGGCTGCGTTTTCGCCATCGTTCTCATCTGTGGAGACGGCATTTTGTCGTTCGCAGTTTTCTTTCTCGGAATCGTCAGCGGAGTCGTTTAAGACACGTCGGGGTGGGTGTCGCTCGGTGGTGGGCTCGTCGGCGGAGCTGGACGAGGAGTGTCGGTGGTCCCGCGCGAGCCAGGCCGCCTTCAGCTCGTGCGCGCGCGCCCCGCCCGACACTCGCCCGGACCGGTCGCTGCGGCCGCTGTGGCCGCTGTGCTCGCTGTGGCCGCTGTTACCGCTGTTACCGCTGTGGTCACTGTGTACACTGTGCACGCTGCCTTCCGAAGGTGAGCTGGAGGTGGATTTCCCCTCCTCCTGGTCCTCCTGCCCTTCATCAGCGTATGGAATGCTGCCGTCGTCGAGCGGCGACGAATTGTTCAACGTCCGTAGTTTCTGGTCGAAAGTGCTCGTCAGAGATGACACCAAATCTCCGGTTCCTGCAACAGATGGATGACATTAGACGCGGTCGATGTTAAAATGTTTGTTAGACACGAGTGACTGAAGCGTTAAGTCTGTTACATGACGTGATGATGGATGACGCACGAGTACGAAGCCGTGCGGTCAGCAGCCGCTGCAGGCTAGGCGGTGTGAAGCGTTAGTACCACTATATAACTTTACAGGATGTTCTACCGAGTCGACAAACTTGCAGGGGTGGTAATCATCAATACGAACAACTTTTATTATAAGACCAAGTATAAAATAGTTAAACATTCCTGACACGCGGACATAACTGACGGTAGTAAGAAAACTGTACTTATATACTATATATATATGTTTGTCTTCGAACCGAACCGAACCCATAACCTGTGGCATGGCAGTCATGGTATTTGCAACACCAATAGGCTCATAAAAAATGAAAATGGAAGAAATGAAAAGGACGTTATGATTTCATACTAGAAATTTATTATATATTGATTCCACCGCTGAAAGTATATAAACTCAATACAAAATCACCTATATATATTGACATTTATTCTTCCTTATCATGAATGAGTCGTGATATAACACATGTACAGTAAATTTGTTATAGTTATCCGTACACACACACACACTTGCATCGCAACACGCTCACATTCCTATACCTTTTAGTGTGGACAAAAGAAAGGGATTGCTGTGTCTACTCTCTGACGTCAGTACTGGACACCTAGTGGGGCAAATAGTAGACACCTTTATTTTACACACATTATTATTAAAAAATTGTACATTTAATTATTTCTAACTTTGCTTGCAGTATCCGCCTGACTGGCTACCACCCTCAAGTTGAAATTTGCGAGCCAGTGTACTGTCAGAGCTTACCACCTTCGGCTCCATCATCAATTGGAATTGTGGTAAAATTAAAAAAAGTTTATATCACAGTCTCTCCAAATCCCAACTAGAGTATACATCACAAACGCATTCTAACTAAATAAGTGTTTTAGCGCAATCCGTCTCGTTCTTCCGTACATGAATCGCCACGAGCCAGAAAGAGACATCGGATTTTTAAAAAGGACCTCATACCTTCTGTATACGAAGTTTTTTTTACCAAGATCTTGGTCGACCTGGGAATCGAACCTTTATAACAGATAAATATAATATTAACGTAACAATACGTACCATCTATGGAGAAGTTGTTAAGCGCGTGCGTGTGCCGCGAGAGCTCCTGCCGACCGCGGCCCAGCGCTGACATCGATTCTAGCTCGATTCTGGAATTATTAACAAATTTAAATTATTAATAACCTCATCATCATGTAAATTAAATGACAGACGTTATTTTTTTTTAAATCGCTTTTTTTAGGATATAGATAAACTTAAAAAGCAAAATATATTTAAACCAAATCGTTACAGCGGTTTCCGAGATACGCGAAAAAATACAAGAATTGCTCGTTTAATCTAAGCACACGAACGGTCCATACGAAAGACTTCTAGCCTTTTTCTACCTATGGCCGTTGCGATGCGGCCCGCTGCGGCCCGCCCATAATGTGCGCTTAGCTTTAGAGTGATAAGATTTTTGAGTTATTATATTAGTCAAAAATAATAATAACAAACTGACTTATTATTGGTGTGGTCGTGGTTCCGTGTGACAAGTCGGTGTGGCAGGCCGTCGTAGTCGGCCAGCGAGGTGGTGACGTGCGGCGGGGGCGGCAGGGGCGGCTGGGGCGGCTGGGGCTGCTGGGGCGGCTGTAGCGGCTGGGGCGGCTGGGGCGCCAGCGACAGCGGGGAGCGCGGCGGCGACGCGCCCGGCGACTCCCGCTTCTCACCGGACCACTTCTTGTCCGCGCTCGGCTTGGACCGAGGCTTGCGCTGGATCTTGCGGTTGGCAGCCGATATTATTGATGATACTATGTCGCGAGTCGATACGTCTTTGCCTGGAAAGATTCATTGTATTTTTTACATTTTATGACGAATTCAATAAATATTTAATAGTGCCAAAAATATTGAGAAAAAATAAATTATATAATAAATTTTAGGGCCAAAATAAATTATTAAAGAAATAAAGCTTGATGTAATTTTAATTATCCAATGAAACAGCATTTTTAAAGAGTCACACATGGCATTTTGAAATAAAATAATAATAAAAATAAAATAAACGTGTATTTACCTATGGATATTTCCGCCATACCTTCGATCTTCTTAACATTGTGTATGAGCAGGTCCCTCGAGGGGGCCGGGGCGGGGGACAGGTCTTCGCCGGCGGGGGGCGGCTCCAGCGGAGGGTCTCCCTCCTCCTCAAGGAAATACCACTCGTACTGGAAATAGCAAGTTACACATTTATACTAAACTTTCCACGGGTATAGTCTAAGTAAACAAGTTTACGATTTTTTAAAGCATAAATAAACATTCGGCGATATAACTGTCTCTAAAGTCAAATTCAAAGCCATTTATTCAGTTTAGGCCATAGCAACTTATGAAGGTCGAATTTACTGAAGTTACCACCGGTTTGGAAGTCAGCCTTCAACTGAGAAGAACCGGCAAGAAACTCAGCAAGGTTACATTTTTTATAATCTGACTATTGGCTATATTTTTTCAGCAAAATGTACAATACAATATACAATTAAAACAAAACGAAAAATACCAATCTCTCAAGCGCAACTCCTGGGTAGTCGGTGAAATAATTAAAAAGGTATACTTACATGTGTTAAGAAGGACTCTATGATGCGACATTGGCTCGACATATCATTCACCATCGCCAGCATGTCGTCGCTGGCCGCACGCACCAACGTTGGCCCAAACACGATGGCCAAATTTCTCGCCTCCATTTTATTGAAGTCCGAATGAGCCACGACTTTGCGCAAATGTTCGATCAGGTACTTGAGTGTTTCGTAATGCGCCTCTGGTAATGCGTGAACGAGACGGCGGAGCTCACGCGCTCTTTCTGGCGAACGGTCGGCCGCTGAAAAGCATTGGGCTATTTTAGAATACTGAAATGCTGGTTTGTTTATGGATTGTGATTTTCTTGGGAGAGATAAATCTTTATCTTGGAAGACAGTTAATGTTAGTTTGTGTTGATAATAAACATTTTTTTTTGTAAAATAATGTGGAGAAAACATTCCTCGAGCTGGACATAGGCTTGTTTTATGAAATACTATGTTACTCACTATAATTGTGTAAGTTTCTTTTAAAAAACCAAAGGATCATTATGACTATAATATACAAAGCCAATCCGTTATGAGGACAATGCAAGGATGATACTTTTTAACTGTAAAGGTTTGTATTTGTTTAAAATATCAATATGTCAAGTAATAAATTGAACCCACACTAAATGTTATGCCTCATAGATCCCAAAAAAACTCACCAATAAAAGCAGGGTACAGTTCAGCAGTGAGCAGGGGGTCAGGCAACCTCCTCAGGTACGCCTTCAGCAGACTTGACGCAACGTGCACGTCGGCCCAGCGAGCGTCGCCCTCCGGGGGAGGTTCCCCTCTATCTAGGGCCGCGGCTAGGGCTGCCACGCCGGCCGCATTACCGGGCACCCTGTATACACCCACTGTTCTCAGCCCGTATGCCTGAAAGAAAAAACAATCAAAATTATATCAACATTAATTACAGATCCGAATTTTAACAGTTGGCCTGTCCCAAGGATTAAAGTGAATTACAGAATCCGTAAATTTGAATAAGATAGGTACCTCAACAGCATGGGCCGGCAGGGTGACCGCCCTGGGCACGGCGGGGTGGTCGGCGTCGGCGGGGCAGCGCTCGAGCGGCGCGCCCAGCCAGCCGGCGGCGGGCGGCGCGCTGGCCGACGCGCCGGTGCCGCCGTGCATGCGCCGGAGTTGCTTCGCCATCCTGCCCTTCCACGTCTTGTTCTTGGGAGACGACGGGAGGGTCGGCGTGGGGGGACCTGTACAGAGGTTCATGTGTTCATTTTTATGTATCGCCGAGGTCCAAGCTTTGCGAATCTTTAGGAGAAACATGTTCAGAAGCTTAGAGTGAAGATTCAAATTTGAGGAAATATTACGATACTTTTTATAAAATAATAATTTTCTAGTTTTCTTTCTTCTTTTCCAACCTGCATTAATAAATCACTTCCAGTATTCTCTAAATCCAACTTAATAAATAATCACCGCATTTTTCTTACCTGTAGGAGATCTATTTCTGCCGATTTTTTTGCTCCTCTGCGGGGGCAGCGGGGAGGGGCAGTCGATCGCGGCGGCTGCGGGCGCGGGCGTCGAGTGTGCGGCCGCGAGGGCGGGTGTGGAGGCCGGGTCCGCCGGCGGGGGCTCGGCGGAGTGTCGCCGTAGTGCCGCCAGCCATCGCTGGGCGTCTGCCGCACCTTCCGCCTGATGGGTGGATGGTAAAGTTAGTTGCCTGTTTATAATAATCTACTTAATAAAACTCTGACTGAAAAACGGCGCACAGCCTAAACCGGTAGACCTAGAGATTTGGAGAAAATATTCCATCCTAGCGATGAATTAAGGAAGGATTTACCGAAATTCATTCCCTTAGAGGTTAAAATAGGAGATCAATTATTCTAATAATCATGTTTATCAAAAACGGTCGATCGACGTAAAGATCCACGGGGCAATAGACATTACTAGCCCCAGAGAGATTATAATGGATTAAAACTAGGTTCGGAATATTATGATGGATTAACAGCATGACCTTACGTTATCGACAGTGTATAAATAAATAATGCTTTATAAAAACAGAATGGAATAAACATGGAGTTCAACTCCAAATATGGCTTGACATCACATTTACAAGACAGTATTCCCGTTTGTTGACAACTGGGTCAAGGTGACATCCGAGATAATCCCGCACTTTCACGACAAGAGCACATAATTCTCACATCACATTACAGACGGCTTATAAACACTCCACATACGTCGCGTATGGAGGTTGAAAGGGATGTGTCCGTTACGATTATGGTGAGATGGTCTGTTATAGTTGCTGTCAGGAAAGGTCAACAGTTGTTCACGTTTTCGGAGTTTTTGGGTCATACGAAGACATATTTCAGGTAACGGTACAAATGATTGTTGGATCGGGTCTTAGATTTTATTTAATGAAATAGGAATTGTATCTGTCGGTTTATCGTAAGCTTTTGCGTAAAAAACGTCATTATAAAGTTTGCTCGCTAAACCATGTTAGACGAAATTCAAAACACATTTTATATATCGTTGGGTTAGAGGCAAAACCAACTATCTTGAAATTTTCGTCAATTTTGAGTTATTAATGCCATCCGATTCAATGTTTCATTCTCAATGTAATGGTAAAACGAACTAAGCTGTAGAACCAATAATTACAAAACATTTCTATTATTTTGTATAATTACAAAACCTATTAAATCGACTAAAATTATTTTTTATTACAATAAAACCCAATAAACACCTAGTAATGGTGGATAATATTTCCCAATGGTTGAAAATTGTAACGTGAAACAAATTAACTGCAACATAATCGGTTTTATTCCTTATCAATAGATTACTTTTACTTCCAAACTCTAGAAGTAAAACAATTATTATTATTATTATTTTGATATTTTTGCAATTTTACACGACTCGAATCCCTTCATTGGTTTTAGCTTTGTGCAATATTAAGCTTTTGTCTAAATGTTACAGGTCCACGAAGTCATAGTATTTAATTTATTTTACTTGACGAGGCTGTCTTTATTTTATTTCTTGCCTGACGACCGGACACGTTGAAAAATGTTCAGCCACTCAGCCATGGAGTACCTAGCTAGGTACACATTTATCTTTTTTGGCTGATTGTATGCTGCTGTTCATAGAATCTACCTCCATGTATGTGTGACCCGACTCTTAGAACGCATAATGTGAAGGGTACAACAAAAATATTTTACAACGACGACGTGTCTGAAAACTTTTTTGAAAGTCGAGATCAATCTCGGGATTCAGGAGGATGAGTTAGCAACACACATAGTGACCGACAGCAACACTCTTATGGGACAAGACAAAAAATGAGGAAGGTGAATGTTGAAGAACCGTCTCCCAAGTCCATTGCTGGCCCTGGCTTTCCTCTTAAGCTAGAGCTGTTATACAAAGAACCATTGAGTATTTCGGCACCAAAAAAGGCGGATCTTATCCAGCTTGCACAATAGGAGTGATTCCCGAAGAATTACCATTATTATTAATTAATTAATTGAATTATTATTAATTAGTTGACTCCTTGACACCAATTTAAAAAAATGTAATTTTTTGACTTTCATTAGGTTTTATTTCTCTAAACATTGTGTATTACATTGAAAGTTACTTATCAAAAAAAAAGATCTATACTATTTATCTATATTAATGTAATAGAGCAGACTAGTTAGACAGGCGCTAATCTTTGGAACTACCAGTTGGATTAATAAAAATATTTTTGTAATTGATAGCCCAATTATTGAGGAAGGTTAAGCGTTACTTTTTATCCCGGGAATGCGGGTGAAACCGCTTGGAACAGCTAGTAAATTTAAAATAGTAGTACTTAAAATAGTAGTACATTTAAAATCACTATTTTAGAGTAAAGTCTAATGGCAAAAACAACAATAATTTTCGTTTTTTGGTTTTATTTCAATTACGATATTATTAAAAATTAAACTCACAGGTGTATCGCTGAGATACTATCTTTATTTACATTGGATACAAATAAAATACATCAAATTACTTTCTCAGATACCATCATTTTTTTATACAAAGGACAAACCAACTAATAGTCAAATTTAACATTAATTTAGTTATTTTTATTATCGAAAGCGAATAATTTGATGTAAGTGATATAACTATCCAAATCCTAAATGTATATAGTATAACCTCAAAAAAAAATAAGGAAGCTTATTCGAATATGAATACCTCATAGGTGATGTCAAACTATCAAAACTGTATTACTCAAAAAAAAAACTTGGATTTTTTAGGGTAGTTAGTTGGTTTTGCCTCTAACCCGGCGTATTAGATCTTTGCCTGAAGGGGCGCTACAAAGACAAACATTGTTGTTATGCCTAATATTACACACCTGTAACAACAACTCGGCTCCCGCAGCAGTAGTAACCCTGACTACATGCTTCCTCTTCGTATAGTCATCAGCTAGTGCGGCCAGCGAGTAGCGAACGTCAAGAGTGTCCCTTGAGCCAGGTTGCGCTTCCGTACCGGAACCGCTCACTGCGCCGGGGCTCTGTAACAAAAGAAATACGATTTTTAAAAATTGGAACAGCTTATCAATATCAACACTGTCTAAGATTATTTTTAATGAAGAAGGTAGACATTCAAAATTAGAACCGCAAATGTACCAAGTACCACCTAGGAGATTTCTTCCTCCCCCAAATTTCCTAAAAGGCTTTCCCACACTTTCCTAAGGCTGACGATAAAGGACAAATGATGACAGTTTAAACTTGGAATACCATTTTTTTGGATGTGCGTCCCATTGCATCATTACAGCATAGTTTGTCATGGGTCTACAAACTCAAAATTGGATCACAGATGACATGCAATAGGTTACAATTAAGCTGTAATAAAATATAATTATATTTTCGTTAAGCTCGAGTGACCAACTTTGACACAGATACTATCAGTTCATCGAAATATCATTAACACCAGGAAACCAGAAAAGAATCAATATAACTTATTTCATTATGTTCTATGAAAAGAAGATCTAATCTTTCGACATTGTGATTTATCAAACTGTCGTTTATTTTGCAATCTTCAACGAGAATAGAAAACGTATAATGTTACTTATTTGTTGTCGAAATTAACGCAATCAAAGCATCATCGAGGCGACGACGTTTCGAATCGTGTGAACAAAACGGCATCACTCACGAATCTGAAATAAAACTCCACGGCCAGCTTTCCCCTAATTATAGGTATTTCGCAAAAGAATAGATCCGTGTTTATCTGTGTGAAGGCGGCATTAATCAAATCTGAGTTGCTGTGCAAGATCTGGGGTACAGTGAGGTGACCGGAAAAAGATGCGATACAAGATCTCTAAACTACGCTTACTATGCTTCGGCTCGTATCACATGCCGATATGTTTACAACCATACAACACTATTGTTATTGTTAGTAGCAGTTTTATAACCCTCCATATCAGTAAACGGTCGTAAACAAACCCAGGTGCTAAGTGCTATTTCTGATGCGTTATTATCGTCAAATCTACGCGTGAGTGAGTATAAGGATGATAAACAAAGGGTTATTATGATTGAAGACTATGTAGTTTGTGGTTATAAACAATTAGCTCATTTAATTCCTCTTCGTTTTTCACTGAGATCATTATCATCATTATTACAGAAATGTTTTTGCTAATCAATGTCCCAATATATTGCTAAATGACTGTGCTCTTGATTTGTAAAAGACTTTCTAACCATCGACAAAATGTCCTACTCTTCTTTTACATAAAGGATTTCTTTTTTAACAGTTAATACTAGGTTTAGAAGACTATTCAAGTTGTTTAATAAAGAGTTTCAATTGATTATGTAGGTCATCTAATAAATAGCTTTACCTACGTACAGCCTACGCTGCTGTTAATACGGATAAATTGAGTTGTTTGTGTAGGCTTAAGTAGAAGAGCGTATGTTTACCCGCCCGAGGCAATACCTAGTTGCGCGGAGGAAATCGAAAGTACGAATGCGGTCGACTCTTGCGCAGCTTTCCGAGACCCATTGTCACGGCACGTGGTTCACGGTCATGAGGGATTCATGCATTTTTTTTTTGAAAAACGAAAGCGGACATGTTCCTCACTTATGTTTTGTTGAAAGAACTCGTTTTTAATTGTTTGGCTAAACTATGTGATCGCGTTGGGCATCACATATTTGTTACTCTTATAGTCAGTTAGTTAATTATTTTTAATTAGAGTTAATTTTGATAGATATCCCAAAGAAATGGCTGTTTACGTAGTTGTAATTAGTAATTACATGGGAAATCTTTTCCATAAGTCGAGTGTAAGTATCATAAATATAACAAACAGATTGCTTACGTCAGGCTTTTACATAGCGCATGTATATTAAACGGATAATTTTCTATGAGTAATATTTACCTTATAATTAACAATTTGTAAATAAATATCTGCAGATCATAGACAGTCATCAGTTTCCTAAATATTAGCATATTACTTAGTAAAACTTTATGTTAATTTCAGTGACTCATTCAGAGGTAATTTAAGTAAGTAAAATGTCACTTTTACAGTTTAAATATTGATATTTCCCTTTTACCGTAAACGTGGACTTTCTAGAAGTTTATTATATTCAACATAACGAGCTTTATCTTAAGTTTAGATCATCAATTTGGCTCTTTATATAGTTTTGTATATATCTATATGTATATGTATATATCTTTATGTTGTTTTTTTTTTAATTACTCGAATGTAGAGTACATAACGAATATAGATAACCTATAAACAAAGATGATGATGATGATGATGAAAACGTCCATACTTTCAAAAAATTCAAAGCACGATAAGAATAAAAGATTAATTATTGTGGCTGACCTACATAGAGCTATCCGCGCATATGCAACACCCAAGTAAAAAAAAAAAAAGGTTGTTTA
Source organism: Tetheella fluctuosa (assembly GCA_951216915.1). NCBI lineage: Eukaryota > Metazoa > Arthropoda > Insecta > Lepidoptera > Drepanidae > Tetheella > Tetheella fluctuosa. The sequence continues at coordinate 11,520,948 of OX578218.1, forward strand.
TTTGTCCGTCGTACGGCGACAACATTTCACGATCGTAACCTATTCATATCAAGCAATTAGCGGGTCAGCGCCTTGTTAGAAGTGGCACACTGACGTAACACACGTCCAAGTAACTAGTACAGACGCGGAAATAAAGCTTTGTGAATTTGGTGACTTGGATATTTTTATGGTGACTTGGCTGGTTATGGTCAGGCATCTGCTAGGCAATCAAGTTATGACGAATCATTTATATCCTTATGTAATTGACTGTAGACGGCGGATGGTTGTAGAAATGTAATATTTTTGAGATAATAGAAGGGAAGGGTAAATTAAATAAAAGTGTGTTAAGTCAGCTGTATGTCTGTGTAAATGTGGATATAATAAAATGTGAGATGATCGACGATTTGACAGGCAATTGGAAAGAGACATGACACACAATAGTACGCCTATGTTAATACAACGCAGGGAAGATAGTGTTACTAAAACATTTCATTCTTCGTCTGTACAAAATTAACGAAGGAAATGTGCAGTCAACCAATTAGCATACACTGGTAATGAGGATGGTTCCTTTATTAAATTAGAGCATACATAAACTGGTGATTATATAGAAAGTAAACGAAAGAAATTCAAAACTGGTCAAGTAATTGACACGATAAACATAGACACTGGCGCGTCTATTGATGGTCTATAATAACATATTACTTCTGGGTCAATTGCTTATTGCCATACCTTCCAATATTGGTGATTGCGACGTGCTGTGACGCCCTCGCTCCACCAACATGGTAGAATTGAAACTTTATGTGCTTTAACGAGGTTCCAACAATTTGTTAAATCTATTAATTGTCGTGCCGTGATTGGGACAATTAAGTATTTCATATGACCTGAATGACATTTCTTTGTTTTCACTTAGATGGAAACGACTGATACAAAAGTAAATACACGTGTGAGCATGTTTTTAATCAAATATCTGTTTACTATTAGTGATCCAAAATTACTAGATTATAGCGGATACAATATTGTCTTCTGGCAATTGAAGGTCGTGTCGAAGTTACGATGCCAACAGGTGACATAATAAGCACGTGTTGTGGTGAATTCTAAGCTACAACTGTCTAATAGATAGTCGACGCATAAACTATCACAGAGCTTTGAATCGAGAATTCATACTAACTGACATTCACACAATGATTTCTATTTTTAATTAAGACAATGTAATGGAATCCAATTAAACGCAAGCTCACCAATATATCAGTATACCAGAGCGTCATCATTTGGCGGCAGTCCATGCGCGTCACAGGTGATCACTATACGTGGTGGTCAATGTCACATTTGTCATAACTTGGCACCGGCAGCTGCAGCAGCAGCGGCAGTCACACACAGTAATGCACTCGATCCCAAACTTCCCAAACTCACTTTGTACATACACTTCCAGCGAAATTCTGGACGAGGGCATCGGCCTTAACCCTAAGGTAAACTTCCGAAATATCACCGAGATGAATGACACTGATCGATTTCAAGTGTTTCGATATTACGGGCGCAATAAATCACTCGTACTATACGAGTGCCCGATCGGATCGATGTGGACTATAAAATTTACAGTAAAAAAGGCAATAAAATGAATTTCCGGAAGAATGCAATAAGAACGGAGATGCGGGCAGGCAGCGCTCGCGCACGTCCGAAGGACTATGGCGCGATACTGAGTCTGCTCAGAGAAAGTGCTCCCGCGCAGACTCCGCGGCGCGTCTGCCAAATCGTTTTCACGGTTCGAAAATTGATGGCTTTTTCCGGACGACCCGCTCTACACAATAGTGACTTTCTGAGACTTTCATTCATTTTCGTATAATTTCGTGGAATTATGAATATCTATTTATTATTTTCGTTGACCGCGTTTGCTACGACTGTTTTAATAAAATGAACACTGACAAAATTCTTCGTTCGTATTATTTGTTTCTGCAATTACCTATAGTTTTGTTTTCCCCATTATATTACTTTAAATTTAAGTGTCAATTATAACGTTCTTATGTGACTGTTTTATCAGGGCCAGGGCATAAACTAAATAAATGAATTTTGAGTTTAAGTTTAAGGTTCTCTAAGGTTATAAAGTTAATTTACAGATCCGGCTTCGTACACACACATGGTGCTAAATTATTGACAAGAAGTCGAGAGTCGAGAATGACCGTGTCACTCGTAATTTCATCCGATCCGCGAACATGCTGCGTGCTAATCGCGATTTGTCATACTTTTCCTTCTCTTCACATGTTAAGGGATGACACAAATAATCGGTGTCTTTGAAAGCTTAGTATTTATTGGAATTCCGAAAGACGTCACTAAAATAAGAATAACGGTTACACAGGATACATATCCATTATCGCGTATATGATTTTTTCGTGAATATCATTATAAAGGTATAATTTGACGACAGCACTGAGTCGTCGACTTGTCATTGACCTCCTAGCAGAAAGTTTTAACGCTTTCAATCAACACAATTCAGTACTGAAGATCAATTAGTGATGACTATTCAGACACCGTAACCAATCATTCAATTATTATTTATTTAAATAAAATTTTACAGCTCTTACAATGAAACGGCAATATTTCTTATTTGAAAGCTGATACTCGTGATAGTTTCAGAATTAAGACTCTATATTGTCTCATACTTATAAGAATCACTGTAACTTGATGCTCAGTAGCCCGAAAGCTTAAATTGAAGATTTGGTTTAACAATAGGAGAATCCCTATCGATAGTATCACGATCCGTCGTGTTTGTTGTCTGATTTCTAGAAGCGTTTGCAAACGATTGATAGTGGATCGACGGCGGTTCTTACATTACAATGGGGCTTTCCGTAAATAAATTTAACACATTTCCGTAATATTTGCGTTTCTATTTTACGTAACTATTACGGCGATCCATCTAACAGCTTGGACATAGGCTGGTCCCTGATTGAAACTGCTTATCGTGACTAAGTGAGGGGTAAACAATGGAAGCTTCGCCACGTTTATGTGACTCAATGGTGCCGTCTCGGACTGTTTTATGGTGTATAGCCTATTACTAGAGAAGCCTTGGTGATATTTGGTAATAATGAGTCATTGTTGCGTAACGCTGAAAGTCAGATAATGTTGGCACTTGAGTTTTAAGAGGGATATTTCGAGTAAGAGATTGTTCAAGATATCACATTTTGAGCAATTAATTTCGTGTTATATAAACACTAAGATGACAGCTTAGGTATATTAGTTCGGAAAGGTGCGATGCAAACTTGTAAGTAGTTTAATTATTTTTATTTATTGAAAATGAATAGCATGCAACCGATTATGTTGAGTTCGGGCCGGATACGCATGTTTCGAAGTAATTTACTTAAAATCTGGATTCCTATTTTTTACCTACTGTCCTGAAATTTTAATTAAACTAAGGAGTAACAAATTATGCAATGCACTTAGTCCTTATGTGACTGTCTTACACTATCATAATACGTATATTAGTATCATTGCTATCACAGAGATGTTAGTTTGGTTGCGTTTTTCTACCCCGTATGGGCTCTAACATGCAAATGAATTTGCGTGCGTCAAACTTTCAAAATGCGAAGTAACGAGCCATATAACTCTCTATTAAACGGCATCTCGGGATGATATATGCTAGTAGCTATTATAATGCGATAAATGCATTATTTATGATCGAGACAGTGTAATGTAAACCAGATCAATCCGGTTAATGAGCCCATCCCGAATATTGCGGATCTGCGTTACGTACGGTTACGTCAGGTACGCACGTCATTACGCGTATTTGGGTCAGTTTGTTAATACATTCATGTTTTATAACCTATTTTATTCTATTTATAAAGATTATTGTTGGAAGTAGAGCGGATTGAATGAACATACGGCCTATGTTCTATAGAAATGGTGTTAAAACGACACCACACATATTTTTTTAACTCCGATTCTAAGTTTTGGCAACCCTGATTTTTAAGATTGCTCTAGTCGAGGAGTTAATGAATCATTCCCACGTTTAAAGTAGGTTAAATGATAATTTTGCGCATATTTTAACCTCATATATTACCTAAACTTGGTTAAGTGCAGATTTTGTAAGGCTTACAACAAAGAAATCGAGTCTCCTGTCTGAAACAATGAATATCAATTTATGACGCAGTGGATATTCTTGACGATGGTTTCGTAAGTTGAAGTAACGAGCCTATTTCCATCGACCAAGTATAACATGAGCGATATACCGTGTAGGAGTTGAATTATGTAATCATATTTTATACATCTTATAAATACAAAAGGTAGTTTGACGTTCTTTATTTAAGTTAATAAAAATGTGGAGAGTTCATTAGTACGGTAGCGATAGCGGCAGTCATGAAAGACGGCCTTATAATTTAACTAGTTTATCATCGAAGAAAAAATAACCGTAATACATCGGTAATGGAGTCTGGCGATAGTCTAATTACGATTATTTGGGTGTAGTAACACTGATAACATTGTGTAACTTCATAATAGGTGCCCAGCCTTCTTATAGGTCAGTAACGGTGCTTCTATGTCTATTAACTTGATTAATTGCATGATTAATCTAATAGATGACTTTGATATAAATTATCTTTAATTCGAAATATCAGTTCGAAAGCTATTGGGTTAACTTTCGATTGTATTTTTAGTAGATATAAATCGTATCCGTTTAGTTACGATAATAAAAGGTCTTTGTAATATTTTGAGCTTAATCTCTTGGCTTTTAGCCAAATCTGTGGGTGTGGCTTAATGCAGCTCAGTTGAGTTTTTGAAGTGCATTTGGCTTATACATCGTAAAGTTAACGTAATTGTTTTTTAATTTCCAATTAATTTATCACTTTTTTTATTTTTACTCTGGATAGGCTTGTATTTTGATCACAATCTCACCATGGTGAGTGATGAATATGGTGTAGGTACAAGAAACTAGCTCTCAAGCGCAGCTGTCGGAATACACCGATAAGAGTTTAGCGACAGATTTTCGACATGAGAATAGTAGTCAGTCAGACGGGTACTAGTCATCCTCCATGGTTTTCCAACGATGTTTTATTTTCAATGAAAGCTCAAGCTCAATGTAGGATTTGAACCCACGACAATCGCCTCGGCATTACACGTCACTACCACCGCGCTATTATCGCCTTACATTTTCATTACGATAGTTGTGTTCCCAATTATGATATTAATACTACTCAATGTGTGTGAACGACGATTTGTTTTGTTTACAACACGAGAGAGGCGCGACCCCGAAACTCAACCGCGCGGCGCGTGCGCATCCACGCATCATCAGGAACTGATCGAGCGGAAATCGTGCCTATTTCGTTATACATACGGCAACACAGCTTGTGACATCCCCGTAGATCAATTACGAATTGTTTAATTCTAGATTATTGCTGCCGACTGTAAACGGATAACTCAATTTATATTGCCTAGTTTGTGTCTCTATTGTCATACTCCTGTAATATATTATGTTACACAGTAGAACAGGAAAGTTTTATCCTAATTTAAATTCTTCGAAGTGTACAGCAAACTTTTTACGACTCGAAGTTCAACTGATTTTATATGTTTTTATTGATTCTAAGAAATGTTATTTTCATTGAAATAGTTTCGAAGGAATTTCTATTTATTAGAGAGATGAAAAAAATATACACTTTCCGGTTAGGAGAAATGATAACTTTTTTAAATATTTAGAATATCAAGTTTTGTATATGGTATTAAATCCGCGGGCTGCGGTCGAATCATAATACGTGTCCAATTGAAGTAAAATGAGACCACTTTTATTTTCATCGAAAAACGAGTTACTTAATCACATGTAACCTGATCCTAACATGAATCACGGTACGATTCGTGGCTTGATAAATATGCAATTAGCAATAGAAAGTAAACAATAATAATTGGCGTACATACGTCCGTCAACCCACTCGTCTATTCAATGACTGCTGGTGCGGAAATATAAGACCTGGATGAATCGTGGGCGTGATTGTCTTAGGTCTTGCGTGCTAAGTGAGAAAGTGTCTGACTGAGTACGTAACTATGTGACTAAATAGACCGTGGGTGTGTTTTGAAGTCATCAATATAAATTATTGCACATCAATCTATTGGATGGCAGCTGGTCAAAATGTACGCGAACGATTTTCTGTAGTCATAGTTACCAAAATAACACAGGGATTAGGATATTGTCAATTGATACATAAAAAGATTTACATGCTATGTAGTTCACTCTATTTGATAGAATTTTTTGATTAAGTCTAAAATACTGTTTGATATAATATTGTTAGCAAATGGTAAAGAGTAACTAACACGTAATTATTTTTATAAACACTTCTGAATTCGTGAAGTTTATTTACATTTATACTTCAAAATTGAAATTTAAATGTAAATAATGGTATAAAATTCATGAGTTAGGAGCTTAGGGCATAATTTTCAGAAGTATAGATCTATTTATTGCCAAGTCCGTTGTGCATATGGAGGTTGTCGACCCCGGCAGCGATGCGGACGGACGGACGCGCAACGCGGCGTGCGTGTGCGCATAGACAAACGATTGTAGGATAACCGATTGACAGCAAAGAGCTTACTGAGATGTGCCATTGCAATTAATTTCCTTTGCGGCTGTGGATACTTTATGTATGATATAAATATGTCTAGTCGAGGTTGAGAGATTTGATTTAAGTGAATTGAATGAAAAGCCTGTAAGGTATGTGAATGGAGACACTTAACGTTTACATTACAACGATACATTAAATACTTCATAATTTAATAGATATAACTGAAGTTATTGAATTTTGAGTTCACGACACCTATGTAGCGTAAAATTCACCTATTTTCTGGTTTGATTCCAGATGTTCAATCAAATTCTGACAGAGGCTATGAAAATACAAGTACCGTTAGTTATTATATTTGCACAAAACTTTTATTGTTCTCCTCAATTAATTAATAGTAGGTAATAAAAAAAAATGACGTTTTATACACATGGAGCGCACTCACACTTCGCAGAAGCCAGACACTCGGTCTGGTGTAATGCGACTGCGTCGCGAATAAACGCACAGCACACAGGGTTGTCAAAGTAGTATTTTTTATGTTCATATAATTATAAATACATTCTCATTATAAGCGATAAGAACTCAATTGTAGTATTCATTCAACAATCTACTCATTCACAAAATTTATCAACCCATGTCCAGCAGCGCTTGTAATACTGTATTTTGTATTAATTCAGCTATTATTTACTTCAATGAAAGTAAAATTTTCAGTAATGTGATTAGTGGCAACCCTAAACGCATCGGCCGGCCATGTGGCGCTGATTGCTTTATGTCCATGCCTTATTTGCCTACTTGTGCAATTGCTCGAGTGCCGTACACCCGTTGTTTCGATTCGATTAAGTGTTGCCGATGTGCTGTATCAGTTACTGGATGCAATGCAATATCACTTTATGAAGTTAGTACGTCGCTACATCGGGAATGATGAGGAGCATGTGCTGACCCGGTCCTGATTTTATGTGTCTAATGTTGTGTAAAAAGGAGAGTATAAAGAAATGCAACACTAAATGTTACAATATCTACCTACTGTAAACCAGTCTTCTATGAACTGAATGCCTTGTAGATAGAAGAGTGAGAAAATTAAGAATATCTTTGATGTTGAGATCCCACTAAATACAATAAATCATTTATAACTAAATCCAGGTTGTAAAATGACATTTTACATGAGTTCAACCGCATTCCAAATAAAGCACGACTTAATTAAACATACAGCTTCACGTCTTACAACCGTTCGGAATGGTCTAAAAACATGTTTAATAGCTTATAATGAGTGGACATTTCGTCCTGCCCGCCATGCGCAGGAGTGCCGGCATCCGTTCTCAGAACTGAGCACGCTATGTACCTACCCGACCACAAACCAGCGTGTCAGACAAACGGACGCTATTATAATGTTAAATACTTATAATCCCGATGACATTATTTCCCGGTTTGAAAAAAAGAATGAAATTGAGAGAGTCGATAAATAATTTAACAACTTTAAGCAATCTACTTTACATCCATCAGTTTGTGTTAAAACTAATTTGTATATAAATGGAATCTTCAAATTTAGATGTATCGTGTCGTGATGGCTGGCATTTTCTTATGTAAAATGTTCTACAGTCACGAAAGTTTCAATCAACAGTCAGGGTCATAAACAACCAAATTAATTTAACATCTAATCAGAAACAACCAACTTTTTACATACCTTCTACAATTAATATGAAAATTGTCCTTGCTCTCGAATGTCGTAACCACCAACAAAATACTCATGAAATAATTATTCTAAATATCAAAGTGGCTATTAGGTCAATGGCGAATGCATAACTCCCCATAAAACGTGGTATTTCGGTACACACTGGAATAGTTTTTAGTGTTAAGAAACCATTGAAGGCTGCCAGTAGACTAATAAAACGTTGGTCCTATGTGACGAGACTGACGTTTTGTTTACCACGCTTGGCGCCTGGTTGCGAAAGAAAACTTTAAAATTCTACTAGCCTACCATGTCGTAATTCACGTACGCCACTCATGGAGCAAATATTATGGATATTGACTGTATGTAATGTGAATCATCAACCGCAATTGACAGCTCAGCTTTCTCGTACGCTGTGGTGTGCCCAATCGGAAATACTCTTATTGTAGTGATTTATTACGTAAATGTTATCTACTATTGTTGACAAAGTGCTAATTTGGTATTGTCCCGCATTTTAATGCACAACTTGGAATTCATGTTTAGACATGTTATCTAACTTGGGCGTCGCGTTATCTTTTTGCTATATTTTTAATAATTAAGTGTATCGTGAGTTTTATGATTTCATATTAAGAAAATTCAACACACTCTGCCTGTGTAAAAAAAAAACCACATAAATAGTATTATTTGTAAAACAAGCTTGAAGTTTGTCCAATTATTACTCACCCAAAAAGATGTTAAAATGTTCCATTCAAGCCACTTTTTTGGCATCGTTCCGAAAAATTACTTCGAGAATGTGCTTGTTAAAATAAATAGAGTTATTCACATAAACATAATCAAAGTACCCGCCCAGCATTCGCAAGTGCTCAGAAAGCCATTAGTCTCTTTATAACTCGCGATGGAGTAACCATGTTGTTTACTACAATATGAACTCGCTGGTTCACTGAAAATATTTTAGATTTCAGAATACTTTACATACATAGATAATATTTACGAATTTACAATGTCTTTAATAATTTCAAGCTCAAAATTGTTTTAGCTCTCGAGTATTGGGGAACATAAAATTTACACGAAGGATGGGTCACAGTAATGGAATAATAAATCGATTTACAATTCGATACTCGGTGTTATAGTGTTGCCACAACCGAACTCCCGAATACAAACTAGTTAAACGTTGTTATGAAATCGATCCCACCGCGTTTAATGGTTTCAAATATCATGACATAACGCGGGTCGTTGGTTGATGACATAAAAAAGGCAATATAATCGATTTGGTTATGTATTTCAAGATCAAATAAGAATAGGAGAGATAGACAGATTTGCTGATTTGGTTTCAAAGCACGTGATGAATTTCAATGTATCTCTGGGACTTCGCCAAGTCTGGTTTTGTTGGAGACGATACATAACGTTCATTGCTATAGTTACTAGACGTTGAAATATTCAACATTATTCGTATCCATTAAAATAACAATAAAATATGCACGGTATAAAATAATACAGGAAAAGGATCATCTGAGACGTCCGCAATTTGGCTGAACGGCCCGATCCTTCGCGTTTTAAATGTGCATAAATGATTTGAAATTAGTGGGGGCCCACGGTGATCGTATTTCGATGGCACGCGCGGCAATATATAACAATACGTTTGGAACACAAACTATTCAAGGAAGAATACCGATTGCGTGCTAGCAGGATCGATTTGCAGGTGGATCACGCGCGGACACTGCCATCATGGCGTCATATCCTCCACAGAATTGGCCACGATAATTAATAAAAGAATTGCGCACGCGCAAGGCGACTCTATGTTCGGTAGTGTTCAGCCGTTTTGACGCACTGTTGACGTTGGTGAAGACGATTTTTTCTTGGACAATAATGTACTACGGGTCAGGACGTTGTATTCAATAGATTCCATAGGCTCCGAAGGTTTCAGCTTGATTCATATTTTTGTGATTCAGCTTTTATGACCTATAGGAAAATGCGTGACACGTCACTTTGTTTAGTTAAATATGCCACGACGGACGACGTATTCACAATCACAGTTGAATTTTCTTTCAAATATGTAAGTACCTTCAAAATCAACATTCGGATACATTGCGTAGGTACCTCAAGGGCTACAAGGAGCATTACAATCGATCTGCGCATGGACACGTGTCATCCGTCATCTCGCATCACTTTCCGAGTCTCGACAGGTTCTGTCTTATCAGAGCTGTCATCTCCTGCCCATTATCCGCACAGAATAGACATGTGACCTCATCAAGTCGTCGGCAAGGCCACGTGCCTTCCCTTTTCCTTTTGTATAAGAATATTAATAAATTTATCGGCTTATCGATAGGTTCGATGGGTTCAAGGCGTATTGTGAGAAATATCTTGGGGAACGTCAATTGTTTTATGGCCATGATGGAGCAGGTGGTCTTCGTCATTGTTTTCGGGCTTTGTATAGTGTTTAATTAGCTTTAAAAGTCCATCACGATTCTGTCTTAGTTGTATCTAAACTGCGATTAATATTATTTAGATTTTATCGAGCAATATTTATTGCCAAGTCCTCAAAGACGATTTTGATATTTAAGTTTGAGCAATCATTCGAAATAAAATCGAATCATGTTGTTGAAATAATAAAATGTACCTAAACAATCTAAACAATTAAGCGTAAAACAAATATCTACAAAAAATGGACATTCGATTTTTAGATTTTTGAATCGATGGTGATATATTAATTTTTTATTTTCCTTGTCCTATCTATCGGATAAATATTTGTTTATATGTTTAATCTGTATTCATAAGACTGATTTGGATGATTGATTGCATTGTCTTCTATTAAATAAAATCAGATAATTACTTTGACTGTAATTTGAACGAGACAAACATTAATTGTTTTGAATGACTCAAACCTTCAGTGAATAAATAGCTCTATCTCGATTAACCACATTTATTATAGAGAGCGAATAGAAATCTCAAGAGTTTTATGGTGCTATGGCCAAGAGATGTTAGTTTATAGACTCTAGTGTATTAGAGCTTGAAAGTCTTGGCTTTAAATGCATTTGAAGACGATGGAACACTGCCATGAACAATGTAGTAGCTTTCACTGTGCATTGTAAAATGTTTTGCGATGCAAACAAATATAACATAAATATATTAAAATTATAACAAGCAAAAAGGTTTATGCTCTAAGCTCGGTTGATAAATTATAGATTCATTTTGAAAATCATAAGTGGGTTAGATAATAATTCCCGCGAATGGATTACAATACTGTTAGTGATAAGTTTTTCATAATATTAAGTTTGCACTCTGTTTTATACACATTTACACGGTTTAATATAGGTATTAGCTTACATAATAGATACGCGTCGACATTAAAAGGACGATGACCTATTCAATTTTAACTTTAACGGATTATAAAATGGGCTTTCTTCCCAAGTGAAAAATTAAGATGATCAGACAAAATACGCGGAATGCTTCGACCCGATGGCGTCTCGTAAAAAGTTTTTATCCGAAAATGTTTAAATTAAGTTACAAAGGCCCGAGGGCGAGGACCTCCAAATGAATTTTGAAGTCGCTCAAGTTAAGTTGGTGTGCTTTAACGGTCGATTGCAAATCAACGCTCAACGGTAGGTAATTAACTTGGTTAACAAGACATCAGAACGAGAAGTAAGGCATGTTTTATCTTGATAGAATTTTCTCTACAAAAGCTTAAGCACAAAAAGACCGACTCAATTTCATTGGAACTTTGATCAACTTTTACAGGATTTAGGCCAACGTTCATTGGTATAATTGCCTTCATTACTTTCAAATAGAATTCTTCGTATTCATTACTTCACGATATGGCTCATTGAAATCTTTGAGTGGTTATTTATAACTTATTTTTATTTCTTTTTCAGTTATTGCTAGGTATTTTGAATAACCTTATATTATGGTCGAAGGTAGTAAGCATACAAGCTTAGAAAGGAATTAGCTCCCACGTGCAGCTGCGAGAACACACCGATAGGTGCTTACCCACCGTGGTATGGTTTCGGTTAGGATGTTTTCCTTCACCGAAAGCTCAAGCGTTGGTTGGGATATTTGATTGAGAATCGTACCTGCATCCAACCATGAAGTTTTCAACCAGATGCTTGTCTTCAATAAATATAGGGGGCGTCCATACAACACATAAGGCTTACGCCACACCGACGACAACTAGGCCGTGATAATCGGGGGAGTAAACCGCGCAAGCTATCCGTTGTGTAACTAACTGCACAATAGGTATATCTACTGTTGTAGTGTAGTGCGAAATAAAAAAATATATGTAGACCAGACGTGGCTCGGGTAATTCATTATTTATTAACCGACTTATTTATTAAACAAACGAAATAAACAAGATCTAGATGCTAGGATCAAATTCCTAGAAACCGGATTATGATTGAAGACCGATTCTAAGTTCTTGCATTATAAGCGTAGGCTTGGCACTATGAAAATCTAACAGATTTATAGACTAAATAATTGATGGAATTAAATTATGCGGTAGTTTCTCACGTGTCAAGGAATAAATAATGTCTCAACCCACAGATTGATGAAAAAAAACTTTAGTAAAAACATTGTGTATGTTTATGGAGATTTTTGTTGCTCTACCACATTATATTACTTGTTATCCTGGGAAAACATTAGATCCCTCAGGAACGCGGGATTCACATCACTATAAAGTAGGTAATGAAAACCGCAAACGCTAGAAATCGCGGACACGCGTATTGAGTGGACGGCCTCTTGCGGAAAGCCTGCGCTAAGGTTGAATGAATCCGATACCACATAAATTAAATAATGTACTATTGAAGTCACATATGCTTATTTTTTTTCAACTAAACTTCATTCTGACGTTAGTCGGTCAGGGCCGACGATTCAACTGTCATAAACTTTATTATTTTCCGCCGACGCGTTATAAATTTTCTTCCTTTTTTTTCATAAGCTGTTTGTGGTTTGTTTGTGATATTGGATTTAGCGTCTGTCGTAAGATTGAGTTGGCACGACAAATAAAAAATATTTATTTATACTGATGATAAAAATCATGTTGGAAAACAATCAAATTTTATAGTAGCGTTCGACCTGCGGTTTTACGTGTTATAATTTAAAAAAAGAAAATTACTATCTAGTTATAACCCGTATCTCCAAAGTAATCTAGTTAACGAACTCGGAAAACATTTATTTTAAATCAGAGCTATGTATATATTTCAACAGTAAAATTTTGTAAACGCATGACGAGGACACGCGCACGCGACGCTTAAAACGTGTTATTTATTCTTACGCACACTAATACTACGTTATTACAGGAAATTAGTGTGTAATGTAAATTTCCTGCAAGAAAAACACGTTGAAAAAGCAGACCATCGTTTTTATTGCAAGCCATTTGCGTTTGATAACATAACGTAACAGCGACGCGAATGTCGTTGTGAGAATAAATGTATTTGAATCTCATTCCAATAGACCTGAGCCACCTGAATTCGAACTGGCATCAATTTCAAGGGTACACCAATGCAGTTTAGATGAACTGTAATAACCTTTTAAGCCTTTTGAGTCTATTGAAATTGACACAATCCTATTTCTTTATTCTTAATTAAACTCTTAATTGTAATTAACCTCCCATTTGTTGTTAATTAAAAATTATCAAAAGGCTTTCTTGCTCAATATATTCTCGACAATAATGATAAATAGAAAGGCCGTAAGCGTATCAACAGACCCTTTGAAGTATTAAGCAATTTCAATACCGTTGCTCAGATTATATTTATATTTTACAAAAAATTGGCTGGGACTGCTTACGTCATTGACTTTTTCGATTGAATCGATCACGGGATTTTCAGTCTCCATCATCATCATCCATTTTTGTTTTTTTTTTGTCATCAAACCACACAAATGACTGAACCAAACTGGGGCAATACCAAAAGCCAACTGTTGACTTTACCCAGGGTCAAGTTCACAAGTCTCTAGGGTACACCTGGACAATGCCGCCCGAATGCAAATATCGGAGTGGACAAACAAAACGTATGGCAAATGGGAATGCGGGTAAAAACTATCGTGTTTGTTCTCGTGTGTGGACCAATTTAATATCGACGTTATCGTTGAGTTGAGATTATAAAATAGTTATACAAACATTTTCGAAGAACTAGAAAGGAAGGTGGTATGGTCCTAGTGCCTGTTTACTTTTTAGTAAGCAGAGTAATAAATAGGATTAATTCCAACTTTTTGAGAAGTTGGAATGGAGTTCCTGTACCTATAACTAGAGGGATCAAATATGTTTAAAACTCCGAATTATTGCTTGCTCATTCAATCTTTTAGTGCTCCAATATTTTTTTATTTGTCTATTCTTATAAACTTCTGTTTCGCCAGACACATTAAGGGCGATAACAAGACTACGAATGAAACACGTTTATCTAGAAAAATCTGTTATCCTGTGTTTAACCACACTCATAATGGGTTTCAAGTGCAGTTGCCGGATCACACTGGTAGTGGTTGGCGACAAATCAACTTGAGGGTGGTAGCCAGTCAGGCGATTACCACAAATTGCCCTTTATACTACAATGTCGGCAAACAAGCATACAGCCCACCTGATGGTAAGCGGTTACCGTAGCTTATGAACACTCACAACACCAGGGGTATCACCCGCGCGTTGCCGACCCTTCCCCCCTCCCCGATGAGATCTGGCGACCTTACTCACGCGCAGGAACACAACTATAAGTTAATTGGCTGCGGTATTCTGCTTTCTGAGCGACATATCGCTATGCTCTACCTCTCTAAAAACCCTACCGCCGTGCAACCTATCTTCATACCTTCTATTAGGAATGTAAAGTATTTTTAGTTGTTCAAAATCTGTAAGAAGTCGACTATTTTACCGACACCAAGACCACCACACAAACTAGTCAATATAAAACGAGAATACGACAGTATCTCACAAATCGTAGTGTCGATAATCTATGTGGTTCGTATGAAATAGGAGACTAATATGTATGTTGTAGGTTGATCGAGACGTATGGTTTGTATGACGTGTGGTGTGATAGCTTCAGTAATGGTACGATGGGGACCGCAACCGCGACCTAGTCCACGAACGGAAGTGGCGGTCTCTAATCTAAAAACTGGATATTTTAATCTATATTTCAAGGTTTCACTTAGCTCATATGAGTATATTTAAAAAAAAATGTGCATGCGTCGTAGCAGACAATCCATGCATCTGAATATTTTGAATTTTGTATAAAAACCGTAAGCGGCAAAGACTTGCTCATATATATATTTTTTTGCGATTAAAAAGAAACTTGCCTTGGCGACCTACATGCGTTTATTTTTTACCTTTGTAAAGAATATCAGTTAAATAGCAAACACTTTTTGCTGCCTGTCAAACCCGCTTATCGTTCGGGTATTTGCATATCGATATCCAAGTATTTGGGTTGTTTGGACAGATTTATGTAAATTCCTTACGATTTATTGATCTCTTATCAGTGGCAGACATATTGTATTGTGTAATAGAGTATTTATGACTTGGCATTTTATAAATTGAAATAAAAAATCCGTTAAGAGGTTGGAACACAAAAAAATAATAATTAGAACGCCGATTCAAGTTCTTTAGATAGTAAGAGGACATAATATATGAAAAAGAATACGTCTCTCATGATTTATATTGAGAAAAAATAATTAACAAGGTGACTGAAATTCATTATGATATAATAAAACAATAGGATCTTCAAATATATGAGCTAATTTACAACACCATGTAATTTAATTATATTTTTTATTAAGAAACAAATGTCAACCTCGAACCTCGGCAAGTGAAGACAATAGGCGCAGATACCCACATTAACCCTGACATTTTGTCCCTCGTATATCTCACACAAATTGTTAAGTGCAGACAGCATACAATAATGTTTGACATAAAAACTGACTGAGAAATGATTATAGTCACTATTGTTTTAGGTACCTAAGTACCTATCCGCTTACAAGTTATTATGATAATTTCGCTTTCACTTTCCTAAACAGGGAGTGGAGCGAGAGTGTTTTCAACAATGAAGTTCAATCAGACATTTAATTAAAACTCCATTAATCTTTCAACAGATGTTGCCATTCGAAAAGTTTTTGACAGGTAAAAATAATTTCACGACGCCTGACGACGACTGTAAAAATATGAAGGTTTGTGTAAAATTAACGCGGATGCGTTCAAAATTAGCTAATTACTCGTCTTATGAAAATATAAACATATTCTGAACAAACCTTGACATGTTAGTTTTCGTGTTGTGTGGGTTTACATTTTATTTATAACTGCATACATGTTTCAATATTTACGGGAGTGGACTGGATAAAAATAACAATGTATTAATGCACGGGTTACTGCTACACGTGCAGGCACTTGCATAATATTTTTATACAACTATTATTCGGTCGGTTGGTAATAGAGTCTATTTCCAAAACAATCAAATTCACGTCTTTATTGATTGGCACACTGACAATGAAATTATTCGTAGTACTTAATGTGACCTAAACTATTGTATTATGCCATTAACATTATCTTCTAAACTCTTTTAACCATATTTTAATATCATGTTTATTTTTGAGATGCAAATTAGCGCCTTGAACTATTGCTTTAAGGTTGTAAATATAATTTCTTAAATCTGCTCAAGATGCAAATAAAGATATAGACTAGCCGGTTAACGGTCACGATTCAAAGGCTACCTATATGTAATATAATAATTTCGCAAGTTACGTAAACAGGCGGCTGGGGAACCTGACTGCTTCGCCAGGAACCTGTTCTCGCGACCAGTTCTGAAGCTCGGAGCAAGGTCCCGCCATAGACCCGGTCAGCTCTGTATGCGCGGGCGCATGGGTACGTTACCCTTTAACGACTAGTTTATTTATATGTGTAACCAGTTTAGTTAGGGCTAAGATGTTATCATATGTTTAAGACTAAAATAGTCATGTCTATCAGTTCTTATTTGAATAAAGATTCCTTGAAAATTACGTAGATCTTGGATAACTACATCACCTATTACAACTGAAAAAACGAATTTAAAAATTGTATACGTAAACTACAATCAATGAAAATACCTACATAATTTCCATTCCGTAAGAATTCAAAGTCAAATTATGTAGAAAGTAAATCCAAACAGTAAGTTTCTTAAAAAAAAAACAAAAATCAATCCTAAATAATAACCTATAAAACTAGGAGAGTTTGGTACATGAGTTTACTTGACTCACCTTACGATGCAAGATTTTCTTTATCCTCGAAAATAAATCACGCGTAAGCACTTTCATTTTAGAAATAACCAAAATCACGTTATTGCTCTTGATGTTCACTGCACCACATCACAAGACATTATGACAGATATTATAACACTCTTTACGAGCTACTAACTCATTAGGGAAACGATTAAATGGTTTGTTTACACAGTCATCATAACGGTTTAAATATTTTAGTGAATATCGTGAAAATAACATGATTAAGAGTTTTTAATGAGGGTACCTGTGCGCTTTGGGATATTTATGATGTTCTTCGGATGCTAATTACTTTAAATTATTTTATTGGTGATTTATGATATTACGTGTACGAACTGAGTTTGTATTGAATGAGATTAGGTAGCGAATTTCGTAGAATTTCATTGTATTTATATAATTATCCAATCAATATGATTAGGAGGATTAAAACGACTTGAACAAGTTTATTATTGGTATTATGTACTGTTTTTAAAAGGTCTTGCAGGCATTAATAAAGATGTTTTAACATGAAAACTATTGACCATACTTTTAAAAAAATCTTTCGCATATCCCTGACTAAACAAAAAAGGTGCAGTCGACAATCAACATATTTCAAAGCCGCGATAAAATACCCAAGCAAAAGCACACATAGAATAGTAACCGTCATCATCGGTCAATTTACGTTACCCACGGAAATGACATCGCCACGTGACAGCCACGCACCCGGCACGAGATAGCCACCCTCCAGTGATTCTAATTTCGAATAAACCTTATACGACTTCGATGAATATGTACACACTGTATAGTTAATGGAAACTCGTTTATGTTAGTTACATAAGATGTGTATTGTATGCTTTAATGGTTCGTTTTTAGAATTGAATATGCCGATCGACCTTTGTTTTGGAAGAGATAGGTCGTTATTATTATTACCCACAGCTAGACTTAGGCCTTTCTTAAATAGACTAATGTTTTTTTAAGTAAAATAATTGTCGATAAAATAGTGGTAATTAAGTAATTAGAAATCTAATAAAAGTTACAAGTGAATAAGTAATACAATAAATTGACAACACGTTTATTGTTTCTATATCTTTTGTTGTTTATCTAATACCTTTAAACGAGCAATTCTTATTGTAGGGGCGTAAACCCTACATTTGGTTTGATATTGATTCAGTGTGTGCTGATGGCGCTAAACTGGTGGTGATGATGCTACATGATGATGAAGGGAGGTGGCTCCCGGGAGTGATGAATAAAACCACCTCGTGCGAGTGCTGTAGCGACACTGATTTATTGTTAGTTTGATATAATGGTTTCACCATTACAAAATTGCAAGCTTAGCGAAACGTTTGCGGCACACATAAATTATCTATATAAAAATTAAATACACATGTACGGTTGCCCGTACATATTGGCAACCAAAAAAGAAAACAAGAAGCTGAAAATTAGACATTATTGATAAATTCCTAGTGTAGTACACTTGCTCGTACACTTATATATATATATAATCTGAATTTCGGAAACGGCTCCAACAATTTTCATGAAATTTAGTATGCAGGGGGTTTGGGGGGCGATAAATCGATCTAGCTAGGTTTCAAGAAAAAGTCGTTTAAAAAAAAATACCGAGCAAAGCTGCAGTCATCCAGGTACCTACTGATAAATTAATTTAAGAAGAAACGAGTTACTAATTTAACAGTATAAAAAAAATATGTAGTAATTAAATAAAAGATAAAATAGTATAAAACACAAACAAAATAATAATGAAATAATAATTAATAATAATAATAATTTATTCATTCAAATAGGCCTTCACAGGCACTTAAGAATAGTCAGACTCTAACGCACGGTTCGGAAGGTTGCTTTTACTGAGAAGAGCCGGCAAGAAACTCAGCAATTACTCTTTTCAAAACAAACTTAAGACTATTACATAAAATTTATCCTGCAAGAGCGAGCGCTACACCCAAGCATTGTCGTCATTTAAATATTCATTAACGTTATAGTATGCCTTTTGTACTAAAATAGACTTAACACGTTCCTTAAATTTATGTAATGGCAAATTTAAAAGTGCAGGAGGGATCTTATTATAGAAGCGTGTACACAGTCCCAAAAATGAACCTTGCACTTTTTGGAGTCTATAAGCAGAGGTTACAAGTTTATGCTTATTTCTAGTATTAATAGTGTGCATGTCACTTGTTTTTACAAAAAGACTTAGACTAGTCATGAAAGTCAATATCTGGTCAATTGCAGTTCAATATTGTACTTTTGATTGTCGAAGTCCATTTGGTATAACATTAAACATTAATAAAACACAAACGAACAGCAAAGATTGACGGCTAATTTCATTTTACGTCGTTTCCCTCAAAACGCTCCACTGAGCATAAACTTTTGCATCATAAATCAAAAGTGGGGCACTAAACATCAAATGTTATCTCACCCAAGAGCCGGTTGAACCCCAGCGCTTCAATCTCTTCCCGAAAATATTTTGACACTGCGACAGGCAGGACACCGATGCAGCCGGTTGGATCTTAGCAACGAAACTCTCACCCCTGTCTAATGTCATTTTGCACTTTCGTCACTTTAGACACTTTATTATAGTTTATTAATTTATTGTAAAAAGTCAAATGTTTCGCTCTACTTAGAGCGTCCGATTTTTTTAACAGTACACTAGTTATGAACAAATACACACGCAATTAATTGTACTAGGGCGTGATAGAATGCCGCAATACGCGAATAAACCGCTTATTATTTATAACAACTCGCCATAGGCCGCGTGTGATCGCGACGACGGCTGCGGCGCGAATGCCAGTGGCGGTAATCAAGATTTCCCTTAGTCGGGAAACTCGCCCCGCCCGCCCTCACACCGCCCAAACGCAAGTTCCAAATGGAACACTTTGGTTTTCACTTTAATTTTACTGGAATTGTATTAGTGTCGCGTGGACAATATAGATTGCGTGTCATGTATTGCA
This sequence comes from Tetheella fluctuosa, assembly GCA_951216915.1. Taxonomy (NCBI): domain Eukaryota; kingdom Metazoa; phylum Arthropoda; class Insecta; order Lepidoptera; family Drepanidae; genus Tetheella; species Tetheella fluctuosa. Next base: position 11,541,266 of record OX578218.1, read on the forward strand.
TTTCTTTAGATTTTACGTCAATGAGACAATGTGAGCAAAAAGAAAATGGGTTTCTAGAATTATAGGAGCTTAATTGGGATATACCCAAAATTAAAAACAAAGGCTGTCATGACCATTGTCTCACGTAACGCATAATCATTTATGTTCAAATTCAACTTTACACAAAAACAAAAGTATCTAAGTACAGAATAATTCATAAACTAATTTGATTTTTGGTTTATCAAACGAGAGCAATGATCAAAAATTTTGTTCAAACAAAAAAGTCGAAAGATCAGTCTTTCCCATAAAACTCTTATACGGATATTTAATTATTAAGCCAATTTAGCAGGTGCGACGTTACGAATTAAGACGAGTCATTTATTATACTATCTTATATGAATCAATTAAGTTTGTTTTACTTGCTACTTATAACTTGTTGCGTAAGCGAGTTTGGTGACAGTTTGTGTAAAGAGTTTTCGGACGCGCCCTACCGCCGGAAATAACATCATATGTTACCGTGCCTATAATAAGTCATAATAATCTATTGACATTTTCTTGACAGTTTGTATGAAAATTATGAATTGTGTAATGTGACACGGTACTAAAGTACCAATCTACTTTTGACGCTGACTGTACGACCCTACTCATTAAATTAGCTTCTAGGAAAAATGCGATGTAATTTTCACGGTTGATAAAGTTATGTAACTTTTGATGGTATATAAGACAGATTTATAAACAATAAAACATATTTTAAGTGGTATTTTTATAAAGTTTTCCAAGAATCGTAAAACTCAAGTGGTTAGCCAAACATCTTCAAATAATCACGGGATAATCCACAAAAATATTCACAAAGACTATAAAAAAATAATGTAATATATTTATATACTAGCCTAGCAGTGACTTCGGTCACGTAGACACATTGAAATATTTCAACGAAGTTCCCAGCTCACCTCTCAAAAAAAAAATCCATATAAATTTGAACACCTTAATTAGGTATTTTTATGGTAACCCCAAGTTTCTAAACAATCAGCAAGTGAAATATATATTTCCATGAAAAACTAACAAATATTTATTATTTTTCTTTCATCCTCTTTAACCGTTAGAGGACTTAGAGGTCATCCCTTAAAGTTTAAAAAGAAATATTAAAACACTTGTTTTATTATTTTTATTTAAGAATAAGTACATTTACTTAAAATAAGATGTTTATCCTCATACAAGTTTTTATCTCCTAAACTACACATTCAGGGGCTGAATTATCAAAAATGATTTCTTTTTGCTTTACAAATATCGTATTTATACTTATTAATAATAGTTTATAAAAAAACTCATTTTTTTTTACTGGTTTTCCTTGTATTTTGGCAGATATTTTCCTTGGGTTATTAATCAATTACGATTGAAGACACGTCTAAGAAGTGCATTTAATATGGGCCAATACATTTTCCCTGTACGAGAATATAGTTTTGTTACTCGATAAAACTGATGGCTCTCTTTTAGTTACTTGCGTTGCTTCTCGTTTCTCGATAAATAATCTTAATATGTAAAATTCCCGTGTCACGATGTTGGTCCGCGATGAACTACGAAACTACTTATCCGATCTTATTTTTTTTTTCAAAATGTGTGATTGTTCCAACTTGAAAGATAGGATAGTTTTTATTCCGATAATTTCTTTTTTTTATACCGGGAACGGGTGAGACCGCGGAGAATAGCTAGTAATATTATAAGATGCCCGTAATCTATTGATCTACGGATGATAGCCGCGTGGAATCACGGTACAGCGGACCTGCAATTAGTTACCGCCAGTCCGGCGAAGCGCCGAATACTAATTAATACGATCAGATTAAACGGAAGCTTTTCAAATTCGCCACGGTGTGTAAAAACCTTCAGCTGTTCTGTGCACGCTTACAAAACACACGAAAGTATTACCTATATTAAAATGTAAAATTAAAAAATTTTGGTATTTCTTTAGGAGTTTCGTTCCGTTACTTCCGTTGATTTCGTATAGCATAACTTAGTAATATCTAATATATAGGATTAGTTTGCGTTTTGTAGGCGCGGGTATCCATTGCTCAGAAATTCATACTTCGCACGACCAAAACGCTTGCTATAATAGTCCTTACTTATTATTACTACCGTATTTTTGACATAAAAATTTACTACCAATGTTGCCAATAGCTAAAGAAGTATTACTACTAAATGGGCAAAAAAGGTTATATATATGTAGTTTATTTTCCCTTTTAAAAGACTTCGTTCACTGAAAAGGGTACTACTTGTACTAAAGAGTCCACATACATATGTACATAAAACTCTCAATTCGTACTGATTCATTCAAAAGGTTGGCAAATAAAGCGACACATTATAAGCCTGTGCTATTTTTATTCGGTAAATATTTGTCCTAATCCATATTAAATTCATTCATTCGAATAAAAATAGATCTGAAGATGAAGCGTAAGAAAGGTAACGTATTATATTTTGCACAATAACGCACACTTGTTAAGTGTGATAAAAATATTCACCCTTTAAGAAATCTTCAGAAATGTGAGATTTTGAATAGAAAGAAAGAAAGAAAGTGTTTATAAAAAAAACTGATCTTGGAGTAAGGTTACTAGCCATCGCCATCCATCAATAGTGAGTTACGATAACAATATAAATTATTTATAACATAACAATGATTGTACGATTACTGTACGACGCGTTGTTGAAGGAAACAAAACAACCTGACGCTTCCAAAACAATCGCGAGGTGAATCAAAATTAATGGCCACTTGACCTTGTGCCATTTCGCGGCTCTAACGGAGAATTTCGCCAAAAGATTTATGATTTCTAATGTTTTAATTAGTTTTTTGCGTGAAACCCTACCTTGCTATTGCTATTTTTCACGCGAATGAAATAACGATGGGGGAATAAAACTGTTATGTTTACACAGAACAGTAGTTGATACAAAGGTATTTTGTATATGAGTATGTTTAGTAGCACTAAAAAGGTCCAAATTTCCAAAAAACATGTTACGAACTATCCATGACATAGAAATGTATAGTTAACTAGCTTCCGCCCCGCGGTTTCACCCGCGGTCCCGAGGGTTCTTAAGTTTTACCAGGATAAAAGGACCTTATGTGCTATTCCAGACTGTAATCTATCTCTGTGCCAAATTTCACCCAAATCCGTTCACCCGTTATGGCGTGATTGAGTAACAAACATCCATCCATCCAAACTTTCGCATTTATAATTTTAGCACGATAGGTTTTTGTAGACACACGTTTACATTATCTTTCCATATAATGATTAACAAATAAAAAAAAATTGCCGAGTTTCTTGCCGGTCCTTCTCAGTTGAAGGCTGACTTCCGAACCGGTGGTACCTTCAGTAAATTCGACCTTTATAAGTGCCTAGTCCTAGGGCCTAAACTGAATGAATGGCTTTGACTTTGACTGAGGTGTTTTGTAAATTTAGATCTATTCAGCTACTTACATATTATTATGTTACTGACTGTACGATGTGCTTATCTACATCAGACACATAAGCCAACAAAAAAAATGCACATGTATTATGGTAGTAATGATTTAAATTAAACGAATTCGTAAATGAAATCCATAAAAACATACATAAGGATTTCCTTCCGAGTATTAACCTTCAAAATAAAGATGGTGCTAAACGATTTGTAACTTCGTACCTATACATCAAAACGCAGCGCGGCGCGTAGGCACTAATCCAGGCTAGGCCACAAGCCCACGTAACAGTGTAGGATAACACCTCAATAAAACAAGTGTTTGTTTCATTAAGTTTAGACTGCATTGATATTAATCTTTTCAATTCAAAATATACCTTGGCATAAATATGTACGCAGGCTAGAAAAATAATCAACAATATTCTTTCTTAGATAGGCAAGATCTGCTGAAGTTCATAGTGCGGCTTTGTCTGCATTCGAGAAAGTTGCTAAGTAATAATTTTTTGTATGCTTACTTGTATACCTTTGCTATCTCTTATTGGAGAAGTCCTTTTCTAGGTAAGAACGACAATGCGGGAAACCTACTCAATAATCTAAAATTTAATTAAACTTCGAATATCATATTACTCTACAATAAAAAAATGCAGTGTTCCATAACCTATTTATAATCTTGCATGTTTCCATGACGATACGTAATGCAGATTGCCAATTACCTATAAGCGTCTACATGATTGATTTAGCGCTTCACAGCGACTTTAATAGCAGCTAAAGAAAGCGTAGCTAGCTACTAATGTATTATTGTAATTTATACGTTATGTTTAATTACCGATGCTAAAAACCTTGGCCTGGTAATAGTGATCCTATACTTGCGGAAACACAGGCCATGAATTCGAGTAGAAAATTTTAATTTTACCTTGATCTCTTTACTGAATAATAGCGAAAATTTTAGTAACTAGCAGTATTAAATGATAATTTTTAATTATAGAACTTTATTATTTTTCTAGGATCCAAGATTCATAATTGGAAGATAGCCAGTTTCGTCAGCAAGACCTTATAGAGAATCAACTATATACGAATTTAAGTACACAATATTGCAACTCTTAATATCTACTATCAGGCTGTTTTTAAAAGAAGACAGGTAAATTTACTGAACTGCAGGTCTTCAGATTTTAAGTCTTGATGAAAAAACGTTAACCACAACCAACGTATTAGTTTTGGCTAACAAATAGCCTAATAGGCAGAGTAGGTACATCGAGGGGTACGCAGGAATAACATATGTGTGAAAGATTTAAAATAGGTACCTACTAAGTACTAAACTTACCTGTAGGTAGACAGGCTAAGGTTGGTAAGGCTGTTATAATTTTTTTTTATAATATATTAGCTCTATAATTTAATCTTCGTCCCAATGCAATAATTTTAAAAAGAACCCATAAATATTAAATGGTGACCAAAACAGTGGTTAGATATAAATCTTTCGTACGACAAAACAGTTTCCAGCACGTGTAACTTTATAAATAACTTTCGTACGATTTGAGAATAAATATCGCTAACATTCGTTTAAATGCTTTGTTTTATTTTCAAACCTTGATTAATATTAAACAGATATATCACCGAGCTAATGGACACGACTTGATTTCTTTTTAAAATATCTTATTTTATAACGTCTATCTCTACATGTGTCAGATTCTGTATGTCTGTCTGTCTAATACCAAGCCCAGTGTCACAACTATCCATTTCAGTTTTTCGCTACTCATAAAGGTATCATGATTTAACACAATTACACCAATTGAAGATTCGTTTACAATTTTTGAGGAAAAGATAAATTTTTGAAGGAAATTCAGGTTCTTGCTATGAGGATATAAGTCTTAAATTCAGTTGATAGTAACATTTACAAAAAATATTATTTCACACTTGATGCCACTCCATGACGATACGAATCAAGAAGTTCCCTTTGAAAGCTTTGTAAAGATCGGCAAATATTAGCAACATGGTATTGTTAATGTCCATGGGCGACAGTAGCGACTCACCATCAGTGGACCGTGTTCGTACTTGTCAGCTTTCTGACATAGAAAAGATGAGAAGTGGAGCAAAGCCTTTACTAAAAGCAGTAATAATTACCTTTACTAATAATAACGAACTGTAATTATAAAAAGAAAAGATTAAACGTGGAGCTCAAATAAAATACAGGCTGCTCTATTATCAGGAGAAAGAAACCTGTAAATTCAAATAACTAAAACAAAAAAACAAAACAAGAAAATAATATTCGCAAATTTACGTAATAAATTACATAACTGTTCGCATAAAAACATAAATAACAACTATTAAATGGTCATTAAATTTGTCTCGTATAATAAACGTGCGACAGTAACTGGACAGCTATAAATGTCTCGTACATCATTTTAAATGAAAACACAGAACAAAACTATCAACTTGTAGTCACAGAGTTGCTCAACTCAAATTACAATTGACAATTAGTAGCTCATTTGGAAGAGTGACACGTTAATTCGCAATTTTCTGCGGAGAATTGTAAATTGGTTGCCTTAATAAGGACATATGTTAATTTTACTGAATTGAGGTCAACTTTATTATCCTTTCGTTGGAGCTTTTATGGCTCAATTACCATGCAGTTTGGATTTGTTTGATTTCACTTCTGGATTTGGTGTGTGAGAGTTCCTAGCGATCAAAGAAAATTTACAGTCGGTAAATAATCACAGCTGTTGAAATTGACGTTTTATTTAATCACGCCATAGGTACCTAACTTTTTTCACATTTCACCACCTCTCGTCATATTTCCGTCATATTCCGCGAGTTTGCCGTGACGTTTTTATACGACACGGGAGTAATTACGCCATCGCAAGGCCGCACTGTACATAACCGTTGGTTTTGAGTCTTTTTAAATATGTCACAGGGCTCTGACGCGACGTCATCATTTTATAAATAGACGCATTCTATTTGTGGGGCAAGTGACGCCCTCGTGGTACGTAACCTGCAGGTAAACACGTGACTTCCCATCGTAGAGTACTGAGCACTAAGCGGAGTTGGAGGCATGAGGGAATTACATAAATACGTATATTTATATTGTTGAAATTTTTAAAGCGATTCGGTGAGAATTTCGAACAACCTGTAGCTTGGGTGCTTTAAGAAATATTGTTTTTTTGATTAACTGGGTCAGTTTGAAGTAGGTATTCTAATCTTAACTTATTACTTACCGTGTTATATAAGACCTTGACGTGTAAATAGAGTTGTATTTATAACATACCTGCAACAAAACAAAGATAAGCATTAAATACACTGCAATAAATAAAACAACAGTCAAAAACTTCTAAAAGATTCATGAAAATAAATGAACCTATCACCTAATATTTGAATGGCCGATATGAGAGCAATTTTTACGTTTGCATCGACTGTGTTCATTCAACAATAAACGTGTCAGTGACACTTCGGTCACAGGGTTGCCATTCCAGTTTTAAAATAAACTATTGTCGCTATTTTGGACATCATCGTCATTAGGGAACCAGTCATCAGACACACCTAATTGTATGAAAGATAATTATGTACGCTTCATCTAACTAGATGTTATATTTTTGCACCTTTTAGATCTAGAAATCGGTGCAAAATCAAAGTGAAATTAAGTTTAGGCCCTAGTATTAGCATTTATGAACGTCGCAGCTACTGTTACTACCGCCATAAAGGCAACCGTATTAATCAGCTCGGAGGAATCGTCCACCATCAAAAACGTGGTTATTTCCGAGCGATCACATGACGTCACATAATTTAAGCTACGTACAAATAAATATCTATAGGTACTTTGAATGAATTGCAGACAAAATATTCATAAATATTTATCATTTCATTGGTAAAGTACACTGAGTGTTCTTTGATGTAAAATAAATAATTGTAATTATTTTTGTGAGATTTTATTGATAGTGTTAAAGTCCAATTTTAGAAATACATATTTTAGTAGCAACTGAAAAATATTTTTTTTTTTAAGAAAGGCAATATACTCGTAAATATTTGCGTTAAAGAAAGATAAATTGAACAAGATATATAGATTCATTTGTGTTGAGTGCATCCGGACTAAGGCCTTCGCCACATCTATTCGCTTCTTGTCATCTTCCACCCGACATAAGACTATCAAGAAAATGCATCGCTTTCTATTCTAAACTCTTATAACAGTTTATTTTAGAGATGTGGTTTTATAAATAGCTATTTAGACGTTATGCTGAAATGCCGGTATCGAATAAGAATAAGCTTTTCTTTGTTGCAATTCGCTAATCGCTATTGAAAAGGTATTTTCAAAATACTTTTAGATAGAGAGATAAAATTATAGTAATTTTCCTAATGCCTAGGTAATTATTTAAAACTAGCTTCCGCCTCGCGGTTTCACCCGCGGTCCCGAGGGATCTTGTTTTTTCCCGGGATAAAAAGTAGCCTATGTGTTTCCAGACTATAATCTATCTTTGTGCCAAATTTCATCCAGATCCGTTCAGCCGTTCTGGCGTGATTTAGTAACAAACATCCATCTAGCCATCCATCCAAACTTTCACATTTATAATATTATTAGGATTAAAAAATGCAATCCATAAACGTTCAACCAATAGTGAAAGAACACGCAACGAACATGGGAAAGATTAGGCATAAGGATCTCTCCCTTAACTACAGTGACATAGAGTTGAAATTAAAATTTGAAATAAAATAAAAACATGTTTAATCTTTTTCTTCTATACTTTTTTTAAATAAGCACAATTTCACGCTATACCTACTTACACCATTCTGGCGTGACCCGTGAAGCATGACATCGACGCAACGTTTCAAAATCAAATACACATTATATAAATGGTGAAAATCCAATCATGCTTGACATTTTACCTTATCCCCTAGGATCTACCCGCTTATTCGGTAATACCTTGTAACCTACCTATTACAAATAAACTACCTACATATATTTTTAACCTTATATGAAAACCATGTACCTAAGGTCGTTTTTGCGTATCATTTTAAATATCAGTCTAATATACTTTTTTGCTCACAACTTTCATTGACTTAAAAAATATTCATAAATGACCTTTAAAAGGTTTACTAAGGGTAAACAATTTAAAATATGGCGTATGTGTTATTTCTATGTCAGCTATATTCTATAAATAATCCTACAAATATAATAAATGTGAATGTTTGTTTGTTATTATGCCCCAACGGTTGAACAAAGGCACATACTGTATCAAGTGTATGAAATATACATAGATCGTACCTCGGAATTGAATACCTTTCATCTCCGGAAAACCTTGGACCCATGGAAACGCGAGTAAAACCGCGAGACGTAAGCTATTATTTCATAATGCTTGTCTAGTAATTTTGATTTAATCTATTTCATTTATACGTCTTCATTTCAACAAAACATTTTTCTTATGTTATGACGTTTAGTATAACTCTTCACGTCAATGGAATGAATTAAGTTTTAAAAGCTTTATGATAAATTTTCCTCAAAGATTCCGTAGAAAAGTTTTTCATTAAAACTTTGAAGGAATCGCTAAAGAGCGATTGTCAAGTTATAAGATAGATAATAAGGGTATAAGAGGTCGTTGACCTTTTCTGAAATATCAAGTAATATTAATAACGTAGCTTCCTATATTTATATTAGAATTAAACGTTATTTTTGCAAGTGACAAGGTGGAAATTGATTTCCCAAAGGGCATTCGTACGTTCGTAGGATTAGTTAGGGTCGATTCATACTAAGTTCTCAATATTTCCTTACGTATTATAAAACTATATTTATTCCCCAGATTTAATTCTGACTTTGAAAACGGAACGCAAGAATGAGATATACATACCTACATTAGCTATCATACAAGAATAACAACGTAGGAAAACCAGGGTGTTAGTATTTTACCTCAATTATAAGAACTTAGGGAACCTAGTTGATGATTACGATGAAGAGATATTAAATGGTCAAAACTAATGTATAAACGAGACTTGATCAAGAACAGCGAGTTGTCTGGATCGACACAAAATATTGAACCTTTTTCACTTTTAATTACAGCTTGACTATGTCTGTGCAGTTTGCGGTTCACGTGTCGCATGACGCGTGACATTTCATACGCTGCACGTGACATTTGCACGCTGAGCTGAGCGTACAGTTCGATGAACCCGAGAGGTTATAGCGTTCAATGCTTAGAAAATACAAAGTTTTCTTTGATACAATATCCGTGTTTTAAAAGCTTTCTTTGTTATGTTTTTCAATAGAGTTATATTAAGAATGCTGCATGCATTATTGCAATCTGAAATCATATTTTAGAACCAGATTTGTGATTCAAAATAATAATAAATAAAGTAAAATAGGTATATATGAAGTTATTGGTAAGTAGGTCCAGTCAACATTCTTCTGGGAATTAATGGGACACGCATCCCAAAACTATATAAAAAAAAAGATTTCCAGGAATCGCGAGTCAAGTTATAAAGAAAACCTCGAAAAAAACTTTAGTAGTATTTTTAGGTATAACGGCTATTAAGTCTTGAACTCATTTAAAAACATTACAGAGGCTATATAAAAGTCACCAATAAATATACGAAACATGTTTAATTATTTAGTCCATGGGGATAGCAATTTCGTAACATACAGCGGATACATTTTGATGAATAGTCTTTGAAAACGTTAGTTCTATTTTCAAGTGCTACAAATAAGACTCATTTTACATTATCTATACTACAGACATGATGTAGAACTATAAAGTAATCTATGCGTGTGTGCAAAAAAACCCTTGCCGAATTCCATTTTGATCGAATATTTGTGGTCTGGTCACCCTTTATATTGAACCATCAAGTCCGGGAGGTGACGCTAAAAAGAAGATTGGTGCTCAATGCTAAGAAGATCCTCCCATCAGTTGACGAGGTCATCTGTCAGACCCTTGACGTCAGTGGTTGTAGACATTGAGGAGACTTGAGACATTGAGAATTTAGCACACTGCAACTGGCGTAATTCAGCTAAGTCTAAGGGACATTTCTATATGAATATGATAATTGATTTATGTGGTAAGTGAGACCAAGTTGACGGCAGTTTCGCTTGGATGTACGCCGACCTTTACAAAGAAGGCAAATGGCTCTCAAGTGCAACTGCCGGAACACACTAGCTAAGCGATAGATTTCCAACTTTAAAGTGGTAGCTCGCCAAGCAGGTACTACGATGTACTCTACTATGTATCGTGCTATGCTTTCTTCAAGATGTTTTCCTTTACCAAAAGCTCAAGCTCATTGGCGGCATTGGACGTTACTACTACTGAGTTATTATCGCCTTAATACCCGGAAAATTTTAAATTAAAGTAGACATACGAGACAAGATAGTTTGGATAATAAGCATATGTCTGTCAGTCACTATTCGCCGAGTTATTTGGACGACTAATGCAAGACTTAATTTGAAGCATGAAGAAGGAATAAATACATGACGTCATGATGATGTTCATTGTGATGTTTATTGCCAAATATAATTTAAAGAACCCTATCTACCGTCGAGCGAAACGATCCAACGGCCGTACCGAGGCCGACGTACGACCGCGATAAGCGACAAGCGCCTGCGACCAGCGACCGTCGCGCCCCACTTCACGCCCACCACATTTCTCGGTATCTCTAACAAGACTTCTCTGATCTGATCTAACAACTCGTAACATATGTAACATAAGCTCCCTGGAGCGTAAAACGGTCGCAATTATTTCTTTTTTTCGCTTCACAAATGTAGGTTAAAGCTTAAACAATAAAATGTTTGTGACTTCAGACGCAATAAAAGCAGACGTAACATATTAATTGTATATTATAGTGACGTGCGAAACTCTGTGTCCTAATTTAAACGAGTTTGATCTATATCATATCTATTACAGAACATATTAAACTACAAATGCACCCGAAATAGTAATAAAAAAAGCAATCCAATTTTATGGCAGATCATTTTGTGAAATTTCAATAAGTAACCGGTGATACAAATTCAAAAGCAAAGCTCTCTTTCATCATATTATGTACCTACTACACTCAATAGATCACTTACCAAAATCGAGTTTGTTATGCTCATGAGTTGATAATGCAATTACGTTACCCAACCGTGTCGGCGCGGATCCGTCGCAAGTATTAGAAAATCAGGAAGTATGCAGAGTGTTTACACTGCTTAATGCGATTCAGACGTGCCTTTTCATTTAAAAGTGTAACGTGATTGTTAACTAGATTATATAATGTATGCGCATATGCATGGGATATCAAAATTATATCCTAATATCCTGACCATATTTATGGATATCAAAATTAAAAAAAATTATACGCATTTTTATATTAATGCTTTACAAAAGTTTTACCAAGTATAGTTTACACTCAAATCGATTTTGGGAATAACGTCTGCACTTTGTCAAGTATGTTCTATTACTATGAACAAGACGCGACGCGCTTCTCTAAGTTCTAACAATGACTCAATCGTAGTCATAGCATTTATGACTTTATTACTACTATTAAATTTATTTCATATATGCTATGTGCATTCAAGCATCAAGCAATATCTGGCGTGTTAGAAATAAAAATTTGGTTTTATAATAGTTGTACTACGACCGTTAAAAAGGCGAGTAACAAAGTTGTTATTTTTGGTTATGACGTTAGCGAAAATTTCAGTACAAACTAAGTTTTGATGAAGATTTTCCTTAACTTACGATGATTATTCGATCGATAAGAACCGACAAACGCTCTGAAACTACAATATAACTTTTAATTAGTCTACAATACTAAAACAGTCTTAATAAATCTAATTTATACGAGTCGATCGCTTTTTATCGCCTACGCATCTCCTTTATTCCCGGAGTGATGTAAAAACAAAAGAGGCACATCTTGAGATGGACGCTATAAAGTGGAAAGGGCAGTTTATGATCTATATATACCAACTCGTACACGACAGCACGTCTGTGTGTAAGCGTCATAAAGCAGGATTCGGTTGCTCTTTGTCTAAAGTGAAAAGGACGACGTAAATAGTCGTAGAAATAGTCTTCCTGGTTTTAATTGCTGTACAATATGGAATCTTAAGGTAGCTTAATCGTAAACAACAATGCTATATATTCGAAAGAACATTAATCGAATCATCGTGATTCGATGTCATTCGATTATCTGTTTACGCGTGTAAATAAATCATATTTATTTATTTTGGATTTTATAATTCATTAATGATGTAAATTCATTATTGTTTAAACGCTTTGGTTTATATCTAAAATTGTGTTATTAAATTATAGAACGATTTAAAATGTCTCATTTTGCTTATTCATCACACGAGTTAAAGAAAGCTTTTATATTATATTTATATTCTTGTTTGTTTCACATAATTTAACTCATTGTTTTGTCATAATAAAGTGTGCAATATTGCGGTGATGTGTTCATTTTGAACATTATGACCTTTTAACAAAGCGTTGAAAATCAGTTTTCACTCAATTTACGTTTCATACTGTTTTCAGATAAGATTATGGATATATTTATTGAATGATTTATTATTATGGAGTCTCCAGAAATCAATGTAAAATCTTACCAACAAACAGATTCTTTGAAGCTCCGACCGTGTGGTGGCGTGACCTTTATTTTATTACGGGTTTTTATAAGGTTAGTACACTTTCCTTGGAATAAGATTCGATTTGAAGTCGTAAATATGAGTAATATTATTAAAATAAAGACATATTTCATTCACTTTACGGAAGTCAAGTCAATTCGATTAGTATAACGTAAAACCTAAGTTACAAGGGTTAAAATCTACTGTACTGTAACGAAACCTGTTGAGAAATATTAAGAAAATTGCAACAAAAACCGAATGATTAACAAGATGTTACACATAAAATTATAAACTATTTTATTAGGTCTTAAAACTTTGATGTTGGTTATATTTTATGCGACAATTTTAAATTTAAATGTAGGTGAAGTGATACCGGCCTGACGTTCAAAGATTTATTTAATTACAGCGTTTAAGTGTAATCGAGCGTTCATTTAAATATTTAAAATTGAAATATGCGTTGTTAATAAGTTTATGGCTTTGTTTTAGTAACGGAATGGGGTGTAATATTGGTGTTATAGCTATATAATAAAAACTTTGATTTTTTTTCAGTGGATACACCTACTTGAAAAAATTAAATAAAACTCAACTTATTAGCATTAAAATGTTATACTTGCAAGGATTTTGCATAGATGTGTACATTCTACAACATTGGTACGTTAGGAACCAAAATTATATAATGTATGTTTAACTAGCTCCTACCTGCGGATTTACTCGCGTTCCTTCGGGCTCTAATATTTGCCCGGAAATGAAAAGTTTTAAAGTCAATCGTGAATCACGCACCCGGTGCCACCGCCTCCGATCTTATTCTTCAGTTGCAAAAGAGAAAAAATATTATAGTGTGATTGAGTAACAATTATCCACACAAACTTTCACATATATGATTACAGTTTCCACGAAGTCAGGAATCCTTGAGCATAAATCTACTTACCTATATGAGCTCTATATAGGTACGTATAACACATACAACCTGACATGTTAAATTAAAGTGTTTTTATGTTTCTGCGTATTTTTGATTTATATTCAAAGAAAATTAATTGAAAAATGATTCCCTAAGTTGGCTATATTATATAATGGGGCGCCCCTTAGCCCTTCCGACCTTTGATCTCTTAAATGGCTGTCTGACAAATAATTGACATAAAATAACCACTTTTGAGGGTCTAAATTTAAAAGTCATGGAATAATCTGATTTTATTTCTAGAATACTTGGAAAACGAATTAGATTGTAATAGCTTATTGCTTCGCTTATAAAAATGTACCCTTTATTTGTATTTAATCTTTTTCAAATTTTCTAACAGTATATACTCGTATTGTAGGTACTTGAAGATATAATTCGCATTACATATAACATAATTTAATATCTACGACTCTTAGTTCTGTTCCTTTGCGACGCAAGGTACATACCAACATATAGGTTTATAGTTTTCGAGAAAACAGCCCGTCACGACAGCAGTAAACTACTACTAGTAAGGTACTTTCTTTGAAATCATAAAGTTTCAGTTTCCGTAATGGATAACGTTATTTAATATGTAATTCAGTTTCGTTTTGATCGTTTGTAATTAATTAGGTTGAACTGTTTTACAATTGAGGGCCCCTTTTTGAAATTAAGGTTCTAAGAAGCGTACTTTGTGGTGGAAAGGATTACATTTTTATTTTAATTTTTAACATACCGTAGGATGTTCTGAGAAAGCTAACGTTGTCGCATCAAATCACTGGAAATGAGCCGTTAAAGAATTCGACCGCTTTCATCTCGTCAACGGGAAATGTCTTATTAAGAAAAAAATGACCAAAATATAAAAAAAATACCTAATAACCTTGCTGAGATTCTTGCCGTTTCTTCTTAGTTGAAGGCGACAAATCTAAATCGGTGGTAGCTTCAGTAGTTTCGATGTTCATAAGTGGCCTCCTAGGGCCTAAACCGAATAAATAGCTTTGACTTTGAAAGGGCCTTTTGGTATTCTCGTTACCTTAGAGGACATGTATCGCCGCGGTAATAATATAAGATCCTAATAAATGAAGTACGGTCCTTTTGAGGGGTGATAGTATAGGTCATAAGTGTTCCGAAAATGATAAAATAAAAATATATAAAAAATAACTAAAGTTGTACTTCATAAATAAAAGTAATAAATAAATAAAATAGTTAATGTATTTTGAAATTAAACTTTATTTTTTAATAATAAAGTTTACACCTGATTATGCTGTTGATGGTTTTAATTAATGCTTAGTATTAGTGATGAAGTACAGTTTCAGGTTTTTTTTTTCATTAAAATTACGACCGAATATTTTTATTTTATCATTTTCTGAACACTTATGACCTATAGTATCATCCCTCAAAAGGACCGTACTTCTATTATTAGGACCATTTAAATTAATCTTAGAGTTTATTTTGAAATATTAGAAATAATTTGAAATATTTTACGGTAAGGTAAGGTATTATTATTATATCCGCATCATTACTTGTCTAAGTATATTTCGCATTTAGTTCTAATTCCCTTTGTTGCGCATATTCATAATTGGTGTTAGGGGGACGCTGGTTCCTCACCTTTTCTTAGTATATTTTTTACTAAGTCGCATATTTTCTCATGAAAAATGTCCGCGACGTCCTTGATTTATCGCAACGAGTCATTTGAAAAGATTGCGGCGGCAAATATATAGGGCGGCGCGACACGTTCTTAGAAAATATTCGCGTTACGTGTAAAAAAGCAGCCCCAATTAGCGGTTAACGACACCCGCCCGCATAATTATAACGGTATAACATAAAATAAACAGTGTTTAAATTCGGATGAGCGAATAGCTAATATATTAATAGATCGCATGTTGCAAAATACATGGCCGAGTTATGTCAGAATGTCAAAACGCATGCGGCGAATGTGTTGATGTTAACACGAGCGCGATGCTGCTGGAAATTGGAACTGTCGTCGGTAACGCATCCAATGCGTATAGGGTTGCCCTGTCAAAACAGTTGCGAGACTTGATACACCGTCTCGTCTGACATTAGGGTCGCTAAGACATGGAGCAGTCCCAAGAATGGGTATAGGTACCTATATATATGTGAACGTGTATCTGTACTTGGACTATACAAATATTTATTACCTATCATCATCAATTTGGATCGTAGTGATATGTTGTAAATTATACGTTTACCTAGATGTTTTCAACCCTAAGAAAAAAGAATACGAAACAGTACGGAGCGAACATTCTTGATCTCATTGATATCTAGTTCTCTATAGTTATTTAGAATAACTAATATATTACGATACCCACATGAATTATATAAATATCATTTGACAGATCGAACGGAAGGGAATTAATAGAATTAGTAAGCTTACCCAATTTCTTAATGAGTCATTAGAATTTTTATATCTATTTAGTTCATCATTATGATGCTGATATTATATCCTAAGGCCAAAACAAACCGGACGAGTGGGTGCAACAGACTTTTACTATCCATTAGAATTCATTATACCTGTATGTTTGAATGAAACATATATATTTAAGTTTTTGATATATTTACCTATTTAATAAAATATTGAATTGTAACTAATGGTAAAAGTTTGTTGTGGTGCAACAGTTTACATTTATTTTTGCACGAAAATCACGTCTTATTAGTTTTGCTGCAGTTCTATTGGTAAATATTTTTAAACGATCATCTAACTGTCGTTTTTCGTTTTTCGCACCTCTGAGGTCCTTATTTTTAGGGTTATATATTCAAAACTTCTATAGTAGTAATCAAGAACCACCTTTTGACAAAGACAACGTAATTGTATTTCAAAAATTATTAATAACCGAGCACACCAGAGTTTATGCCGAAAAATTTAATTTCACCTAAACCACGTAAATCTCCAGGTAAATGGGTCGACGTTGTATATTGTTCTATTTTCGTCCGAGATGCGGCTACCAAATCTATTGTACATTGTTATTAAGTTGGGCGGTCCCCAGCAGTCCCCAATGGACCCACTTCCTCGATATATCCAACCACAAAACTCTCGCCCACGCATTACGTAGACAGATTGCGAATCTAGTATGTTTTATTGGACAAATCTAGAAGAAAGAGAAACTTTTTCATTGTATGTATACTCTTGGATAATGAAAAAGTCTGAGAGCCGTAAAACACGGTGATAGAGTAAGTAATAAGCTATTTTCTTCAAGTCAATTTCCTCTTAAGTGATTTGCAATCAATTTGAAAATAGATACATAATCAGGCTTTATTATTATCTATCATAGAATTCTAATTGCCAATTCGGTATAACAGAACCCTCTCATCAAGATATGGTAAGCTCAATATTCCACCTCCATATCGATGTAAAATTTAACTAGTACGCATTTTATTTAGACCCGAACACTAAATAAAACAGCGTAAGCAGAGTACGCTACAAAAGATGGTGCATCAAAATTAGAACAAACACTTATAAATCGTGTTGTAACTCGGCGGTTACTTGTATGATATATTATAATAGTTGGCTCCGAGAACTTACGAGATAAAATTATACTTTTGACAGATCGTAAAGTGGGTAACAAATACGCGTGATAATTTGGGCGAATTCTAGAGAAGTGGGAATTACGCACGCATGTTCATTGAGTAAAACAACGTTTGGTGTATTTTAGTTATGTTTGAAAACCACCCAGTTTCGTGTTATTTAGAGGTCTACTGATTTACGTACTGTTAAGAATAGTTCGCTCGCAAATATAATTTTCACATACATTTCGAAACATCCCTGATTAAGCTCATAACCGAGATCGTTTGGTACATAATGAACATTTCGCAACACGCAGGCCGAAATCCTAAACATGCCAACTGTAAATATGACAGCATTAGACGCATGGTTGTGATGAAATCCAAGATAAATTTCGCTTAAACAACGTTTTGGAAATCGATTTATGACAATCGGTAGTTTTCGATTGTTTACTGGTCTATTTTCTCATGCCAATAATGAGGTCGTTTTGAGTTAGATTGTTATGTTTTTGATGGTAGGGTTTTTATAAGGAAGATGGAAAATAATACACCAAATGCTGTCTTATTTTAAAACCCTCATCAAATCAATCGTTATTTTTTACGTACATGTCCTGGAATATCTTTTATTTACGTTGCTTGATAACCATAATATACTGAGAGACACTTCGACTCTACTATTTTAAATTTTATTTAGCGATCGACAAAACACATTCGTATAATTGCAATCCGATATGTGCTGGATCTGTTTCATTGCTCCATCGCGTAAAAAGAGTGTATAAAGTGTAAACGAGTGAAAAAAGGTAAACAAAAGCGAAACGGGTCAACATTTCGGCATTAAAAACATTTAACGGTCCCAGTGTTTTCGTTTTCATCTGCGCGGGCGCCGGTTACGACAGGTTAACAGTTTTGTTCCGTAAACCGTATTACGTGGATTATGTGCGAGAAAACATTAAAAGGTAGAATACGATTTGCCATTTTTTTATTGTCTTAGATGTATCTTACGCCATTTTGATCTTCGCATATTCTTAAGATTTGTTTTTACAAATAATAGATGAGGGGCATTAAGGTCTAAATTGTATTGTTCTTTTAAAAATACACAATAACATAGCTTTGCTTCTACATTCCTTAATACTTCAAAAATAAAGTTTAAAATCCTATGTATATATCCAACAGTCGTGGTTAACTTAAACGTAATTGAGGCTAGCTCAATAGTTTTGCTAAGTGATTTCTTTCTTTCGATGGATTGTTTTATATTTTCATAACTATGTTGTAACAATACAAATTGTTTATGTTCCAAATCTTTTTGTAATAGAAAAGTAACGTTACGTGAAGATTATGTAAAAAATGTATTTTTAACACACATCATTTAGGTATTCTATCCTACTTCCTACTTATCCTATAAATATTAAAAGTTTGGATGGATGGATGGATGGATGGATGTTTGTTACTCAATCATGCCAGAACAGCTGAACGGATCTGGATGAAATTTGGCACAAAGATAGATTATAGTCTGGAATAGCACATAAGCTACTTTTTATGCAGGGAAAACATAAGATTCCTCGGGAACGCGGGTCGGCAGCTAGTTTAAATTATGTTTACAGCTGCTTTAATCATATGCGGTATTTTATTATTGTGCGTCAATTAAGCAAAAAATTATAAATAATAAAATCTTTGTTATAAATCCACTAGGTTTCCGGTCTTTAACGTAGGTACTTGTAACTAACTAAGTTATAAGTAATAAGCCATTTCAAGTACGTTTCAATTAATGTTATCTATATTCCGTTTGAAAATAATTTTTTTTTTTTTTTATTCTATTATGAGTTTTAGTTATGTTTGAGAAGAAAAAACTTTAAACATTATTTTGAAAAAAAAAAACGAAGGCACGAATACAGCACATTGTATAAACATTTGTGCTCATGACAAAATCTTAAGTGCTTCCAAATACATAATTTCTACCGAAAATCAACACCCGATACGGGCATTTACGGTAATTCACAGGATGTGGTATTACATTACATACATTAGCGACGCATTTTTCATCTTAAAAATAATAATATTAACAGGACTGATTGCGAAAAATCTCATTATCAATTCAATTGTATTCAGCAGAAGTGAAATGTTATTTTATTTAAGACTATTTCACGAATTTTATATAAGGAAAATACGTCACTGAATTCCTACAGGTTTTATGAGAATCGTGGATGTTAGTACATACTGACACATGGCTAAAATAAACTATATTGTTTGTATATATTAGGTACATTAATGTAGGAGTGATATATTTTTACGTGTGATAACGTTTACAGGGAAATCCGGAATATGAGAATGATATCGCTACAGTCAATCTAACACATCCTTGATACATAAATGCTTACCTTCAGGAATAGGTTGATTGATAATTTATGCTAGCTACCCACTACGCAAATATGTTCAATGATATTTTTGTGACTAACTATAAAATCCATTAAATCGAACATTCTTAAAATACTTTTTTTTTATATTTACAATTGGTCGTATGTATGTCTTAAAATACGGATATGGTAAATCATGTAGAATGATTGATTACTCTCCAAGGTCAATGGACTGAATTATTATACAATTTAAAATATTCTAACATAGTCAGCAACTGTGTTGATCAGCAAGTCCTAAGCAAACAAAGCCTATAGATATAAAACAACAGAACAAATAACGAAAATTCGATATACAGCCACAAGTGTTGCTTTCTCATACGGTCATTGAACTCTATGCTTCGAGATGAAATAAAAATGTAATATTTGTGTACATACTGTAATAGGATCTTCAGAGAGATACCAAGCGGAAGTGATGCTTCGTTCAATGTTGTTGATATTTATTTAAAAGATGGAAAATTTAAGTGATCCATTTATATAGAGTCGAATTGTATGAAGCGAATGAATTATTTTTGCACACTCCATCAATACATTTTCACCAGTTTTTAATTTCAGCAAATAATCATTTCGCAGAATTAGATTAATAATTTCATTTGAAAATATAATTTCTTGTCGAAATAATTTCATGATTGTTTCCATCGAAGATTTTCCTAACTTTCAAAACGATAATTATTTTCTCAGTGGGACAAACAGACAAAAAAGAGCACGTAGGGCACCTAAGTAAAAATACATGCTCTCATCAAGCTGGATTGGAAATTTTATAATAATGTCTTGTGTTTGTCAGTGATGATGTGGCCGAAGGTGGTAAGCACACAAAGCCTAGATGGTAGTGAGCCAGTCGGATGCTACAAACTACCACCATGTTATAGCTTCCGAAAGCTCAGGCTCATTATAGGATTCGAATACACGTTCTTCGGCATTTGACGTCACTACCACTGAGCTATAGCTTCAATAAATAATTAATCGACAAATAAGTTAATCGAAGTTGATTCTATAAAAAAAACATCGTGTCCTGAATAAAAGAAAAGTATCCGAATATGACGTCAACACAGCTATCGTATTTAATCGTATTTCTCGCTAGAAATACGTTTACGACAGAAGTTCAGTCTCGATTCAACCGAGGTTGTAATTGAGTTGGAGCTGCGGGATCCGAATAAAAATATATTGAAAGCGTAAATATTCTTCGTATTATTTACGCTTCATATTTTCACAAATGTGTATTTAGGGTTTTGGTAAAGGTTAGGGACCTTTTATATTTACGAGTAACCATTTTTTTGGATGAGTGAGCATTTGTTACTTGTTGGTTTTATTTACATATCTCTATTTTATGTTTTCTTCGCATTTTTTTTGTAAAAGAATAATAATATAATAATAAATAATTACAGCCTATATCTTCCCACTGCTAAGCACGGGCCTCCTTCCACGATTAAAGGTGAAAGGGGAAATGGGCAAATACTCCACCACGCGTGCCCACTGCGGATTGGTGGAGGTAAGCTAGTGGTCAACCTACTGTTGGAGTTGTCAAACCACCTAGGAGGTCTCCAACTAGCTTAACTTCTATCACAAGTAATAACCGGGACCAACGCTCAAGATGAAATACCACTAGGCGGTCACCCATCCAGGTACCGGCCAGACTAGACATTGCTTAACTTTGCCGATCGGTTAAGAACGGCTAATCAAGCTACGCCACGAGCGTTCCTATATCTTCTATTTCACCTAAATTCTCCCTTTCTGCTTATTGCTGATATGTTACTATATACCAATCTGATACCGTTTTAGTCCACCTTCCCAAGAGTCCTGCCCACCCCAACTTTAACCTCGCCGCCTGTACCGTGATTTATTTTTAATTAGACCATAGTACAAACATGATTCGACGTCGGTTCAGTAAACGACCTTCAACCGGCAGTAAACTTAGCAAGGCCATAGCTATCAATATTTAAAATACGGCATCAATAGCAAAAATCATACATTTACACGACTTTACACTGCAATGCAGCATATCGTAGCATCTCATCTCGCGATCTATTTCAGATGTTCTATAAATAGCGAGCACAATAGCTGGTGAAACGATATTAACGTTACGTTACAGTTGCGTTACGTGCCCGGGTGTTATTCATCGCGATCATGTACGCATGCTGCCATAACATGATAATACCCATTTGCGTTCGAGTCCCAAGCAGTAACACAGTATGTTGGAGTTGATAGTTCAAATGGTACTTGGATAATTTGTTTTGGAATTTATCTTTAGTTTCTTGAATGTCATATAGGTTTCCAAAGATAAGAGATTGGCTGATTATGTGACTAGAGTAGGTACCTAATTGATTGGCAGCGGTTCATTAGGCGGGGTCAATATACTTTCAGAGTTACTTAAAATAAGATTAATATAAAGTACGTTCTTAAATTAATTTGAACTTGATTTAGAAAATTAATAATCGTCAAAATTTCGTTAAATGATATCCAAAACAATCTCAATTGAACTAATAATAAATAAAAATATTTAATGTTCAATGTCGTAGTTTAACTACTATTTTGTTTTCTACGCACTACGTGTTTTTGTGTGCATTGATAAGGCCGCTCATTCCAATATATTGGGTATGGATCATCACATCACGTGACGGAGAATAACAAACGCCTATTTACGAGAAATAGGTGGGTGGAACAAACAAAACAATAATATTGCGAACGCTCTTATGAACACCTGAATATTAATCTCTGATTAAGAGTATTCCTGCCGTGTATGAAATAGATGTCGATTCATTTGAACACTAGTTAACTTTGATTGAGATTCGTGAAAATAGCCTTAAGTCTCGTCTCATATGAAACTATCATCACATCTTTTTGTTGAAAACCATAAACAATTGCAATTTTATCGCATTATAAGTGAACTAAAATTTTGTACTCATTTAATTCATATAAAATAATAAGTCTTACAAATTAAAATACACTTTTGGATGTGAAATACTTTATTTGATACTAAAATATCATGATTTGAACTTTACTAAGTGAAAAACTCTTAAGTTAACCTTCCAAGTGTTTTAGATAAAGTCTAATCAAAATTGTTGAAAGCTTATTCATTAATTTCCATAATACCCTAAAAGGACAGTAATGGAGTTGGTTTAAAAACCTACAAAGGTCATCAGCTGCACATAATTACGGCAGGTGGAACAATTAATCTGAGAATGCTTAAGGATCGAAAAGGTCAGATTGTTGAAAGCTTTAGAAGCTTTATTTTTTAACTTTTATTAGATATATAAGGTGAATTATTCAATTAAAATAATCTAATATCCCCACAAGATACTTTGTAGTACCGTCTGCCTGGATGGGTGGGCTGCTATTTGACTACTATGTAAGCAACTAATACTCGAAATGTTATTTGAAGAATATTGTTGAAAATTGGACAATGTTTTGTATTTTATTTTGGATATGCGTTTAGACCACTATATCAATGTGGGTAGAAATGAGCATTAATGGTTAATCGTTAATAGAATCTAAATTTTAATCCTAGAAGGGACTTCTCCTTTATTTTTGTTACAAGCAAATCTCCGGTATACGTTGCATTCAGAAACCTTCGTGGGTGTGCGCACAACAACTCACCAAGGTTTCATTACATTCGTATGAATGGTATAGAAACGTATACATCACAAACAAACAGAAAACACTGTATTTTATGTATGTATATATTTTGTCATCTTTTTATTTACCATAAAAGCATGGAACCTGTTGATTGCATTGCGCATCATCGTATAATGGCAATAGACACATAAAAACATGTCATGTGTTACAAACAATGGAGGTATTGTCAAAAACAATTTTCGCATTAAAAATACCTGTGTCGTGCGTGTGCATAACCAATTATTATTTGTCAAATATTTCCGAACATTTGCAGTACAATACAAATACATAGCACGCTTCAATATTCTATTACTGTTGTGTATTTGGCACAAAGCATTGGTCAAATATTTGCCAACACATGAATTAGCTATTTATTAGGTTTCGTAATCCTCATTACATACATTAGGCGTTTTATTTTATTCAATAACAAGACTGGTTATCGTCACTTCCGCTATTGCAAATTGTTATAGTCACGCACAATATTCTTAGAAAATAATTCTCACACCAATTTAAGTCACTAAAGTTGCCCACAACCTCAAACTATACTACTGTTCTCACTTGTGAAATTATAAAGCTCACGTATAAATGTTCAGATTTGGCAAGGTACCGTCAGCAACATAAGTAGCAGAACAGATCCAAATTTACAAGACATCTGTATATCCTAACTAATATTATAAATGCGAAAGTGAGTTTGTTTGTTTGTTAACTTTTCAAATGAAATTAAAATTTGGTATGCAGATAGCCAATGGTACGGAGACGAACATAGGCTACTTATTATCCCGGGAAAACATAAAATAACTGAAGAACGCGGGTGAAACCGAGGGGCGGAAGCTAGTTAATAATAATATGTAGGTTTATATAGACGGAAATATATGTAACATCTGTTTACTTTATAACAATATATTATGGATTGTTATAGTGTACGGGTGTTTTGTAAATTTGAATATGTTTAACTTCTTATGTTGCTGAGTGTACGGCAATTTGTCATTACCATTTGTTCAAAATTCGAAATCTGTGTTGAGTCTATTCGATAAAAAAAATATAATTTCAAATATCGAACACACTTGCCAATATCATTGCCCTATTTCGCATTGACAAAATAACTTCACGTGTCAAATCACGTTTGCCGCAAATGTCCCATCCCGCGAACAATTCACTTTCAGCCTCACTCAACAAACATACATTCATACATTGTATATACACTATTATACAGTGGTGTATGTCGGTGCAGACAATCTAGTTAGCGGCGCGCGTCATCGGACGCCTCCGTGACGTCATACCACCCCACACCCCATTGTTTTAAGTTATGAACTGTCTACGACTGTGTATTGTTTCGGATTCACGATATGTTACCGAGTTGGTTATGTACTCGCATGTTTGGTGACGTCATTCGTAACAAATTAATTACTGCTGATATTGAACAGGTGAAATTGTAGTTTAGATTAGGAATAATTTCTTGATTAATTTATCCTAAGGTTCCTACTGTTTTGATTAACTTATATTAAGCCTTTTGATCTACGGGTTGTTAAACTTAATGTAGATTTCCCTAGAATCTAGATGTTCCCTGACTGATTTTAAGTTCATAGGTTTTAGTTCCTGAGAAATCATGATAATTCGCTTTTATTATAATAGGTACGTACATATTATTATTTTAATAAATATATAATAATCACTCTGTTAACATTGTCGAATGGCGTAACAATTTATATTAGTTCTGTAAAAAAACAATCTAGTTTATTTATAACGGTACCTTATATAGGATATAAATAGCTGTTTTCTGCACATTGTTTGTGTCCATTTACGTGAAACGGTTACGCCTATTTATTAAGAAGTGCCAGTTTAGGAAAAATCCGTGAAAAACAATATTAAGTTAAAAGTTGCGTGACTAAGCTGCCATAATTAACCTTTGGTATTAAATCGAGACCACTTTGTTTCTTGATAAGTAAAGAATCTATTTAAAAAAAAGTTACTATGCGTATCATAAAATATCATATTATATGGTATATTCTGGAAGTATCTTCTACTCCTCCTCTTATAATTCATAAGATAGATTTAGAGTCAAATATATTAGCAGTTTTTTTTTCATTTTCATTTAATAAGGACAAATATATCATTCTATACAGAAATAACCCCATAAAGTGTTCAAGATATTGCTTATCTTTTTTTCTTATCCAACCCAATCTGTAAATTTCCATACAATGAACAATGAACCCCCTAACGTCACCGATTTCAATACCATTTACTAATTAGACAAAGTGCGAATGGATATATTGACCGACGTCAAAAATACGCTTTACATTATCACTTATTAGTGGGAATTTCCTATTTGTGGCAATAAAGGAAGCTGCCATGGACGACCGCCCTTGCATCAAAATAAAAACATTGCGTACAACTATGTTTGATGTCCGATGGCGTGCTAATATTACCTGCATCCTATCATAGTTTATTAATTGGGGTATCCCTTAGGTTCGAGGAGATCCCTTCTTGGCTTTTGTGCTTACCACCTTCAGCCACAACATCACCATGGTGAGATTGTGGTCAAACACAAGCCTATCTATAGTAAAATACATTTAAAAAATTTTTTTTCAATACAATGAGTAGCTGTTTTCTAACATTAGCGTTAGACATTTTTTTTGTGCGACTTTCTCCAAATCGGATTAAAAAGCCTGAAGCTAAAAACAATGTTAATAATGGTATAAAACACGGAATTCCTGCACGAGAAAAATCGCCAAGTTTCTATTTCGAGCCCCCCTCACCTTGACCGATGGGACTGTGTGCCTGACCCTGACGAGGATTGAAAGCAATTAGTGTTAATGTGACGTCACACTTAGATAAATATTTTCACAAGAGCTTTTCCTAACAGTTTTTTTAGTGAAAAAGTAGTTAAGTAAATATTTGCCACGGCACAAATTAGTAACGGATGTGGAACAAAGCCGAGATCAGGCTTTCCGGGAATAATATGTATTTCGGAACATTTGTTTGTATGTATTATTGATTAAACTTATTGACGTGGGAGTGGCCTAGATTAAGTGAGGTATTATGCTTTCTACAATGCTATGAAAAAAGTAAACAATTATCTTAAAGATGGCGATTTTGACTGCAATAAAGAGATCAAAATTTAAGAAAGCAATCAATCAGACTGAACCATAAATTAAGGCACAATATTACAAAGATTCTAAATTTAAATATCATAAACCACCATTGTTACGTCAAAGACACTAGTGTAAAACTTTACCCAGTTTCGATTTTACTGTTTCGCGGGAGACCACTAACTACCAAACAATATAGGTCGACAGTATTAGTTTCGCATAAAAATAATGAAGCATAGCCATCAGTCGATGTAATGTAAACAGAACCGTTTAACGCTAAGTTATCGAGACAATGTAGGTATTTATTTTGGCCGATTCGCAAACGGTCTTCAGCGCAGTGGGTCAAATAGTACTTGACTCGGCACAAACTGCGAAGGAGAGTTGACAAGAGATATTTCCACCCTTATTTCCTGAATGATAAGTAATATTGCATGTTCCGTGAGATGAAAATTCATTTGTGGTTCATAAATTACATGTACGCTCCACTCAGGAAAACATATTGATGAGGAAGTGTTTAAATTAAAAAGAAAACATATCGAGTTTGTTTACGTTTTAGTAAGTGCGAGTCGGGTCGGATTTTATTTAGTTTGTCCTACTCCGATATGGAAATGGATACAGAATTTATGGTTTTTAATCTTAAGACGTCTGCTAAACAGCTTCCAGATAACCGTGGAAATACACCATAACTGAGGTTAGGCCTCGTAAAAATAAATAAAAATGCATACTCGCTCCTAATAGACGCTAAGACTCTTAGAGCAAATCTTATAAATAGAGATTAGCTTTAATTTGAGACACAAGCCTGCTCATTATCATGAATGGAACTTTAGTTTTAGATCTTTTTCAATGTCACATATTATTATACCATCTAAAATAACAAGTCAGTGGTTCAAGTAACGGCCATTTGGTAATCGTGAATTGACCCGAAATCAATTTGTTTGGGCTGTCTCCCATTTATGGATGACCTTTTTGTAAACATCCCCGATTCTAGGTCGAGCATGGTTACACAAAGTGGGGCTGGCCGATGGAAAAATTGACCAAAACAAGGCTTCCGATCCAATGGCCAATATTGGTTAGCTTACAGGGTTGACATACATATCTACTTGACATGATTGGGTCACGAGTCTGATAATAATTGGTACGAGGGGTTCGAAAAATATGATAGGTTGGTCACATCGTAAATATTTATTAAACAGGAAATGTGAACATAAAAATGAAACAGGAAGCTTATATTGAACTAAAGAAATATGATAAATTTATGGAGAGAAATTATCTTGTCCCAAGTTAGATAACGAAGTTAATGTTTCGAGAAATTAAATAATCAGTTACGATGAATTTAGGAAAACTGCCAAACGAACGGACCGACGACAGATATATGCCGTGTTCTGGAAAACTGAAGAGGAGGAAGTGAACGAGTGCCGGTGATGTGTTGAGAGAATTTGCCCCCATTTCGGTTCGACGTTCGGGAAATGCTTTGGGGTGTTTATGAACAATGCCTGCTTTTATGTGTGCAAAACAATTTAAAAGTTGTTTTTACGTTGTGGTGTACATTACGACCTTTTTTCTGATGAACATAACCAAAACAAAAAGATTTCGTTGAGTAAGTACCTTCATTATTATATCCTTGAATTAGATCAACAATATTTATTGCGTCAGCTCTCTTAGGTTAATCTTCTGGATTATTTCTGTTCTTACAGTAAACAGTGTGCCTTAACAGGTTACCTCATCTGTGATACATGTTTAGATGTCTACCCAACCTTGTAGAGAACCTTCCTCATATAAAAATCCTCCAAAATAATTTAAATTTCCCTTTGATCAAATGAAGCTGTACAGATACGAGTTTACTTTATACCTGAAAATACTTCAACTGCTGATGAATTAACCTTATTAATTATAATGAATCGTTTTTACCCTGCAAATTTTTAAGCGTACGAAAGGATTTTTCCATTAGAGATTTTGACTCCATTTATAACACGCAAGTTTTATAGTTTTGAAACGATCGAACTCATTATCTACTACTATATAATATCTTTATTCCTTTTTATAGTCATGCAGAGATTGTGAGTAGATGAATCTTGAGCTAATTCATCTAAAAATGTACGAAGTGTGTGAATCGAGAGCATTGTTGGAATGTTGTAGTTGGGATCGCGGCTGTGCTTGTCACTCTTTATTACGTTTTGTGATTACTTTAAATTTCAATCGGCATTTTTGTTGCTCTTTTGATCGAGTGTTCAGTCACTATCATTTAAATTTAAGCCAGCTCCAAAACTGTCACTTGCTATTGGAGGAGTTTGAAATATTCTGGAAAATTCCACTGAATTTATAATTAAAGAGTTTGTAAATATTCCACCTATCTTAGTCTCTAATTTTATTTTTTTCCTGAAGAATTTTTAGTGCCACCTCCTAAAGCCAAATGTGGTTAAAAATTAGAAGACAGAATTCATAATTTAAAGTAGGTATACATAATTTCAATGCTAGGTGTTTTCCTGTTTTTCCAAGCTGATTCCATGGAAACTGACATCGATCTTGTTAACATAACGACTGCCAAAAATTTCAAATATTCATGTTGTTTTAAGAGATTACCGATTCTCAAAAACAAAACGGTTGTTATGTTGTAAGCCGAGGTGATGCTATGTTGATCCTATCATGCGGCCAGAGTCCAGACAGGTCAAGGATACTACTGTCTTCAGGAATTTTAAATAGACCACGTGTTATCTCACTGACTAATCTTAACTAATACAACATCGGGCTTTCACCTACGCGAAGTATTTAATTTCTTTTTGTTGGAAAGTTAATTTATTTATTTTAAAGCCCGTTGACAGGGTGACCATGGCCTATCTGGTATACGGTATGCGTTAAATCCAATGTTCTAAAATATGTGACACTGACACCGAAGACACTTGAACTTGACCTTTTTATGGGGATATATTTGATGATTCAGATGAGTCAACAACAAAAAAATCAAGGTCTTTCCATATCATGGCTTCTATGATTGAAAAGTACAGTAAAGATAAAATATAACCGCACAGCTATTAATATAATCATAACACGGTAAACTAGGTTCAAATTTTAAAATAAATTATACACATTTCAAGCTCTATTCAATGTCATAAATCAATTTTCAATTTTATAGGATACAAATTCACATTGAAAAGTTTACACACAAAATGTTATACAATAATAGTTAACGTAATTTTCGGCGATGATATACTATGGGATGTATAGTATAGAATGATGTTTACGTTTGAATTATGTATAAGATTTAAATTGATTCGATTCGCCAGTCCGTCTATCGATGAATCCAATAAGCACTTAATCGACTATGTTCTCGGTAAAATATTATCTAATACCACCTGCGTTATATCTGCTGGGAGTTAAAAAATCTGACTTCTTATAAGTGATGTTTCATAAAGGTGAATCATAATATTAAGTCCTTTATGTTGCGTGTTCTCGGAACACTTATTACATTAGCTAGAGACAAGTGATTAGAGGATCGCATAAAACAGGCTTATTACATAAGTTTTGAACATTGCGTGCTTGAACATGTCTGTTTGTTCTGAATCTGGATGTGCCTAATATCTATACAGGGTTAATTAAATTGTTTATTGCTTTCAAGTGGTACAAATTAGTGGTTATAAAAAAATAAATATGTGCTCACTTGAACCCTGCACGGGCATCACAAACTTAAATATATTGTTGCATAAAAACATAATCAAAATCATTATCATTTATCATACATTTTGTTTGAGCAAGGTTGATCTTATGTATGAAAAGTCATCAAGAGTATCAAGCATCTAAGTTCCCAATTTTGATTAAAGGAAAAACATCTGGAAATGATAACATTTACAATCGGCTCTGACGTAAGTAGGGCGATGTAACTTGACGTTATCCCCGATGAATTCGCGAACTCAATTCGGCAGGCCGACAGGCCGCAAGATTAACCAATCCGTCAGATGGACTACTACAGTCTGATTTCCACTGAGATTAGCGAATCTTTGGCCATTAAATATCTATATTTTAGTTTTATCTTAGTTTTATTGGGTTGGGTGGTGTTTTTTATTAGATCACATTTTGAATGGGCTAAAGGAGCTTCATTATTTTGTTTCCACCATGACAGTAAAACGATCTAGTCTTGTGTGGAAATCATGCTTCTGGTAAAATCGGCATTAGTTCAGATTCATTTAAAAAAATAAAATATAAATATCTTGCATTGCCTTGAAATACAAAAGAAAATGTTTTCATTATGTAACTAAACCGATTCGTTATGCCAAAAGCGATAAAATTACAATGGTAGCTGCATTGCTCATTCCAATGGAGAGCAACCCTTATCTCAATTAAGTGTTTTTAGGGCACCCTTTTGCGTTCAGTTTCTTAATTATTTTGTTCTATTCGTACCCTGTTTACTAAATATTGACCGGCTAGCTTTGTTATCTCTCCAATACTTTGCTATTAATTAATATTGGCATTATATTTATAAGAAGTTATTATATATTAAAGGATGACTAATATTAACAATTGTGTGTTTAGGAAGTTTCCAGTGGATCTATGGATTACATAGCTTTGTTTGTGTTTGAAGCTTATTGTTGCCGATAACAGGCTTGGATAATGTTTGTATCTTCTGTTATTAGAGAATCAAGTTAATTAGAAGTGAAACGTTGTTTATCTATTTTCTTATATTATTAACTTATTCGTAAGTTTATTAAAATAGAAACCCTTCGGCTATAATTAATACTTAGGTACTTACTACGCTGAAAGAATAAAGGTGAAAGTCTACACTAATATTATTAAGGTAACTCAAAAACGTTGAGCTCACCCTACACGTGTCAATCACAGAAATGATGTTAATGGCAACGATTTCATTACAATTACAAGGAAATTTACAAAACTTTAAATTAAGATACACAGAATAGCCACAAAATATGATTACTGGAGTAATAATTGGAGCAAACTTTGAACCAAATAACTGAGCAACCTAAATTCAGCAGACACTTCTTGTAAATCAGAAGTTCTGATGATTTAACAAGTGGCTCGAAAAAAATCATCCTGACGACCTTCTGAAACTCGCATTAAGTATCAAAACCCTATACAAAGGGACACTTGTATTTATTATCGTTTGCAAGATCTTCACTTCCTCGTCTTTCTTCGTAGGGTCGAATGATTTAAACACATGGTTAGCGTTAACAAATTGCCATCCTTCGACCCTGGAAAAATGGAGACGATTTTTCATTGTGTACGTTTAAGGGAAAAGACACTCCCTATTATTCACTTGATAAGGTCTATTTTATAAATGAGGAACACACCAGCATCGACGTGACGTATTGAATTAAAAAAAATAGCATTATCATCGTATCATATACCTACATGTTTTTTATATTGTCGACTGTTTAATGCTCGGCAAGGCGATGGTACTTTCCAATTGCCCTTATGTCTTACCCAACTGTTGCTCGATGGCCTTATCAATCCAAACGATGTGGCGTGTACTGCAACTCTGGTATTTGAAGAATTTTAAAAGCGCAATCATATTTCTTTCGCGCCAAAGCTTCACGCATCGCTGGCATCCTATTGTTTTAACAACCCACTATTAACCTGTTTCATTAGGGACATCGTGATTTCGAAAACTGCCAACGACACGAGGCTCCGACTAATCGATTCGCAAAGCTATTAAAAAACGGAACTTGTGACTTTCGATAGATAGTGTCTAGGCCGCTTGGTTGTATTGCTTCGGAAAGAACGCCAGACCCGCGGTCTCTGTCTCACCTAATATGGTACCGCTGCTTGATCGCCACACACGTCGTACGATTACGCAAATTCAAGACAACGCCGCCCTCAAATTAACCGGAGAGCCGCCGTCAGCGGGTCTTAACGACCTGCCTTAACGCCATAGGAAGTGATTATTGTTTATTTTTATAATTGGCCTGACAGGAAGTCGGAATACGCACTGGTGACAACTCGAGAAGGCGGCGACTTGAATCAGACGCACCTCACACGCTCATGGAAATAAAGTTATTCGACCGACGACGACAGTTAATTGAGTTTGAGTTCTGTCTGCCTCTGATATATGGGCAATTCACGTCAAAGATGCTCGAGACTTTCAATCGATTATGCTTAATTTGGCAATTATTAATACGCAACCGCATCGGGCATGTAAATAGCGGAGAAATTGTACGTGTGAATCATCGATTCGGAGGTGCTTATGAACCCCAAAGCGTGCAAAATTAGTGAAAGTGCAATCTAAAGAGACTTGTGTGCATGTATTGGTCCCGAAGTGAAGTCCAACGTTCGTGGCAAAGGTTAACCTCCTCCTGTGACGCAAGTAAAGAACACAGACACAATCGCACCTAATTGTAAGGCCATTTGAAACGATCACGCGTTAGCGAAGGGTTCGTTACACCCGCTCCACGTTATTGGTTTTTCACTTGTAAACCTGTCTCCTGTATCAAATCAGGATTCATTGCCTCGGTTCGTCGAACTTACGACTAAGCTGAATTAAGTATTGAGGTATTGTGTTGTAAAAATGTTTGTCGACAAGGGTGTGAATGACGCCCACGTAAACTTTGAGGAAATTATTTATGCGCTTCGTTGCTGCAGAATGTATTGCAATGAAGTAGAATGTTGTGTTGTGAGGCGGTGCAAGGTCGGTGTTTATAAATAGGCACTTGTCCCGACTCTTAGACGCTCTAGGCTCGGCCAGGACTGGACCAGACTGCTTTCCTATACCTAGTATCTACCTATGGACAATGAAGTGTAAAATGGAGGTCAAGCTAAATATTTTAATAGAATATAATACGAAATTTAGAAACATGTTTTTAACTATGGAGTAAGTATTCTGATGTACAAATTCTTGGATTAATAGATGTTGCAATCTAGATGCCAAATCCGATAGACGCTAGGTATTTGTCGTTGCATAAGCAGCCTAAACGAATCCCATCAACAATGCGCCTCTAAATATACAACTGGAGCTGCAACATCGTTAATTAAATTATCAACACGTTATTTTGAACGTGTTTATTTGTATACACAATGCACAATTATAACATAACAAAAGCGACGTTTATTCTTGTAGAGGTCATGTACCTACGCCAAAATTCCTTGCACCTGATGGCTTGGCTTCGATATGCGTGTAGGCCATAAATGCTATTGTGTGTGAATTTTGCCCATCATTGACCTACAGGCAGCTAATCTATTGTAGTTGATAGACTAGTCCCGCCTTCTTGTGCCAATGTAGACATATCTGAGGAATCGATTGTTTTGTTTACATACTCTGCTGCTCAATCGAATTCGATTAAAATTCCAGCTATTAGAATCGACTATGCTGTGAAAGGGATCTAATCTAGTAGTTGGGGAATTGTCTTTAACAGATTTCCTTGAATTAATTTGTAAACCTGAATGTTATTAAATTAAATTAAGGGCGATGTTGTATATTTTTACAATTCTCGGTACCCTAAGATATAATGATTTGCTTAGTCTGAGTAATTAATTATGACTAATTCACATTGCTTATGTTAAATTGTTTGAATGCTTATTTGCATATTAGTTATTGTAAATTATTTTACTAAGCATTTATAAAGCCTAAAAGACAACTGGCTCTTAAGTGCGCTAGAACACACCAGTAGGTGCTTCGCGACAGAAATAAATTGAAATGAAAACCGAAGAGCTTTTCAGAAGCTGCTCCCTTATTCAGTTTTAACATGTAGTTTGTAAAGGGAATGGACATAACGATAAAAAAACATAATCGTTTTAATTTTTCATACTTGATGATGTATGTCGTAGATACCTACGATATGCAGTTTTAATTAAATAGTGAAGAAGAAGCCACTTCGATCAAATATCTAAGGTTTTCAATTATAGAGCTGATTGTAATTCATCGTGGCGTGGGTTGTTTATCATGTAATCTCATGCGCCCGCGCAGGATCGGGCGCCCGCGCCGAGCTACAGGATTGTGTTCGCGTGTTCTCGATCCATTACACGGTGCAAATGCGCGATTAAAGTTGAATGAATGAATACCATTATTGTGTCCTCTCCTCGAGATATATGAACGTCTTTACTTGAAGGTAGGGTTTTAAAAGCTGTTATTAACTCTGTCAATTATTAAAATAATATAACGTTGTTTTACATAACCCGCAAAATAACTCTACTTATTACATATTATTGAGATATTATAAAGAGATATAATGGACAGATTATGATTTACCAAGTTTTATTTATTTTTTAAATCATTAAGTAGCTTGACGAAAAACTTAAAACAATAGTTCAATTCATTATTTTAAGCCTCACGTGTAAAGATACACAAGATACAAATAATATGATTAAAAGTAACAGGTTTATTTCTGGACATTGAAGGTTACGCCATAACATCAGAAACAACTTGAGTGATACACTTCAAAACAATGTTACTGCATGGTGCGAACGGATATACGCTCCGTTTTAATTTCTACATTTAACTTATGATATTTTTACCCTTAGCGTAGAAGAGAATTAATCGATAGAACTGTCAGCTGGTAATAATCCAAAATGATAAAGAATTTGAGCTTCAGCCAAACCACTGTAATAAATAAGGTACCAATTTTCATATATTAATACTGACATGGCCAGAAAGTGCCTCGAGCTAGGCGCATGAGCAGTCAGATGCGACCTTGACTCAACTTGTTAATAATGAACTTGTCCATAGCAATTTTAATTTCACTACATCGGAGATAAAGATGGAAATAGATAGGGGTAAATTACTTACTGGTTTGATTTTGCTAATATGTATTTTAAGAGATTCGATCGAATCGTAATCAGGCCCTCACATTCGACAAATGATTCGTATTCTTAAGTTACTACTAAAACCAAAGGGATATTTTTAAACATTTACTTCAAACATCGAGTAAATAATTATGTTTGGTAACTGACAAGAATTTTCGATTGCCTTTTTAAAAAGGCTCGGCGTTGTTGGAAATAAACGACAGAATGGAGTTTTGTAAGCCTAGGCGCCTTTATATTTCCATCTTTTAAATGTTACTTGTTCCCGTCCTTCCCTCGGGCGTTAATATTTTGTAAAACAAGGCAAGGCAAGGCTGCCGAGACAGAGAGTGGGTGTCGGCCCAACACAACATCGCGATAACGAGCCCCTACGCGATTTATGGAATTATTGACAATATCCATATTCTGGCTGTTTTTTCTATTTTTGAAAACAAATAACTTCAATGGAATTAGTATAGTGGGAACTTGACACCTCTTGGAAGCTATATACTATCTTACTCTGAGAGAGTAGAGATTTTATCAAAGTAAATCCAACTTATTTTGCAGTGATTGCGAAGGGTAGTAATAAAATTACATGTGCTAAAACATAAGAACTATAATTTAGCGTTGATATTTTTACTATCTAAGGCACAATATATTATTAAAGTATGAAAGACATGTGCAAAAATATCATCATTGCGTTGATATTTATACCGTCCAAGAAATAATATATTTCTATGATTAATCGTGTCTGTCTAGACAAGTATATGATCGACGATATATTTATTCGCGATCTGTTACGGAATGGAATACTCTAGTTATCTTTTGGATTTTAGAATAATGACGCTATGCGACATTGGGCCGATTGCATTTGTATGCATTTTCGCCGGGTATTTGCTTCATTTATATGTATTTGGTTCATTTTAGTTAATTTACAGTAGATAATTGTCACTTTGTACGCTTGATTTATCATTGGAACCTATTATCTAGTGGATTTATAATTGTTTTGGTTAAATTGCGTGATATTGATAAATTTGCGATTTCAATATTTGTTGGGTGTGGCGTATATATTTGGGATGGCATTGTGAAATAATATTAGTAGATATATGTACCGTACAACATATATCAACTAAATCAGGAACCGAAGTGCGCGTGCGGTGCGCTGCGATCCTTGAGCACTACCAACCCTCATACATTTAGATATTTTCACAAAATATGTAGACATCGCTCTACGAATGTTTAATTCTAATTTCAAAAGTAAAATAAAACAAGCACTAAGATCTTTCCTGAATAGTCTAAAATTATATCGAAATACGAAGGAACGAAGGGAACGAAGGAATATGCCTTTGAACTGAGAAAATATTGAAACGATGCTGAAACCACGATAATATTAGATTTAGAACTACAATTTCGTCGAATATCCATTCTTACTCCTAATGGAATGTCTTCCAGGAAAGTGGAAGCAAAGGTTAAAGCAATGTGTCCTTTATTGGTTCAGCAATAAGGGGCTGTTAATTTTCTGGAATGTTGTAAGTAAGTGTTCGTTTTATTATACTGGGAAGTGTGATTTTATTAAGAAATTATAGGATGCGTTTCATAAGTGGTTGTAAATGTTCGAAGTATGCAGTCCTTTGATCATAGTTAAAGGATCCTAGTTTATTTCGCATTTAGTTTGAAGTAAGTTCGTTCAAGATTAGAAGAATATGAGTTTCAGCTAATACGATTATTAAAAACATATTAATAAATATTATTTTCTTTAAGTACTTAGTTTTGATTGTCATTGTTGTGCTTCACTTCCTGTGTAAACAAAACAAACGTGGTAAATTAATTTATTCACACAATTTGGCAAATACGCACAATACAGAAACATCTTGGCATAAATAAACATTGTCATTGAAAGAAAGTTACATTTAGATTACATGCAGAATATTATGACGAACAAAAAGAACTGTCATCTACTAAACCATAAATTTTATTTGCCACAGCGCTCTGACATTTAGTCGGCTCTCTTCGGTAAAGGTCGGGCGACGCGTGTATATTTCATTTTCGGATTTATTGCGTATCGCATAAAATGCGCGAGAGTGACGTTCTGAGCAGCCTTCGAAGCGCTCAGTGCTTGAGATTCAATTTTGACGTTTAGTACGCGTTAAACAGACGATCGAGTGGGTGTAGTGTACCGGCACCTTTATGGCTGACTATCAACGAAACATGCGTGCGTGTTCAATGAGAAAGCATGTTACGCACATTTTATTGCTGTACCATTCGAATTGATACTCCTTTATCATATCGTAGGTATACCCAAGACATGGCAAATTTTAAAACTAAATCAGCAACAAGGCAAAGCAATAATGTATTAAAAAATTCCAAATGTTGCACAGACCAAAGAGGGATTCTTATACCTTCAAATTACATTATTCTATGTAGTATCTATATGGAAGATAGTATGTATGTATTATGTATGTTCCTTATAGACTCCGAAACGGCAGGACAGATTTCAATGAAATTTTCAGACAATCTTTAGATTGACCCAGCGGATAATCCTGTAAGGTTTGGTGCCGATCGAACCACTCGGGACCGCGGGTGAAACCCCGTGGCGGATGCTAGTATAATATAAAAACAACTAAGCCGCGGTAACCCCTAAATTACTTCGAATAAAGTTCATCAAGACAGATGCACAATTTATGATCACAATAATAATCACCTGGATAAAAAAATGTTATGGACAGATGTCGTTATGGTATACTAGTAGAAAGATCATGTCCTATATTTGAATAGCCGTTAGTTTTACAGTCGGTTGGTTCGTGAAGGTGCGGGCTGGACAGTATGTTACTTATAGGGTTGCCTTACCATTGTATATGTAATTTTCCCTTTTTTATAAACAACTGTGCTATGTTGAAAGTAGTAACTAGTAGTACTGTTTTTTGAATGAAATATGATATCTCGTATTATATAATCTGCTTATTGTCTTTCTTGTTGCTAAAATGAAACTATTATCTTTTTTTATTACATACTAGCTGTTCCCTGCGATTTCACCCGTGTTCCCGGTATGTAAAAACAGAAAATAATTGGGATATAAACTATCCTATCTTTTAA
This sequence comes from Tetheella fluctuosa, assembly GCA_951216915.1. Lineage (NCBI taxonomy): Eukaryota > Metazoa > Arthropoda > Insecta > Lepidoptera > Drepanidae > Tetheella > Tetheella fluctuosa. Next base: position 11,579,609 of record OX578218.1, read on the forward strand.
GTTGGGACAAATCACACATTTGAAAAAAATACGTAAGTAGTTTTGAAGTTCATCGCGAACCAATATCGTGACACGGGAATTTTATATATTAAGATATACATAAAATAAAACTGTAGAACCAGTGTGTGTGTACATTGAATATATTTACCAAAAACTTGTAGGAAATATTTTTTTAGATACCTATCAAAATGGTTAATTTATTGAATTTTCGAAATAACATTAATTTTTTTTTTCCACAGTAGGCAACCCTAGTGGCACGTGCGTATGGAAGCCAGGTGCTCACGCGACTATGGAGTGCGGCGGGAAGTGTATTGTTATCTTCATGATAATTAAGGATACCTCTAGAATTTAGAGTAGGTTACATATGGGGGTAGCTTACTACGTCAGCCTGGGACTTCGTTTGCGTGAAATTTTGGTTGTGTGGTTTGTTACGACTTTATAAAAGAATCGATACAATCTAATTCTGAAAAAAGATATCAGTATTTTAATTGCAAATAGTGAAACACTCAAAGAATTTCAAATGTTACAAAAAAAAAAAAATCACCTTTAGAGCCCCATTTCAAGCCTATAATAACAATAAAAACTATTTACGCAAAATCATGGATACCACATAAGACAACAAAGGTACGTATTCCAGTCATCCATTAGATGGAAGGTGGGAAATATTTGCCTAGGAAGTGTACACACGTGCCAAGCGAACTACTCTCCTGGTACCATTAATCGGTCGATGCGTCAAGGCTACACTGCTGGCAAATAAATGGGGCGGGTCTACCTCACGCGAAGGTCAGTTTATACAACTTGTGGGTGTAACGTAATAATGTGGAAACACCTTATAAAGTAAGCACTGTTGTTTCTATGGCAATGTTATTGAATATAGGTTTTGGAGACCATTTATCAATTGTTGGATAAAATACAAATAAGCTGTTCGTCTGATAAGTCTATACAAAAACTATTCTAATTTTAATTTAATACAGCCAAATACCGCTTATCTGGCTATTAAAAAATCTGGTCTTATAGGTAGTAAGTGAGTAAAAATATAGTACAGCTGAAATTTTCACATAAATCACATAAATATGATCATAATTCTGATTTATAATTAAATATAAACTAAACTAGAGACTCACCTGACTGGGATGATGTCTGTACAAGTAGAGCTTCGTCCCGTGCAACACCCCCCACACTTGCTTCCACGATCTGTCACTCGCACGCTGCGATGGAAAACAATGTTATGTTACTTGTCACTTTTAACATAAGTAAACTGTACGGTTTTAAATACTGTGATTCAACTAGAATGTTTCTTGCAAAATTTTACATATACTGTATTAATTAGAAAAACTATATGAATTTCGTATTGCTTCATACAAACGTCTCCTTTGGAAGGTATACTTTTAAAAACTGCATGATCCTGACATTGGTTGTACATCAGTGACATTGAATTATGCCACAATAGCATTCATTGGTGTAGTATCGACATAAAAGGGAATGATCTCACCGACTGACACACCTATCTAGAATCATTTACGAAATTAGAACCTATTTTAGGAAACTTCATAACTTAGTGCTTGGAAGTTTACTGAATAAATGATAAAAAAAATTTTTGCTTGCAAATATTGTTTTAGGTATGCCGGATTAGTGACCTAGACGAGTGGTAATAAGATCTTATTTTCCTACCACTTTAAGTCTTGTATAATAAATCATTTTTTTTTACAAATCATATACATTCGTGTGCCAAAAACTATAAAGGGATTGATCCCTTTATGGCACAGTGAGGTACATTGACATGTAGCGTTCATTATGCTTAATAAAGGGTACCGACCTTGCCATTGCTGACCACCATTTTGATCTGCACATTGCCTTGTACATCTCCTTCCGTTACTTCCTCTGCGTTCTCAGCTACGCCATCTTCACCCTTTTTCTCTGGGCTATAGGGTAGGTACACAATATTAGACATTAATATATAATCAAGTTCATTTTTTGAAAATGGATTTATTTTGATGAGCAGTTATGATACAAAACATTTATTTAGTAAAATCACAAATGAAGTGAGCCACTCAATATGGCAGTCTATTATGCAATTAAGAAGATATATTTTCCAATAATTATCTACTTCTCAATATGGCATAAGCTGATATTAATCAAATAAGATATTGTAGGCATATAATTCTAAAGTAAGAAATAAACAATTTTCTTTTATGTTATACTATATACCATACAAGGAAATTACAAAGCAGTGAAAGAGATAAATAAAGTTAACCTAAAGAATATTAACCTCACCTTTCTCGGAAACTTTTTCTACTTTTTTTTTTAATTCCTACAGTACCTACACTCATTACACTAATACGACAACATCAAGCATGCCTACAAAACATTCATCAATTTCCAAAAATATTAATTCATCCATGCACACAAAATACGTCGACAATGTTCATGCATTCGCTATATTTAAATAAGCTATTTTTTAACAATTATATTGAAATCGATTAATCGAATCACTAATCAATAATAATAAAGACTGTGACGTTTTGAAGCTTTATAACACACACCTTTCATCAAATCAGTAGTGAATGAATATTAATTCGTGATATTTTTTTGGTATTATCTTGAATTTCATGTATTTTTCTGTAAATGAAGTAAGCAGTGCAAGGCGTTTTTTGATGCTTCTCTTTTAATTAGGCGCTTCATAATATTGCAACTATCAGCGCCATCTATCGCTCGTGTAAACTAACACACATTAAAGCGCCATCTATCAGCAGTGTATGCAACTGCGATGACATGCGACGTACCGCGAAGGGAGAACAGCGTAGGGGTCGAATATACGCAGCAACGGGGTTATGTCTTCGGTGAATCGAGGGGGGCGCCACTTGCGGTGCGCACTGTATTTGTATTTCGAACCCAATTATATTCACAATTTTTATATACAATCAATAAGTCTTATTTGATCACCAAAACCCGTTGTGTATACATGTTAGATTACATACAGTACCCGGTGTAAATATCTGACTGCCAAGAAAAGAAACAAAGTACTAAGTTTGTCATTTCTAATACCTAAAGCGACTATAAAGAGACAGCTAAAATAGACCGCAATGCGAGAAGTTGGTATTGCATTACTGCAAGTACACAGCGAATGGCGATAGCGGCACATTCAATTATACTTTCTCTTTCCCTCTTCTTTCTTTTGTCTCGATTTTCAGCTCTTACTTACTCAAACACAAAACTCACTTCTCGCCTCATGGTATGTATTTTTTTCTAATTTCTAGCTCTATGTTTTGTTATTGGCCGTCAGATTTGATGTAAGAAACTTTAGGCAATAGAAATACATTCGGTTATGCTTTTCTACTATATCAGTGTTGTATGGCGCCGTCTCTATCACTCTTTATGAAAGAGAATTTTCCCGAATGTCCCTATTAAGTACCTGAAATTTCTTTAATAACGCCGGGTACTGTAACACAAATTGTTACAGACTAACTACATTATAGTACAAAGTACAAAACGGTTCATAATAAATAACGGGATGATTATGTCTATCTACAAATAACAACAATCATAGTATATGTGATTTGTACTAACAAGAGATTCAGTGCAAAATATTTAATCAATAACGAATAACATACGTTATTTTAATAGTAATAAGTTGACAGTTAACTACAAGGGAATTCTACTGGATATATCTAAATGCTATAATATAGACAATGCCACTTTATTGCATAAGACCATCCTTTGTCTTTATGTTTGATTGTCGATAAAAAAAGTACTAATAATATACAGTATTTAATTTTAATTATTGAATCATTGTAGAGTAGATTAGTGAAGAATAAAACAAATAATATGTCCTAGCATCTATAAAAATCGAGTTTGAAAGTTACATAAAAGTGACATTGCCTCTTAAACTTTATGTCAAAGAAGTTAGGGTTCATAATTAAATGACGCATACCTTCTCAAAGCAAGATCAACGTCAGGTTCGACGTCACTGTCCAAGTGCAACCGATCACCCCACGTTGCTTTCAAGTAGGACACCCTTCGCATTGCGCGCTCTTCTTCTGCTTGGGAAATATTAATTATTGTTAGAATATACAAAATCATAGGTTAAATTATGAAATAGTTCATGTATCTGTTAGTATGCTAATTTATTTAACAGGTAGGCAGACCTAATAATAAGTGGTCATCACCGTCTATGGACAATAGTAACACCAAGGAGATTGTCGAAGACGTCGCCGACCTTAAAGAGCTCTGTACACGTCATTTATGAGAACTCAATTTTCTAATATTTATCTGGAGTAAGCTACTGGTTGATTATGGATCTCACCACATATATCAACTCAGAATCGGCATAAGCCTGTCGAAAAAAGTTTTATATCAACGGTATAAGGATTAAAACATCTCGACTCGGTTAGAACGACACGATGCGACATAAGTCGATATATTTGGCAAGACTTATCATGACCAGCAACTCTTAAATTCATTTGGAGTTTTAAAATCAAAAACATACTAACAGATAGTCATTTCTCATTGTATAATTTGTATACAGACCACCAAGTTGAGCATCTTTTTTCTGTCTTCTCGTCACCAAGTCATCAGCAAAACCTGTAGATAGACAAACCACAATTAGGAATTCTTAAACAGTCAATTGCACCAGACAATTAGTATCAACAACGATCGTTCACGACGGTTAGTCGGCGTTAGCACACCTATGAAGCACACACATTGCATTCCGTTAATGTTTAGTAGAGAAGGTACGTTAGATCGGCGCCGCCTCCCTTGCGAAAGCAACATGAATGATAGAATGATCGTATGAATCATGTTATTTATGTTAATGATAGACAAATCGAATTTATATTTGCGTCATGCTGTCAATGGCGTGGTTAACTTTTCGGCCATGCTTTGTACAGCATATTAACGTACAGTCAAATGTAAGAGACATGAGCTTTGCATTCGTTTTAAATGGATCTCCTAGACATAATAAATTACAGTAATAGTCTTTGTCAGTAGAATTGCTACTTTTATGTGGTTTTTTATGAGTGGTTTATCTACTAACAAGGACGATTTTCGAAATCAATCTTGTCTAGGTGTCCTTCTAGAAAAGATGCCGACAAATGTCTTCGTTTATAAATAAACAACTTTTGCATGAGATTGAGATAAGTGATATATAACACGTGACAATTCGACATAATATGCCAAAACCCATACAAAAGCGTATTTTCAACTGACGAAGATAATTATCGATATCCAGTTAGTCTGGGCTGTGAAGTATTGGAGCGGAATGTCTTTTTAACAAAGACTCAAAGCTCATGCAAGACTGTATGTAGCAATAATGATTCGAATAGTGACAATGAAAGCGTTATAGTCATAGTGAAGGGAGGTAGCGTGTGCATTCCAAGTATTCGTTGTGGTCGCGGGACCTGAGTCGGCTGGCGTGCTCGGCGTGGGCGAGGGCGAGGAGGCCGAGGTGGAGGCCGAGGGGGGCGCCAGGCTCAGCTGCGTCGGCCTCTGCGGCCCCTCGGCCCCCGGGGCCCCCGGCAGCGACACACGGTTCATCGCCTCCATCTGTTCTCTGTTCAGCCCCATTCGTCTCTTCGCGTGACTGCCATCTTGGGGCGGTAACAGTGCCATTAGACGTGCTCGAAGCTATGTGTTTGTTTTGTGCGACGCTGCGTTTTCATTGTTGAACGTAATCGAAGAGAATTTGTTTTTAAAATTATAATTCTCAATGTATATTTAAAAAAAAAAGTATCCACAGTCTTTTTGGAGATTTCCACTATTTGCAAGCCTAAAACTGGCTCTTGATAAATGCGTTGCTCCGTTTTTCATCTTGACTTCAGTGTAACGTTAATCGTGCCACCATATTTAATTAAAGAGTATATAGGTTTGATAGTGTGTAAGCGAAACTGATCATTGCGCTTAGGCGATAGAGGTGAGAGTCGTTATTATTGATGGGTCGAATTAGTACCACATTTTTAGCGAGAGATAGAGTATGACAATGAAAACGCAGCACAAATGAATGAACACTTTTAAACTTAATCAACTCTGAGACGTCTACGTGAGTCTATAGTGAGGTGAAATGGACGGTACTACGTGTATATATGTGATTTATGTGAATTGTGTATGTCACATTACAGCTACATTGGAAAGACTACCATATTACAATACGCCTAACCCAATTGAAGTTTATAGATTCATATTGTTTCCTGTATTAACGATAATTATGATGTATGAACTAAAATCTGGGACAGTGTTTTTCATAAGGTCGATTTTGCAATATGGCTGCGATATGCGATATGTATATTACTAGTCAAAAATATCTGCAGCTGCACATCAACCAGCGATAACATCCACTGTGATTTTACAGGATGACGTCATTTGACTGCTCTGCAAATATTTTCGACAGGTTGTATTTATGTAATGTGTTGCGTTACCTGTGGCATGATGTCTTCTAATGGGTAATCCATCACTTCCGGTACTATTTGACCTTGTTCGCATCTGAACCTTTTCCATTTCTATAAAAAAAAACTACAATAAATACCCTATTCGCAATCCGCATTGGGTTTTAGAAGGTTGCAGTCATCGTCAGCAATTTATGACCCTTATTATCTGCACTAGCCTTCATACTTCAGACATCAAGGACCAAAGCCGCGTAGTGTTTAAAAAAAAATCAAACAAAATGGTGTCAGTTTCGTACCGGGCACAAATCCTTCTGGAGGTGGACAATGCAAGTGTTTGCTGCCGGTGATCATTAGCTGGTTTCCTGATAAACTGCCGCCGAGGGGTGTTTCAAGCTCTAGTTCTGAAAGAATAAAAAATATCATTAGAATCATAATTTAGAAATATTCAGCTTCAGAAAACGTCTTTTACACAAGACATCGTTTGACATACGTCATTTATTTATAACACTCTTTATTCGATTTTTTTTTTCTTCTCTATTTTAATGTAACGGCTACGACTCGGATGAAAAATTATAAGGCTACTAGCTTTTCGCTCGCGGCTTCGCGATCGAGTAGTCGCGAACATAGGATCCCCCAATATTTTAGCCGGTACGGATCGTCGAAAAGGTTAAAACTTTACAATTCGAATAATATATTTTTGTAAAGTGGCAAATAAACATAGCAGACCTCCACGCGGGTGCACCTGCACATCGAGCGAGCGGGCCTCCCGGCGGGCGGGGCGCGCCTCGAACTCCTTCCTGCGCAGCGCCACGCTCGGCTGGAGCCGCGCGCTGGACAGCCGCGCCAGCTCGCTGCGCGCCCCCTCCGTCCTGCGCGCCCCGCCGCGCGCCCGCTCCAGCTGCAGCGTCCGCGCCGTCACCAGTTGCAGTGCCGTCGCCCCCACCGTCGCCGTCGCCGGGTATCTGGAAGACATTTGGAATGTTTACTAGGTGCACATTGAGGAAAACAATAGTATTGGGTGTTACTTGTTTACGTTCATAGTGTCAAATCTTGGAGAAAAACCGGTGATTATCTATATTTTTAATGAATGTTTCACCGAGTTTTATTTCATTAGACACATTGTTGATTGTCGAATGATAAGCGTGATGAGTAATACAAAAATGTTCTTCGATGATTTTTATGATATGTATCTAAAAGTCTAAAACTCTAAAACTTTTAGGATATTTAACCTAGGTGAGACTACCGATGGTTTGAATTTCACCACATAGTTAGAATAAATAAATAAATATCCTGGGACATTCCTCACTTACGGCCATCTGAATATGAATTCAAACAGACATGTTCATGCATATTAGGAATAATGTCCCAGAATATTAGAACGCTAATCGGCCCGTCAAAGTATATTGTACATAGGTATATCCTTTTGAAATAAAGTAGGTATTAAAAACTCACTTATTATCTAGTAGATTAGCATCATCTCTCTCCGTCGATGTTCCATTACTTAGGGTTCCCACGTTATTACTCTGAATACTGGGCGCCGTCTCTTGTATCTTCGATAGGGTCGCTACGAACTGATTCTTGTCTTGCTTAGGCCTATTTTTATCTGTATGTGTTCCGTTTACTTCACCGTAACCACTATACGTTCCACTGTCAACACTTGCCGAACATTCGTCTCTTCTTTCCTGATTGGATAAAGGAGGAGGTGAAGCGGCAAGGGGAGGGGATGTAGCAGGTGGGGGCCACGCGGGTTTTTGAAGCTTCTGCGGTCTGGCATAGAACTCTTTTTGCTTTATCGGCGGTGGGGCGTCAGGAGTGACCCAACCGGTCGGCTGGCTGGGACGTCGGAGAAAAGCCTCCTTCTGTTCGAGGCTCTTTCGTATTCGCGATAGGATTATCGAGTCGTCTAATTCTCGACCGGTCAGGGTTGAGTTCGAGTCGAACGATCCGAGGCTGTCCTTGCTCTCCGTCGCCGATGATGGCAATGATGTGTCGGATTCCCGCCTACTGGAAAGATACACTTTGTATTATTGGAATGTAATATTATAAAAATCTTTCATTACTTGAACGCCATGTAGATGCCAATTGGTTGGATAATTCTGATTTTTTTTTTTTTTTTTACAATCACGTTTCATATGATACTGTACAACTAAACTAAATCTACCATTGATCACTCCATTGGCTTCCACAACCAAAAACAAACAATTCTTATCTCCTTCTCTTTTAATAACAAATTGATCGTTATTACCATCGACAAAAGAGTGTTATCAGCTTAACAATATACTAATTACTATTGATGGACTCACCCATCGTGTAATAGATAGTGCGGCCCAGTGAGCCGTGACACGTCATATCTCGACGGCGCTAGAGACGCAACGCTCGCGTACTCCGGGTCCTCTCGATGCCGCGCCGGGGCCTGCGGGGCCGGCAGCGCGGCGCGGGGCCGTCGGTACGCGTCGAACAGACGCGACTCGTGCTCGGTGACGGGGGCAGGCATGTCTAACGGCCGCTGGTTCGTCTCTGGGTTGTAGGCGGCTTCGCTGAAATACTGAAAGAGGAAAGTATATTTAAGGGTTATCAGTTTTGATACCAAGATAAATAAAATTGGAAAAGGCGAGTTTTGCCATTCCAAAGCTTATTATTGGTCAGAACGCAATATAATACTCGGTCGCCTTATCTTTATGATTGAAGATCAACATACCCTTTGCAACAAATCGTGATCCCTCGGGACCACAGTCAGCTTCAGCACTCGGGGTTCCCTCTGTGCTAGTTGCACCACTCTCGCGTAGGGTGCCCTAGAACGTCCGCAAGCGACGGGCTCGCCGTTGACGGCGAGCACGCGGTCCCCCGCGCGGAGCCCGGCCGCGGCCGCCGGCCCGCCCGGCCGCACCGACCTTACGAAGATCGTGTCCATAGGAGCGCCGACCGCGCCCACCGCCAGGTGGCGCGCATCTTCGTATAGCTCCTGCAATTTGAAGACAGCATTTATTGGTGTTGGGTCTCGTAAAAGTTTGTAGGGATTTCCAACCGCATTTTAAGGATATAAAATACGCTATGTGTTTATTTAGAATACTTACGATCTCAACCTCATCGTGGTAAGTATTGATGTGGCCGGCACTAAAGGAAAGAGTTCTAGATTTTGTAGCAAAACGATCTGCTATAGATAACTGTCACAAATAAATGGAACGGGAGGAAACAACAGATTGGACCCATTAAATACCCTCGTATGAACGGATATTGCTCATTCGTCCAATTGAAATGTTTTTTTTATTAATCTCTCACAAATATCATATTGCACTAGACTATCTGATATTTTTTTGTAATTTTGTCATTAGACTTCCCTGCGATTTTTGTATCAGGATAACTCTTAGAACAGGCAGGAATGTATGGGGGCGAGGCAGACACATTTAAAATTTAACATAAACAAACATACCTGTAACGACTCCGGCGGGTAAACAACAAGATGCCTGAGGGTGAAGCCGAAGCCGTGCCTTGCGTCTGGTCGTTGGATGACGATGGTGCGCGGCGCCGAGCTGAGCGAGGCGGGCGGCGCAGACGCAGCCGTCGGCGGCGGGAGCGCCACTGGTGGGGCGACGGTCGGTTGGGGCTGTCGGGGAGATTGACAAGATTATTATTAAAAGATTATGATTAACATATGATTTAACAAGTGGATGGAGTCGTAAATTAGAGTGATTCAGTGAGCTTGACTGTACAATGTAGAAGAAAAAGAAATATAGAATAGAATAGAGTTTATTTTGCAAATTGTGGTAAGTAAGATGTAATATTCACTCAAAAGACGTGTAGAATTCTAAGAGTATCGGGTCGTAGAGTCCAGGCGGACTTTACACCGTTTATAAAAAACTGAGAAAGAAATTTGATAAAGATAGCTTAATTTACCTAATCCTTAGATCAAAATCCTTTACACTACCAGTCAAGTTACTCATAAATCAAAGATCATGTACGAGTGAACGTACCAACATTTGCACATTCCTAGGTGTCGTGCAAGTGTAAAATAGCTTCGTTACGTCTGATTACATCGTCCCACGCCGTGTTACCGGTGGCATCTCGTTTGCGAATGTGATAACGTTGGAACTCAGAGCCAATTTTGCAATTCTACTGGAAGATCAGCTTAATCAGCCAATCGGTTTGAAGAGAGGTAAATGAGGTGGCAGATAAAAGTAGGGGTTTAGAATGACGTGTTTGATATTGAGCCTACAATTAAACTTGCATGTAGGCTTTTCTAGGTGGATATTATGAATAAGTGCATTTGTATATTTCTGCATACGTAGACGATTTTGCTGATTTTAATCAGATTCTTGGACAGCAAATCTTTGAATTATATTGTTTACGCGTGTCCCATCCGCAAGCCACGGAGATATTATACACAACTCGTATGAAACCACCACAAAACATAAACAACTATTATCAGATTACAACCAGCTGTCTTTCCATCAATCACAGACAACACAGACACGTGTCAAAAATCACACACTTGTGCAAGTCATGCACATGTCATGTGATTCATTGAAGCCCCACCAGATATAAGGTGCATCAGCAGCATATCGAGTTACGGAGATTACGACCGTGTCAGCTGCTACAGATCTGTTGCCCACGCAACCCCTTCCGGCATTGTAAGGCTACTTGATTTTCTTTTTGTTATTCTTTCGGCTTTTGTAGTCTTGAGTTTAATATGTTTAGATGATTAGTTTCGTATATTGGCATTGGCATCAGAGCCTGAATATACGATCTATTATCATAATCCAACAAAATTTGATTGTTTCGTATGATATTACAGTTGCTATAATACCAATTGGTGAAAAACGCAAGAGAAATTAGGCAGGCTTACTGTCATCAGTGTATGTCTTAAAAGGGAAGTTTGTTCTGACTCTAAGACGTTTTGAGATATATTGATTGGCAATTTGTTAAGGAAATAACAACTTTCTCTCAGTGTTCAAGTAAATTTCCATTCATACAATGGAGTTAAGATTTTCACTCTTCAATATTCTACTATGTAAACGTTTTGGATAGAAAATTCTATTATATTCTTCATACAGAAGTCAAACAGGGAAAGTTCAAATAGCTAATTTTACTGGAAGGAAACAATTTTATTTTTAAACATAATAAAAACTTTGGTTAAATTTCTTTGAAGAAAAACAGAAAAGCTAAAACTTCAGCCTGTATTTTTATAGTCCAAATCGATACGAGGATTTATTGGGAGTAATTATGAGTAATAAACTATGTTCTGTCATTAATTGACTGACTCGTCTGACATTAACTGAAACGTTTATAAGAAACTTCTTCTATGTATCCTAACTAATATCATAAATGCAAAAGTGAGTTTGTTCGTTTCTTTGTATGTTTGTTTGTTACCTTTTATCGCCTAAACCGCTGAACCGCGATGAAATTTGGTACGCAGATACCCTATGGTATGGAAAAGGACATGTGCTACTTATTTTCTCGGGAAAGCGGATGAAACCGCGAGGGACAGCTAGTATAATATACACAAAAACCGGCCAAGTGTGAGTCGGACTCGCGTACAAACTTCGTCCATTGTTCGTCCATCAAGGGAAATGCACAATTTTATTTATTTACCTTATTTGAGGTAGGTGCCAATTAAGCTAGACCTCTAAATTGTATGAGCGCCGATACAACTCAGAGGTCTTTATTAATTGGCGTAATATGTATGTATGGGGACACCCTTTAATTTTCAACTTTTTTAATTTTTATATTTGAGTTGATTGAATGAAAGGTAAATTGCGGTTTACGATTTATGACGTAGGTATTTAAAAAAAACTACTAATTAAATCTCGTTCAAACCAATTTTCGGTGGAAGTTTGCATGGTAATGTACATCATATATTTTTTTTAGTTTTATCATTCTCTTATTTTAGAAGTTACAGTGACACATTTTACCACTTTGGATGTGTCTCTCGCGCAAACTATTCAGTTTAGAAAAAAAATATGTTAGAAACCTCAATATCATTTTTAAAGACCTATCCATAGACACCCCACACTTATGGGTAGGATGAAAAAAAAAAATTTGAGTTTCAGTTCTAAGTATGGGGAACCCCCTAAATTTATTGTTTTTTTTTCTATTTTTGTGTGAAAATCTTAATGCGGTTCACAGAATACATCTACTTACCAAGTTTCAACAGTATAGCTCGTATAGTTTCGGAAAAAAGTGGCTGTGACATACGGACGGACAGACAGTTTTTTGCCATTTGGCTACAGAACCCTAAAAATCAATTGCCGTGCATTAGTCTCGTAAAAACAAGAAAATGGCTCGTCTCAATACTGGGGTGGTTTAGATAAAACCCAAAGGAATAGCCGAAATAACTGTAACTTTAACCGTACCTACACGATGCAGCCATATATTATCGATCTCATGTGTTCACCGAGTCATCGAGCAAACAAAAAAGTTTTTTTAATTTTTATTGTCTATATTTTTCCCACCAGAAGTGGTTTACCTCAAGCTGTATACGTACATCAGTTTTCACTAGCAGATGCATTGAACTTTCCTTTATCAATTTACAACATGAGTGTGTTCCTCGCCATCTTCCTACACAATTTTCTAATATACGAAGGTTCTTGTGGCGGGTGTAATAAATCATAATAAATGACAGCGGCCAATACACGGGTTAACTCATTAGCCTATTGCATTAGAGCTGCCACGGATAAACACTGGGTAGCTTCGGAACATAGTAATAACTTTATTCAGATGATTAATTTCCTTAGTCTGGTGGGATTTTTGTTGGGTATCTAAAATACAGCATGATATGTTTGTGTGTTTTTCAATTCGTTTCTTCTCCATTAGCTACTCTTACGTTTGATCACAATATTTAGTGAAAAGAGATGTTATGGTCAAAGATAGTAAGCGAGCTAGAACATAGAACTATTTATTTATTAAATTTTCTTTCAATTCTATCTAAAATAAATTCATCCAACACAATAAATCTCACACATAAATGTGCACACGCCACTCGACTGAACGTGAAAGTACCATAAAACGCGCAACAATATTACCCACTGTAGTAACATTTACTATTTGATAACATAAAACCTCCTTTCTACATGAATTTGCAATAATTATGTAAAATCAACGATAATTATGTTAAATAATGTAACTGTGAAGTAGCATAATATCCGAGGCATTAAATGGTAGAGAAACAACTAAGTAGCCATTAACAAGTTGGAACGTAACGAGCTGCACAATAATAACAGTTGCGCTTGCGCCGCGCCGTTCGACAGATTACCGTCTGCGAAAACTGCATACAACAGACATTAGCGCTACTTTTTTTTGATTGCATCAGGGCTGTCGCTTCGATAAAAAATAAACAATGACCAGCAATTAATTAGCATAAAGATAGACGACTCAAAGGTACTTATGGTAATATTGAATGACCATGAAATTCAATGGCTGTAAATGGAATATCTTCTAAATTACCTATGTTATAGTTAAGATCCATACATTTTATGTTTCTGCTTCAATTTATATTTGTAGAAGTGTCATCATACACGATTTTGCTTTCAATTTACACTTGAATCCATAGAATATTTGCATATTATAAAATGAGCACTAACTATTTTACAATACCACTTAGCGGATTAAAGTGAAACGTTTCAAATATACATTTCCTTGATCATAAAAGCTTACTTCTGTACGTTTTGTGTTACTATCAAATTATACGTCTTATGATATCTGATCGCTACAGATATTTTGATCTTACATCGCTTATGATTTAATGTTATTAGATATTACAATTAACGCAAAATCTTTAATGATTTTGAATTAATTGCACATTCGATTGTCTGACATAATTTATTACCAGATTTTCTATAGGCATGCAAATTATTCCAATGAATCATTTTAAAAGCTATACAGTTCCTGATAATGTCCAATTTATAATAACTACACTCATACTTCGCTATAACTATGAAAAATAATTATTAAAATTTTGAAAATTTATGAGCAAAAATATATACTTAATTACCTTCGCTTAAAAAAGATATTCTGGGAGTTAATTTTAAACGGGTAATTGTTGTATAACGTCTGCCCTCTTCGTGAATTCAATCAAAGTATAATTTTGTTATTTAGTTTTCAATTTTTATTCAACGTGATTTTATCAACTGAGGCGTTTAACTAATGACCGTATTTTAGATCTTTTAAGTGACAGCCCTTAACGGGTTAACCTATTGTATGACTCGTAAAAATATATTTATCGCTCACTATTGCGCGGTGTAAATATTTACGAGTCCTAAATGTCCGGTATTTATAAGAGCAGGCGGCATGCGCGGGCGCAGGCGGCGCCCAACGCGACGCCCGATCTATGAATACTGCTCGTGCCGGGATTTGATTGCTATAGCGCCGGAACACTTTCTTTGTAATGTAAACTTAATACATCTTTTAATGGAACATAATAAAAGTTGAATTTAATGGAGTAAATAGACTTTTGTGAGTTTTCTTAATGTAGTTCTTGGTGAAGGAAAGGAGGGGGCGGGATTTATATGGTTCGGTTTTTTCTTAAAATAAATGTGCATCCATGCATGAAGTATATACCTACCTAATAGAAAAAAAATTAAGAATCTAAAGATGTCGCCTAAAAGCCCAAAAATGTCGACATCATTACATAGATATCCTCATAGATTTCTTAAACGACAATTATAACTGAGCCTCCATCGAATCTTAAACATTATCGAAAAGTAAAATAAACCTGAAAATGTATGCCCTAGACTAGGGGTTACCAATTAGGTTTATTAGGGGTCCGTTTAAAAAATATAATAGATTATCACGGTCCGGTTGGTAAATGTAGACTGGCGACCAATTTAAGATCCTTTCCTACAAATCCTACTATACTATGTTGATATATTAGTAATATATCAAATTATTGTGTTTGGATGTGCGCGGATTAAATAAAATAACCAGGTGTACATTTTTGTTTGTCAAAGTTTGGCCCGCACTATATAGGTCGGCGGTCCGCCATTTGGTGACCCCTGTCTTAGACTATGCAGGTATGCCAATTTACCACAAGTAATTTTAGGGCTACCATTTTACCGACTTACGACTGGCAACACTTTTGCAAAGTCATCAAAATACCCATAAAATATTGAACACCTTGAGTCT
This sequence comes from Tetheella fluctuosa, assembly GCA_951216915.1. Lineage (NCBI taxonomy): Eukaryota > Metazoa > Arthropoda > Insecta > Lepidoptera > Drepanidae > Tetheella > Tetheella fluctuosa. The sequence goes on from OX578218.1 coordinate 11,595,103, forward strand.
CGAGCATACAATGCCACCGGAGGATACAAAAGGACGAAACTGAAAAGAAAATAACTTCTCTGCCTAAACAATGAACACTGGGGACCACTACTTCACAGTTACGTTCAAATAGGTTGTATTCCTTGGCGCTTCTCGACTTCGTGTGCGAATGATGGTACTAAAGTTTTTATTCTGGGAACAAAGCCTTGAAATTTTCACCTACATAATTTTTATAGATTTTGCAATATTGTAAATTATTTTGTTATAAAAAAAAATTGCAACAAAATGATAAAAAAATGTTTAAATTATACCTACCTACCTACAATCGTTAGTCAAAGTTATTTGGTTTTGGCTTCAGTAGTTTTGACCTTCTTATATACATATATATGCCCGAAAGACAAAGGCTTTTGAAGTTACCACCGGTTTGGAATTCAACCTTCAACTGTGAAAAACCGGGCATAAATTCAGCAAGGCAATATTTTTTCCGTATTTATAACTATTTTGAAATTATACATAAACAAAACATGGTTGGTATAATATTGCATGTCTGCATACAGAAAAACATCCATAGGTGATTTCAAATTTTCGTACACAGGTTTTTATAATTTCTTTTTATTATAGGGTTTTGTCGCCATTATTGCGATTTTAAATTCAAATTTTACGTAAAGAAAGTTTTGAAGGAAAAGGCTTATTACAAGGTAGCTCATTATATTGAATATAGGGAAGTTTTGAAATAGTTACATTCTGCACAGGTGCATCTTGCATATTGTTTTATTTTTTTAGTTTTAGCCATTAGCGTATTCGTTATTATTTATATAAAAATAAGTCAGGTTTTCCTTCCTGACGCTATAACTCCAGAACGCACGAACCGATTTCGACGGTTTTACATTCGTTGGAAAGGTCTCGGGCTCCGTGAGGTTTATAGCAAAGAAAAACATAAGATCCCACGGGAACGCGGGTGAAACCGCGGGGCGGAATCTACTATATAAAAATAAGTCAGGTTTTCGTTCCTGACGCTATAACTCCAGAACGCACGAACCGATTTCCACGGTTTTGCATTCGTTGGAAAGGTCTCAGGCTCCGTGAGGTTTATAGCAAAGAAAAACATAAGATCCCACGGGAACGCGGGTGAAACCGCGGGGCGGAAAGCTAGTTATTTAATAAGAATTAGTTTGCGTTACATTTTATTATTTACTTTGTATTGGAATTTTTCGTTTTGATTTAACTGTATATCGTATTGTACATTTTGCTGTTATTGAAAAAAATATAGCCAATAGTCAGATTATTAAAAAATAAATCGTAAAAAATGTTCGAGTTTCTTGCCGGTTCTTCTCAGTTGAAGGCTGATTTCCGAACCGGTGGTAACTTTAGTAAATTCGACTTTCATAAGTGCCCTCCTAGGGCCTAAACTGAATAAATGGCTTTGACTTTGACTTTGAAATTAATGGGACGCGCGTCCTCAAACTACCTACAAAAAAATTAAATTCCAGTAATCGCGAGTCAAGTTATTGAAAATGAGAAATTGACTTTATTCTTTCATTGATTCATATGATATTCGTCATCAGAGTAAGAGCAAGGTTTGTCAACAGGCACTCAAAACAAGCCAGATTATTTTCCTATCAAATCCAAAATAAGTGTCATCTCTAAAATCATAAAAAAACGTTTTCTGACACGGTGCTAATTAACACAGCACGTCTCTTGGATACCAGACGATTTTATAGACCGTTAAAATGTAAAAAGACCATAATAAAAGTAAAAGAACTTCGGAATGTCGATGGATTAATTAATTAGGTTCGAAATATGTTTTAGGATCGTAAAGTACGTTGATAGCTTCATTTAGTCATCATGGAATCAATGTAATGAGGTCATTTGTGAGTTGATCGATCGGTTCTTAGCAGTTAATTAAGAAAATATGCATTATGTCAACATAAATAAGTTAATGTGTGCCTAAGCAGTTTAGTGTAGCTTTGCCCGGTGTTTTTCCGAATATTATTTTATCCATTATTTTATAAGTTGTACTTATACGTACTAAAACTGACCAAGTGCCTGTCGAACCACGCATAGTTTGTAGGGTTCCAAATATCATGTATAGTATAGTATCACGAGTGAAGTGGCAGTGACACACGGGAAGGAAAAAATTATAAGGATTGTGTTTTTTGCCATTTACATAGCTACGGAACCCTATGAATATCCGTTCAGTCATTCCGTGATGAAGTAACAAACATCGAAATAAATATATTACATACAAACTTTTGCATTTTGACACTATAGAATGAAGTACAATTTTTCAAGCAAGAATAAACGAAAATTATTCATATACTTAATAATAATAATTTATTTGAAGCAATAACATACGTAGGTTTTAATCAACAGTACATAAAAAACAAATAAAAAGTTTTAATCACACAAAAAAATATATATGGATTGGTTACATAGAAGGGAATTTATGTACGTACTTCCAGGTGTAACGCTTCCCATGTTAACAAATTAGGACCCAGAATTCAATAAAATATAACAATCCGCCCATAAAGATTTTATCAGTTAATATTGACGTATACCGATGAATGTATTGACGTATACAATTAATTGAACGTAAAATGATTTAAATGACAGAAACAGCTTTTCACCACTCGTTTCCTTACAATGATATCTGTATTAAGTTGACAATGGCTTATTAAAATAAACAATGCTCTTATTTGTTTACCACTTAATAAACGTACGAGGGCCGTTATAAATTAATACAAAAAAGTGAATGGATTTAACATATTATTATTACGCCAGAGGATATGATTCATAAAATATATAAAGTAAAAAGTAAACGTAACCTTATGCTCAGAAATTATAAACAAGGTGTTGCACACATAAAATATCGGTTCAACTGTTAATTAAATTCAAAATGAGTTATCTCATAACGTAATTATTTTAAGGATAAATTTATTTTATTAATTCACATTACAATTTAAAATAAATACGTTATTCATGAACATAAAATGGAATAAGCACAAGCTAAGACAATTTTTACCTATTATTAACTAATTATTATAACATAATTTTGAATGGAATAAAATATTATAAACTATTAGCTGTCCCTCGTGGTTCCTAAAATGAGTATTTGCAACCCAGGGTTAAAGCTACCTCTCCGCCATTTTTCATCAAAATCAGTTTTGTGGTTTAGTTGTAAAATCAAGCAAACAGACAAACAAAAAATAGGAACCAAAAATAACTTAGTAAGGTTAACCACAAAGGGGTAATGAATGAACAATGAATTTTAAAATAAATAATTTCATGTGTTAAAACCGATAAAGTTCGCACGTTGCATTATTCATTGGTTTTAACAATGCGTCATTCAAGGAGCTATGCTAAAGCTAATTTAAATATATTATTTACCTACTTATTACAAAAATAAACCGATTTCTGAATGAAATTTTAACATATAAATATATCACAATAAGCGTCCAATTAGCGATCGAAGTAAATCAGGGCAAAATTGTGAGGTCATTCCGACCCTATTAGCAGAGACGGGTTAAACCACCTCGTGTTCGAAAGTATCGATAATTAAGGAAGGTCAATTTAAACAATGTATCGATGGATATCGTTAATGGTATCGATTCTTGAAGGTCATTGTTGCACTAACTCCGCGGCCTTTTAAGGTAATGGCGCGGCAGACAGATCGGAACGCAAGCACAGCAGGGCCGGCCTTGATGCCCTGTTTGGATCGCCTGAGCGCGTAGAGGACAGGATAGAACACATTTCTTCTTATTCATTGCCAACCCAATGAAGAAAAAAATATAATTCAATAACAAAACCTATGTTGGGAGTGGGTCAAATTCAAGTTTTCATCCCAGAGGTCAGATCTGGGATGAAAACTATACCTACGTACTGATCCATCACTGACTTTTAAGTGACGGGAAACATAAGGTATAATGATAAGTTACAAACGTTTTCAATTGAATAGGTACTCAAGTCTACCGGCACAAGATTTAAGCTATAGAATCAGGATAAAGCAACAGTTGCCCAATTTCACCTACACCCTAAACCGTATCTGGGGGGGCGACATACTGACTTGTTGTTAAGATGAAGTAATACTAAATTAGGTCATGATGTCATAGACTGATGGGTAGGCAATCATTCATAACATTTTAGAAATATATGGTTTTAGATCCACGAGGATCTTAAGGTTTTGGAAGTTATTAAGTTTAAGAAGATTATGAGCAAAGAAATATTGAACAGAGTTTTTAACATATGATTTTATATCGCCATTAGTATGACAAGTCGTTAATTTAAAATAATTTGAAACATTGCCTTCCAACTGACTATTTACATTTTCAACTCAGTCAAGTATAATATATCATTCATAACTTTTGTTACCTACTTAACAAAGTACTTAATTTTCTCATAACATATTCGCGTCGACTCAAATGTCACGTTTTAAATCCTTTTTATCAGGAAACGTGATATTTTTCATTCTTTACCTGTATGATAAAAACTGCAGTTAAGTTAACTGCAGGTTACGACATACAGTAAATATAATAAGTGACAAACATGTACAAAACCAATATAGAGGTATCGGTTTTCCCTTAATATATGTTACTATGAACCTATATAGAATGATTGTACCTACTTATTATAGTATTTACTATACGTTGCAAAAAAAAGAAAACAGGAAATTGACTGAAAATACCAAAGTTTATGCGGCATTTACTTAATCAAAATTTATAAAATCCATGCATTCTCCAAAGACTGCCCGTTCTGCCTTCCAGTGTAAATTTTCATCTATTTCCCTTAGCAACAACCCTTAATAAAATGCCACCCAAGACACCATTTTTTTTAATTTGGTTCATAAAAATATAGCTACGACTGTTTGTCAGTCCAAGACCGTATTCAATTTATGACACTGAATGTTTCCTAGTCCTAGATAGACGTTGAAATGTTTTAATTTTCTGGTGTTAAATCAATCGAGGTAAGTACATGTGATTATGCCATTCGTAATTGATTAGAGGCTTATAATCGCCGGAGTCGTGTCACTTTTTATATGTATATCGGTCGCGTGTCTAGCTCATAAATTACTTAGCACTTTATTATGTTAGCATACCTATTAACTTATGTACTGCGCTCCACGGTAACAACCGTGTTCTCGAGTAAAAAAGTAACTCATGTCCCTCTCCAAGCCATTGGTTATCTGCGTACCAAATTTCATTGCGAGCGGTATAGGTTTAGGCGTCAAAGGTAACAAACAAAGAAACTCATATTCGCATTTATAATTAGTAAGGATTGCATGAAAAACCGTCTGACCGTTACGGAGCTAAGTGGTAACAAACATACACACACACACACACAAACATTCGCATTTATAATATTAGTAAGATAAGTAGGATAGGTAGATTTTTAAGCTATTTAAAAGCTATACGCTTTTATCGCGGGCTTCGGGCTTTGAGCACGGCGATCGAATCAAGAAATTTCGTAACGATAAAACCTAACACCTCCCACACACTATGTATGTATGTATGCTGTTTGTGAGAAAGTATATAGGTGTATAGGTTTCTATTAATATCAAAGAAAAAAAAACTGCCTAAATAAAAAATTAATAATTAATTATAATTGCATAAGTTGATAAAAAATGCTATGCAATAGCTTTACCGCGGCAGTCCCCGAGTGCCACACGTATTTTTTTTAAACTTAGTATAAGGCTTATGTTTGATCACAATCTCACTATGTTAAGTGATGATATGGCCGAAGGTGGTAAGCACACAAAGCCCAGAAGGAACTGGCTCTCAAGTGGAGCTGCCAGAACACACCATTAGCTGTTTGACGACCGATTTTCAACTTGAAGGTGGTAGCCAACCATGCGGGTACTTCAAAGTACCCTACCACCGTGCTATGGTTAAAAAGTATTAAGCTTATATTAAGTTGCCCCGCAGTATTACCCACGTCCCAGAGGGATCTAATGTGCCCAATCAAAAACCTTTTAAGCATTACGACGTGATTGTGTAACAAACATCCACAAAAACAAACTCACGCATTTATATTAGTAGAATAGGATTAAGGCATTAGGAAAATATTTAATCAATTATAATATGTTTAACTCGATTACTCTATTTACAGCACGTGTAATAAGTTATCTAGGAACATGTCAAGGTACGGTAAGGTAGTATTACTAATACCTTGTAATTGACTCAGCAGCATCTAATTATAAGATAATATTCCAACACCATGTAATTACTGGTTGCTATCGCTTGAAAAACTCAATAATCTTTCGTCAAATCAACGGCCAACTTTCGATTTCAACCAATCGCGCGACAAGATTACAATTCCACTCTCACCGCATTGGTCGATTAGACATCGCTGTAATTATTATTGCAGTGCAGTATGTAGTTTAATGATAATGATTTGAAAATGGCAAAATCGGGTGCGACTATAGTGTTGGTGATTTTGCTCAATCGCAAACCAATAAAAATTTAACATAAAGAAGAGACTCTACCACGAATGCTTCAGTATTGTTTCTATAATATACTCGTAGGATCATCTGAAGAACTCAGACGCCCCGTGTTAAGTATTCTGGATACTTAAGGAAATAGTATTGAGGCTTCAAGTTAAGGTGAGACTATGGTCAAACATAAAAAAGAACAATAAAAATCAAATGGAAGAAGAACCACATCATATAGATAGATAAAGGAACGACGCCTTTTTTCATCAATTGATGTTCAAACCTAACCTCTCAAAAAGAAATAAACAAACAAACTATTTGTTACTATCCTAAAATAATATTTGGGTATTAAAAACATTTGGGAGTTAAATGAAACATAATCTTAGAAAATATATCACGTGACATAACTACAAGGTGAAACGTAATTTCACGACTAAAGCAAATTATGTTTAATACGTGTAATAGCGGCCATTATTACGCTCCGGTGTAATGAGTATAATACGAGCATGTATAAGGCTGGATGTTTGTGGAGACCACCTCGTCCGGACCTGTTTTAGCCGTGAAACTAAATTATCGTGGTAACATAAAACTTTCAAGGTTAGGTTATGTACACACGACGTTGCTACGGTTAAATACCGGAGGGTGAGTTTCTAATGTTAGTTCTAACTAAAATGTATGTTGGCACGCTTAAAAGTTTATTTTCTCTTCATGAACTTGCTCATGTTTTTTAAGTAGTTTATATACTACTTTATACCTATAGTATAGTAAAAACGGAGCCATATATTTACCTAAGCCTCAAGCAAGAGGACACTTGAAAGAAAAAGCAACAGATACTGAAGCTATCACGCAATCTACAGATAATAGACACGGTGAAATTCTCCGTCAAAATTACACGGATTTACGATATTTCAATTTCAGTAAGCAAACAATTTTGAGAAAAATAATACTAGTCATTAAGCCGCAATAATCTAACCGCGTCCAGACACTTCAAACAAGCGAGTAAACTTTCCATTTCATTAATTGCCAAGAGATTACGGTTGTCCAGAGCCCACTAATGACCGTCTGGTGTGACTACAGGCTATTACAGTAGCACTGATGTGTTGTCAACGTCAGCATCGGTGTCGCGATCAGCTTGTACTATTCTAAACGGTGTAAATTCTACTAATGTCTTGTTTATTACTGTAATCAAGCTTGGGGACATGAAATCTTTATGTAGATGTTGGTTTAGTAGAAAAAGATTTTTTAAGGCGATGATAGCTAACGATGTGAATGCCGTGACGAAGGTCGTGGGTTAGAATCCTATAACGAGCTTGAGCTTTCCGTGAAGGAAAACATCGTGAGGAAACCATAGCATGGTGGTAAGATACTTTGTAGGACCCCATTGGCTGGATACCAACTTCAAGTTGAATCTTTCTCACCAAACACCTACCGGTGTGTTCCAGCAGTTGCACTTGAGAGCCAGTTCCTACTAGGCTTTATGTGCTTACCACCTTCGGCTACATAATCACTTACCATAGTGAGATTGTGGTCAAACACAACCCTGTACAAAGTAAAATAATAAAAATATGTTTGTCTTGTCAAACTTTTTCTTAGTTAGTTAAATTCCTTCGTAGCAGGTGCTACGACATCGTAGCACGTAGTAATCAATTCACCAAAAAAGGTGTAAAATTCGTAATAAATCTATTTGCACTCCCAAGAAAACATACTAAAACTAAATCAGTCCGAACACATAATGGTCACATAAGATTATCGGAACTGTCTAACAATAAAAAAAAATAGCTCTGTATAAACGTCGTAATAATTATTGTTTCCCAACTTCCCAAGCCGAGAGATCAAGGATTGTGAGATATATTAGACGTTTGTTGTCTAATATAACAGAAAATACGTACAGGCTGTACCAACGAGTTCGTTTCGTCACTCTACGTCAATCATTGTGATTTATTGCTATTGTAAACTTTCTAAGCGTTGTTTGTAATGAGTAAATACGAAGGATAATAAGAACGTGTGCCAAATGACCATGTGGACTGGTAATTATAAAATCACTTTGTTTCATAAGAGTAAATGTATAAATATAGTTAATCTTGATGCATAAAATAACAAATAAGTTATTCGTCAGACAACCAAGGTCCGATCACTAGTGTAGGATTAACTAAGTGGCGAGACGCGGGTGTAAAGCAGTGTAGTAGATATAGTTCAGCACGTGGATTAAGTAACTTTGTTGCAATCAGAAACTGAACAGTTTCAAAATGAAACCAAATATATAAACGTCTGACGTTGAACTAAACCTTGGTGGACCAGCGATCTATAGGAGATCTCTAGAAACGATTAGATGAGGACGTCACATAACCGAGTTTTATCGAAAATTGTAACAGCAGTTTTAAAATGTTGACACAATATGCCGAAAATCAAAATCACTGAAATCGAAATAATTCAAACCACAGGTAAAATCGGTTCACCTACATTTCATAAATCAAATGTCCTTGCAAAGACCTCGATATACAAATGGTGCGTACAATAAATCCGCCCTGGTTAGACGTGCTGATAAATTACTCTACATCAATTAAGGAGGTGCGCGACCACCTCAGACTCCTAACAAATATGATGAATTCGCAGATAAGTTAGAAATATCTATGATTAACTGCGACCATGCTTCAACTTGTCGCTTCATTAAGATTTAGAAATGCAACCGTTTCCCGGCAATGAATCATGGAGTCGGCTGCGAGGTGCGCTCGCGCATCACCGTGCCCGACTTCGCACGAAAATAGCACGAGTTGACACACATAAATAATATTAGCGTGATCGTAAATAACCTGGCGAGTCGGTAAACGTCTAAATCCAATGAGTGACGCGAACAATTTTACGACTTGATGTTGAGTGTTTTTACTGTAAGCACCTATAAATCGTTTTATATTCAGAAGTATTATTATTCGATAATATTTTTTGATATGTGTTATGACGTCTTCTGATGAAAAGATTTTCGGCACACTACCAGGTTTTTGCCAAGTTCTTTTACTGAAACGCCGATAACTGTTTCGAACTCTGATAAGAAAACCACTTTAAGCTTTTTGCTTAGATGTTTTTGAATCAGTCTGGACAACAGAAACTCTGTGGTTATTTTACTTTTCTACTGTCTCAAATTCTTTATGTTTTGTCCGGGAATTACAATTTTCTATCTCCAGTGGATTTTATCATCGCATTGTCATTGTCAATAAGTTTTTTGTTAACTTTCTTTGTACTTTTTCAAAATTTCTACTCAATAAAGTCTGCAGTAGTGGAACGAATGTGTGTTCGTGCGTAACGCAAGTTCAGCGGATCAATACCGTGAGATCGTAAAAGAGCTGGAAATACCTCCCTACAGTCCCAGTCCCGGTGTAAACTTAGCGTAATTATTTCATGCGTTTTGTTACAGCATCTTGCAAACATTTGTGTATATTGAGGGTTTAATAATAGATTGGATTCAATCTCCTATAACATAGTGCTTACATAATTTAATGCGTGTGAGGAATATCCCAGGATATATCATTTAATGTAATGCAAACAAAGGTGTTCAAATAAAAATTTGTGAAATTAAAGATAAAAAAGTGTCCATAGTAATAAAAGGGTTCAAGATAAATGAAGCAGAAGAAATAACGGTTCAGCCTGAGTTTTTACTTTTTATCTTACCAATACATCTGTATTGTTCGCGAATGATTATCGATGGATGATACACACCTGAAACAAAGAAAAAATACTTTTATTAATTAAATCAAAAAAAGGTCAGACAAATACTTTCTTAAAGAAGTAAAAAACCTTTAAGACATAAATGTACGCCATTTCAATTAGGGAGCATTGAAAATGCCAAGCCTTATGTCGCATACAGAAGCACTTGAATGGCAACAAAAGAAGCATTCTCTGCGCACAGTCGAGCTAATGGCTAATTGTTGACATCGTTAACCAACTGGCTTATATGGTGGCCTACTGTTTACCACACACTATTAACGTAAATCCTTTATCTAAGAATGCTTTAGTTAAAGCGAACGTGGTAGAAAGCTATAAAAAGGAGGCAGTAAAAATGTAGGTGATTCTATGCAAAAACAAATTATTCTTTAATGTAAGATTATATCGCAATATAAGATTAGTTTAGACTTTAAACCTAAAAACCTTCAATGTATGAAAAAGGATTTCATATAAGTTAAGATAGCTCCGAGTTTTTGTATGGTTAAGAGTTTGATAGAGTACCGACCCCTAACTAAGAGGTTGGCAATATATTCTCCCTTACCGAGTAGAACGACATAGTGATGACATTACCTTATCGTTTTTATAATCCAATAGATCATGGAAAGTTGTTAAAGTAAGGACAATGATTAATGATTACAAACATGGCAAAAATCTTCCACATTCCACTTGCAGACCACAAAGTAAAATAGATCAGCCCACAACCTTAGCAAATGCAACACTAATGTTACCCCACATTAAGACCGGTGCAATAACTTCACTAGCGGCGAGTAACATGGGAACCCACTTAGTACTACACAGTATGATTTTCAAAGCATTCAAGAGTAGAGACCTTTAAAAATCTTTTTCCAATCGCACCGAATTATTTTTGTGAGATAAACTTCCGACGATGTTCGTGATAAAGCAGTTGAATTTGACAATGCTCATCAGTTATTTCCAAATGTAGTTTTCTGAAAACAATCTCGCTGAAATAATTATTTTAACGACCCAATTACACAATTGGGTCACCATGATACTAGTTAGTAACTATTAAATCTATGGTTCTGGCTAGTTTAATGCAATAAAAAAAAACTTTACCAATAGGCTTACATGGAAACAGGAACAGCTGCCTGCTTACAAAGCTATTAAAAAATTCGAGCGACATCGGTGCACAGCCATGACTTGATTGAACGATCAGTCTCAAACTGTCTGTCAGTCTCAAACTGTCATATTTATATGAAAAGCTACATTTTAATAAGTTACTAGCTATTTAGGTCACCAGTGTCATGTCACTCTTCTAGGACGATATATTTTGGGCGTAAAGTGTCAGTAGGTTGTCTGTCGGGCTGTCGGTTTGAAGAATTTTGAAACGATAGAAAAATAATTTCTCTCGTCTAGACAAGGTCGAGAAACGATGACTCACTCTAAATACATAATGTCAGGGTAAGCGTACAAACACTGAGACGGTGGAACTGCTTTAAAATTTTATTACTAATTTCTATGTCTGCGATATAAATTTATTTACCGTGCGACAAAAGTTTTTAAAAATCCTTCGTCATTTCTTTTTCTGTACAATAGTCTAATAAGGAGCATCCTTGAGTACAATTCAATTATATGGTCGCCTTTCTACGCTGTCCATATTGATCGTATTGAATGCGTTCAAAAGCATTGCCTAAGATTAATAGCTTTTAGGTACAATCACCATCGGACACTGCGGTCCTACAGAGACAGGTTAAACAAATTTAATATGGTCTCACTTGAGAATCGTCGGAAATGTACTGACTTATTATTTTTATATAAAATTATCAATACCGTAGTTGACACCCCTCATATACTATCTCTTTTAAACTTCAACACAAATTACAGTTTCCGTAACCCCAAAACTTTCACCCTCCGGGTTTACCTCAACAACACCTCGTATTACAACCCACTTTCAAGAATGTGTCGTTTGTACAATGAACTCGTCGACAAGGATACCACTGTCGACATTTTCAGTAATAGGTTGTGTACATTCAAAAATATAATTTTTAAGTTTCATTCGTAGTGTCTAAGTAGCTCATCACTTAATGTTTCTCCTTTTGTAATTTGTAAGTATGTAGGTGATTGTAGGTAGTCTGCACTCATTGCGTTAATTTAATTTATTTTTGTTAAATTCAAATTGCGTGTTTTTATCTGTTTTTATTGTTTTTTTTTTTTTGCTTATCATTCTGTGTGTACATGTTAAGGATTACGACCCGTTATTTTTTCCTGTTATTTATATCTATGCTGTGTTAAATGTCTGTAATCTGTTTTGTGCACCAATAAATAAATAAATAAATAAATAAATATTATAGTGAATAGGATTTAATACACCATTATTTAACCATTTTAAATGGAAGGAATGGTAGAAGTCATCTCATTTAGATAAATAGGTGGATTCATTTTGTTCTAGACACAACTCGACACTAATGTAGACGTAGAATTTAAAAGAATTTCTAATATTATTTGACACTAGGACGTGCCTCCTACGTCCCCAATTATTTAATCTAACAATTCATCATCCCACAGCTAAAGCGTCTCACACGTTTGAATTTATGAACTTAATGAATTAATGTCCTTATATTAATGTCAAATGGCCCCTTCGCGTCAGGAATGCGGAATGAGGCCCGCCAATTGACATTATCCACTTAGCAGCTTCTGTTGATCTACTTGATGTCTGGTTCAAGGAGTGAGAAAGGGGTAACTCTCAAATCAATTTAACTAGATATAAGTAATTTAAACTGATTCAAGATTTTGGCCAAACATTCCAAAGTTTGTAGTAACTTTTCCGATTAAATTAGACAGGACTATAGCTTCATTGTTAACTCATAACTCAGCATACGATAAAGACATTAAAAGATAAGGTAATCAGTATTTTTTCTGTAAATAAGTCACTAAAAGGTGCGGTCAATCATCGTCATTAAATACAAACGAATTCACTACTAAAAATGTATCACCATTGTCTCTACCTCTTATAACTTGCACCACATCGCAACCCTGCGTTTGCGCAACATTATGTTGCAATACGATATAGGGCCGTTCAATAGCATAATGTGACGTCTGATGTATGAAAGACCAGCGTCCGACTGCGGATCGTGCAAGACTAATGGAAGTTATTGCTGAACAGTGCTGAACCTTTTTGACTTGACATATCACCTGATATTTATGTTACTGACGTTGGGTGAAAATGTTTTTATTTTTTTATTAAGATTACGAGTTCCGAGTACGATATCTTATATTATACGACCAAAAGTTAAGACTTGTGTAATTCAAGTTATTATGAAGATTTATGATTCAAGTGATTATGATCTAAGATTAAGTTTCACGATATAAGTACCTAATGTTTCCATGCTAATTCATTTTGTAAACTCTAAGATTAGTATAATAAACAATCATGAAGTATCACGACCTGCAGAAGGAGGCAGGAATTGGCTAGATTAAAAAATAACAGAAAATGTTATTTATAAAAACATAGGTCCATTACTAGATCTGTGTGTGGATAGTGATTATTGTGTGTATGTACGAGTGAGATGTGTAAAAGTATTTCTCAAACTTTCAATGGATTCATATGTCCAACGTGTGCGCAATATGTCAATATCCAAAGAACCAATAAAGGGTTAAGTGCATGGAGGATCTAGGGCGGCTATAAATCTCCGCTCGGCCGACACCGAAACTAAATCGTTGCGTAAGCGCAGACAACGGTAGAAAGTGATACGCTCACACAAATTACTCCTAGGACAATTAGGACAATAAGAACAATAAGAACCCAGGTGTCATAACTGGGTTCTTATTTTCCGTGAGCAATTTAGTTTCGTGTCTTATGACTTAGAAATATCACTATTGTATCGGCTGTGTTTCGGTGGCCTCTTATTTCAGCCTCTATACTAGCAATATCTAAAAATAACACTTGGATGAAATAGAAATTATGAAAATCATAATTAGTAAATATGAAATTAAGTTATCCACAAATGCAGAGACTAACTACCTCGATCGAAGTCGATTATTAAAATTCATTTAATATGTTAATAAAATAATACCACCTTATTAAATAGTGATAGAAGCAGTTAGTACAGTAAATAATAATGACCTATTAAATATGATACATGTTCAGTACTGAGTCATTAAGGTTATTGATACTACTAATACGGAGCGTGCATTTAATACAAGTGAAAGGGCTGTATTCTTTAAGCTCTGGTCGTAACTTAGAGCTTAGAAAGCAAAACTCCTTCGCCCTTCGGATCGATGGTTGTAAATAACCGCGTCTAGCCATTATCCGTCTTTACTCTAGATACAGACGTGACACTAATTCGCATTGTTGCTTTATGTGAAATATGGCTTAGTGTGGTTGTAACGCTGGGAGAGCGAGCATTGGTACAAAGAGGGAATTTTTAAATTGGTTGAATATTCTGAAACCGTTCACATTCAGCAAGATAGCAACAATAAAGTATCTTACCTTCCTTCCTATATAAAGCACAAAACTAACAAAATAAATCCACAATTCACCAATTGACGTCAGACTCGTATCAAGTACATCGAAGCTCTAATTACAATAGTACGTAATATAAGACCCGACAAATAAAACACTTGAAATCATTTACAGCAGTATCTTATCAATGAGATTGCTTCAGTAAAACACATTATAAAACAGGTGTTCTTAAGACTGACCATACACTAGCGCGATGACGCAGCAAGATGCGAATCTAACGATATAACTGCAACAGTATTATTACGACGCGTCGTATTGTATATAGAAACGACGCGACGACGTCGCGACATTAGTGCGTCATGAATCTGACGAAACACACGGTGAGTACATCTGAATAGATCGATGAGTTGACATCATCAGCCTAAATCTGTCACGAAAAACGCAAGTTACGGAAAAAAGTCATCAATAAAGACTGCAGTTTGAAAGCTACAGCAGCAAAGCATCTAACTAATGTATAGTTACCCTTATATTCACTTCCATCCTCATAGATCTTGTTTACGCATTCATCAATACGATCATTTATGCGTCAGTTACGATAGGACTTTAGTGAACGAACTGATATATGGAGAGAGATAGCTGTCTCATTTAGCGGAAGACTCACTGACTTATAAAATGAGGTCAATTATGGAGCTAGACCTAGTTTTAACGGTTCCATAGTCAGACGATATAATTTAATTATAAGAATAAGGGGACGCTAATGGAATAAAGACTCCGATATGAAATTGCGATTACCTATTAAGCATGTTATTAACATGACAAAAACCGATTATTTAGATTCAGAAATTTAGGACGGAGAAACAAATAACTCAGGTAGGTTAAAGGATAAGGAAACAAGGCGGTGCGGTGTGAAAAGCTTTCCAATAATAAATACAATTGTTTAACCTTATCGGGCAATAAACTCAAGTGCTGTTAAAGGTATGCTGATAATTTCTAGAACAACTGTATATCTAATCATACCGCCTGATCCTCTTTCCTTTATCTTTAAGTTAAATCCTTTCTAATAATTAATGACAATCGTTCGTACAATAGAGAACCAGAAAATACCAAAAGCAACGATTCAAAATTTTGCATAGAAGTGGTGTGAAGTGTAGCAAATATTTCGGATAAAAGTAAACAAAGCTTAAGATAACCGAGGCAATGAGCGATGATAATGTATGTTAAGAAATTCTGAACACATTGATCTACGCCCAAATTGAAACTGAACTTGAGTCTCAAAATAAACGTGTGTGAGTACGATCAGAGGTGCCATCAATAAATGATTGATTTGTTTTATTTTTTGCGGATGAATAGTTTGGCAACGCTTCACACATACTTCAAACCTGTCTAGACACTTTATTGCTGTTTCTGTGGCTTATATCAATAATAGTTCTTTGATCAGGAAATGGTGACGTCACTTCACTAGAATTACGTGAGGATTATTTCTATCGCAGATAGTCGTATACTAACCGTCAATTGTCCATACGCACTATCATCACTTACTATGATCCCTATGAATTCAGAGATATGACTGGCATTAAACAAATTGACATTGACATAAAGTATAGAGCCTAATCGTCCCAAGCGTGACGTGAATAATCGGACGATTTTTCGGGATTAAGCGTCACATTTTGTCATAAAAATAGAAATAAATGACGCTGCTGTAACTCTGTAAGCCGGTGTTACGCAAACGGACATGAGGCAACTTGAACTTTCATATTACGGTCAATGTCGTCTTGGGTGCTATAATACACGCAGAGATCTGTAACTAAGTGTACAGGGAGCAACAAACAAAATTATGGGAGAGTGGGATGTGCCCATAAACATTTCGAAGCACTAGAGACACATACGTAATGATGTAACATTTTTTATCTACCAAGTTATTTATTAGGCATTTTCTAGAGTCAGTATTTATTTTGTAAAAATAGCAGTCTGGAAAATGTAGAGTTAAGTGCTACGCAGCGGCCAACATCACTTGTAGTTTTAAAATAATACGAAAAATCGATCTTACTCTCATGTTATCTTTATAGAATGTGGAATCTCAACCCAATGTAATGAACAACTATTTTGAAATACTTCGTTGTAGTGTAAGGAACTAGGTGGTATTTGCCAGAAAAGTTTTTCTTTAGAAACTGACTAACTGACTGCGGAACGGAATTAAATTTATATGCGTGGTAAAAATTAATGTATCAACGTAGTATCAAAAGCGTAAAAAAACATAAGAATACTCAATTACATTACGTAACGAAGTTTTTTCATTCATTAATCAAGTTGGTACATGTTTTAATAAAGCCTGTAACGCACTACCATGTCCGACTGTCGCGTCGCACGGTGACGAATCGACCTGACACACACAATTGTTTCACCAGATAGATCTCGCATACCGAATGCCATTCACGGCGGTCAATGTACTCTGATGCTCTTTTGTTATGTCACGAGTGTATGTGACAAGGTTTCGGCAAGTTCAATGTGGCAACGTCACATGATATGGAGCAATATTATATGAAGATGTTCTAATAACGAATGTAATGAAGACATAGACAATTGCTGCCACGCAATCAATTCAAGCCACTAAGGGGATTTTTGACCTTAGTCCACCACAAAGCTTATTCACAGCATAGCTCGATTCCTACGATCTGAAACTTTTGAAAAAATAAACTGCACAAAAGCAACAATCTAACGCAAAAATTACTTCAAACTAAAACAGCGATATTTAATTAAAGTACAACCCTAAAGGAGTACGTTTGAAGCTGACACGGATAATCCGTGAAACCCTTTTAACTTCAGCTAATTCAAATAGCGTATATCCATTTCAATAAGAAATCAGATCAAAGTGAACATGTGATGCTACATGAAGTTGCGGTTCACAAAATTTAGTTCTTGTACATACTATATTTACAGTTTCTAATTCATTACACTTTTGACATTCCCTATAAATACTTATAATATGTACCGTCAGTTTAATCTTCAACAGTAGTAAAGAGCAAAAAAGTTTTGCTCTTAGTCATTATTAAAGAAATAACTACATTAAACTAACCACAAATATTAAATGGAGTCGTCTGACCGATACGGATACATATATTATATTATCATCTATTATTTGTCTCGTATTTGTTATCCTGTAAGTTACCTTAATTATTTAAACAAATATTACACATCTTTAAAATTAACACTAAACATAATATAAATAAGATCTCTTTTATCGGTCAATTAATAAAATTACATCGTACATAATTAGTCAAGTGTATTTGCTTGTGCGTGTACCATCAATCAGTCCGTGAAAATCAGTTCCAAGGTTAGTGTGTGATTTTTCTTCTTTTTTTTTTTACTTTTGGCTCTTCTCCAAAGCAAACGTCTGCCGGACGTTGATTCATGTTTCAGTCTAGAACAGGGTTGTCAAGATACGATTACTATTTACAGTTATGTATCACTGTTTATTCTGGGGGCTTTCACGTTTGCTTTTTGTATTTGAATTTCGACGTTCGGCAGTAGAAGTAAACAACTTGTAATGTTCCAATACGAATCGCAATTGAAATGATTACAGTATTTCTTAAAGGGAAACATATTTTCCTTAGTAACGTAACCCTATCTCATAGGGGTTCGTTATTTCGAATTTAATTTAAAGGGCTACTCCTTAAAGACTGGGATTTACATCAGTGGGGCAAATATTCGTTTACAAGACGTAACATGTGTAAAAGCTTTTGGAGTTATACAAAATTTTAATTATCAGGTTGTCGACCCTATACTGCTTCAGCTAAAACATCTCATTATGACAATAGGAACATGGAGTTTTTAATGAATATGCTGTTGATGTATTTACGACAAACTCACTACTACTGATTAATGTTAACTCGGAAAATAAATACATTTAATTTTGTTTAATATATTTAAAAACGAAGCTGACACATTTGATGATGGACATAGCAGTTACTTCTAGATGAATTATGAATATCCTCTCCGTTTTCTTAACTAACAAGTATAATAGGTGTGAATAGCTTTACCCCGCAACTTCAACCGTGTTCCAAATATACTTATTACAACCTAAAACCCCCTACAAACAATTCTCGACAAAACAGATGAATAAATATAGGTATGAGGTGTAAAAATTGCGTCAATTATCAACAAGCCATTTACCAATAATAATCATTGTCGTGACACACAAACATTTTGTAGTACACAAACCAGTTGCCGATTAACTGCAATAAAACTTTAATAGTCGTGATGAAACCAATGATAATGTATGTATAACGACTACATAATAGTCAGACATTATATAACATTTTTAAGGTTATCTGACCAGACCATATGGCGGCAAGAGCCTAGGTAAAGCAACGTCTCCACACATCATTTTCTTTGTTGTGGCAAAAGAAGTTTTCCGTTAAATCCAACATAGTAAATAACTTACATATAAAGCTAATGAATCAATTTAATATATTGTAGATTTATTATCCTAAACCTTTATTTCTTTTCAAACCATTGTACTTAAATTAATCGGAAGGCAAATTTTTATTTTAATGATAGCTAGGGGTAGGTTTTGGTCCAAGGTCCTTTAAAATCATCTCACTTCGTCTTGCGTTTCACCTCCGCGTTCTTTAACATGTGTAGATCAAATCCCTTATGCAATTGAATATTTATGTTGATAGCAAACATGCAGCGGATTCCCTAAAATGGCCATGAATCTAAATGTCTTCATTATATGCACTAGCCTGGGGTTAAGGCGAGATAAAACGTGACGGAAGCGAGGTCCAGGTACGTATTAGGGTATAAAAGAACACTAGCATATAAATAATGTAATAGTGAATTACAATAATTCGTAGATTAGTATCGGGGTCTCAACGACTGCGAGTATTTACGTACGTAATTATTTAATATTTAGACATAATTTTGTATGCAGCTTTAAAATAATTTAGTTTTGACTAACAAAAAAGCAAAAGTAAACATGATTGCTCGTAGGTGGTGATTGGCTAGATAAATTATACAGAAGTATTACGATATTAGATATTTTTTTTTACTATTGATAGCTAACATTCTCAGGCCATATAATATCGAATAAAAAAGGATATCATACACGACGCCGGCACGGCCGCGACGTCACAAGTGTTATTTTTAAAATCCTAGATATGAATGTATACCCGAAGGCAGCGTGAGCTCCGACTTCACAACCGTTGGATAAAGGTACAGTTTCCAAATATACTGTCATGATGAGGCCAAAAGTAGTAAAAACATAAATATAATACGAGTCGTCAATTTTCATAAAGGAGAATGCGTAATACACTAGCCTAGTATAGTATAGAGTTGAATGATAACGCAAAAATTCAGACTATTCCACGAATCTTTCAATCAGATTTATCACCTAAAATCACTTGAATATTACATAACTAACCTATTAGATAATTCATTATGTCCGTCTGCTACATATCAGAGCGATGATTTCATTCGAACAGTATCGATTCATTGATGTACTAAATACGATTCCATGTCTCATTATGATTTGTATGTGCGTGTGGGCGCGTCGTAGCAACCAAATTAGCAAAAAGGTACAGATGATAACAGAATAATAGATTCAGTACTTTTAATTACATTATTTAAGTCAATTTATCTCAATGGATTAACATGTCCAAACTTGTTAAAGTCTTTCTAATGTTTGGGTACAGTACTAATTCTAGACAATGAAACTTACCTCTTTTTGTTTTTTTTTATGACACTAGTTATCGTCCCATCGTTTTACCTATATTCTTGAGAGATCGATAAAAGTATCATGTATACTATTTGTACAACAAACATCCATATATACTTTCGCATTTGATTACTTAGTAAGATAGGTTAAAATCTCATGTGAATGAATAATCTCGGTCCCGATCCAAGGTGAAATTATTTATATTTAACACTATGGTTTATAATATATTCATGCCTTACACTTATGAGGCTCACAGTACATTAACGTTACGTAATGAGTTCGATGAACTTTAAACTTGGTAACAACTGATACTCGCTCCGTTTTGAATATGAACGTAAAGATTATAAAGATTAGTGTTTGCCAAATTATTACTTTTTTATGCTTCGAGGAGGTAAGCCAAATTATGTAAATTGACTTTACGTTTTTTACTATACTAACATGATAATTAAAAGGCAAATAGGCATATTGAAGTGCTGTTCGATAAAAAATATAATGAACGTTTTCTTTTTTTTTAATACGTAAGAAGTTAGTAATAAAAGTAAGAAAAATAAATAACTTATTACTGGTAGGATCATAAAGGTGAACGTACCAATTAATGTAAATTTAATCTTCTACCGTTAGCTATGAACGTAATGAAATTTAAGCGCAATTCATCAAATTTGCAGTAAGACTAGGGTTGCCAACTCTTTTAAAATAAAAAACGTATAAAATGATTTGGATAGGAAAAAAAAAGTATTTGAAAGAAAAAAAAGTATTTTTCAATTTTTATGCTTTTATTGCCTTAAAAACGTATTTTTGTGTGCTTTTAGCACATGCCAACAATTTTTTCTATCTTTAAATATTTCAAAGCTTGTTTGACAATCAAAATTATAATTAAAATCAATAAACAAATCGTTTTTTATTAAATTTATTGACGCTCTATTTCTCTCTCTCTCTATTTTTCACTTTTGATTCATTACTGAAAAAACTCTTTCAGTGAAAGCTGAAGTGGCGGGAACGGAGAGTAAATAAAAAATATTTTTAACATTTTAACATTTGGTTAGCTATCAGATGCATTTTAAAGTATATAATGCTATTTGTTAACTGTACTTTTCACTGAAAATTCTTTATCATCATTAGTGAATTTTCTTACCCATAATGAGTGTTTTGTTCTACGCAACACAGTCAACATTAGAAATAAAGTATTTTCACATACTTCATTTGTATGCAAAAGTATAAAGTATAATTACCAAAAATAAAGTAGGATACTTTATTATAAAGTATGGTTGGCAACCCTAAGTGAGACACATGTTCACTACAAATTTGCGCGTACAGGATTAGATACATAATCTTGAGAAAATTGGAATGCCAATTTAAGCCGTAGACACAGTTATATTTTCTGTTCTACCTAATAGAAATCATACAGAGATCCATCTTCAAACGATATTAATCACTACCCACGGTTTCACTCGCGTACCCCTATTTTACCGCCTTAGGGGTAGAAATTCCTTCCTTAGCGTATGCCTACAAGGGTAAGGTATCTATGTGCAATTTCAAGTCTCTACGTCCAGCGGTTTGGGCTGTGCGTTGATATATCAACAGCCAGTCAGTTTACCATTTTATATATACAGATTTAGATTTCTACTACTCTCCAGAAACAAACCTTAACCTTTAAGAAGGATCTCACTAAGTATGTGAAGAATGCCGAGAAGACAGTTAATATAAATGAATAGAATAAGCGTACCCACACACATCACTGCCCAAATGCATTTTTGGTATAGACTAGGCAGGTGATAAAGGATCTTGAAATGCTGAAGGAGCAAAAAAATAACTAAACTAAATCTTTACTGTGTGTAAGTGTACACATAAAACATCATCTAGTAGCCAACAAGAATTTCATTGATAAATTCTAACCACAAGCGCCTTTAAAATCACGAAATCAAGTAAGGTAAGATCACCAAGTTGTCCAAGTTAATAGTGATTTGTTATTTCGCAATCGTGAAATGCTGTGCCATCTGTCAAATTGTTACACGCTATAATCAATTTTATTGTCCATGTTTTAAAGTTGAAAATCTCATACAGGCACGCGACTCAAGTGTCAATAAGGTACACGCGGTTGCCTATTATAGAGATAATCCAGTGGGTAGCAATTGGCGGTGGCAACTTTACTTCAAGCCTGATTGATGGATAGACTGACAAGCGAAACCAGGTGCTCGTAAGTGCGGGGAAGGTTTCTAGAGAAACTGCGTGCGATCATAATTGTATTTGCAATGTTGCGGTAGATTAATTATAAAATATTATCGGACGTTGACGTCTAGTTGAGCTTTTACAACATGAACGTGGTTTTAATTGAAAATAGCATATTGTGCCTTATCTTTTAATCAATTTGCAAATTATGTTTTTATTTTTCAACCAAGCTTCAATATTATCTGCACGATTTATTTTATATACAAACATACAATTTAGTTTTTCATACATAAACATTAACATAAAAAAAACATGTTTATCATAATCAAGGTTGTTATAAGCCAAGACGAAATAAAGTTTATCCAAAGTTATGGGATCACGTCAAACAGTTTGCAGTAAAGATGTTAATATTAAATATCGACCGCAATGTTGTTTTAAATATGTAAGTAGTTATGATAGAAAGCTAATCGACACTATCAATCGGTAGCGAAGAGACATACCTGGCGGCCGTCAAGTAATAAACGGAAGCGAGTGATTTTATGTTGAGACTAGCGTATCCCTGCAGTTCCACCCGCATGGCTATTTTTGTCTTAAAAACACACTAACGGACAGACAAACATAAATTGATATAAAGATAATAATGTCCATGAAAAATAAATTATGTCTATAAAAACCATAGAAAATAGGTTCATCTAAAAACAAGAAAGAGATTACCAAGATTGAGACAGCAAAACATTTATAAAATAAAATGAAAAGTCATAACGTACTTTTAATATATATTATTTTGTGATTTTGGACAAATGCAAATGATTCTAAAGAAAGAGTTATGTCATAAATCATTATTCATATTACAAATGAGAAAACAATTTTGTCATTTAGACATATTATTTTAACATCAAAATGATTTCTCAACACCTCTTAAAAATGATAATCCAACACAAAAATTCAAGAAATATTTCTGAATGATTTGCGAATATTTTGCAGCATTTATATTCGAAAGCTGACTTATAAATTTGTTGGAGATCTCGATATAATTACACAAATCATAAAATAACTACTTGGTCACACGCGGCCGTGTGTTTATCACTTGACGACATACTATGTTGGAAAGTAGGTCAGATGTCGTACCTTTTACCCTATAAGGCGTGATTTCCGATCTTCAGCAACACAACGTTTATTTACCGTCGAGAAACTTCACTAATATTAATAAAATCATCGATCAAAAGATTACGCATCGGCATAGTTAATCGAATGAGTAACATAAATTAGGGATGCGCCATAATCACGCGTGGGAAGATATCGACTACATCGTATGATCGTTTACGTTTTAATTAGAGTAGCTTTTTGATAGTTAATCTTAATTTTAATACATCGTAAAATCATACAAGTAAGCTGTGTTTACATATTTATTCATCAAATTTTAATCTTTATAATAAATCTTCAACACACACGACGTATATAATCCGCGTACAACAAGTGTAGTTGTAAATGGTACATGACTATTTTCAGCATAACATTAGTTATGTGATTACAATCTTCATAAAATATTATTATCGCATATACATATTTATCGTTTGGACAAAATTGACTACTTTGGTCCTGAATATAGCTATAAATTTACATTTGGAATACCTTTTGCCGTTATCAGGTCCCCGTTTTACTTATTTAGCAATAGTTAATTGGACAAAACGTTTAACCTTTGCAAACTGCTATGAAAATTGCTTTATATAAGATCTCCGTTACGATACAAACAACGTGAGTAAGTTAGTCGGTAATGTTTTTGGATGTTGAAATTTCAGTATTGTCAGTCGTTTATCACGGTAGAAATATAACAGTTCCACCAATTAGTGGGTATTAAGGGAGCGACGTAAGGAGTGTAAATAGCACCACATAAATTGCGCTGAGAAAAACAACTTTATTCTGAGCAATTACGTTGGGACCATATATGTATGAATGTAGGCATAAATCTCAACTAGATTAACAAGCTATCTATTAATTATCGATTGACATTCATCGATACTTTGTAGTGAGATGGGTCGTACCGTACCACACTAATCGGTCGTTAAAATTGGTACACATGTTTTTTGTTCAACAATGCTCGGGAATGCTGTTATGCAACATTGGAATGTGTGCCGCGTAAATAACTCTGTTTTAGCTCAATCGCAGTCGGGTAAAAATTTATAACTTTTATCTTTGAACGTAATTTGGAGCATATGTTTCTTGCGGACCGAATCGTCCCCTACAAATTAAGACAAATTATAACATGATTTTAGGTAAACGACCGTCACTGTATAGGTAGGTACCTATGTATCCCACGGTACATAGACATCTTGCTACCACAACTTATGAATCAACAAACTGGTAATGTATCGTCGCTGGGAGCCCATAGATTGGCTTAGTTGTGAAAATGGTGATACTTAATTTTTTTTTAAATGTTAGAACATTATAACAAGATTTTTTTTCCGTGTTGTGGAAGAAAAAAATGTTTTTCTTTCATTCTTACATTATTTTATTTTTATTTATTTATTTATTAACAAACAGCTTATAAATAATACAATTATAACTTATACATAAAGATAATACATAAGCCAAAACAGTTTCCACAAATATATACTAATATTTACGCAGATAACGAAAAAGAACGGTTCAACAAACTAAGTTTAAACCCATAGAATGGCAACAGAGACAAATAATAAAAAAAGAAAAATGAATAAAGTTAGAGTAGCCAAAAAGGTAACAAGAGATTAGAAAAATAATTAAGTAATTTACTCATCACACGTAACATTATGTATGTGCTTCTTGTGTCTGTTTATTATTTCAATAAATAAGTGATTCATTATTACAGAATATCTAAGATTGTACATCCATTGTATAACGGTGTTCTTTACAGACCAGTTACTGCAGCAGGTATTTTTTGGAGCGATACTTATACTGACCATTCAAGACCGGTGACGTCATCCATTTGTATCGATAAAACTTAAATTAGCCCACGTCTAGCTCGAGGTGGTACAAAAAGTATCCAATTGGACACCTGTCGATCATTTAACGGTATTGTGACAGTCACTAACTGTTTACTCGGATTATAGTGTCGTAACTGCGCCTGTGCAGTTCAATAATAGGTACGTCTTAAAGATCTAGTTATGGATAAATTAAATAAATAAAGCGTCTGCTACATTGTAATAGAAATAGTTAATGACTATATATATAAAAAATATGTTAATATAATTTTACTCCGCTTTGTTGAAGTCGGAAACTCGGACAATGTAATATTTATTTACTCCTCAGTTTTTATTTATAATTAATTCGTTTAATCTTATCCATTGCTATTCATTCACGATATCTCTTCGTTGAAAAACAACGCAACATCAAAGGTGTTAGTAAATCAAAACACGATTTATTACCACGCATGCCAAATAATCTACGTAACTACACACGGATCGCACCTTCGAACAACACTTATTGAAGCACATTTGATTGTAAAACCCATTGTACAAGTTCATTGACATCTCTCGAACGAACCATGATTCATGGCTATCTGTCACTATCAACATTTATCTCACTTCGGTACAGACCGGAATGGAAACATCAACGCCTTATAAAAAACCTAATCAATTTTAATGATGTTTTTCGGTAAGTGCCCTTTGTTTTTTGCAAGGTGTTTTTGTATCGCGATGCGGCACAAAGCTCGGTGTTTCAAGGTTGGTTTCGTGACAATGGACACACTGCTTTGTTGTTCAACGAGCATCATTGTTTTAATATTAGAAAAGATCATTCAGTATAGAAGCAGTTTTATCCATATCATACTAATTCTTTTAATATTACTAAATCAAATGTTTGTGGATGTTTGTTACTCAAACCCGACGTAATAGTTGAACTAATTTAAAGGAAACCTGACACATCTTGATATAGCATTATAATTTTTAATAAAAATTTGGATGATTTTTATTTTTATTGAGAGATAGTATGTTATAATGTTTAACTTTGTTTTTGTTTACATTGTTTGGGGGGTGAGGGATTTTGGAAGTTCGAAAATCCCAAAGTCAACGAAGTCACGACTCTTTCATTAGTGTAGGTAGACGGTTATCTATAGCGCGTATGCTATTGGCTGTGCCCAGTCATAGGTTCCCGCTTCTTCGTTCCAACCGAGTGTTCCACGACACCCACGACTTTTTTTTACACTTATATGTTAATTTTAAATCCTTTTACTATCTTGACTTACTGGTATCTAAGTGGGTGCAAGCTAATTTACATTTTATTAATACAAAAGATTCATGACCTCGGCGACACTGTGTATCGTGTTTAACAATGGGAAGACCCAGTCACGACGTGAAATATACAACCGGGAACTTGATATTTCGCGAAAGTACAGATACCATTTTCAAACTAGACCCAATAACATAAAGTTGAAAATGCTTTTTAATTTTCTAGTGTTGGTATTTTAAAAGCGATGCTAAATGTACCTAACGACTAGTTCTAAACGGCACGAGTCGAGGTGTGAAATGCCTCGGTCAGATCGCTAAATGCACTGTGAAATATTGAATAAATATGTAACATAAAGTATTATGTACGCTTTCATTTAGCATTACACAGAATTCGCGAAAAAATCAAGTTCAATTACAGTTGTTTTTTTGTAATGTTCATTCAACAAGTTTTGCTTACCAGATTTAGAATTTTAATAAAATATATATATATAAAGTCAAAGATAACATAGTTACTTAGAAGTAATACTAAACTTATGTTACCAACGCAAACTAAGTTTCAGGTAGAACTGTGTGTGGATGTGTGGAAGTTTTCCCTAGAGAATTAAAAAAAAAACATGTGAAATTAAAAGTATATGCGCCGAAATCTGTGTTTGTGCTGGTTGTTTGGTTGGTCATGCTGTGGTGTATAAGCCAATCAGAACGAGTTTCCTTTTGGAAATGGCGATGATAGCTCAGTGGTAGTGACGTCGCCAGACGCCGCGGCGAAGGTCTTGGGTTCGAATCCTACAATGAGCTCGAGCTTTCGATAAAGGAAAACATCGTGAGGAAACCATAGCACGGTATTAGGGTACTTTGTAGTACCCGCCTGGCTGGCTACCACCCACAAGGTGAAAATCTGTCGCCAAACATCTATTGGTGTGTTCCGGCAGCTGCACTTGAGAGCCAGTTCCTTCTAGGCTTTGGGTGATTACCACCTTCAGCCACATCATCACTTACCATAGTGAGATTGTGGTCAAACACAAGCCTATACAAAGTAAAAAAAAAATACAAGTGCGTCGTCTCGCTTCCACCTACGGCTGTGGCCTACTGGGAAACAACCCCTCTCGGTCATCGATGGGAACGAACGTTTTTGAACTACTTCATCCTCGTAACCGTTACTTTAAAAACTTTGAATGTGAAAAACATAATAAGAAAACAGTTTATATCGTGTTTATGAATCAGGTTAGTACACGCACTATATTCTGGTATGTACGTTTGGATGCTATACGTGATCAATTCATCGACCAGCTTAGCACAGCGATCGGCAATAACCAGCATCTCTTATACTTACGGTGTCGTACTGACTGAACACATATATGTAACGAACAATCTTTAGGTACAAATATCTTTAAGGGTTCATTACAACATGATTTGTTTCGATAAAAATAAAACGATTCGTAATCGGCCAACGAACTATCATAAATTCCTATTACATATTCATCAAAGTCAAGCCTCACCCTTTGACATTTCAACGAGGTCAGACCCATGGATTAAAATATGCCAGGATAAAAAATAAACAATAGACGGATGACATTAAACAATGAGCCGGAATGCACTATCGGCACATCTGTGTCACGAAGCACTGTTAGCAGTCTCGCCTTCTGACCTTCAAACATTAAAACAAGTCAAGGTTGTAAAAGTTACTGCTATACTTGATTACTGCTGCAAATGCATGGTTACCCGGTTTCCAGCTCTCCTTCTCTCGTAAATATATTCTCTTTGCAGCTAAATGACTCAATTCGAAAACCCAACGAAAGAGTTAGGGGCATTCAAACTGCTGGATTGATTTTCCTTATCTACCAGATTGCTTGCTAATAAATGAAGTGCAAGACAAGTTCAATCTAGGTTGGATGTCATACTTGCTAATGAGACTTTATGGAGTGAAGTGTTAGCTATGGAAGCGATTCAAAGTTTTACTCCCAAGAGTCATATTATACATGATGCCATTCCAGCGAAGAGCGGCATAATATACGTTAAAACTTCTCGTCAGATGGGAAACATTTTCCCACAGTAATAATTTTGAGAGCGTTGTGTTGTAGTGGACAAACTAGTCCTATAATATTATGGTAAATAGAGTGAAAAGTTTATTAAAATAACTTGCTTATTATGTTTCTTCCGATCTCATGGGAATTTCTCGAAATTATGTTTGGGTTGAAACTTGTTAGTTTAGCGTAACTTTGAAAACATTACTGAAATAAACATATTTTTTTTAATTACTTTATATTTCAAGGCCAGAGTGAATAGGCTGTGTCTGGGCAAGCGTGCTACATCCTCGGCCACGTCTTGACTCCTTCTGGGGACAGTCGATGGCCAAACGTAAGCCCATTTAACGTAAAAAAAAATGTCGTGATTTTCAAATTTTCTATTATATCCAAAAAAGGGTATTTTTTATTTTACATTCTTTGTACAAATTTTAAGCAGTCGACTTCCTATACTACGTTTTGCGGGTCTGCTATGATAGATTAACGACCTCTAAAAACTTTATCCTTAATCTTCGTGACAATTAAAATAAACGCAGCCATTAAATCCATAAGCAAGAAATAAAAAAGTCCATTAAGATCATTATAAGATGATCAATCATTCAATGATATAATTGACTCGTACAATACAACGTCGTGCTACCACGTGTTGTGTATGACATCACACGTCGCACAACATTGTTGGGTGGGTGCGCGTGCGCAGCGGATTTAGCATGCTTCGGTATGTCCGCCTCAAGAATACCGACATTGATCTTTAGATTGACGTGAAAGGTCCTGGAATGAATGCAAATATCTTTGTTTTTAACATTTGTTATGCCCTGCAGTATAATTATTAATTTATAAGCTCCATGAAATTTGCCTGACTTGTTGTTTTGACTTAGTCACGATTTTTAAACTATTGTTTCAAATTTAAGTTTGCTTGCGTCTGTATCAGTCAAAGATATATAGGTAAGTTTTTTATTGACTACGTGGAAATAAAATTTGATTTCAACTGCACCAATAATAACATCAAGCTTAGAGTGACATTATGTCTTCAAATTAGCAGGCATGTTATCCTTTAAAACAATTGACTAAAAAATAAATAAATATAGTAACATAAAAAAATAAACGATAAGTTGGAGGATTTGTATTCACAATGTAAATTTTATGTTCATTTAGCTTGTTTAGTTGTGTTAATTTATGATTAATTATGTATTATATTGAATTAGAATAGAAATGGTTATGTTTATTTAAAGGTAAGTTAAAGTTACGTTGTTTTTGAGACTTTTTGTTTTCAAAGGACTACTTATGTTTTTTCAAAACAACTTTTGCTTGTTTCTTGTTAATTCGTATATGTATATAGCGCTTTTCAAATAAATCGGATGTATTAAAGTGGCTAATGCTAAAATAAAATGCTGTTGAAAATATTTTACCGGCCTGCTAATAATATACTGTGGTGGTACAATGACAGCAAAACAATCAAACATTACAAAACACCTCTGTCTGACTATCCCTTACAAAACGTATTTCATCACAAATCCAATTCCCATAAATTACACAGAATTCACCACATAATTACATCTATTTTAAAACAGCCAAGCGAATATGGTCATAATTTATAAGTGCATAAAGTGTTAAATAGAATAAGTGTGGTATAATTATAGGTAAAGCAATTTTGTGAGTTGTTAGGGCGAGCGACAATAGAAAAGTGTATGATATCGTGACCACACGGGTGTAGTGTGTCGCAATCGCAATGGTGTGAAATGTGCCTGTCGTGATATCAATTTTCAATTCACATTTTTAAGCACTTTTTGAAAAGTTCCTGTGAAATACATATAAAAGTATTGAATGACTAATATAAGTTTGAAGTTCTTTTATTGAAATAGCTGAATAAAATAAAATAAGATGCTACGGCTAGACCAAGAAATGGATCAAATATTTTTTTATATCTATAAAAGGTAGCTAATAAGTACCTATCTCACTTTTACTACAGTTATAAAACATGATAAGAACATTAGATGTACACGTCGGAATGTATTGTGAGAAAAAAAAACTAATATAATTTAATCACGTCGACTATCCATACCTGTTGCACATCCCTACATTCTTTCATGATTTTATCCCGTTTCATATCAACACGTTTTTTCTATTTATTACTATCACAAATCTTTTTGACGCTTTTTCTATTTGGGTGGCCCCTTTTATTATCGTCATTTGTTTTTTTCACCTTGTTTTAGACAGTAAATATGTGGTAAAGACATATGTTATTTTGGATGCCAAAAAATTTAGAGCTTCTATTTTATATTTATTTCAATCATTAAAAAAGATTGATTTGTGCGGAACAGTGAAATATTATTCGTGCGTTAAATTATTGCGAGTAAATTCTTATCTTCGTCCTCTGCAAAATTTTGGTATCAATACTGATATTATTGATATCAAAGTCGTAAAAGTAAAACCCAGGGGCCTAATGTAAGGACATCATCTGAAAATTTCTCTTAAAGTGCATTTAGTTTTACTACTGAAGCAATTAGCAATTTGATTGGTTCCACAGATCGTACAATATAATAACCGTGCACAAACGAGGTCGGACCTGACAAGGACGGCGGGTTTGACGAGTTAGAAATATCCATTAAATAGAAAGTAGTACCATGAGACCTGCATCGAGTCACCGAGTCCCTTGACAGGGCTGTAAATTTTATAATATAATTAGTACTTCTTATATACCTACACGTCTCAAGACGAGATAGGAAGTTAGATAGGCGAGACCTTTCTACTTTTGCATTACGTCCCACAGCTCTTTAAGAATCTTTACGATAGGACATGAAATGGTGACAGAAAACTTAGCTTATCCGGATTACAGAATTAATGCACGGCGTCCAGTTTCAGATGCAAATTAATTATGTCGCGGTTTAATAGGACAGCGATAGATTAAAACAAAGTGAACGCATATTTAAATTAAAATAAACGTTACGACCGATAGGAAATGCAGAAACATGCATTCTGTGAATTTCACAGCCAAAAGAAAAACATCAACAAAAACTACACGGTTGGGGTCATCGCCCCGCCACGTGGTGTGCGTAAACTAACGGTTAACATATATAAATTAATAAACATTTCGAGCAGGAAACCCTTGAGAGGATAAATATAGGGTGTTGCGCAGACGCCGCGGCGCGGGCGGCCCGCCCGAGCACGCATGCGCGAATGTTTATATCAATGGACACGAAATACACTCAAATACAGTTCCAGGAATCGCTATGTTTGTTTAAAACTACACTGAATTTGAAATTATTCAGATTTGTTAGATTGTTTTGAAATTGTTAGCTCGTTGCCAAGGTTATTGCAAAACAGATAAACAGGAGAAAATATTTTTTACTAACACGTCGGATGGATGGCGTCTATAAAAAAAACTAAGAATAATAGTTAATTTGAGAATTTTCTCGTAGCATGAATGCTTTTTGACCAATATTGATTTTGGATAGATAACCAGGGAATAAAATATTGTAATGCAAACTTTGGTAGAGCTTATTGTACCTACCTACCTACTGATTGTTAATATAGAACATACTGAATTCGCTGAAGCTTTAAGGAAGGGAAGGGCTCACCAGTCATCATACATATTTAAAAGAAACCCCAACATACCTGTAAAGAAACAAAAAAAACATTAGCCAATTTAAATAAATCTCATTTATATGATTAGTAGAAACAATTCTCAGTACCATCATAATTGACGCGTGAATTGCACGTGAGGCCATCTGAAGTCATACAAGGATATAAATACGTCCTTAATAAGATTATTGGGCATAAAGTAGGTGACGACAGCTTCAAAGCGGATGGAAGTGGTTAAGATGGGTAGTGATATGAATTTTGACAGGGGAAGCCTGATGTTTCAAAAATGTTAAATAGATGTCATCTTCAAGGCATTTCTTTCAGATCTTCAAATGTTGTATCAAAGAAAAATAATAAATGGTTATTAAATTTGCTTTTTGGTGGAGTGTTATTAAAAGTGAAGCCGAAATCTGATAGTTTAAAGATTCACCACAAAATATTTTACAGACACTATTGCAATGATAAAATTCAATAGAAAGACATGTGCGTATTTTTTGTTTTTTTTTGTGACTATCCAGAAACACTAGTTCTTGTTTGATCACAATCTAACCGTGGAGATGATGTGAGTATGGCGAAGTGATTATGTGTTTGTGCTAATAATCTCAATTGCTACCGAGACGTAGAACCAAATAGACAATATAAATCACACAATGGCAACAATAAAAAGATATAGAAAATAAATGATATTAATAAATATAACAGGTACTTCCTGATATAGTTGCTCCAGTCGTCGTGGGAACGGGTCAGTGTCAGAGTGCCGGAGGGCCGGCGCCGGTGCAGCGGAAGCCAACAGGACGTGCTTGCACATTATACCTCCAACACCGTATTTTATATCAAGCAAATTGCGAGTTTCTAGCCAAGAATAGGGTCTATCTATAATTAATTTATTCTAGAGGAATTAATTGTATACTTCCTTTCAATTAAGAATTTTCATTTAAAACTTTTACTTAATCCATTTGTAACATTAGTTTAGGACTGGTCCAATTCCTGACTGCATCTACCATTTTTCACTATCAGATTTATGGTATTATAAAAGTTATTTAATATATATCAGTTGCTCAGCAATAACGTATCTATTGCCAACACTACTCTTTTGATCTTCAACTATTAAATTAAATAGGTAAATAATTTACCTTCTCTCTTACTTCTAATACCGGGGAGTAAGAATTATTTTCCTTAGTTACAAGTGCAAGTTCAACCAAGTCTAAAGTTTACGCTTTTCCCGTAGATCCTAATGGTAATATGAATAAAGGTGATACTTCTTTATTTAAAGCACTGCTTAGGTTTGCAGCTTGAGGCACGGACGTGCATATCTTTTGATCTCAAACTGTATACGATGTGAATTCATTAGCTGTTGGTAGACTCAATGTGTGTAAATAGAACGGAAGCTTTATACATAAGTTAGAGTGCTACCTTTGCCATGTTAATACTAAGTAACTCGATTTCTTTAGTCAGGTTTGTTTAGACTACTTATTGTTGAGATATTAATCCTGGGGGCACTCGCCAAGTCGAGAAAAAAAAAGCACGACCGTACCATCCTTTTCTCGAAGCAGTTCAGGCCATTTTCGACCCCCTAGCTTCGTTGTGGATAAAACTAGAAGCCTAAATTTTCATAAATAGATTTTCTGGTAAGAGAAAATGTTGATCATTTTTTAGGATCAAAAAGGAACAATCAAATCAAAAGATATGCAATTCGATTTGACCGAGAATTTAAAAATCTTTTAAGCTGAGCAGAGATACTCAATAAAACTATGCATAAAACTCAATCCAAAGATGAATGCATCGTTCCATTTAAAAATAGAATCCGCGTACGTGGAGAATGCACTCGAAGAGGCTTTGTGCTCGTTTTATCTCCCTGTGCGAAGCTCGGAGGCTCTTGAATACAGCCGACGTCAGCAGAAGGGGTGTGACTGCAGATATTCAAGTGGAACTTGAATGGGGTGAATGAACCGCATTGTCGTAGGTCTGGGTGCTTTAAGATGACGTAGGGGATGAAGTTATTAGTGATGCACATTTTTTATGTCTGGTTTTATGATAGGTATGAGGTTGATGTGAATCATTGTATGTTTTCTATTTTATATTAGTAGGTACATAATTTTGATTTATTCTTGTGTTTTAAAAACTGACAAATATACAATATTTTATTCCTTTCTTGTCAGTGTTTTCATTTGACCAAATAAGGTCTGTGTTTATTATTGAAAAATTGAAAAATCAAACAATTTTTGATTAAATTATGTCACGGAAATCACGAGCTAATGTTACCAACTGATCAATAAATAAATAAGTTCTCAATGTTAATTGACATTTAGAAGCGTCAAATTCTAACTTTTTGCCACATTTATATTTAATCATAATTCATAATAAGTCTAGTGTTCAATGTAGGTAATATAATACCTAGTTAAGCAACTTCTTTATAGCTATAAATTCATAATAAGTCTAGTGTTCAATGTAGGTAATATAATACCTAGTTAAGCAACTTCTTTATAGCTATAAATTTAATTAATCAGTTCAATGATTACATATAAACACCTTCATACAACAGTGAACACGTATGAATTCCTTAACCAATTACCGATAGCAATATAACTTCTAAGAGAATTAAAATTTGCAACGTTATAGTTTTATAAAAATAATCATAAGGGGGTGATAGCTCAGTGACGTCAAATATCACAACAATAAAACCACTATCGTCTGGTTGGAATCCTACCATGAAGTGACGAAACCATACATTGGTGATACATTACAGTTTACTTGGCTGGCTACCACCCTAAAGTTGAATGTCGTTATACCTAACGGTGTGTTTAGCAAAAGTGCAGCTGCACTTATTAGCCAGTTAGTTACTTTCTAGGCTTATCATATACCATGGTATGATTGTGGAATTACAAGCCTATCCACAGTAAAAAAAAAGTCTAGCTACGCGTAAGTCTTTTAAATTACCTACTCGAAAGAGTCGTGTAACATTACAGGTCGCCTAGAATACTCTAGAATAGTTTAGATAGTGAGTTACAGGTCGACCGAAGATTGCTTATAATCTATTTGATTGAATTGTAACGTAACAACTTAAATAATACCCAAAATTGTTTACCA
The DNA here is from genome assembly GCA_951216915.1 of Tetheella fluctuosa. NCBI lineage: Eukaryota > Metazoa > Arthropoda > Insecta > Lepidoptera > Drepanidae > Tetheella > Tetheella fluctuosa. The sequence goes on from OX578218.1 coordinate 11,630,414, forward strand.
CATTCAGAAATAAATTCTCTCAAAACTCATATATTAAACATAATGTCAGAGTCGGCAAAACAAGGCAATTTTCTCGAATTCAAATTGTACAAATATATTTTGGTGAGTCACGTAATTATCACATAACAAAGATTAGAATATATAACATAACAATAAAAGTCCATACAATAAATTGAAAAGCTGAGATATCATAGTAGACATTGATTACGAACAAAATTACGATACAGTGATAATGGACATTTAATTAAGGTTTGGTTAAAAGATAACTGTACAATTATAGCGTCAAAATAATAAGGCACGATAAGAATTATCACTTTAAGAGAAGGTACAGACATTGACTGCACGATAAGGGTAACTTAGTCAAGATATTGCTTGGCCACTGACCTATTAAGTGTGAATATAAGTTGTATCACAGAATAAGTCGCGTGGACCTGTTTGTGGATTTGCACGTATATATTTAGCTTACGCGGAACATACAAGCAATTTGCTATCGATGTAAATAGCATGATATCTTCCGACAGACCAAGGCTTTAGTAATTTCAATGTATATTTTGAACGTAATCAAATTATTTGGAAAATCTATGTCAGTACACTGATTGATAGATATCAAATAAACCCTGCCAGATGCAATGTCGCAAATTTTGCACGGTGGAAGGGTACTTTGTAGTACCCGCCTGGCTGGCTACCACCCTCAAGTTGAAAATCTGTCGCCAAACACCTATTGGTGTGTTCCGGCAGCTGCACTTGAGAGCCAGATCCTTCTAGGCTTTGTGTGCTTACCACCTTCGGCCACATCATCACCTACCATAGTGAGATTGTGGTCAAACACAAGCCTATACAAAGTAAAAAAAAAAAAAAAATATACTAAATAATACCGATGAAAGTACCGAATATTTTAATCCTTTTCTTGTTTGAAATTAAATAAATCAGAATGAAAAATAGACTGATTGCCATGGTTAATGATATAGGCTGTACCATTCTGTAGAACTTCAGACTGTTACAAAAGAAACATCGCCACATGTGACTGATTCCAGTTCAAACAAGAGCTCTTGCTTACAGCGGGTAAATTACGAGAGGGTTGTTATAAGCTCTCAAGCCTTTTGTTACGTAATAACCCTACATTTTTGCAACAATGACTTTCCAATGATACTTGAGCTCTTTAATAGGTATATGAGAGTGCAATAGGGTATTCAAGGGTACTCCCATTTGATAGGTTTTATGAAAAAACTGCATCAAAATCTTGTCGTAAAAACAAAGTTGTTTGGAAAAGAAAAATGGTTTACATGTAAAAATGTTGCAATCCTATAAATATAATTATACCATCCCATGGTGTAATACGTGTTATACTTACAAACAAACTGTCCGAAGAAAGATATTTACCAGAGGAGGATACAGGTCAACGCGTCTGACCAAAATAGACTAATTACAGAAAGAAAGAAAGCAAAAGATTTCGACTTGTATCTGATTGCTCAAAGTATTTGAGAATATTTTTGGTTAATGATACAGTAGTTTGTGAAGAGAAATAAGTAACAAAAGCAAAAGAAAAAGTTAAAGCAAACTTTACAGAAAAGTGTAAATAGCTTTCAAAAGTAACAAAAGATGGGTTTTTCGTAGGTGATGAATTGTTGTAGTAAACAATTTGAACAAAACGAAAAGAAAGTTACTATTACACCAATTTATAGAAAGAAGCATCTTTGTAATTGAAATATTTAAAAAATATAAAAGTTGATAAAACAATGCGATGCGTCATACAAAACATCATAAATATACAAAGAAATATTCTTGTGGCAAAATTACATTTATTCGTACATAAATACTAAATTACACTCTACCTATTTTTAGAAACGCATTAATACGCTTTTGTGACTCAGCGCAGTAGTAAAGGGTCCAAATGAGATTTCAATTTATTTTTTGAAGAGGTAAAATGAACTTTAACTCTTTGGGAATAAGGTTGTGTCTATGAGGAATAGTATGGGAATCATTTTATAAGGTAATAAATAATAATGGATCGTCTTTGGCCTTGGTGAAATTAGTCACCAAGCGTCTCGGCGCTGTAAATTGTGAATTAATGCCGCTCAATGACAGTGCAAGCATATTACTTGTGTGAAAGAGTATGATTTACAAATAGAGATCCAATTTCAGCGTGAAACTGGAGTTATTTAATGGTTTAGATTTATTTCTTAATTCTCACAACAGAAGCATATTAATATAATATTCCGCCACGCAGTTTCCCGTGATCCTTTATATTACCCCCTTAGGGGTTGAATTTCGGGAAATCCTTTCTTGGTACACCCTTAAGATACAAAAGGAAATTATCATCTAAATTTAATGTTTCTCTGACCAGTAGTTAAGGCTCAGCAAACCACTTTTAGTCAGTCAGTACTACTAATTTTGTATTTTATTTATAAAAGTAAAGGAACAAAGTTAGATTCATCAAACGTAATAAGGGAATAGTTTGTTAAAAGCGAAATACAATACATTTTAACTAAATTTATAAAAATCGATACATGCCAAAGACATATTTGGAAATAAGAAATGTTTTAAAGATATATATCTACGTAAAAACGTACTAAAAGATGTGAGGCACCGCCGCAGCAGGTGCAACAAACATCATAAATGTTCGCAATTTGCTGGTTGTCTTGTTAATTACGTGTGTAAAGACTCAATTGAAACATAAAAGCTGTGTTGTTAGCTAAAAAGTTAGCACCAGATTAATTAAATTAATTGCTATACGATGCAAAAAATCAAATACTTGGTAGATATTTAAATGTATATATAGGTATAGAACTTGAAAACAAACAACCTGGCTCTAAAATCACATTGTGAAACTTGACTGCTTGGACATGTTAATATTATAATCCAATTAGTGCAGTCCGACATATAAATTACTTGATGAAGGTATGCAAAAGAAACCATAGTTGTTCGTAAAATGAACGGTTTTTCAACCGCTAGTTATTCCCCCATCATAACATAGCTCGTCCTTTAAGAACGTCAAAATTAATTACTAATAATAATAGACTCGGGTGTACAATGTCCATTTAGCAAAACTACTGTATAATCATCGAATGAAATTGATACAAACGAATGATTATTCGATTCCAATTCCAAAAATTGTGGATATAAAATTTAATTTTTGACATTCTGTTAAAATTGATAACTGCATAGTAATGTTTGTAATAAATTATTAGTCACACAAAAGGTACAAACAAACAGTTATAGTTTATAAAATAATATATGTAATATATTATTTTCTCACCCAACATTAAGTGAAAACCCAACACCAATCACATTTTATCACAAATAATATAAACGGTGATAACAACAATTTTAATAAACATTTAGAATCCCTAGTTTATGTAAATAACAATGATGTAGTTGTAGACAATCGAACACGGGATCTTGCGCAACCCGTACATGTTTGCTGGGTGTAATTGACGGCACGGCCAATGCCAAATGGTCCCATTGAAGCCACCGAGATAGAGACGCGAGACGTCGGAACATGTTGTGTATGTCACGCTTTAATTGGTGAAGTCATTGTTAATATTAAACGTGTTTTTGCACTGTAATATGGATTTAATTCATTTTGGTGAGCAGTTTTGTTCCATAATGAAAATGGTGTTTATTTCAACAAGAAAATCAGTATTATCAGTATTATCACAGTCACAGTTTATTCATAGTATTCAAGTCATAGAATCTAGATATAAATGGTTGGTGATTGATCACCAGGAATTCTAGTAGCATTATAATTTGCATGTAACGATACAAACTGTTAATGTCAGTTTTAATATAAAGGAAACGCCTCACATCATAATGTATTATTTACGCCACCACACATGTACAGTTTGTTCAACAATCTGAATAGGAGGTTTCATAATGGAACAGCGTGATTTCACGGCAGACTGCTTCTGAATAATTAATATTATAATTATAGTGAAAGCCTACGATAGAGAATATCTTTTGTGTTCGAGAATGTTAAAACAACACACATGGCCGGTCGTGTGGGGTTGTTTATAAATAAGAGTACATGAATGAATAAAAGAGGACCGAATGCGAATGTGGGAATGAAAATTATTAAAGAAATCTCATTACTCAAGTTATTATGACATTATTCCTATGTGCACGACTAAATATTCTTTATCATAAACATATTTACAAGATGAAGTAAAAAGAGTATAATAAATATATATTTTTATCTTACTAAATAAAGCTTGTCCAATAATTGGCATATTGCATACCTACAATCAAATAAAAAAAAAAGAAAACAAAATAAGAAATTAACAATCAATCCTGACTGAAGCCACAAATAACCTAAAAGTAAAAATAACCAGACTGCAATATCAAAAGATTAAATCATTTGCATTTTGCAATATAACTGAATAGTCAAAATAGTTTTCAGTAACAATTTTCATTCGATATTATAAGATCGAATTATAATTTAAAGTTCTTGATTCTGATTGACTAAGGAATCTCGTAATTTCTGCTTTGATAAAGACAAACTTGTTGACAAATATACCTATGCAATTTGCCTATGTAATAATGATAATGCTACAACCATAAATGGTGTTGTTTAGCTGGCGACTGATACTTTAGGATCTAGAGCAGATTAATTAAAAGTGTTAATATACTAGAGGGCTGGAATAAATAAAATTTTACTTTAGTACAAATGGACAGCTTCACATCTCACAGTCTTAAAAGTATCATTAATAAAATACGCGGAAATGAGATGACATAGATATTAGAGCTAATAAACATGTAAATAAACACGTTCCTCCAGTAAGCAATAAATTATCAATTTTATGTATTGAGCTAAATACTAGAGCAAGATTTGTAATTACTGGCGCCAAATACCAAGACGGTACATGATGTTGCTGGTCACGATTCTATGCAGGAGGTTATAATAACCAAAAGCACCTTCTGAAGAGGTGACGATCAGAAGAGTCCTACGTAATCCAATATTCAATATGATACACAATCTATTTCTACATCGCTTTCTGCGACTTTACTCACTACATATTATAGAATCGCAGGACACCGTGGTCAAGTTAAAAATAAACTCTGGGTAGTCCATACATAGACTTTTAATAACGACATGAGACTCTTTTACCATTCAAATGTCTCCGAAGCTGTATCGCGAGAGTTGTAAGTCGCTATCATTTAATTGAAGACGCTACTCGCCTCTCATACCCATAACAATCCTATATTTAGAATGAACGATGAAAATACTATCTTAACATGCAATTAATATGACTGAAATCAAGCTAGCAATGAAATGTGCTAAAAAGCTAATGTGTAGTTGTGAACGAACCTAGAATAACTTGCAAAGTTAGTTCTGCAGTGCGGTTATGCTAAAATAGGTGTTATCAGTATGTTATTAGAATACATCAGGTGTATTATGTTAAATTATGTAGACTGTAAGATCGGACCTCGCCCTTCCACTTGACAATTACTCATTTGAGCGTCGCATCGACTCGTTTTAATTATTTACAGCGACAATAATATGAAGTTATGATACGTTATGGGTCTTTAGATACTTTAGTGGGTCGTAAGTATAATATGTCCTAGTTTCAAATGCAAATGGCGATGGAACATGAATTATAATATCTCACTCCATAATTATACAGTCAGATGATCTGCATTCTCACATTAATTTATCAGCTTAACCTTTGCATGCAAGTTGTGTCTGGTATGTATTAATACCTATTTTTGTTTTTTATTTATATCTTCATTACGATGGTCCTTCGAGCCAGATGCAGTAGAAAATAGTTTCTGGTGTATTTTAATTTAAGATACAATTTATTGATTATAGTTTCTCATAAATTTAAATTTATCATATTATTCATAATAAATCTTAAAAGTCGACCTGAGGTTGACAAATTTTTCATAATCGACTTATTAAATACAGTGTTGAGGTCAACACTGTTGACCTTACAATTTGCATGCGAAAGTAGTAAATCCATCATTTACAGCAACATCTGGATCAGTTTTCTGCAATCAATCTCACTTAATTCGATAAAATTCCAGTAACAAATCATGTCGAGACAGTTATTGCCTTGAAAACGACTCAATAAACATGGTTGGCACAAAAATGTTTACGTAGTTTGTCTGGTGTCGACTGATTAATATAAGTTATGATATTTATTCTTCGTTTATTATGGATTCCTTAAGTACCTAAGAGGTCAATAGCATGGGAGTAAAAATAGCAAAAGTATTTTTTGTCGGGGTGTTCTAATAATATCAAAGACTGATCTCCAAATGACTTTGTTTGTGTAGTTTCATTTCAAAAGCCGTGATTACAGTAAGTACATGAAGGTCGTTGTTCATTTTCTTGAATTTACTTTTACTCCTTAACTCCATAATTTTACACAATGAATAAATCATGTTTCTAACAATATTTTGGTAAAACGTGGTCAGTAAAATTTTTTGATAGCGATATAATGTAGTAACAGACATTTACTACTACAATAATTCCAGCGTTCATACGAAAGTATATTGTAAACTCAAGTATATTTGATATTTTCGCAATAGACCTACGTCATGATAGCTGTAATCTTCATAAAGGGCAATAAAAGGACGTGCGTATGCTACATAATATCCCGCCGGCCTTGGTGGTGATATGAAAATTATATTGTTATTCTATCAATTTCCACAGTGGAATATTTGGAGCAAATAATACAAGACACCTGGAAACACATGATGACAGGCTATTAAATTGTTTGATACTACGAACCAATATAATAATAAAGACAAAATTTAGTTTATAAAATATCGTCAGAGGATAAACTAATAGATCATTTAGCGTAAATATATCATAACAGCGTTTCAAAGAAGTTAAGTATTGAGGGAAAATAACGAAATTGATTTTTTACAACTAAAGCGCACTGACAAATAGCTTTAAAACATACGAGTACCCATAATATTAGAACATTATATCGTAATTGATAGTGTTATATGTTTCTATCAAAAGACAAATAGCAGGATTATAATATCGAAAGTGAACATCAAAGAAACGACGAGCAAAAAAATGGTACGTGAATCTATTTGAATCGCAGATCTTATAATGAAGCGCATAAGCGCGTTATGACCCATTCGTCATGAAGCGATGTCGATAGACTTTTAATAACTGAATTAATCTAACATCGGACTGGTTGTACATTCTTAGAACTCGAGAGCATGCATAATGAATTTAATCGAACGATTGAGAATGTTTAGGAATGCAAAAAAAGGTTGTGACTTAAGAATGGTTCGTGATGAATCCGAAACAATTAATATAATTATGTATAAAAAGGATAAAAAAACATCAAATAGGTAACTACTAGAAAATAAAATTTAAGAGTAGTTTCTAGAAATAATGTCAATTAATGACAATAATAAATCATTAAAAGAGACTACCGTTCTAATAAAAACAAACATGTATTAAATAGATGAAGACTGCAAGTTCACAATAATGAATTCAGTCACTATGGGACTGGAATAGACGTATTATGTAATCACTTTCAATACTACAATAGTTATGACATGAAAAACACCGAAACATTTTCGTTTTATGTTAAACAAACCAGTCCGAGCAAAAATAAAGAACACACATTCCTAATACGTTACACACAAATAAGCAGTATTAGGTTTCATAACTGAAACTACTGTGACCGTGACGACGTTTTAGCTGGCAAAACGACAAGCTATATACGTCCCTAAAATCATATAGATACAGCGTTTAAAATAGCATACACACATTTAGAAGATGGCACTGAATCTACGAGATGACGTCACTATACATGTGTGTGACCACGTGGTCGTGGGTTACTAAGAACGTGTTAATAGTAATTGTTATTGCAAATATATGTTAATGTTATGTACTCACATTCATGCTGTTTGTTTATTTAAAGTACAAGCGTACGTTTATGGAAAATAAAGCGTTAAACATATGTGAAGATGTATTTGTTGTCGAAGGTATACGATGAGTCAACTTAAATAAATATTTTCTCTTGTTGCTTATTACTTCCGTTTATATATTAGCTGTTCCCCGCGGTTTCACCCGAGTTCCCGAGAAAAAAAAATCCTTCTTCATACCATAGGCGTTTTTTTTAAATTTAGATATGTGTTATAATAATATACAGATTATCTAGGAAAAGAAGAAAAGAAGCAAATCTGTATCCTGAATACACTTCTACACAACTGGGAAGAACTAAAGATAAATGTTTAAGCCATAATCACACATTACGCTACTTTAATTTATTTAATACTTAGGTAGGTATATCCCACCAGTTACATAGATACATATGTATATTAAACGCCACACCTCTGATTACATAAGGAAATTAACGACTTCCACTAAACACATTTCAAGTGGGTACAAAGAAATATTTGTTTTTTATTCAGACGGCGTCATTACACTTAATTACATTGCAAATGAGAGGCACTCGCGACTCGGGTCAGTTTTACGACTTAAACATATGCACACGTGAGTAATTAGTATGCAACAAACAAACACACATACATATAATCAACTGGTTGTCAAACAGAGCCGAACGAAACGGTGCGGAAGTTGGAAATTTACTGACGACCGGCGCAATGGCCGATGCTAATTTGGGTAGATAAGCCACCTAGTCTTTTAGCTAAGCGATAGCGAAAGTTAACTATGTTTATGAGGATGGACAAGTTCTATAATTGAGGCGGCACCTATGGTAGCAAAGAGGTAGAAGACCGATATTATAGTAGGTAACTGTACATGCGGAGGCTGAATTAATCCCTTGAGTGAACACTCAAGAAACGCCATTGGATACATCTACCATGTTCAATTTATAGCGCTAAAGGTTATTTACGCTAACCTTTCTGGCTTATCGACTACATCATCACTAACATGGTGAAATTAATGTGAGTAAAAAAACATGTTGTGAACACGGTAAGTTAGCGTGTTCACAACATGAAAGAATATTCGTGAGCCAGATAGCAGCACAACAATAGCTGACACAGTTCTGTCAATTGTTATTAGTAGTTGAATGCAACTATTCTGATTAAGATAATGTTTCTTTAAATTAGGAACGAGCTACTGAAATTATTTACTACGTTAGAATAGTTATTGAGAATATAAATGACTGATACAAAACTTCCCAGCACAAATCGTATAATTCACATGAAGAGATTTAAAATCCAAAGATTCTGTTTTGTTGAACACACTGAAAAGGAGATTAATAGAGGACTTCATTTTGCAGAAATCGTAAATTTTGTAACAAAAATACAAACTGGAAACATAATTCCAAAATTGCGTAAAACCGAAAGTGAAAATGGCAATTACATTGAGGCACAACGTTTACAACAACTGGCTTATAAGTGCAAGTAGAAATGTATGATTGTTGATTGTTATGTTACATGACCAATTAAGGAATCGTTGCGGAAAATTTACATAGTTCTCATCACGTAAGACGTAAGCTCGCTTCTTCATTTGCGTAACTTTTTGAAAACAATGAGCTGATTTAAAGAAGTGTGCTTTGATGAAATATACTATTATTAGTTTCAAAACAATCATATAATATAAAAAATCTATTATCGCTTAAAAACTTCAACTTTTTTAGAAATATAACATTCCTATAGAAAAATTATTGTGTTCATTTAATACACAGTTCTTAGATAGTTCAAAATTAATAAAACTATCCCAGTTCCTTAATTGTTTGATGACCGGAAAACGAAATCACATGCAAATAGCATGCAATTAGCACCCGAAAAATCTCACTCGTTCATTCTTTTTTATGCTTCGTTTATATGTAAATGCTGTTTTCTACTCGCCACCGTCTAGTTGTTTAGTGGTTAATGGTAATAAGAGAAGGAAGTGCAACGTCATTCCACTGTAATACTTGTACAAGTGCAATGACTCGACGTAACACCAGTTGCTCAACGTTCAAGTGTGTTTTGACTTTTGACAAGTTAATTGGTAGTTAGTAATTCATTTTTTATATGACTCGTATTTTACCGTTATTTTACGCTACTGTTTATAAAGGTAGTTAAGGAAGCACGTTTTCTGTTATAGGAATAACGATCTTATTATGAGAAATTCTAAATTGTTCCGACTTAAAAAAAATGCATCATTGCAACAGTTGTACATACTCGTAAAGGTGAAATGATTCATTGTACGTTTGTCATAAACTTCAAAATGTCAAGGACTCTCCAGCTGTTTCAAAAAATTAGATTCAGTTTATATTAACTTTGACCTAAAATGCGAAACTAATGAAAAAATTATCTACATTCTACGTATTAGAATCGTAATGGTACAAACACGACCATAAAATTATAGCAAATACTAAGTACAGGCAATTAATCATAATAAACATGAGTCTACGAATAATCGCTCCCATTACGGCAAATTGATATTCACGGAAACGATTCCGGTGATGAAAAACAAAAATTTCGCCGAGGTCAGTGACCCCGTGAAGCCATTCATCATAATCGCGTAAAACCACCATTCACCTGCAGTGCTATACAATTGGATCAAAGATCGACGACCCCAAACCGAGGAAAAATTACAAAAAGCCAGAAAAACACTTTACACTTGAATAGGCTTCATCAATCACTTAGGGTACACATTTGAATAGAGTTTTTATACATTTTAGCTGCATTAAAACACTTTCACTGCAGCTGTCATCATAATAAATCATGGGCTTCATGTTGTAATGACTAAAGCGGTTTTGCGGTGAAATTCAAGGTTATTGTTGAGGACTTTACCAACTAATGGAAGGTAATGATTTGCTTTGCATGTTTCTTGGAAAGTATATTATTAAAATGGACCTCTGATATTAACGTTCGTATGGCTCTAGGACTATGTTTATGTTACGTACAATGTGTAAATACAAAAGTCCTACTGATACTCAATAATATTCAAATTGTACGTTTTTTAAGAAATTGTATTTTGAATAACAAAAATATCTTATCACAACTTTACATTATTCCCGTTGAATAAAAAACATTTACTCTACCAATGCCAACGCCCTGAATCATCAATCTACCAATTTCGGTAGTGAATACAAATGGGCAAAAATAAAACGTGTAGCAACCGTGAGTCATAAAGCTGGAAACGTGTAGTCTTCGCCTTTGTCAAATACGTGCGGTGTAAGCTTGAAGCGGCGGCGTCTCATTAGAGGTGCAAGAGTTATTGGCGTCGCCATTTTCACTAGACACACAAATTATTGTAAATATGATTAAGGCCTTGATGCCCTATTCCCAATCATTTGGGTTCAGCGCAATATGTACTCTTCTTCCATTCAGCCATTCAATCTGTCATATCAGCATCCATCTTCACGTCTTCCTCTTCCCTTATATCCATCCACTTTCATATTCATAACTCTTTTATTCACACATCCCTCTTCATAACATGTCCATACCGCGACAGACGGTCAAATTCCCTCTTATGTACTCATCTTATAAACTTATATACTTATCTTATCATTATAATATGATAGATTATACAAATAAGAAACTAGAAATACTGAAATAAAATATTTTCGCAATATCTTACGTTTTGGACATCAAATAACTATGGCGATGTCAAAGTTAATGATTTTAAAATTGTGTTTTTTTTTACTCACCATATCGTTTCTATTCTAATCATATACAGCTTATACTAGAACTGGTTCATACCTGCAACAAATATATATATTTTTTTGTATTATTTTGGACGACAACTCCTACAAATAAATTCAAGGAATTATACTAATAATATTTCTGGAACGCAATTATGGTAGATAGTCGAGTCGCTGAACCGTAAATAGTATATAAAACAATTTTATATAATCAGTAAACATATAAGTTTACAACATTATTTCTTCTTGAATACGCCAATTACGGATATAATTTCGAAATTACGTCAATTCAAGTTGCAATCGTTATTGCCAATTCAAATAATATCATAGGTACAAACATTACAAGGACGCCGTCCACTTCATAATTTAAACATAGCATGATATACACATGAAAGTCTGAATAAATAATAACAAAATCTCTTGTAAGCTCAGTACAATGTTCGCAACCGAGAGTGAAACGTTCAGGGATTGCAACAAATACGTCATTTCGGTCCACACGTTTTACATCTTGGACGTAAATATTTCGCACGTGATATAAAATTACGTGTACCTGCATACAGAAAGTTTGTAGGCCCATATCAAATATTAGATGGTGTACCGAAATTGTAAAGGCCCCAAAAATATAATCTTGGGAAATATTCAGTATTTTAAATGCAAGAAGTGGTTGAACCATCTATTATTGATTGCTTGCTTTTTTAAAGGGATGCTTGAATTGGATAATCTCTGAAACTCTTTTATGTACCACATGACTTGCGACCCTGCATTATGTACAATTAGAACCTTCAGTTAGAACATCACAAAATAAACTAAAGACGAAACCTAAGCCGTCATTACTTGGTTTTGCTAATTCGACGATTAATAAATCCATTATGAATTTATGATCAGGAAAATACAACCTTATTTATGAGTAACATGAAACATATATGAAGCGACGTGAAATAAAACTATACCTTGTTCCAATCCCATCAAGGAATATTTAGAGTAGGTACCAAAGGTACAAGGTAAACGCACGATCACAAAGTACCTTCAATGACGTAGCGGTCGAAAATAAAACAAAAAATAATACACGACTATGACAAAGAGTATTGTGTAGCTGATATCTCACGCAATCATTTCACAAATGAATCATCGATTTCATTGTAATATTTACAAACATGCAATTGTAAGAAGCTGTAAGAGACAAAAACATAACAGAACATGCTGTTACTATGTATAGAAAAGATAAATAAAATAAAATAATTAACAAAACAGACATATTATTTTTTCATAGATATCACGCAACAGTGAAACCAATTTATTTTCTATAGAAACAGTCTTGACTAAAAACAGATTAAAAACTCTTATAATACGAGGACCATCTCAATAACTAGGTGTCAGACAACTACATTTTACAGCTGATTAAATCATATGTAGGTAAAAAATTCAATTCAATGCCAATTTTATTACGTATTAAATAACATCTCACAAAAAATAGATCATTGCACTAGAAAATATATGAGATAGAAGTATATACGTATTTTTATTTTTTTGAAACCGATCATTGTGAACAAGCCTGGTTTCAGATTGTATCAACAGTTGCGTGTTGTTTGAAAATAGCTGAAGATCAACGGTCTGTAACTAAAGCAGATAATGAAATTCCATTTGTAACACAACAAAAAATGCTTGATGTAATCTGAGTTATTACAGAACTAGTTTTCTACGGACACTTCGATTTTGAGAGAAATATATGTAGTTAGATGCCATATACATTAAATGAACCATCAAGTTTCAAGTAGAGTAACTTATCATTTCCGCGAGCAAAGCCCCGAGAAAGAAGATATATAAGAAATAGGGTCTTTAGGCTTTTCGGTCATCTCCGTACCAGAGAATAACAAATCCTAATAAAACACAAAAACTAGTAGTGAAAAACGACGGAGATTACAGTTTTGTTACAATCTATCAAAACAAAACGTACTGTAATTATGTATTCAATGGAATTTAATAACTATACTTTACAACAAATGCAGTCTTTAAATTTGCAAACACAAGTGTTGAACACGTGAAGCCAATTTCCTGAAACATAACATCCAGCTTATTTCTATATCGTATGCTTATGCTAGACATTTGCAGGATTCAAGAAAACTAAAACATAGCTTTAAATAACTCAATGAATCTTGTTCAAGATAGAAAGCGAATTAGATAAATCAAGAGTATAACAAACGTCAGCTGAAGGAGAGCGCACATTGAGCTGCAAGTCATCGGAGACAAAAGAATTGTTAAATGGGCACGATCTCAGCAGATAACGTGAGATACTGGTCCCACCCTGTTACAAGTCATAAGAGATAGTAGAAGCAGAAGGGAAATTAATATTTATACGTTCGATGATTTTACTTATTTTCAAATACTAGGATTTAATTTACGGATAAAGAATAAGAAACGGTTAGTTATCATCACAGCATTACTCACTGACAAAGAAGTATGTAAGTATTAATGCAACGTTATTAATTTAACTCGCGATTCTTGGAACTCTATCTTTTATATGTGCCAGGGATTAATAGATATGTTAAACGTATTAATTTCTAGAATTATGTTGTAGCTAGGTACAGTTACTTGTTTCCATAAACAATTTTAATTTTCTCTAATGTTTTTGAAGCTACTGACATTATCTTAATTTATACCACGCTATCTCTCATTACCTGAGCTCTATATGAATCAGCCTGGTTCGATACAGTGATACCGCACAGCCGGTTACGAAACTGCTGATACCATCGAACTTTCAAGATGTTTTGATGACGTCACTCCTCAGTTGGCTAACAAAAACTTTTGTTGCGTAAACGTCTTCGTCTTTATCGATGTGCTTTCTTTGAAACTGGTCATTTCTTTGAAACTGTATTTAACGTTCAATTCCGAGAAGAAAGTATTTTTTGCTATAAATCATACGTACCTATTAGGGTTTCGTGGTTGCTTTTCCGAAATTTGAATAATTATATTTTGAAGTGAAAATAATTTATTGCTAGACATCTCAATCGATTTAAGATATGCATAGTGATGAATTTAACCTTTAGTAGTGAATGTGCATTGTGATAGATTCCAAATATATTATAATGTAATTGCCAGAGAAAAAATAGCTGACGGAAACATCTGTACGATTTATTTTCTGAAATTAATAAACTCCAAATACTTCTTGGTAAAAGACGACAGTTCCGCGCTGTCTGGCGGGGTGTAACAAAATAATGTTGTAGCATAATCAGTGAAGGATAATCACGAAATAAATATCGATAGTAGGAAGGACGGCTACATTACATACATTAAAATTTTCGGTAAAGTAGAGAAAATTGGAGACAGTGAACTAGACAGAGGAAATAGTACGAAAATACAAGGAATAGACAGTAGCAAAATTATTTAGTTGTGAAGATATCAAACGCCTCAAAATTTATTATACAGTAAAATACAAATGTAGATTCGATATTACCTCACGCCAAAACTAATAATTGGCACTTCTAGCATACAAATTAATAATGGCACAAGCCAGAACAGACATAATATTGACGTTAAAAATAATTTGTAAGTGTACGCAAAGTTTGAACATGCTTTGCTATTACGCGGTGGCGCACGCGCACGGTAGCCGTGAGTCACGCTATTCTGCGCCAAAGTATGGTGATGTGAACATGTTAATTGCTATAGATCCGATCCAGCCTATCTCGACGGCCGTCGTTCGTGTATTGGTGTAAATTTTTGTTTGCATTGTTCATGTACTGACGTCGATACTACCGCAGCGAATGACTCGGTCGAAGTATGCCGCAAAAAGTTAGCTTGTATATTGCTTCAATTAACTTCCGAGAACAATTTGTAACGGTGTAAATGATGCAATTTTTTGTACATATTTGTAACACGATGCATTTGAATTTAGTTTTTATACCATTTAATGATGAATGTTACAAAGTCAGTTCAGATATGAAATAAGTGAAGTGTAGTATAAAATGTGTCAAGAAAGATGATACGGTTTTTGAAGGCTGATTAAAGAAATAACTCTTAAATGGATAGCCAGGCTCCTGTCTGCCAACTTGGCAAAATATTTTGACAGCACATGAAGTAGTCCTGAAAAGTAGTGGTTAACGAGAAAGAAAACAAAATCAAGAGATTATCGGAAAAAGCTGAATGTAATCAGCACAGAGTAGATGAGTTTGTCTGTAAAAAATATAAACGGGTGGAAAACCATGACAATAAATTTACAAAGCTTTTATAATGCAAAAATCACCATTATATTAACTTTTATTTACTTAAGTATGTTAATGGACCAAGACCTCAATAAATAGACAAATAAAAAACAACATGTTAAAAGCAGCCCAAGGTGATGACGATGAAGACAATAAAGATCATATCAGATGTAATCATATGAGATATTTAAGAAATTTTGTTGAATTCTGAGACCAGAGTGAAAATACGAAGATAATATTGTTGCTGATGTGACTCATTAAGTTAATTATGTAACGGGGGTATCTACAAAATTAATGTTTGCGATAAAAAGCACGGTGGAAGCTAAAGGTTACCACGATAGCGATACCGAGTTACGTACGCGTGTACGTACGAGTAGATCCATTCATTAGAAGATTTATCATGTTCAATTTTATTATTGGCTCAGTAAGCCATATTGCAGTTAGATCGTTGCGTTCATTTATTACGTGCTATAGTGTGTGGGAATAACAAATGAGCTTCGAAAAAGAAGATGCAATCGATGTGTATAACGGAGATCGGAGAAAAATGTGATAACAGTTAAGATTAATTTATGATGCAGTAGGAGGTTAGATAACGATGATTCATCCCAAATTCAAACATTAAAATGGTAAGAGTAATTGAATTACAGAAAATGTTTTATAATATTTGATGGGGGAGAAAAACAGTAACATAGTTATTTAGATTTTTGGCTTTGGTTGCAGTTTTAAAAGTACTAGAGGTCGCCCGTGGTCAAAATTCGAACAAAGGAGTAAAGTAAAGAAAATCACTTCACTCATATACGAACTCTTTTCTCGTTATCGACAAAGAACTGACAGTGGTGACATGTGTGTGTGTCAAATGCATGGTGTTTGTAATGTTTTCTTTATTAATTTTATTTATTTCTAATGAATATTATATAAAAATATTAGCTTTCTGCACTCCTTCTCCATATAAACTTTAACTGTATCTCATACTCTTCCGTCCGCGTAATTTTCGTAAAAAGGTGTACCAAAGTTTTTGCTTCACGTATTAATATTATTTGTAAAAAGATGTACCAAAGTTTTTGCCCACATCCATTTCTCGAGTAAGGAACATGAAAACCTATAAATTGCGAGCGGCCGGGAATGCTAACAAAGTTCCATTGTATAATGCCAGACAATAAGCAGGACCGTACAAATATTTCGTTGATTACACGTTTTCAGTTCCAAAGTTTCACCATTGTCAGAGGTAAAAGCCCATAAACACCAGGGATGCACGCGACAATGTCACGACCAATAGTTACCAACCTCTGTATTAGCGGTAGATCATTTCTAAACAAGAAATGGACGAGCTATTGTAATGTCAAGCGCACGTTTTGATCCAAGCGTGGTTCCTGGTGATAAATATGTTTGTTAGGTAGGAAACACAGTCAATGTACGAAAAAAATCACCTAACTTTATGCCATAATTTGTTGTTGTGGGCAAAAAGCATAAAATACTTTTATACAGGAATTCAGTTGCAGACAGCAGTCTTGAAAAGTGTAGGGTATAAATATAAAGTTTTTTTTTTTTTTTTTAATTACAGAAAATACAGACTCAACCCAAAACATATTCACATAAGGATTCAACCCAGATCTTAAAGATCTCCCTTATCGCATAAATACGTAATGCTCGGTGGACCTCTGACTTCACAAATAGTGTGCGCACGCGCTCAATAGCTTGGCGGGCGGCACTCGCGCACGATTTTAGGTCAAGGCAACGCTTACCAGGGATCGCTTGAAGAAGATTATTACAAATTGCAGTTCAGTGCAGTTGCTAGCTCACGGCCCCGTTCAGTCGCCTCCAAACAATGTTTTGTATTAAACGCTAATGTAAACTTGTTTTAGCATAAATATTTAAATAGATGCACAGATCGTGTATTCCAGTTCCAGGGCGGCAATTATACCAACATAGTAAGATTGAGTATACAAAATAACATCGCCTCTATTTGTTTATGTGCCCTTGAGGTCTATTGTTTGTTAACCTATTGTAGTTTAAAGGCTCAATGATATCGTAATGTATTATCCAACTCACTTAGATTTGAGTATGAAAATGTGATTAATCGTCAAGCTGTTGTCAGGGTCACATGATATTTGATAACGTTATGAAATATACATATTTACCTAAAGCTTCAAACGAACGCAATAATTCAACAACAAATACAATCCAACAGCACGGTTTACGAGATGTTACGAAGATAATTTACTGAATCAGAAGTTGATTCAGTCGTGGGAATGATAATAATTGAAAATCATGGGAATGGTCAGCGGTCGTGATCTCTTCAGATGGATTTGCACGGTGACGGATGCAAGCTAATGATCCGCCAGAAGATATTGTTTCTGCAGACCTTAAGAGCTATAACAGCTTCGCTCGTAAAATATTGGCTTTCTAGGAAAATTGCTTTCATAATGAATAAAAGTATTGCCTTTTCTAACAGAAATCATTAAACCTAGTCGATAAATCCTACTAATATTATAAATGCGAAAGTTTGGATGGATGGATGATTGTTACTCTTTCGCGCCAGAACGGGTTTGGATGAAATTTAGCACAAAGATAGGAAAACATAAGATCCCTCGGGCACGCGGGTGAAACCGCGGGGCGGAAGCGATAGTATCTATATATCAATTTGTCGTACCACGAATACAAAAGCAGCACTTATGGCTCTCATAAATTAATATAGTCAACCTATTAGGGAACCTTTAACTCATTTAAAAGGTATAATTCCGTGGGAACAAAGCCAACAGGTGATGTACCGACATGTGCAGTGTTGTTACGGAATGTGAACACCAAGGTGCACATAGCATGGGGAGGGGAACGTTCCAATGTTCGCTTTGAGCAGACATTAGGGTGTTCGACGAGGTGTATCCCCTATACAGGGACTGACAAGTTGTAATGTAACGGCAAAGAGGTAAGGCTAAGTTTTGAATTGTGTGAAAGGGGAGTTAGAAAGTTATTTTTGCGCCCTTTTAACGTAATAAAGGGTCTAATTAAAAAAATATGCTAGTTTGTTATAGACTTCAGCTATTTAATTTATAAAATTGTCAATTTATATTTATTTCAGTTTTATCATAACATCTATATATTTTAGAATCTTTTTACCATCAAAACCATCTCAATCATCAATCTCATTTGTTCCAGACAAACAGTATTAGCTACTGCCATTGGTTAATCGCTTAACCATGAACGCGACACATGGATGGGACGTATTTTTTGCTACTTATCTAATACCCATAAGGGTGGTAAAGTCTGTTGTCTATTTTTGGGGTCTCTCGCATTAATATTGCGTATTTGTAGACCTTGAACTTTAGTGTGACTTTTTTGTCATTGATATATTTAACTGGTAATGTTGCATAGTCCATTTAAATACAAAGATTAATGGTTGAGATAACGACTAAGCTAGATTTGAAAATTTATTCTTATTTAAATTTTATGTTTTGTAGTCGTCGCAAAACTTACATATAGGTTTGGTCTGGATTTCAAATACAATCGACAAAATAGCATCACATTTAAATATTACTTAATATAATAGAAATTCGTGTTTCAGCGTAGACATTTTTAATTATCTTCTTTACAATACAATGAAAAATCCAATTCCAATATCAAATATGACAAATGACTCATAAACACATCCCGTGAGAATTCGAGATAATAATACAACACAGCCCAAAGGGCGTACACTGCGGGAGGGTTAATCTCAGCCCTTACATGACTGCACAATGCGAACAATAGACGCATGCGCATTGTATTGTACTATTTCGGCGCACTTTTTATAGGGTCCCTCGAGTATGAAAACCAAATTGGGAAATGATAAAGCGAGTTTTACAGAATCGCGAAATTTATTTCTGACGTAACATACAACGGATCGTTATATAGGTAAATGTCAGGGAATGATAAAGAAAGATGCGTGCGTGGGTCATTAGTTGTTTTTGTAGATACCGAACGAAAACCTAACTCTTGTAGCATTTATCTCAGTTTCAGAATGTCGGATCATAAAATTGTAGATAATTCTAAATCAAAACACAGTAATGTTATCAGTGACAATTACCTAAGTGTAATTAATCTAAGTCTGAGCACTTAAAAGAAGCAGTTTTAAGTCAATATTGCCACTGTTAACCCCTACTATTATAAATGCGAAAGTGTGTTTGTTGGTTTGTGCTTCTTTCACGCAGCAATGGATCGAAGTGATTTTTTGCATAGACATAGTTTATGGACCGGAGAATGACATAGACTACTTTTTATCCCGGGAACGACCGCGGGGTGAAAGCTAGTAATAAATACAATACGGAACCATTACAACTCAATATTTTGTTCCTATTTTTTTATAACAAAGCATTGCATAAAAGAGTCGGTCAACGAGTCGGGTCACGCTTTACGACCGACAACAATGAGATGATGAAATTAATCACTAATGTGAAATAGGTGATGTGTTTTGCATCGCTCTCTTACAAATTTCGCACAGCGGTGGGTATTTTAGAACATTTTTTGGTTTCATAATCAAAAATTCGGTAATCAGAGTTAAAAAATATGTAGTAGAAAAACGTTATAAGTAACTAGTAAGGCATAAGCTTTCATACAGATAAAAAATATAGACTGAATGTTAGCCAGGCTTAGGCTATAAAATTTAACATATAATTTTACCCCCTTCAAAAAAATATTGATGTTTTAAATTTATCAAGGCTTTACGATGTCTTATTTGCCTGTCATTAATTGTGCAATTCTGCATAAACAATGGATAATTTCGCACAAAATCTCTAGACATCTAGAAATCTTGCAACGAAATGCAGTTTCCATCCAACTAAAAGTTTTCGTATAATAAAACGTTACGACTTCTATGCAAATGAGTGCTTACAACCGCTTAGTTTTATTGCTATGTTGTGTAATATATACAATTATTGCGTAACGAATCTGTGAACGTAGATTTCTAATAAGTAACAATTTAAACAATTAATACAGTATCTTACTAACACTGAGGTACAAAAACGATTAGTACTAATTGGAAATTTTGTGCAAATGTTATGAAATATATTTATTTAGACAAAACTAATATGCAGTGTTGCATGTATATTTGCCTAACAACGTTTTACCACAGTTTGTTATACAAAGATAATTAAGAGCTTGTTCCCTCTAAAGCTTAGCGTGTTTACCATATTCGACCACATCTTGAGTTATCATAGTCTATCCAGAGCAAAAAAGAAACTAATGTTAACAACAAACGGTCAAACATTTTGAGTTATTCATGTGCATTATAAAAGCTATATAGATTTTTAACCTCCCAATTTCCAATTCAAGAAAGTCATGGAAAACCAAATCTAACAATTTATCGAACTCTCCTAATCCATAACGCATTTTATAATGAAGCTGAAAATCACATATTCCCTGCACTCTTTTAATAAACACATCAACTGCAACGGCTTTTATGCCATAGGATGCATGTTCTATATCTGCACGTGACTGCCACGCGCCCTCCGGTCCTCAGTAACCTCCCATAGCGAGGGACTGAGGGACAGGACCCTTTCGATGGACCCCAATGATGCTTTGTTAAGCTCTAATTATTCACCCATGCAGAATGCACAACGTATCTAAGATGTATGTATGTAGGAAATTGAGGGTGCACTCTTTTGAGGCCCTTTGAAATTATATTTTGGAAATGGAGTATATTCTGCTCGAAACGAAAAGAAGTTAGCAATATTTCGAAAAACATTTAGAGAAAAACATGATTTTAATTTAAGTATGTAGTGATTTATGAACTCTAAAAAGAGAACAAAACTAAATTGCCAATAAAATAGTTCTTGAAGCTGAAACTCGAGAGCTACGAGTACATTGTCATGTCGAAGTCAAAACCAACATATGTTTTGATACTGTCAGTTCTGCTCGTCACGTTTGTCTTGACGACACATGTTCAATTCTTATTTAGACTGTATGTCAGCTTTTAGCACATGTATGTACAAACAAATGTAATTTTTTTTTTATTACAAATAATGAGTTTGCCAAACAAAGTATTGTAACCTTAAATACCCTTTAAAAAATTGCTAAGTCTGATATATAACCAAATCTAAACTCTGATTTACACTCATCCAACTTCGACAATACTAAAACCCAGGCGGATTTATTCGAAATCTCATCTCGAATAAACAGTATGAGAAACGAGCGTTATCACGTTATAAATTTTATTTGCTATTGTAATAAAATAGCCAATAAATTGTCACACTATAGCTTCTATAGAAATAAGTCACAATGGGGTGTCGCTAACCCCTTATTTTGACCTTTATGACATTTTGAATATGCGAGGCTTTCAACAAAAATAGGAATAAATTCATGATTTGATGAACAAACTATTTTGTTTGACGTTTTTCATTAAGTAATTTTTTGTCATTTTTCAATAAAAAAATATTAATTAATTATTAATACTAAAATATTAAGTTCAATCAAATTTTGTACCATAAAAAATATTCAAAGAGTTTCATCATTCCTTAAAAATAAAAAGAAATAGGAGGTACCTGTATGCTGTTTTGTAGTTCTACAGCACTTTGATCCTTACAATTTGTGTTATAAATTGAGGGATATCAGATAAGCTTACATAAACATGCAAATATTTTATCTATTTTTATGTATATCTGATCGATAGATGATGTGGGTACATTCGTTACATTGATATGAAAGACGGGTTGATGCAACTGACGCGAGGGCTGTTACAAGGGATTGGAATCAATTATGCAAATACAAACTTGTTTTTTATTTGAGGAATTGACGAATAATTTTGTTATTTCATCTGTGTATTATTATGTGACTAATTGTACCTATGTACATTATTTGTATTCATGTATTTTGTTAGCAATTTTGGTTTCATACTAAAATTTAAGCTCTTCAGTAAAATATAATAAATCTCTTAACAGTTTTTTCAAAACAAAGCATGTCAATGAAAAAAAAACATTTAAACAACTATAACCGTATACAGAAAGCAATTGAATGGAAATAATACACTTTATTGTAACGGAAACGTCGCGTGCGCATCGATTGCAATCAACATGAAACGCATGTATCCTGCGTATGCTTTTGCAAGTGATGTGACTGCACTAATATTGTTGCAATCGTCACATTTCATGCTATTTGCTAGTGATATAGCTTATTTGATCATCAAATTGAAAGGATATTTGAAATTAATTTCATAATTTAGATGTTCAGTAAGAATTTATAATGGGGAAAATTCTGCTCGTCATAATGTAGATAATATATGTATAAGATTGGCAAGTTGAAGTGGCAATGGACAGGGCACATAGTGCGCAGACCAGGTGTCTGATGGGGCTGAAGAGTTCTGGAGTGGAGACCACGGACCGGCAAGCGCAGCGTGAGACGTCCAAATACAAGGTGGACGGACGACCTTGTAAAGGTCGTTGGAAAACGCTGGATGCAGGCCGCCTAAGACCGGTTCTATTGGAGATCCTTAGGGGAAGCCTATGTCCAACAGTGGACGTCTTGCGGCTTAGATGATGTTGATGATAATGATGTATAAGATAAGATATCAAAATATATCAATAACTCTTTCTCATCATGTGCATTATTTCTTACTCATGGACCTTCGCACCAATTCAATGCTGACATGACGAAAAAAAAAGTTATTAGGTATTTGACTTGCCAGGTCAACACGAGATAAATTTCACTCATGTCCCATCACTATTGTAACTGTATCCAGCTGTTAACCGCGTACGCATTAGGTACTTTAGCGATAAATCCTTCAATGAATTGAATATATTTGAATTTTAATATTGGTATATTTTAAACTATCGGTTCCGTACTGTCACCGTAGTCTTTTATTTATAGACAGATTGCAGTAAGACTTTGCATCTATAAAGGCGTTACAATACATTTCCTAGTTTAAGCTGTCTCTTGCATTACTAACAAGACATATTTATCTTGGTGCAAATTTGTTTTTAAGTCCTTTGCAGGTGAAGCATTACGTTACACAACGTTATGTAATGTTATTTTTACTATACTAAGGAACCGATACTGCTACAGAATTTTTAGGTGAAAATGTATAAGAAATACTTAAGTACCTTATTATTAAATTTTAAAATAAACCTGTTGATACTAATTTCTCGATTATTGTACACATTAAATAGTCTTCGTACTTTATTTAGTTTTATATATTCATTGATAAATAAAGACAATACAAACAAAGTTGAGACAGCTGTATCAGAAATTGCATAACATGTGGAGACAAACGTGACTGAAAGATTGTTTTGGATACAACATGTTATATAAACATTCGATATTAAACAAATGAGGGCTGATAACTAATTCAAACAACGCTTATAATGTATTAATGATTTAAAACAATATATAACAGTGTTTAAAGGTTTTATATTCAGAATAGAAAGATAAAAAAATAGCTTAGCAGTTACAGGAGATCACGAGAAAACATTTGGTTACAACGTCAATGGAACTCCTAAAATATGTCAAATCTATAGTTTTTCATAATTTTTTATAATTTTAACATGTGTTAGGAGTGTCCTAAATTTAGCCTTGGGTAGTGAAAATGGACATTACCTACTTTTTTCCAAGACCTACATCTCTTATGAATGATATTGTGATGGCATTCCTAATTAGTCCTTCAAACGTTGACCCTGGGACTAATTAGCAACCGGATTTATAAACTACAGCAGCACGTTTACGCAACACATGACCTGTGCGAAGTCATAACAATGCCACACGAACGGATATTGTGATAGAATACACTTTTAATAGAATACGTGTGTTATCTTCAAAATTTCTTGCAAATGGCTTTTATTTATTCACTAACTGTACTTGGAAATCGAAAGATGATTCGTGGGATACTTGTCGTGAAGATATTAATTTAATGTCATTCGAAGAGTCACAGATACCTACGGCGTACTGTTATGCAAGTTGATAAGTTACTGAGGTTAGATAAGAAACGTGGGTGTTTTGTTTTTTAGTATAAAATCTAAACAAAAAATGTTATGACTACTACTAACTAATAAAAGTAGGTTGAGAAAGCCTGTGACTAAGTTCGAGAAATATATTCAGAATCTAAAACATAAAATAAATCCATGTTAAATTCGTATTACTGTACTAAAAAATACCAGAACAGCTGAAATTATAAGTTAAAAACGTCGCAGTATTACCAGACAAGCAGAATTTCATGAAACTCAAGTAGCAAGTTACAAAACAGATACACCACAACTGTCAGACCATGTATATCTAGAGACAGAAGCCATCCCACTAATGAGCTAAGTGGGTCGCAGAGTCCCGGAAGCATAACTAGGAAACTTGCCGCAACTATTCCATAGTGAACTGTAATACTATGCAGTAGAATTCACATTAGATAGTTTTGTAATGTAGGCATGTGCTTAAGCTTTTATGAAGCAAGTTTAATTAGGAAAGTTTGGTGAATGTTACTTAATAAGAGGAGAGAATTTCTTGTATATGTCTCTATTTAAACGATAAATCTTGAGTCACGCTTAAGTTTCATAAGTTACAAAGACGTTCGTTTAAGTTAGGTATAATTTTTAAACAATTTCAACAGTGAATATATGAGCAATATATATGAACAAAAACCTGAGCATTTCTCTCAAAACATAAGGAAAAAAGATAAAAATATGGGTATCCAGGATATATTACAGCTCTTACGGTTACTACGAAGTAATAAAAGGAAAACTTGAGTAAAGAGGAGTGTAAAGTTTGTTAGCCTTTGTTGGTTTTTGAACGATAATTATTTACAAAACGCTTGTGAACTATTCCTTTCCACATTCCTTCCTTTCTTACATGCATCGAAACCCATATGTTTATCTCGCTCTCACAATCGCGAGTGCACCGCCTAAGAAAAAAAAGTTTGCAATCTGTCATTCTATTGCTTTTTAACCTTACGGCCGATATACACGAAATTTCGCCGCGCGTGAGTAATCTGAATAATAAGTGTCCATCCGCATTTAAAATATATAAAATAAACTGTAAAACTGTTAGTAAAGGTGATCCAGGTGTAGTGCCGTGAACATTTTGAACTTTTTCTACAATACTTTGGAGTAAATTTGCCTCGCGCTGTCCGCGCGAGCCAACCACATTACGGCAGCATCTTGAGGAGACAGGAGAATGAGGAATCTATCAGTAAGTGCATGTTTTCCTTCATTTTGCAGCCTGTAAGCTCTTCGTACTATTCCAAAAACCCAAATAAGGCTGCAATTCCTGACCACTTCGTAGTTTTACAAGCGTACCAAAATATTCCAAAATTTAAAAATAGATACAGTCCACTACAAGCTAATTTATTAACTTTTTAATACGCATCCAAGTGTGTGAAGTCAAATTCTTCACCATTTTTCTGGTCCTTCGAGCCGGATTATAAGTATTTTTTTCTTAATTGTTCGATACTTACTATAAACTTAAAGGACAGCTTATTATTCTGAACCCTGCATATAGCGTATAGTTACATATTTATTAATTTATGTATTCATTGCTCGCATAATAATATAAGTAATATACCTACAAAAATATGTAATTTATGTCGTATTTTAAGATAGTTGTCAAATTATTATTATTTCCGTACCCCGCATTGGCAACCTATTCTTATTTTCTATACCCGCATTACTGGCATTACATATTTATTAATTAGGTATTACTACTGTGAGTAAATACAAAATTACCCGCTCGCTATTTTATTTAGTAAAATATCGTAACTAATTTATTGTAGGTAGGTTATTAATGAGTTCTCGCCCGGCGCATACGGCTCGCTCGATCGCCGCTAATTAGTATATGTCTACGTATACCTGTATAGGTAGGCGTACTGCGCTTCCCGATTATTGTTATTGGGTTTATTTATCTTAGTGTTACGTCACGCGCCGGCCCGGTTCGCAAAGATCGCAAACGTTTTGTTTACAATTTTCTATGTAGCATTCACGATAGTATTACGTGCGATCGAAATTAGTTTACTACTATTGTTTTTTTATTGTGTACCTATACAGTGTACACTCACAAATTTCGCAGTTTTTATTTTTGTAACTAATATGTCTAAAAAGGTTAAGGTAGGTGAGTGTGAGGAAAGTTCTACACAGTGTTTTGAACTCACGATTTTAAAATCAAAACTTGAAGTTTACTTTCAACGTATGCAAAATGTTTATGACTCGGCTAAGGCAGCATCAGCTGATTCACGAGATTTACCGGTGTTTCTTCAACAAGCTGTAAGTATTGATGAAATTCGCAATAAGTTTGAGGAATCATTAGATAAATTTAATTTGTGCTCTTTAAAGTCAGATTCAACTTATAAAGTGAATTACAACCAGTGGTTAGCATTTGAAGATTTATACTGTTATTCTAAAGAATTGTTCTCTGCGCACACAAGTCAAGATCGCACAGCTGAGACGAAAGTTAATTTAAAACCTAGACGTAAACTTCCTCCTATCGATTTACTTTCTTTTGATGGGGATTTTAAAAAATGGCCTTTATTTTATGCCCAATTTGACAATCTCGTTAATAATAATAGTTCTTTATCGGACAGTGAAAAGGTTTTTTATTTGGTTGGCAAGTTAACTGGTAGTGCAACATCAGTTTGCGCAGGTTTGCCTGCCACCGCAGATAATTATTCTCTTATTTGGAATGCTCTCATACAAAAGTATGAGGATCCCCGGTCGCTAGCATGCTCTTATCTTAATCAATTGTTAGACTTTAAGCCGCTGACAACTAATAGTGCTGCCGGTCTCGAGTTGTTTATTAACAATTTTAATTCAGCTATTCAAGCTCTCAAGCAACTAAAATTAACCAATCTTTTGGATTTTGTGTTTTTACATATCGCTCTTCAAAGGCTCGACATAGATACTGTAAAGTTATTTGAAACTACTTATCGCAAGGAAAAAATTCCCACTTATGAACATCTTTTTGATTTTATTTGCGAACAAAGTAAAGTTTTGTCACGCACGTCTAACAAAAGTTTTGATGTATCGCAGGTTAGATTTCAAAGTAAAGGTTTATCCACATCTAAGAAAATAATACCTACTCCTAAACCTACTAAGTCCTTTGTAAACACAAATTCTGACACCGCAAAAAACTATTGTTTGTTGTGCAAAAGTGACAAACATGAACACATGTACTCTTGTGCTGTGTTTATGAAGATGACTCCGCATGAAAAATATAATTTTATTAAAAGTAATTCTTATTGTCATAATTGCTTAAGTTTTAAACATAGGACCATGGCATGCACTTCTAAGCATAACTGCACTCATTGTTCAGCTCGGCACCATTCTTTGCTTCATTTTAACCCGCCAACTCAACCACTTTGTAACGTTTCTATTGCTTCGCCCGCACCCGCTTATGTACCCGCTAATATTCAAACCCTGTCCTCTGAGACGGCCGCAATCTCTGAATGTTCTGCCATTCAGATTAACGTTGACTCTTCAACACCGCATACTTCTGTTTCCAACAGCAAGTCTTCTTTTTGTTCAGTTTCGCGTGATCACGCTGATCACACTCGCACTACTACCTTGTTAGGTACCGCTAAAATTAAAGTTATTGATAGATTTAACCGCCCTCACTTCTTGAGATGTCTAATCGATCCGGGCTCTCAGAGTGATTTTATTTCATTAGATTGTTGTAATAGGCTATCGTTACCTATTGCAACTCAAAACCGCTTTTCTGAAGTTAAAGGCATTGGAGGAGTTTTGCATAAAATCAACGGGTTTACAAACCTAGATTTTACCTCGCGCTTTGATAACGTTCATATTTATTCTATTCAACCAATGATTGTCGAACGTATCACATCACAACTACCCGACGCGCACGTAGATATTGCTGCAATGGAAAGCGTTTTTCGTGACTTACCGTTAGCGGATGATGACTTTTCTAAGCCCGCTCCTATAGATGTACTTTTGGGTGTTAGTGTGTACTGTGATATTTTATCTTTTGACAAAATCAGCGGTTCTAAATGTTCTCTAATTGCCTTGGAAACAACTTTAGGTTACGTCCTCATGGGTAACGCACCTGTTATATCAGCACCCGCTTCTACCCGCGTATTTTGTGCTTTTACTAATGATTTTTTGCACCAGTCATTAGAGAAGTTTTGGTCCGTAGAAGAAATGCCCGATAAAACATTTTTAAGCCCTGATGAGCAAGAGTGTGAGAATATTTATGTCTCTACGACAACTCGCAACAATGATGGGAGTTTCTCGGTTCATCTTCCATTCAAGGATAATCCCGAAAAACTAGGCAATTCTTACATCACGGCCAAACGCCGCTTTTTATTGCTCGAAAAGAAGTTCAAAAGGTCCCCAGAATTACGCGAAAAATATAATGACGTTATTCGCGATTATATCGATAAGGGAATTTTAACACGAGTACCGCCGGACGATTGTATTTTTCCATGTTTTTATCTCCCGCACCACCCTGTGATACGTGATGACAAATCTACTACGCGCCTCCGCATCGTGCTGGATGGTAGCGCCGCAACTGATACCAACTTGTCTCTCAATGATATTCTTCATACCGGTTGCAATTTGCAAGCTGAAATTTTTCACATTCTTCTGAATGTTCGCGTTTTTCGTATTGCATTCTTCGCGGACGTAAAGCAAATGTATTTATGCATTTACGTTCACAACCCGCACCGCAAATTTCAACGTATTTTATACCGCTTCTGCGATGATGAACCGATTGAGACCTACGAGTTCAATCGAGTAACCTTCGGACTCTGTTCATCACCATTTTTAGCTTTACGTACTTTGCGTGAACTTGCCGCTCGAGAGAAGGACAAATATCCTCTTGCCGCCTCAGTCTTGGAAAGAGACATCTATATGGATGACCTGGCTTCCTCTGCTTCGTCATGTACAGAAGCAGCTGTGATAGCTCAGCAGCTCATTCAGTTATTCAAAACAGGAGGATTTGACTTAATTAAGTGGACAAGTAATTCCCGTGAACTGCTTGAAAGCATTCCCGTCTCTCATCGCCAGTCCGAATCTATCTCTTTCGACGACGAAAGTGTTTATAAGATTCTTGGTCTACGTTGGCTATCTATGACTGATGATTTTCATTTTTTGACTACACAACCACCATCTCTTTGTACTAAACGTGCTATTTTATCCGCAACCGCACGGTTGTATGACGTTCTCGGTCTCGTCGGACCCGTTATCCTTTTCGCAAAGCTATTGATCAAGGAGCTATGGCTTCTCAAGCTCGCATGGGACGATGTTCCTCCAGCTTATATCGTTGACTTATGGCAACGCTATACGTCTGAGTTGTCATTACTATCTCAACTCAAATTTCGTCGTCATATAGGCGTTGAAAAGAACTCTCGCGTATCGCTACTTGCGTTTGCTGACGCAAGTGAGAAAGCATACGGCTGTGTTATTTATTCGCACGTTGAGAATGATAATGAGAATCCTATAGTTTCCTTGCTTTGCTCAAAATCTCGGGTTTCATCCCCAACTAAAATTGTTACTTTAGCTCGTCTAGAGCTCAACGCTCTCGTTCTGGTAGCGAGATTGCTTCGTTCAGTTTATGATACGTTATCTCGACGTCACCGCATTGACAATGTTTATGTTTTTTCAGACTCCGTAGTCGCCCTTTGTTGGGTTTCTTCATCTCCTCATAGGTTCAGCACCTATGTCGCAAACAGAATTTCACAATTCCAATCACTTTTATCTTCTGATAACTTATACCACATCTCAGGCGTACAGAACCCTGCTGATTGTATTTCTCGTGGGCTTTTCCCTTCACAATTAGTGAAACATGAGCTCTGGTTCTCAGGACCTCCATGGGTCTCATTATCAGTCGGCGAATGGCCTATACAAAAATTTTCAGCTACTCCAGGCAGTGATTTACCGGAAGTGAAAACTGTATCACATTTTATTAACACATGTAAAGAAGAAAACCCTATAAGTGAACTTGCTTCAAAATTTTCCTCTTGGCAAAAACTTTTAAGATCAACTGTTTATTTTCTTCGATTTATGAAGAGGTTGCCTAGGAATACTCTTATAACCGCTAATGATTTAGATGTTTCTGAATCTTTTATTATTAAAACAATTCAAAGTTTTGCTTTTCGCGGGGACATTAGAAATATTCAAACTGATAAATCACCTTCTTCCGGTTTGAGGAAATTATCTCCTTTCATCTGTGAGGGCATTTTAAGAGTCGGTGGTAGGCTCGGAAATTCAAGTTTGGATTATTCTCACAAACATCCGGCACTTTTACCCAAAGGGGGACATATTATTGATCTTTTGATTGATTATTATCACCGTGAATATTGTCATGCCGGTCCGCAACTTCTACTTTCAATTATAAGGCAAAAATACTGGATCTTGTCAGGGAGACGCGCTGTTAAGCAACGCGTTCATAAATGTTTAAAGTGTTTTAAACTTAATCCTAAACAGACTTTCCCAACTATGGCTGACTTACCACAGTGTCGTGTCGAGCAATCTAAGGCATTCACACACACAGGTGTGGACTACGCTGGTCCACTTTATATAACCTTTACTAGAAAACGTGGTGTACAAAGTCAAAAAGCATATTTATGCATTTTTATATGTTTAGTGACAAAAGCGGTTCATTTTGAACTCGCTTCCGATTTGACATCCGCTACATTCTTAAACGCTTTTAAGCGCTTTTTATCGAGACGTGGTCCTTGCAAGTTCCTGTATAGCGATAATGGTACAAACTTTGTAGCCTCAAAGGCATATTTAAACGAACTTTATTCCTTTTTATTAACTGATGAATATTACCAATCTTTTAGCTTGGAGCTTGCAAAGCACCGTATTACTTGGCACATGAATCCTCCAACCGCTAGTCATTTTGGCGGTATCTGGGAGGCTAATATAAAGAGCGCTAAATCACTTTTGTTCCGCGTCGTAGGAAAGCAAATTTTGACTTTCGAAGAAATGCTCACTGTGCTCAATCAAATTGAAGCCGTGCTTAATAGTCGTCCGCTTACAACATTAAGTTGTGACCCATCAGAGCCTTCTGCACTTACACCAGCTCATTTTTTACTTACCGCACCCTTAGGAGTCTTACCCGCAGCTGATTTAAGTGGAGAGCGAGCGAGTCTTTTGACGCGATTTTCTCTTATTGATTCCTTAGTACAAACCTTTTGGAAACGGTTTAAAACAGAGTACCTTCATAACTTACAAGTTCGTGAAAAATGGAATACTCCGTCTAACCCACTCACAGTAGGTACCGTAGTTCTGGTAAATATGGAGAACTCTCCTCCACTTCAGTGGCCATTAGGTATAATAACCAGTATTTTTCCTGGCCATGATGGTGTTATCCGCGTTG
Source organism: Tetheella fluctuosa (assembly GCA_951216915.1). NCBI lineage: Eukaryota > Metazoa > Arthropoda > Insecta > Lepidoptera > Drepanidae > Tetheella > Tetheella fluctuosa. The sequence goes on from OX578218.1 coordinate 11,662,449, forward strand.
TCGAAGTCAAGACTTCAAACGGCGTATACAAACGGCCAGTAGTTAAACTGTCACCGTTGCCAATACAGTAGAGTATTTTTTTTCATATTTGGTCATCGTTTAAGCTTTCATATTTATTTTATTTTATTATTTGTTCTATTTATTAGGTACATCTCTAGACAATAGATATATGTCTTTAAACAGTATTATTATTATATATTATTTTTATTTAAAGGCGTACCTTTAAGGCGGGGGGCATGTTGGTTTTTGAACGATAATTATTTACAAAACGCTTGTGAACTATTCCTTTCCACATTCCTTCCTTTCTTACATGCATCGAAACCCATATGTTTATCTCGCTCTCACAATCGCGAGTGCACCGCCTAAGAAAAAAAAGTTTGCAATCTGTCATTCTATTGCTTTTTAACCTTACGGCCGATATACACGAAATTTCGCCGCGCGTGAGTAATCTGAATAATAAGTGTCCATCCGCATTTAAAATATATAAAATAAACTGTAAAACTGTTAGTAAAGGTGATCCAGGTGTAGTGCCGTGAACATTTTGAACTTTTTCTACAATACTTTGGAGTAAATTTGCCTCGCGCTGTCCGCGCGAGCCAACCACATTACGGCAGCATCTTGAGGAGACAGGAGAATGAGGAATCTATCAGTAAGTGCATGTTTTCCTTCATTTTGCAGCCTGTAAGCTCTTCGTACTATTCCAAAAACCCAAATAAGGCTGCAATTCCTGACCACTTCGTAGTTTTACAAGCGTACCAAAATATTCCAAAATTTAAAAATAGATACAGTCCACTACAAGCTAATTTATTAACTTTTTAATACGCATCCAAGTGTGTGAAGTCAAATTCTTCACCAGCCTTGTTTTCCCGTAATACTTGGTACGATACCTACTGTTATTTCTTTGAAACAATAGATAGCTGCAAGTTTGTGCATTTCGCTGGAGACATAAAATTACTTTGTTGCGAAAAGGTCAACTATGCTACGTTATTCTCGTTTTTCTTTAAACAGTTACTTTCTTTATAGTTGCTTTTAGTAATTGTGTTAATCCAATAGTAAAAATCCAATAGTATCCTAAATATGATATGACAGATCGTTATTATTGTGATTCTTTGGTAACAGTTTGGTGTTTCAAATATTAATCATCGTTTCACAGGAAATACCCAACGAGCCATTTCAGAAACGGGTTTCAAGAACTACCTAATTGTGTCGGTTAATCGCACATTGTTGTCTTTACACCACATACAGAGATGCCATAAAAGTAACCGCAGTAACCCAGTGGTAATATTCCTTATACGTAATTTAGCTTGTTAGTACGGGCTATCTTTTTCAGCATCGAACGGATGAGGGATCTTAACTGGTATATTTCTGGGATTCACAGAAGGATAGGATTTTCCCGTTAACAATTTGATAGCCGAAAACATGTTTACGACAACTTATCTCGCGGAACTAGGTACTTGGAAACTAAAACTCATTGATAAATCTGGTATTTTAAAATAACTGGTATGCCTGTTCACTACAATCTTTACGAACATATGATAAGCGGTGAAATGGTGATAATGAAAAAAATGCAGCAAAGCAAATCTCTAACTATGTGCATATGAACATCAAAATCACAACTGCAGAGAATCCTTCCTACAATGATTAATTTTATCATTTAGGAAATTTATTTCATCACTGTTAGGAGTCGAAATAATTCTCCCGAAGATGTTATCCTACTAATATTATAAATGTGAATGTTTGTTACCACACAACTCCTTAACGGCTGATCGGATTTGGATCAAATTTGACACATACATAGAATATGTACAGGAACGCGGGTGAAGCCGCGGGACGGAAGCTAGTATAATATAAATTCCTTCAAAGCATTATATATACAATTGCACCGTCAATCAATAAATCAACATCACTCGTCCCGTTGAAGTGGCTAACTAATTTGTATATTCATACGACCCGACCGGCCCGTATAATTCGGAGCCCGCATCTCAACGTCTCTACAGTGATTCAATAGGAATTGAATAAGTGGATACCAGATTGTGGACCTCGTGATATAAAGCCTGATGGCATAACGAGATAGTTACCTTTACAGTTGACAACGTACCGAGTAGATCATTTCGAAGAGGATAAGTTATTTGTATATTGTTGCAAATTGCGAATAGATAAAACGACCTGCTATTGAGGTGGGCAAAACTCATTATTACTTTTTAGGGTTCCGTAGCCAAATAGCAAAAAACGGATCCCTTATGGATTCGTCATGTCTGTCTGTCTGTCTGTCCGTCCGTATGTCACAGCCACTTTTTTCCCAAACTATAAGAACTATACTGTTGAAACTTGGTAAGTAGATGTATTCTGTGAACCGCATTAAGATTTTCACACAAAAATAGAAAAAAAACAATAAATTTTGGGGGTTCCCCATACTTACAACTGAAACATAATTTTTTTTTTTCGTCAAACCCATACTTGTGGGGTATCTATGGATAGGTCTTCAAAAATGATATTGAGGCTTCTAATATTTTTTTTTCTACACTGAATAGTTTGCGCGAGAGACACTTCCAAAGTGGTAAAATGTGTGTCTCCCCCCCTGTAACTTCTAAAATAAGAAAATGATAAAACTAAAAAAAATATATGTTGTACATTACCATGCAAACTTCCACAGAAAATTGGTTTAAACGAGATCTAGAAAGTAGTTTTTTTAATACGTCATAAATCGTAATCCGCAATTTACCTTTCATTCAATCAACTCAAATATAAAAAAAACCGGCCAAGTGCGAGTCGTACTCGCGCACCGAGGGTTCCGTACAGACTTCGTCCATCACGGGAAATGCACAATTTTATTTATTTACCTTATTTGAGGTTGGTGCCAATTAAGCTAGACCTCTAAATACCGCTGATACAGCGCCCATACAACTCAGAGGTCTTTATTAATAAGCGTAACTATGTATCTATGGAATTTTTCCTTTATTTGTGCTGTAAGACCTTGCTTTTTGCCAAATTTCGTGATTCTAGGTCAACGGGAACTACCACAAAACAAATAAAAGGGAAAAAAAATCGCGTTTGTTGTATGGGAGCCCCCCTTAAATATTTATTTTATTTTGTTTTATAGTATTTGTTGTTATAGCGGCAACAGAAATACATAATTTGTGAAAATTTCAACTGTCTAGCTATAGCGGTTCTTGAGATACAGCCGTGGAGACAGACAGACGGACGGACAGACAGCGAAGTATTAGTAATAGGGTCCCGTTTTTACCCTTTGGGTACGGAACCCTAAAAAAGCAAGGTCTTACAGCATAAATAAAGGAAAAATTCCAAAAAATAAAAAAGTTGAAAATTAAAGGATGTCCCCATACATACATAGATATTCCAATTAATAAAGACCTCTGAGTTGTATGGGCGCTCATACAATTTAGAGGTCTAGCTTAAATAGCACCTACCTCAAATAAGGTAAATAAATAAAATTGTGCATTTTCCGTGATGGATGAACCATGGACGGAGTTTGTATGGAACCCTCGGTGCGCGAGTCCGACTCGCACTTGGCCAGTTTTTAATGTTGTGTCTGAGGTCTTCAAATGGAAAGTTCTATTTATATACCGCTATTTGCCGTTTTTTTATGTAACAAAATCAGTAATAGACTACATTCTTCTTGTAGTCTTATATAATTATTAACCTCTTGTTTTACAAAATATCGGTATTTTATATGAAATTAGGCTAATATCTAACACTTTACGTTATCGTCGTGAACACGAGGTTCTCCTTGACATTAGGTAGATTGCGCTTGCGCCGAGAATATGTTAAACGCACTCCGACTGGCCCTATTCAATGCAATAAATATTTACAAATAGACAACTGGTAGACGTTCAAGGAATGAGGTTCGCTACTCTGGGGAAGAATTATTGGATGATACTAAGATTATTCAGTCTCTAGGTTAAATCCGGCTCAAAGGACCATTATACATACTACAATGTTACAAAATATTTTTTTCAAGTTTATGACTACTGTGGATTTAGAACTCTAAAGCGCATTGGTCAAATCGGACCTTGAATTTACCATTAATAGGTGATATTAATTCTTTCGAACGAATACCTACAGCATTGATCTAACCAACTCATACAAAGAAACTTAAGAGGTTCAAACAAAACAAGACTGCAATGCAACCTTAATAACAAAACCCGTTCAGCATTTCATACCGTAAGTCAAACGTAAAGATGTATAGATTGATGGATAAGGTGCTAGTATATTACAGACAGCCTTCAACCTTCAGCCACCGACAAGTTCGGGTCAAGAGAAGATTATCAATGTTAGATTATCTGACATTGCCGTGAAATAGACGAGTTGAACGCTTGAACTTGGCGACTTTAAAATGATCCGTAGAAAGTGCTTTGTATTATGATGAATTACTTGTTACGAACTAGAAAAAATGTTTCAAATATTATGTAGGGTATAAAAATAAGGCAGCAGCCAAAATAAACTATGCATAAAGAAATTGTTTTGGATGGTTACAAATACATATCTCTAAATTTATAAAAAATACGATGTATAAATAAAAGCAGAGACGGCGACGTTCCATAAATATCTTGAGAACAAAGTTTGATGGCCTCTTTCACTTTGTGCCAGTAAAGTGCTGTACTAAGAATCACCTGAGGTATCTAAATAACACCTTTTTACTGTGACAGTTATAGGCGTCGCACAGCAGGTATTCGATTACAAAATACAAATGAATCGATATTGACACGATTCGATTCATACTAGTATCGATATAGAAGCTAGTGAAAACCCCGGACATAAGTTCTGTGTCATAGTGTATATATTAGCTGAAGCAGTAATTCATCATGTAACAAACTTTCGGATCCGACTAATATTCAAATTGAAAATATTAGTCATATATGTATAACTTGCTACTAACAAAACGGGTCGAGCATTGTCTATGAGCATTTGAGGCATCTCGAAACTTAAAGCACAAAGCACGACGAGCACGCACCAATGTGCAATACATTACAAGTGTTTCGATCTCGCAGCATACGAATTGAGTCTAAGATCCTTACAAACGGGATTTCTTAAACATTAATGATACAGTCAACTTGAGTTACTGCAAGCTATACTGTGTCGAAGACTGCTAATAACGGTGTCGCACGTCCCACCCCCGCTGAGACCGTGCCACCTCTAATTGAGGAGACAGTTTCGGTCGTGTACTCAACCCAGCAGCGTGGTCACGCGTGACCGACCACAACCGTGCGAAAACACGACAGACAGAAAGGGAACCGACTTCTATGTAAATAGGTTTTTATGACTTCTTGTGATTATTACACGGTTCTTTTACTAGGATATTGCTCACGAGCTAACAAATAATACTGGTTCTAAAATAACTATTTGAGTGTGGTGTAAAGTGGGCTTTGAGAGATTTAAAAATGGAGGATGTACAACCGAAATTAATTAAAAATATGTCAAAGAAGATGACTGTGATTCTATGAATTCCTACAGAGGATACAATAAATGTTTAAGTGACGATAAGGCTCTTAATAAATACGTGATAAGAACCGAGCTTGGATAAATAGTGGTCTGAAGTAAAAGGCTCTAGCACAAAACTAGCTGCATGAACATTATGATGAAAACTGAGATCATACGGTTTATGATGTTTGGTGACGTGTATGAGCGTGTTTGCTGACAACAAAACGGGCGAATAAAAAAGAATCAAACAGTTAAAAACACGATATCTTATTACTCTAGAAAAGCACAGGATACGAAAGCTTTCATAAAATAATGTTTTTATTAGACATAAATGTACAAATAGCAATACTGCTACTGTTTTTAATGCGTCCGACGTAAAAGTCAATATAACATTTATAGCTTATATTCAGGACATTTTATGTATTTCAATAAGGTAAGTCTGTAGTATAGAAGTTGCCATCGAGTCATATTAAAGTAGGAAGTCGCGTGCAAATGGAATCCCTTGAAGAGAAAGATCCCTTTCTCGAAGAACAAAACTATAAATCAAATGCCTGTATTCAAAATAAATTATCAAACACTAACCAATGTATAAAACATCTTACAAAAGGGGCGAACCTAAGATTATTTTATTCATTCTATCCTTTTTATGATTTTTAATGACCAATCTAACCATAAAAAGTAAAACTTTTGATGCTTTATCACTATGACGTCATAACTATATATTTAATACAAACTTCATATAAACCTATCGTTTTGACATTTCATAAAAAGTAGCTGGTTTGATGTGTCAGTCATCATCCCTATTCAACGTTTGGAATTCATCCAAAATTTATGTTTTATAGCCGACATCTAAATAATTGGTTTTGCAGTAATTTTTATCTAATGATAATGGTACTATGGATTTATAATCCTCCTCTATCAGTTTAATCAATGTACCAATAGGCCCGATTCTTTAGCCGTAAAGTCGCAGCAAACAGATAGACAAACTCACATTTGTATTTATACTTAAGTCAGGATATAATGTATTCATAGTTCCGCCGGATAATAGGGTGCTTCAAAAGTCTGTGGCGTCGTTAAAATCCAACTATAGCTATAGGGGCTATAGCTATTTTATTATAAGGCGGAAATTTTATGATTTGCATAAGTACGACAAAAAATTGCTGAACATAATGCAAATTACATGCGGAAGAGCTAAGTATGTCAACAGCATACTGGTTTATTTACTTTCCATTTCGGTAATGAATTGTATCAGAGAATTTGATACACTCCTAGCTTTTGCCCTCGGTTTTACCTGCGTTACCGAAGCATCTATAATTATTTCGTTATGACAAGTATTCTACGTTTCAATATAGATTCTAGGGTACGATATACGTATTTATTGATAAAAGTTCATTCGAATCCATTCAACCATTGCGTCCATGGTTGAACATACACATAAACTTTCGTCTTTATAATATTAGTTGGATTTCGAGCAAAGTGAAAACTTTTTGCAATTTCTCCGGGTGAAATAGAATTTATTCATTTAGGAACAACGTTTGGAAGGCTGCAGTGCAGTGCATTTCCAATAAAGTAGAGTCTAGTTAGTGTTAGTACATCTAGACTTTACTTTATTAACTTTTCTAAAACGGGGATTGAATTATTTAATTATTTTAAATTTTAAATCCAAAATTGCTGATGTAAGGATATTTAGGAATAATGCATGAACGTTGATGGTTTACCAATCTCAAGGCAGATTATTATATTTATCGAAACAATCAATTGAAGTAGGCTGATAGTCTTGACCGAATCTAATGCAAAACAAATCTAAGGTCTTATACAAATGATTTTGACATTGACTTTAAAATTACAACGAACCGTATCATGAGAATAAATTGACCCTAAGATGCGTGGGTATCCAATGTTCTCTAAATATGCAACACGAAATAGCTCTATTTAGCTCCAAGAAAGGCCCGTTATGGCGCTAGCAATAGTAGGTTAATTAATGAATAATGGATTCACTGCAATATTTCACCCAGCTCACTCACTCGCTATCCTACACTGTGGGCGTGCAATAGCCAATTGAGGAAGCATTTTGATGTGTGGTATGTGTATGACGTGTTTTAACTGTATATTGTTAATGGTGAAGCTGTAAGTGTTAAATAATATATATTAGCTTAATCTGGTATAAGTTGTTCTTAATTATCGGATATTTGTACGGCGGTAGGGTGCTTTGTAGTACCCGCCTGGCTGGCTACCATAAGTTGAGAAACTGTCACTATGCATCTATCGGTGTGTTCGAGCAGCTACACTTGAGAGCAAGTTTTCTAGGCTTTGTGTGGTTACCACCTGAGTAAATTGAGATTTGCCCATTTGTTTTACTATATTATAATTTACTTAAATCCAGTTTTAATAAGAGTTTCTATTAAATCTTAGAAGCCGCGGGCAATATTCAGTGCTCGATTCTATTGATTCAGATCGTTTGAAAGAACTAACGATATAGTCAATCAAGTATCAATAAATTGTACATTAATATGTGTCTTCATCAAGTCAATCCATTAGACTCGTTGATGTATTAGTAATTACTGTCAACTTTTACATTCGCAGTAATTGAGACCGGAATGTGACATACTCGATTTGAACTAATCCGGTCGAGTAATAAGGAATTTTCTCTCTTTTCCCGCTACTAAGCTATTCGCGGATAAACTCTAATGTGAATTTAATTAATCGCTTGTCACTTTAAACATTTTTTGCGAGCAATTTTGTACTTTATCCACTTGAAATACGGGTCAGTTAAGCCGTGTCGGGAAAAATATTTTCTGCCTTAAAGGGCTAATGTTCGAAGCAATTCATTGGCAGTGGTGATAGTTCCGCAATGTTAATAAATCACCGGCAAAAAATTAATACATTGATTTCTGTTTGACCTCCTTCCTGATATGGGGCCTAATTTTTCACACACACTTATTCAACATCAATATTTATTATATCACAATATTACTGTTTATTTAAGAACACAATTCTTTTGTCCTCTTAGTGAACTACTAAATAATAATAGACACTGCCGTTTTCGATGTCTAACACTATATTTAGACTGCAGGTAATTCAGTCAGCCAAGCCGAGAATTCTCGCACCTAATTTATTTTATTGGACCGAATTGGAAATATTAAATATTATGCATATTCATAATAATAATAAGTGCGCTAAACTTTACCAATCTCAATATCAATAAAAATCACTTAGCGACACGCGGCCTTAGGTCATTCATCTTCAGGCAGGCCAGGGTTGCAAATTCTACACCTTTCGCTATAAACCAACTAATATGGAGATAGCCAGCTGCGTTTTTTTTTGCAATTCCATAAAGCAGATCGCGCTTTAACCGATCATGTTTTTACCTGCCCCGATACCTGATCCGATCTAACAGCTCAAAAAAAAAACAAAAACATCAGGAGGCGTACACGAACTTACACTTTCACGTAAGTTGGAGACTTGGAGCCAATTGACAAGTTTTTTGTCACATGATTGCTAATACGGAAAGTTGTTTTTTTAAATTTAATTTATAGATGTAACAGGAAAACTACACTTCGTCTTGTAAAACGAGATCTTGACGCGGAACTGTGCAATAAAACTTTAAGAAAAATCTGTTTAGTTCCTGACGTCACTTTCTATTTCCTATCTTAGCCGAGAATCATTGTAAAGCAAGTGTTTTCATGAACTTCTAAAAGCATAACAAAAAAAATACCTGCATATTCTGATCGAAATTATGTTTTTTTTTATGCATTTCATACCAGTGACATATAAAGTTACAAACATAACTTGAATAGAATCCACGTTAACTACGTGCGTGTAACAATATTAGCCGACAATAAATCGAACAAACATTGCGTGTACATGCCATGTTGCTAATCAGACGCTCTCGTAATGCGCCCGCGCACGGTTCGACGATCTATGATAGTTTGTTGTACTTTGAAGATTTCTCTGAGGCTTTGTGCATTATAATCGAGTGGTAGTGCAACATCAGAGATCAGTACGCGATATTTGCATTGAACCTTCTAAAAACATAATTGTATTTACAATTATAGCAAAGAAATCACTGAGCAATAATAATATTTCTAAGAAATAATAAAAAAACATAATTATTTTTATTATGGTCTTATAAATCGCCAATAATAATAATAATAAATAATAAATAAATAATCGCCAAAGTAACATAATTTCCGTAAAATGGTTCAGAGAAATAATCCGTATTATGTAAAACATTACGGATAATAAAGAAACTAGGGTAACTTGGCCGACGCTCTCGGAAGTGGTTTAGATGCATTTAACACACATTCTTGGGTTAAGGGGCTGGTGCACTTATAGTGATGCTCGGAAGTCGATAGTACTTGGTAGAACAATGAATAATTATTTTTTCGGTCATTATTTCTATTACAATACATAAAATACATTTCTAAAACATACGATGACTTAGTGATAACAAAAATAACAGATTATAGGGTTATCAAATCCAATGGATTTTATGTTTGATATCATGAACAAAAATATAGTCTCATACCAGAACCATACCATAAAAGAGAAATAAGATCAAACCGACAAATAAAGATAAAGTGGGTAATAGAATGAACGTAATTCTTTTTTAGCTTGGATAGGCATGGGTTTGGCCACAATCTCACCATAGGTAGGTCATTCATTCATGTTAAATAAGCATTTAAGATACATCAAACAAAACATTTGTCTCCTTAACTATCGATACCAAAATTCATCGATTTTCTGAAACTCTATCTAACTACTTACTTCTAGTGTCGGGGTAATGGTATGATTAAAAACCGTTACACAACACTTCTTCAAATTGTAGGAAACTTATAACATGACACATATCGACACATGTCTACCGGGCCAGTCGATATAATTACAATAATTTAGAAACATTTTCATTCCTTTTAAGTATTACTCAGATTATGAGTGACACATTAGACAGGATACAAGATTATTGAATAATCATAACATAATAATTCAGTTGACAGTTTGATAAATTGCTTTTATTAAATTATTATAAATATTTTGCATTTATATTTATTATATTACGCAAGTGTCGTAAAAGAGAGATCGTGATTTGCTTAATATCCTTTAATTTTGTACGCAAAATAAATTCTTTAATACTCATATATGATAAATTATAACTTACATAAACATACACTACACTAACACAGCTTTTATAAATATTTTAACAATAACACAACATAAGTGTGAAAAATAATAATACCTTTGCATTCTCATTACTGAATTCATAATTCAGTATGTAAGCAAAATGACATTCTGACCGATGCCGATAAAGGTCCCGCCTGTTTCGTGTCGATTGTGGATAATTAAAACGAAATCCGTCAAAAAACACGACTTAATCATTCCGAAAACCATAAATACCTAAAATTTGTGTTAATAACCATTCTTATTATTGCTCATAAACGTTTAAAGAAATATTTTTATGTTCGCGTAAAATATTTCTTGTGCGACTTTTTGTGTGGATGTAAATTGAAATTCTATTTTTAATATAGGCATCGGACGCATAAGGCTGTTAACCATTCCTTTTGGGACACATCTTCGTCAGACCGCATTCCTCAAGAGACCAGCCAATTACGCAGGATGGAAGAACTGAAACTTTTTATCCCACTCAACCGTTATACGATGACTTCGACAATCGACAAGAACCTGTCCACCTGATCGTATAAGGCTTATCATGTTCCGATTTTCTAGCCTCATCGCACATTTCCACTTTTTTCCATATGAATTTTTGACCCTACACTCTCACGACATATTGGTGTCAATGCAACAATAAAATTTTACGTGCATTTATTCATACGATCGTCAGTCGGTTGGTACGAGTTTGCTAAAGCCGTGCGAATTGTTGTCGGAATCATCGACTTTACCGATAACCGACCACATACCCAATATTTGCACACATTAAATCTTTTAACAAAACAAATGAGACCCTGAAACTTTGCTTGGTGGGATTCGTGGGATGACCATTAAATTGAAAATACATAATACGTAATTTTTTAATGAAACTGAAACGTGACTCGATCTGCCGAAACGTAATCTGAGTCAAGGCTGTTCACGGATTAGGGTAATTCTAATCCGTTGCAGGATCAGAAAGTGAAACTAACTAAGTAATTAGTTCGATTAGACAAACACGAATAGGTCACCCGGACCGGTCCGCATGGATTTCTCGCTTCACTTTTTCGGTGACATGACATGAATAATTAAGTTAGCATTATTTCGGTAGGCACATTGTTCGCCAATCGTTGGCCTATTGACACCGTTAAATATCCTTGTTACTATTGTCTTCGCATTGTTGCTCCTTTCCTATTCACTCAATATTGATTTAAGTACACGGTACAAAGACCTGAGAAGATTAATGGTAAGTAACAGTCAAATTTAATGATTTACCGCTATGAGTAATTAATTATTCCTATGCAAAAGTCAAGGTTACGAAAACGGAAGACCTATATATAAATGTAACGTGAACTTTATATATGGGAACTAATAATAAGCACGTAACAATGAGTTTGCTACCGTTTGATGTGAGCCAACGCGTCAGAGCAGTGGCCGCCACTCGTAAAACTAATTCAGGCCGAGTAATTGCCACCAACAGACCGACTTCGACAGGAAAATTGCTAATACATATTTCTACTGCCCAAAATAACGTTTAACTACTAACTCATAATTTTTTAAACTAAACTTGCTATCCAGAATATCTAAATCGTCGCCAAATAAACATGCTTTCGCAGTTGTAAATTGTTCTTTTACCGTTCAAAAAATATAACCCTATATGACCGAGAATAAAATTCCATTCCGCATAAGTAGGTACACAATTCTCAACATCACAAGATTGAATGTAAAAGTGGATCAAACCTTGGCATCTGTGTCCTGGCGGAAGGCCAGCAACGGTCAATTGAATGAGTGACGATTAAAAAACAAAAAGTATTAGGGGTAAAAAAACGGACAATGATCTATCTATTTTTGGGAGGTCGATTTTTCTGAAGTACCTGAGTCAGAAACTGCGCTGGTACTTGAGTTGCCCATTCAGCTAGAGGAAATGCGTATCTGTTTACGATATTGCCAGCACTCGGCGAATATTTTCGTCCAACATTTGTAAGCAAATGTATGTTGATAGGAGCCACTGTAAGGATTGAAGGAGGTTCATTGAAGAGTGTGTCAAACGTGACCTGGGATCTAAGGACCGTTGTCTAAGTCACGTACGCGGCGCGCTGTCTGAACCGACTTATCGCTTCACAAGATATTATCTGTTATTTGACGATGATCATATTTCTAATGAAGACATTCGTCTAGATTCGCGGATGAATGACTGCAGTCAATGGCTCCTTAATTGGTCGAATAATTTGAGAGACAAATTTCCAGACTTGAAATTGAAACAATAATAGCTTTAAAATATAATTGTGTCAACATTTATATTCCTATTATTGAATTAACAAACAAGTATGTATGAGTAGGTAATGAAGAAACGATTACTAAACAATATGAATTGAATGATGTTGATAATAATATGATTTCCTTACATATCGGAAAAAGGAAATGTAATACACCCAACTATAAAAACACAGTTGATATAATGAATACAACAGCAATAATAATACCTAATAGATAAGCACATATTCCATAATTATATCCTTGGAAAGTGCGTGATAACAGGGCTCGAGATAATAGCGCACTTTGTTGTAACTACGCATAGGTACACTAACCTTGAGATTTTATGTTTTTGATACTGGAAAATTTAGTAAGTGCTTTTATATAAGGTATGAAATTATATTATATTACCTACATATTAGTTAGGTGACGAAAGATCAATGAGCAGCAAGAATTGTTTGAAGAAAACAACATCACATTAATTAAAGTGAAAAATATCACCTGATTCTTAATTAGGTGTTGGGTATTTCAGGTGGCTGAGTGAAGAATGTTCCAGTATAATATTTGAATGTTTATTTTTTATATCAGAAGGGCCCTATTAGGATGACCTAATAGGGGTTACCGTCACCTATGAACAACAGCAAACCATGGGGATTGTCCATGTTTTGCCGACCTTTACAGACCCTAAAATTAATCTATAGAACAACTTTTGTATTATTTTCAGCAAAAGCCAGTGCTTAAAATTATTATTTTAAAACATTGGTAGTTTTGTAATATGCTTATGATTTCAATACATTTCACACAAGTGACGATGATAACATTATTCGAATTTTGCAAATGCAATTATGAGAAAGAAAACAAACAGGTATGTAGAGGCACATACTGAATTGTCGTAACGAATTGTGATAATACTGTAAAATCTTGTACAATATCGGCACGTTTTAATCATGAACGGCTGAATATTTCTGATAAGCAATATAACACAAGTTTTACGTTGATTTAGCAAAAAATAAAACACTTTGGTGACTACAGCATTTCAATATTTCCCTCACCTTAGCACCGGAGATGTTGGCGTTCATCCAACTTTAGCTGTGGACGCTTTGGCTGTCGCCGAAATATGTGAGCGGACAATTCAGAACATGAGGAGAGTTTATGAAACTCAAGACAGAACCGTCGTTGGCCACACAAATGCACAGTACAGGATAAAAACTTAGCACAAACTAAGCACGTCTAACGGTCACAATTTTCGTAAATCGAGTTTGTTTCGATTTTTTTAACACTAAACGATAGAACCAATAATGGTCTTTCACATCACGTCAAATATTTGCGTTGTCACAGGTGCACGGGTGTCGTAAATAAATGAAGCATTCGTTGCCGGCGACACGTGCGCTTTCGACGGTAAACCGCGAATAACAGGCGATAAGACGCGCGAGTGTGACGATGTGCGCCCCTCTACCACGACCGCTGTATGCTCACGGCACAGCGTGACTGACGCAGACGGACGCGCAGTTCAGCTCACTCGCCGCAACCGCCGCATCTCAACTCAACCCCTCGATACTACAACCAACCCCGGCGAATGACTTCCATTCCATAGCAATATTTTTTATCTCGAACACAGACCCAAGCAAAAAAAACTAGGACGCGCATTGCATGTCGCATAAAGTCTCATCGCATCGGACCACTGCACGTTTTAGCCGCGGCATCTGACCACTTTTTCTACTATCCAATCAATTATTCACGCCTTTTACGGCACACTGAATTAACCTACACGAGTGAAAAGTGAACGTTTCGGTGTAATACCTACACGAGATACCGAATCGTTTTCTATAAATCTAGAATCTAGTTCTGATAAAAGTACAGCGTATATTTTCTTAAATGCTCCCGAAAGTGAGGCGTAATGATTCAAGAGCTTAGTTTTCTCGTGAACCCGTTGTCTCAAGTGGCGACACAATAAACTAAGAAACCAAATTAACTATTCAACTGTGAAAGTGTGTCACATCCTGAAGCTAAGTTAATGGGTAGATAATGACGGGCGACGATAGTGGTGCCGCTACGCGCTAGGATCACGTAGAAGCAACGGTACCACGACTGTATGCACTTGGGGGCTCATTTAAATAATCGTCGCATTGAGGCCCAGCTCGAGGCCTCGGGGACAATTGGTGGTTTCAGAGATAACGATGTCTACCATAATTATTAACTGCGAAACTGGACACATGCTCCGATGAAAATATACCTTTTAACCAAATTAAGCACGATTTACATCTTTCTCTCATACATCATTATTAACTGCAGTTGTTTATTTTACTACAGTTTCTATAACTGTTTCATTATCGATTGCTAGTAGTAACTGTTTTCATTGAGTTAAATCTTTAATGATGTTATTAAATCCAATCGTATAATCAATATCTCTAAAATTAAATCAATTTATCTGTATCATTTCCTCTTCATCTTTTACGATTAAGATAATTAATAGTTCGAGATAAGAATGCGAAATGGACGACTGAAACTGATTGAAACTATTGATAGACTTTGCAGATGCAAGAAAGTCGATACAATTAAATAGGAATCTAGAGGACCCGGTCAGTCGATTGTGGTTATTAATCATGTGTAATGCGAATAAATATCGGATGCCACAGTCGTGCCTGTCGATGTTGCTGTATAAGGTTCATCTGCAAATGGTCGGTTCAAGTCAGTTGACGGCAGCGTTTGATGGGCCGGGGAGAGAATCCGATCGATGCGAAACATTCCATCTCGTTAGTTTCCTGCTTTTTCGTATATTACTTTATTGGACTTCCGTCGAGACTTATAGATTAATTACTTTAAACAAAACTATTTTCTTTTGTATTCCAATAGTTCTAATATGTAATTTTCTGGAAATCACAGTCAAATTCAATCAGCTGGGTACAATTTTTACTTGAATAATGTATTTGATATACTAATTCTGTTGAATTTTACTTGTTTTGCTATAATGCCCCTATAGAACGCAAGAATTGTGCCTTTTATATAAGACATTAAAAATTATATGATTCTGTTAATTCAACGCCACGACAAAGAAATGTTATTATTTCCATTTTTATCGGTCATTATCTATGAGAGATTACGAAATGCAGTGTACCATAAAAGCTGCAGTAAAAGCTAATCGGCTTTTTATTATTGTTATAACTATTATTATACATAATGTAGTCTGACGTATTGCTGATGGATCTATAAAGAGACGATTTGTATTTATTGAAAATATTTTAACTATAATGTAGAAACAATACGATGCATTTTATTGGCACTAACACGAGTAAATGTGTAGAAAGTCTCATAACCTCGTAGTTGTTACTTTTTATCTTAAAATGTTGTTTGTTTGATCCTCATTATATATAATTTCAGTTTCGATGGGCAAGAAATATAAGTGCTATTAAATTATTTTGTTGCTGTGATTGACTAATATCAATCCGTTCGAGGCGCACAGAGCCTTTAAAGGAATTTGCTCTCCAGTGCCTCAATATACCGGTAGGTGATTGACTATGGATTTTCAACTGGGGGATGTAAGTCTATGCGTACTACAAAGTATGCTAAATCGTGCTCTGGATTCTTCACAGTTTTCCCTTCACCAAAAGCTCAAGCTTATTGTAATATTTGAATTTTGAATCCACGACCTTCGCCATGACATATAACAGCAGCTGGTATAGCTCAGTAGCTCTAAAATTGCCAATATTTCTTTATAATTTTTGATACTACTCGCTTGACGGACCGGCTAGCGTGGTTGGTAAGATACCTTGTCTATCACGCCGCAGGTCGTGGGTTCGATTCCCACTCAGGACAAATATTTGTGTGCATGAACATGTCTGTTTGTCCTGTGACTGGGTGTAATTATCTATATATGTATGTACTTACAAAAGAAAAGTAGTATAATAATATGTATTATATCAGTTATCTGGCTTCCATAGTACAAGCTCTGCTTAGTTTGGTGTCAGATGGCCATGTGTGAGGAATAATGTCCCAAATATTTATTATTTATTATTATTTTTTGTTTTTTTTTGTTTTTGCATTTTTCTATGTAATTATTTTTCGTTGTCTGCAAAATCAAAATGCATATAAAGAAGCTTATGAGCATAGTATAAAAAATAAATGACATCTATTACTTTTAATACGATTAGAAAGGCAATGGTATGTACTGAGACAATGCAGCAACAATGGGGGAAACAACAAATTCTCTTTGTACGGGATTTACGTGGATTTTTGCCGTTTTCGTTTGTCCGATCGCTGTGATATTTCCTTAAAAGACTTTCTCTTTCCCATTGTATCGGAGGTGTTTGTGGTGTCAGCGATTTATCGGCTGGCACGTATCGTCCGACAACGACGACACGACGCGGGAATCGAACCCTAACCGACCGCTAACAATGGCATAAACAAGTTTCACTTCACTTCGCCTCGAGATTCGACTAAGTGTAGTGTAGTCGCTCAGTAAATTAAAGTGATTGCGATCGATTTAAATCGAAAGAGTAAGTGTTGAAATCAAATTTATATAGAATGTTGATAATTGACGTTTCAGCATCTTTTTTATGTGTTGAATTGGTGGTGGCTTTTTGAATCAAAATAGGTCTCTAAATCGAATTGGATCCGAATTCTGAAGCAAACAATTTTACATGATATATGCACTTATGCGTATATATATATACCTACACAATTAGCTACTCGTACATAACAAACACGTAACACTCAAAACCACATCACAAAAACAAAACAAAATACAAAACGGAAATAGCATATCACGCACCGCCACTTCGAGCGATAATGCCACCAATTAATACAAACCGTGCGCCCGCGCAGCCTATCGAGACAGGTAGCCGCGCGGCCACATTTCCACCAGCTAATTGATATTTACATAGCCCGCTCGTTAGGGCAATATTATGCGGAAGTACATTTGTGACCTTATACAGTTTTATGTCGTTCTATGTTTTGAATTTACATGAGAAAATATTCAAATCTATGGTAAAGCAGTCAGCTTTACTATTATTATTCAAAACGGTTGATATTCTGGACACAAACGCAGAGATTCATATGACTTTTATATCAAAATTTATCAACATGCACAGTCAGTGCTAAAGTAAAGTCAAATATAAATCGCAAAACATCTTATCCTATAGTAGTAACTATCGAAGACAGAATGGTCCCACGATGGGAAAAGCATGTTTGGTATTTTTCTCAGCATAGCTCTACTCTAGGATCATTAACTAGCAATTAGGTCGTAATCTTTTATCTATTTTCACGTAGAGATCTGGTATAAGTCGATAAAGACATTTGTTGACATTTTAGTACGATTGTATATTTAGTATTTTTAAGACAGTTTATGGAGAATGATACTTATAGAATACTGTCATGAATGTTGACTTAGCTGAATTCATGATTTAGTCATTTTAATTTGGAAAACTAGTGTAATTATTCATTTAGAATATTAAATTACCTCCAGCTGAAACAGTATCATCTACTATGTCTGAGGCAAAAGTATCAATAGATACAATATGCAGGGCAAGATCGAAGTACCAATCTCATGAAACAAACAACAAGCCAAGTAAATAAAGTTGGTAAACAACATTTTATTGTTATGACACAGCATGACTTATCGAATTTAGTAGAGTCAGCTGATAAGATATCGAATGGAATTTTTATTTGTTTTCAGAGCCGTCGTAATACCTGAAAACCATATTAGATATTCGATGAAACACTGACATTGTTGAGTTTTCCCCGTTTTTACTAATCAGAGAATGACATATATAGTTTCAGGGAAATTACAAAGTGTATTAGTTACATAGTGTAGTGTATTTATAAAAAACAAAATGTTTATTTCTCGAAAAAGTTTTGTAGGTTTTTCATACATCCCTATGAAAAAATCTTTTTTACCTGTCACCTTCCCATTATGTTGGCACTATTGACTGACATTGTAATTTCAATCGGTGTCGAATGGAATAACAGGGCTACCATCTTTTGAACGAGGGGACATCTTACGGTGAACGGTCTGTACCTGTATTAAAAACTGTCACAATCCTAAACAAGCAGTACTTATATTTAAGACTATCTGTCCCTCAAGGTTTTACCCGCGTTCCCGAAAAAAAAGTAGCCCATGTCCTTCTCCATACCATAGGCTATCTACGTAACAAATTTCATCGCGCTCGGTTCAGCGGTTAAGGCGTGAAAGGTAACAAACAAACTAACTCACATTCGCATTTATAATATTAGTTAGGACAGTCAACCAGTCATGAGGATGATGTAATATTTATCCCAATTCCTTCATTTACTCTACCACCTCCGAGCATGATCTCATATTTTTCGATAGATCGATACTTTTTTAACCTATCTTGCTTCTCAAGTTTTACTTTGCATTTCAGAAAGGGAAGAGAAGACTACTTGAGAAACTACTGCAAAGAATGTTGGTGTCATTGGAGTAGAAACTTTGAAACAAAAGGAAGCTCTAGTAAAACAAATCTAAAAAATCGCGGCCAAAAACAATTCGTAAAATAAGAGTATAAAAATACTCAAGGCGTTTTTTGTTCCGAATCAATGCATATATGTACCAGATTTTAACCATGATGATAATTTGATAACATTTGCGGATTACAAAAAAAATTGTAGCTCGAAAACTTATAACTCTTCAAGTGCCGTGAGAACTAGCAATAAGCCCAACCTTGAAGCGTACCATATCAGGACATAAAATTACTCGAGAATACGATTATCCATCTCCATTCGAAACGTCAACTTGAATCAGTATAAAGATGTTATAAATTTTGGACGGATTTAAGTGCTATATCCATATAGTGCGCAGACGACTTTATTGCGTTCGCAAAAGAAAGTTTTTATTGTCCGTGTTAAGGACTAACTATACTGGGTTTATTTAATGCGAAAGATGATTTTTTACTTTCGGAGTGAAGCTTCTATTACGGCAAAACTATAGGTTACGTATAAACGTGAAATTTCCAGAATAAATTTGTATTGTTTTGTTCCTCTTTATTTAAATGACGTGATAATGTTCTTATCAATCTGTTTCAAATTCATACTAAGATAAGATTACTTTGACTAATTTACAATGTATATCAAGAAGTAATACCGTAATCTATAATACAATAACTGCAAACCTTAATTTCTGTACGATTACGAAGACCATTTTTCTAATACGGTTTTATGGTGAAAGTTCAACTACGTACCTGCAACAAAAAAACAATAAAATTATAATTAAAGTTCATGATATTTTATCACCAATATCTTACCTACTGTAAAGGTTCATTTACACTAGCTCAGCTATTATTCGGCAGAGGCGGAACTCGGAAATTAAATAAATAAATAAATATTCTGGGACATTATTCCTCACACACGGCCATCTGACCCCAAACTAAGCAGAGCTTGTACTATGGAAGCCAGATAACTGATATACTACATATACTACTTTTTCTTTTGTAAATACATACATATATAGATAATTACAACCAGACACAGGACAAACAGACATGTTCATGCACACAAATGTTTGTCCTGAGTGGGAATCGAACCCACGACCTGCGGCGTGATAGATAGGGTATCTTACCAACCACGCCAACCGGCAACACAACAATACTGAACAATGTATTGCTGTGCTTGTGACCACGCATTATAATACGACTATTAATGATTAATAACGATAGAAATTCAAATATAAGTTAAAGTTTCACACTCTTTTTTTGGGTGCTCAAGCAAATTTCATAATAAGGTCAGTACAAAGAATATGCCATTTGTTTCTCGGATATGTAAAGTCTAACCTGACCCATCAAAATTCGGCAATCGATCTAGTGTATTCGGACCACAATAAACCATGGTTGTAAAAATAATAGCTCCATCTCGAATTGGGGTCGAGTGAAAACTTATTATGGTGGTTACGTCAAAGTCTATTGCCTTCCGAACTGTAATAATGGTAACCAATTGATAGCCCATGATAAAAAACACCTTTCAAAAGATAAAAGAAGTAAAAGGGTATTTTTATTGACATTCAATTTCATCACACAATTAAATTATTTCTTTGGTGCACATATTTATTGAATATTTACAACAAAAATACAGAATAATATCTGGAAAATCTCCTAAAGGCTGCCGATGGGTTAAGTTCCCAGTTTCCCATCTCCTAAAGGTTGGCGGCGTTTCTTCTTTATATAATGTATTAGCTTCCGCCCCGCGGTTTCACCCGCGTTCCCGAGGGATCTTATGTTTTCCCGGGATAAAAAGTAGCCTATAGCCTTCCTCGATAAATGAGCTATCCAACACTGAAATACTTTTTCAAATCGAACCAGTAGTTCTTGAGATTAGCGCGTTCAAACAAACAAACTCTTAAGCTTTATAACATTAGTATAGATTGTAAACTGTTTTAAAAATATATAATGGAATTATAATCTACCTGTAGGTAGGTACTCGGGTCGCGTTCTTATTATGGGTTAAATAGGGCATTTGTCCTTCTTTACTATAATTTAGTATTTACTTAACTTAAGTTTTCAGTTCATTGTCAAACCTTTGAATATCTATCTATACATAGCTGGTACCTAGGTATAATGCATGTCCAAGACTTTATGACAAATACCCTGGGACATTTTCCACTCTCGGCAATAAGAGTTTGTTCTATGGTAACGAGATAACCGATAATACCTATTATATTATACTATTTTATAATTATATACACATGTATAGATAAATTTTGAAGGGTGTTTCTGTAATTAAATTACCTCGAAGTTTATTCAAGATACCAACATGTAGGTAGTAAAAATAATCTATATACCAATTAGACGATAAATTCAATAATATATCAAATACATTTGGACATTTCAAAACAAATGCCATAATAATAATAAAATAATTAAGTGTCATTATTCATCAGTCCCCGATTAAAGCCATGTTCGATGACTTTATAATTAATTAAGAAGTTGATTAAGTCACGAGAGTATTATTTGTTATGTCACAATTTATGTAAGAGATGGTTTTGATTCTAATTTTATGCGAAATAATTTCTAATTAATTAATGGAGCGGTTTTTCGTCTGTCGATGTCGTTTCAACTTACGATAATTTAGTAATTTTAAGGATCGTTTCACTAATTACTATTGATACGCTTTTGGATTGTAATTATATAATTATATATTATATTTTTAAACTACACATACAATTAAAGATAAATAAATATTTACAATCAATGTATAAAATACAAACTATGATATATAGAAAACATCCTCAAAGCCATCATCGCTGCTGTCGATAGGCAAGGTTCCCAACAGGCTGGCAGCGTTCCCTTTTTGGATGGCCAAGCTTATGCGTTGGCGAAAAAAGCTCCCAGCCCGTCGGTCTCCCGAAACCTCGATGAGCTTGGATGATAAAATCCGAGCAAATCGGCGAGCCTCGAACCCCACGGACCCATGGTTTATAAATTAAATTGAAGCATGCATTTTTAGGATTCCATAGTCAAACATCGTCATGTCCTGTTTATCTCCGAAACGGCTGGACTGATTTTGACGGTACTTTCTCTGGCAGATAGCTGATATTATAAGGAGTAACTTAAGCTACTTTTATTGGTTGTAGGTTAATTTTTATACCGGGAACGCGGGTGAAACCGAGGGTAACAGCTAGTTATGATTATGAATAAAAATGGAAAGTATCACTGGTACCTATATAGGATTTACTATAAATAGTCGATTGGTATAATATACAACGACAGTATAAGTAAGAGACATGTTGAGCATGTGAAAACTTCAGTAAATTCGTCCTTCATAAGTGCCCTCCTGGGGCCTATATAAGCTGAATTAATGAAAGCTAATTCAGCATGAAATCGTTTTTATTTAACTTTTCTTTCATTTACATTCAGGCATAAGTTTTCACATCGTACTGACCACGGAACCCTTACTGCGCATGTCCCAATATGAATTAGGCCTTTTTATGATGTAATAATCAATTTTTATTCAGTCAACCTCATTATATTATTATGAAATATACCTACTGGGTGGATATTCCCAGGCATAATTTTTTAGAAGCTTTTGTTGGGTTCAAGATACTGAACAACTTTTACAATGTTTTTTTTAATTGCTTCCATAACATTTGTTCAACACAATAACATAGGTTTTGAAAAGAAATAAGTAATCATCATGTATTAGTTGCGAGTGATCGAAAAAATATAAGCCATAGAAATATATCGAACATATTTCTCGTAGAAGCAAAGTGCACAACCTTATGAAAATACAATAATAAATGTTCACATTTAATTTAACACATAAAATTAACACAATTAACATCGAAATCGATCCAGATAATTTGAAAGTGGACATTAAGCTAAACTGACCACTTTGTACTGAGCTAACAATATTTTGAAACGGTGTTACCGATAAGAAATTTTGTAACACGCCTGCGCGTAATAATTATTTAAAGCCAATGTTTCTCAAAGTGGTGATAGAGGTAACCAGAGGACTATTATTAAGAGGTGCTATCGAGAAGGTTGCGATTGTGACCTTTATGAAAGAAATGTGATCTAAATTTCTATTGTTTTCAGTAAAATAGTCAGGGAAATTCGTCGTCAGATTACAGTTTCTGGTTTAGATCTAGCAAATATCGAGTTATTTCGGTCCGACACAAAAGACAAAAAAAAGTAATTATCTATATATTAAGTATAATATATTTACAAAGTAAAAGTAGTGTATGTCGTATATATCTGGCTTAGTTTGGGGTCAGATGGCCGTGTGTGAGGAATATCCTAGAATAATATAATTAATATCAGTATTATGAGCTGCTTAGGAATAAACACGTTACGATTTTGGTAAAATGCAAGCGTATCCAAATTGCAGAATAAAATAAACTGCAGAAAACCTTTTCATATACATAATTCGACAATAACAAATTGCAGGAGTCCAAAACTCCATACAGTCGATTATTTATTAATGAGTGAATTATGCTATTATTACGCATAATTAAGTTGTTTATTGCGCATTATTTCTCATATCGGAGGTCAGTGTTAAGTGTAGGTACCTACTCCATTTAATATTTTTTGGTGTTATTTATTAAATATATAATTAAGCCTCGTTTATCTGCACGTTCATATTAATATTAATAAATAATGTGTTTCGATCTTGTTGATAAAACCTAAACCCATTTTATTACGTGAGATGGTTTAAAGCAAGTCTAATTTAACGCAGGTTTGAAATATGTCCGTCACTTTCTAACGTAATATAACAAAAAGAGGCGGGACTATTTGACAAGACACTCGTACCAAGTATTATGAAGGAAAAAATCGCCAAGCTTCATTTAACTAGTATTTGTATCATGATGATGAAGATGACAAATAAGGATCAGTATTATTTAGAAAATTTAAAATCTAAGAAACATTCACATTCATATAAATAGATAGAACATAAAAAATATCCTCGGTTTAAAACAGACCTTTAATTCTATAAAAAATATAAGTCCTGATTCAACAGGCGATCTGGATCATAATGTATATATACTCCGCAGAAAGCTATGGGCACGCAACCAATGATAAATTACAAAATCACCAATTTACAAATACATTTATATTAATGAAAATATGACTTAAGTTATATTGCATAGAGGTTAAAGTGATTTGTGAAGATAGGTCATTATTCAGGCAAAGATGTTCAGCGCCCACGGGGCAAAGTAAATTTACTATTACTGGTGTGAAAAATAGTTCACAGTGTATATATACAATAGTTGTTCTAGGGTTTTGTAAAACGATTTCGTTAAAAATATAATACCCAAGAATAAAGCATGTTTAGACAGTTCATGATTATTTTTATTTTTTTTGGCTTATTTACAATAAGAATTGTATCTTTTTGTCTCTATTTAATGTCCTGTCTTAATTTTCACCATTATAATTTGCTCGCTCCGAAATTAATAACCGATCAAAACCTTAGAGAAGTTATAAAGCGTGGCGTCATCAACTTAATTTTAATAAATCATATTTCGATTACCTCTCCCCAGACTATTGAGTGGTGTTTCGTTGTAAATAGTAATTCTGAAACCTAGATACTGTAGGTACTTCAAACGTCTGAACGACTATTACTGCACTTAAGTTTCTGAGAACTATTTCGTCATTATTTCAGAATCAGAGAGCACGCATCTAAATGTCACGGAGCTTTAATAAAAAAAATGAGATCGAAATTCTGCGCAACTACAAACTAGGTCCAGATATTTGTTGTCAAAGCAAAATTTACCTTAACAAAAGACGCTAAAGTCTGTTTCACTCCGTAATGAAATGGGATAAGGGTATACGTTATTTATTCTTAAATAACAATGCGAATGCCTGGAATAACAGCGAAATTTCATTTCGAAATGTGAGACTACCAAATTGGGTATTATGGTATGGACTACGATACTATGTGGTCGTTGCTTGTGTAGGTATTCCTTTTTTATGGAGCATACCATTTAAAGTGTACTTACCAAACTTAAACAATAACAATATAATAACTTAACTACTCATTTCGATTACTTTAATGGGCAAAGAATTCATTCTCAATTATTGGGTGGTTCTTCGAAATAAACAACTGCGCGGTGGCATACAACTGGTAATTAATCAGAATGTTCAATTGGTTTTTTTTTTATCTGAAACAAAGCCCATTTGCCGGAACTTCTCTCGAAAGTATTCACTATACGCGATTAATTGTTTTGCAATAACAAATGAACAATGACAAGCCTGGAGCTACAGAATATTCGCCAGCGTGAAATTACTCTTGAAATAAAATACATTTCAAAAGTTCATGATACGTTCATACCATGGAAAAGTATCAAAGACTTATTGTCTTCTAAGGTTACGGTTTCTGCAACCAGAGTCTACCCCTTTTCTTAATCGCCATCACTTACCGATATGTTCCGGCTGCTACTACTTACACTTGAGAGCTTATAGTTCCCATCCAAGCCCTTTGCTATCTTCAACCACATCAAGACATAATATGGTAAAATTGTGGTCAAGCTCAAGCCTAACTATTGCGAATTAACCATCGTAAACTATTTCCAGAAAAGAATTAATAATTTAAATTATAAAAATAAATATTGAGAATAACCCTTAATATACGATGCAAAAAAAAAACACTTTATCATGACCACCAGCAGTTGAACATTAAAGTTACCAATAAATAAAATTATTGTGAACAAAATGAGTTTTAATTGGCGAAACACGCGACAATTGGCTCTTATAAAATTCCCAGCGCGATATCCGAGTAATGATAAGCGCTTGCGCACGCTCACGGGTCGCGTGTATGCCAGCTGTGATAGGATTACACCCAGGTATCACTCTGACCATCTCTGCATCATTTATTGTTTATATTTGACTATTTATATCCTTTAATGTTCTTTGGAAACCTAAAACCGTCCATGAATTCTTATGGCTGTTAATTTATTATAAAATTACGGTTAATTAGGCAACTGAAATCGAATGTGTTTTATGAGAAAAAAGAAAGGCGGAAGATTGACAATGCATGAAAAAACATGACAGGCGAGAAAAGTCGCAGCCGCACGCGGTTATCAACAGCTCGGCCGACTAATTGCCACAATAAACGTCGTCGATGCTGATAAATCACTGTGAGCATTTTCGACAATTTCCCTTAATTGGTCTCGTTTCCCAATCGGGTCGATTGTGATCTCACGATGTGTGGTCAGCCCTATGCCCAAATCAGCGGGGTGATCTCCATGACACTGACCGGCCAACACGAGAAGTAATTAGCACCAATGAGACCACACACCGACCGCGCCATTAAGCCGAAACTCAGGCGCCTGCATTCAACTTTCATCCTCGCGAATCGAGTCTGGGTCGTATGAATCACGATCTCAAAACAAACACGCCACAACTCGGGTTGACATCGATATAAAATAGCCGGTCGTGTGTAACTAAGACGGCGACATGACAGGAACAATGCTGAAATTGAATTTTATTCCGTTACATGGCATGTCACGCCACCAATTGTAGGAGCTGTTATCTGTGTAATAAATAATGTACAACTGTGTATCTAGTCTAAATTACGTCAAACTTACTTCTAGATCCATGTAAAACACGACAAACACGACAGGAATAATTCAAACAATAAGATTTTCAGTACAGGACCCAACCCTAAAATTTGGATATGCGATAAAAATGCGTTTCTGTTTCATAACAGGAGCGATACGACCATCGATGTCAAAAGAATCAATAAATATCTATCGTAGGTGTGATAATTTTTGTAGCAACAATGTGCAGCGAAACACAGACCAGCCATTAATCAATCATATAGAGACACGACTCCTTGACGCAAGTCGCGTTGTATTCCAACAAATTGCATAATTGGAGCCGAATTTATCAGTGAAAGTGAAGAATCGTCTCACGACCAATGCTAATGTAATACTGGCTTAATGATAGATGTCGGCGACGAGTTCTGCCCCTGCGCCTGGGCGCTTGAAAGCTTGAGCATTATTTATTATTTATGATCAGCCAAATCCATTGTTGGACGCGCTGAGTGATTTACAATGACTGTTCGTCAGATGCGGTTACACACACTTAATTACCGGACGACTTACTTTAATATGCCGAATCCAAGTCAATCCCAGCGATGGATTAATTCTAACGACTGTATCATAAGGCTCATAATTGAATTACAAATGCATCAATATCTGTAATTTATTTTTGTTTTGTATCGCCGATATTATCGCGATTTCGGTGACTTGTCAGTTGGATGATGGACGTTGCAGTACAATAGGCGTGAAAGAGAAACGCGTCCAGGAATAAAATCATTGCTTTTGTTGGAGATAAATCATCATTAACTGCGATAGTAAAATGACATTCTGCTGTAAAATGTCTTAACCCTAGAAACACAATATATGGTCTTATGAGGTGACCTATTTATTGCACTCTAGCTCCAATAATTGTAGTGGTGTCAACGAATTCGGAATAATTGGAAAAAGTATACTTTCAAACTATGACAGCTTGTTCTTCAGGCTCTATCTCATTGAATTGCAAAATGGATTGTATTCGCGTTCAAGATCATCTATTGCATATTGCATAATAAAATAATATAAACACGGCACAAATGTTATTTCCATTTTAAGAAACTTGTATAGTTTTTTTAAATTTAAATTATAACTACTTCTGTAATTATAGCCCTTTCATAGCATGCACGGAAGGTCCGTAGGGACTTTTTACGCACTGTAATTACTTGCTGTCTATATTTTGAAATGTTTCTAAATACTTAATTGGAATAATAAGCATCGCGTGACTAAAGGGCGATTTTGCATCGTATCGGACCGGACCAACTGATCATGAGCTATAAACATGATTATAATCCCTTCAACTAACGTAGGTGTCATGGCTCTTGATATTGGTTTAGACAAGTAGGTACACAAAAGAAAAAGTCCACGTCAAAATAGTTGGTTTACAAACAGTGATTATAACAGTACGGAAATTAAGGCCGCCAGTTCATAGTAATTGTTAGGTGTTATAAAATAGACAAGAGAAAATTACAAAACAATTCAATAGGGCGAAAAATAAGTCTTATTGCTTTGAAGATCTGATTTTAGAGGATATTTTCTACATATTATAGTTTAGATTTTATACAATTATTGTAAATTATTATGTACTTGTAGTTTATATTGTACGAATATAAACTTTATTGAGCCATAAAAAAAAACAACGAATTATGAAAAGATAATAGAAGGAATCGATTAAGTACATAAAAGACAAAACAAATGACTTGAATTCAACATTTTTCTCTGTTGATTGTTTCGTGGAACAGAAACCAGTGTTCTGAGATTTTGACGGACTGCGTCCTTGATGATTTGAACGCTACCAGCAGTAAAAGATTACAAAAAGAAAATAACGTAGAATAACATAATAACTTGGCGTCCTAAAAAACACCCACACTTTCTACGGTAAGCGTCATAACCATAAAACGGTTGCATCATTGGATTCGTATTAATGTTATCAATGTAATGGCAATTAAAATCTCAGTGGTGCCAACAAAATTAATGTTTCCACTTTCGATGGAAGTTTTCCAATTATGAACACAGAAAGTTAGGGTAGTATGAAAAATGCAACAAGTTCGTAGCACAGCGTCGGCACAGTGCCGTAGCAGTGTTATGATTTGAGAAAGCTCCATTGTATGCGGTCTCCGACAGGAATTTAGCTGTAAATCATAAGATTTGAAAGGAGATTGTGTTCGGTCTACTTTTTGCTAACTTTATTGTTTTTCATTATAGATTTTAATTAAATTTTAATTACCTCCGCTATTTATTGGCGGAGAACTTCAGACGAAAGTCTATTTTAACCTATTGCGAGAAAGGTTAAGACATCGATATTTTGAACCAGAGAGATTCTGCGCAAGCAGATGTTCCAATCATAAAGATAAATAATTACCTACCACTAGTTATGAAATGAATTCACAAATTTATATTAATTCCTATTTATTTATTTTGGTAAAGGACTCACTACTAATCCTACTAATACTATAAATGCCTGCAACGGCTAAACAGATTTTCAATAAATTTGGCGCACATATAGAATATGTATGTTCTGGATAACATACATAGCACATAGGGTTATTTTTATCCCGGTAAAGCATTAGATCTCTCGAGAACGTGGTGAAACCTCGATCGGAAGCTAGTAAAAAAAATTTTTTTTTTTATTACCGCTACAGTGACATTAATTACTGATTACACAATTACTAGTAGGTAACATTATATTTCTCAACGAGAGCTAAATATGGTTTTGTTTGGCAATTATTCAAACGGGTAAGCAAACACCGAGTTGAGTGTTGATACAAATGTCAACATGTCTTCTGAACTGATATCTGTGGCTCTGATGATCGAATTAGTGGTTAATAAGGTTTCTACTAAAATTGCAGAGTTTAGATCAGGCGAGACATTTGTTTGGGATAGTAGCTATATTATTATAATCTATTTATAAGAGGAAAGATTCGAAGGAAAATGGAGTGATAAAAGTTTGGTCATCCATCATGTTGACAGAAATACTACATTATTTTTTTTTAAGTTTTTTCGCACGGCAAAAAACCTTTACATAATTGTACTGAAGCGTGACATAGCCCACACGCCCTACACCACGGTTGCAAAACGATTCGTGGCCCGGCCACACGGCTACCGGGTTCGATACTCTGCTGAGACTAAAGCGCACAGTTTGTCATTGTTTGTTTTAATTGTTTTGTCTATTTACTTGACATCCTTTCTCTATGGTTCTTTACAAACTGTAATTAATTATAAGTACTGTAAATTGTCAACTGCAGTGTATGAGAAAGCGCTATGTAGAAATGGAACAGCAACAATATCAGCAGTACGATAAACTTAATGCTTGAGAGCTACTGAAGATTTACGACGAGAGGTGTTTTGTATCATAAATAATACTCTGCATTGTCAACAATTATGCTTTTTGTTATTTACAAAAAAATGTGTACTTACACACATTTACACTTTGGTGTTGTAACCAAAATAGTGAATTTCGTGGCGAAGGTAATAAATAGTTGTGGTGATGTTTTGGTGAAGGAAAACATCATGCAGAAATAAAAGCGAGTTGAATATTTTGTAGACAAACACCTATCGGTGTGTTCCGGTGGCGAGATAGTTCCCTTCTGGGCTACTTTTCACCTTCAGCCACATCAATTCTTGCAATGGTGAGAGAGTACCTAGTCAAACAAAACATAAGCTACCTTTAGTAAAAAAACTTAAACCCATTTTTTTATAATCGGCACAATGTTATTAAACAATGGAATGGGGAACAAAATGAATGCGTAATTAGATTGTACGTACGCTTCGCATCTTAGTACCTATACCAAAGAACTGATAAGACTTCGGTTTAAAGAAATTTATTTCTCATAAGAACATATTACATATAGTTCGCTTATAATGAGATACAAAGTAATAAGTATAATAATACAGTACAATTTCCTCCAGAGTATTAGAAGTCGTAGTTATAATGTTCGTACATGTTCCTTAAGTTTATTTTTAAATGTATTCATGTTGTCGCATTCTTTAATAGCGTCGGGTAGTTCATTGTATAGATTAACTCCTTCGAATAATAGGGTCTTTTTACCGTAATTAGTGCGCACGCTAATGACTTCAAGTTTGTTTTTATATCTATTTCTCAAGTTATGTGACATTGTTTTTTTCTTTAGTTGTATGTTAGTTTGTATTGTGTTTGAAGTAATGTTCTTTATAAGAATGCAGGTGTAGTAAATGTATAACTGTAAGTGTAGTAAATGTATAACTGTGACTTTACACTAAATATGATAGTATAAAGCACATGGAGAACGATTTGACTGATTATACTGAGCAAACTAATGTCTAAAACATGGTACATTGAATAATCTTATGTATGAAAAATTAAGGTTTTCAACCTTGAAATAAATTAAATTAATCTTTTTGGAATACTTAGCACGTTTATCAAGTCAAGCTAAGAGAACAGCACCAATGCTACTAAGACACCATTGAACATTGTCAAAGTTCACTCACTAAACGGTACGTATAATCAAAACAACTAAATACTAGGTGTTGTGATGTAACAGCACAATCTAAAATGACTCAACCAAACGGTTAGGTTTACATTTGTTAACCTAATGCGATTATCTAATATCGATTACGACCACCCACGCGGTCTGTCACACATCAAAGCAGAATCAAAGCGGTTTTGCATAAACACGCAAGCAAGCCCAGTGATGTAGGTGTATCGATATCGATGCATCGCTAATGTCGATTGTCTGCGTTTACTTTCGATTGTTATGTGTTGCGAAGTAATAGGATAACGTGTTGTTTGTCACTTCACTTATAAAAAGTTTCTAGGAACTTTTTTTTTATTTCAGTGCTTGAGTTTGACAAAAACTTCTCTAGGTAAATGGGCAACACATTTTTCAATACACAACATTTTTAGATTAGATCATTTGGATTTTTAAATTAGTTTCAAAGTGAATTATTGATGAAATCAGCATACTCTCGACTTTCGTTTTAAATGAACGCCGAGTTACGCTTTTTAGTTTTGTAATTATGTAAAGAAATATTCTGGGACACTATTCCTCATACACGGCTATCGAATCGACATATTTAGAAAAAGGTTCCCATTCCCTACAGGGTCAACATTGACCGCGCTTATGGCTACCCAGCCCTTCCTCCGGAAGGATATCTCGAGGACAGGTCGCGTGAGAGTGAAAGCACGCGTGCGTACGCGCACTCTTTGTATCGAATTTGTGACAAAAGTCTGCATAAACTCCTAAAAGAAATGAATGCGAATTTCGGAATTTTGCGAAGCGAAAGTGTAAAGTATCGAATATCGTAATACTAGTTTGACTGATAAATATTTATTGAACAAATACTGGTTTTGGACTGGTTGGTTTCTTTACATTTTAAAGTGTCCTTATTTCCTCGACTTCACTATGAAAAATATCATCGTATTATTTAAATTCTTTACAATAATTTAAAAGAAGCTAAAATTTTAATGGGATTTTAATTGTTTCAACGCCTTTTGAGAACAACTGACAAAAATGCGGTTTATCATTTATCTTGTATAATTACAGTTGCACTACAACACAACCATCGAATGAGACAGTATAATTTCGACTGACATCTACATACCAAATCACTGTTATCCTTCACTTGGTAATCCAGTCGTAGATCACAGATAAAATATGATGCATCCAAAATGGCCGATCGATTAAGACGTCTCGGCGGGAACCGCGGAACTCAAAAACAATGAAGATCGAGATAAATGTCTCGATTAAAATAATCGTGGTGACCTTTGTTGTGCCCGATCCGTCATTGGAATATCTCTATATTCGTGGGTACTGTAAAAATGACGTATGTCAAAAACCATAAATGGAGACGATTGGCGGGCGCTGACAGAAAAATTGGCGGTGTATGGTCACCCCATTGTTTACTTTGAGAGAGATGTATCGGGGGTGAATTTACTTAATACTGATGGTCAGCTAAGGAGTGGACTTTTGACGTATGATTTATGGCGCCACTGCCTTTCGCTCAGCTGTAATGCTTGGATTATAGAGCTGTGACGTGATATATCAGGTCATGGCCATGAACACCGTTCAGTTCTATAGAACAGGCAACACTTGGCTGCGTGAGATTTTCATTCCCATCAAAATCAAAGTCAAACTACACACTAAGGCACTAAGTGCGTCAATTTGCTGCAAGATAATACGATATCACCGATGATTTATTCAGACGTGATAAAATTAATGAATAAACTTGCATTTCCAAAGCAAAACAGTTTTTGTGAAAAGCGCTGACAAAGTGATCTTACATTTGGGCATAGCTAATTACTGGGTAATTAGGAGGAAAGCCACATACAGAGAGTGTAATGAAGACTTGGGGAAAAGGAATTCTATGAAATAATCGACGACGCTTAAGGTATGCTAAGTGAGCGACTTAAAATCGATTTCCAGTTTGAAAATTGCGCTGAAAGAAATCCATAATGCAGAGTAAGATCATAATTGCTTGACAAAAAAGCAAAACCGCTTCTTGAATACTAAGTACCAATTTGTCCACTCGAATCTTGGAGTCGTAGGCTTTGGCGCTGATAACGAACACGTTATTAACACATAAATCTACTTTCACGCACTAACGATTAGCAATGAAAATGTTACTGTCGATTAAAATCCATTATTTGCTGAGTTATTTGTTATTGCTGTTTCCTTATCTTTACCCACCGATGCAAATATGGTGTTCCTTATCGAATAATAAATTACTTTGACACTTACACTTTCTATGAGGACCATAAATTGCCGTTCTTATATTTTATAATGAAGTTGATGGTTTTCTGAATTTAACTGTAATTCTTGTGCAGGGTATAGAGAACCCTAGAACGGCGGTAGTAAGATCTAAACAGTACAATATTTTGTAACATCTGCTACACCAATTTATTTTATTACCATTATTACAGCTTCTACTTTAGACAGAGATATTAGAAATATGTATTAACATTAATAACACAAATAGAGATGTAAGGTAATATGTTTGAGATAGCTCCTTCTCTTCGAGTAAGATTGTTTTTAGGTTTAGTAAAATCTTCTTCATTTTATTTTCTTTTATAATGATGAGTGAATATTATTTGTAGAAATAATTCTTACTGACGATTACCTGATTAAAGTATCTACTGTCTACGATGGAAGACAAAAGGTTCTTGTGACAAAATTATTTTGATTCTCAACGTGTTGAATGAGTTGACAGAGCTAGACACAATATTGGACCTGTTCTAATTTCTTATGTTGCGTATAGTGATTACATAACAAATTAACTAAAGATGTTAAAATATTCCTATTATTAACAGCTTACAATACTTATTTACCATAATAGACAAAACAAAAAATTACACGCACGATTTCATTGACAACAAACAAATTAAACGCATAAAGTGATTCTATTGTGAAGTAAATACTTAAAGACATGCTCAGTGAAGC
This sequence comes from Tetheella fluctuosa, assembly GCA_951216915.1. NCBI lineage: Eukaryota > Metazoa > Arthropoda > Insecta > Lepidoptera > Drepanidae > Tetheella > Tetheella fluctuosa. Next base: position 11,696,709 of record OX578218.1, read on the forward strand.
GAAACGTAAATTGAATTACTTTTAAAATTAACATTTCGTAATACTTAAAAAAAGACAAAAATAAAACGGCATTGATTGATTGTACATACCTACTTGAAGGGGAAAATTTATGCGAAATGTCGATAGGTGTCACTAGAATACTTGTAAGTGCTCTAAAAAGATTGAAACATTTGAAAAAACCTAATTATGTCACCGGAAAAACCGCACTTATATTGCGACCACCTTCTTTGGTCTTAATGACTCATTAGTGCTATTTGTATTTATTCTATCTAACTGACTGTAGAACATAAATTTTATTGTGACTTATCCTCCGAATTTTTACCTTTTTTAGTTTGTGGAGATCGCTTTTAGTGACAAGGCCGTCCATTGTGACATCAATGTAATTTCTACTAATATTATTTTTATTTATTTTTATATATGGTGTACCAATAAAGAATTATCTTTCAATCTATCTATCTATTTGTATCTAAAGCTCCCCTTTAGATGTAAAATTCTCCTACTAAAATTAATTGATATTAAATTGATATTTGAAGCTGTCTATGAACAAACGGTTTTGATCGGAATATCTATACCTAACTTTAAGCTATCAATTTGTCGATCTAAGTTAGTGGCTCTAACACCACTTCTTGCTACTAGATATATTTTTTTAAATATGACGTCAGATATTTAGAAAAAAATAAATTATGTGATACTTCAGTTGAGTATGGTTATCCTTTAATATTATAATAACTTGCGACGAGAAGATACCTTTGAGAGAGTTATGAGAGGTACTTAGATACTTTTATATAAACGATAATAGTACTTATAACAAACAGCCACGAAATCAATTTTAACTTCCACAATCAGTTTAAAATAAATCCAAATTATAAAGATCAGATAATCTAAGCACAGTTGAAAGCAATGATTATCTATTATCGTATTTCCCGGACGAATTGAACGATTCGCGTCATTAGCAATGGTAATTTCATTCGTTTATATGGAGTGGAAGCCATTAGGGGATATGATGGCTAATTAGTTTCCATCATTGAGGATTCTTTATAGTAAATCTAGTATGAACCATCCTAATGGACAGATGGATTAACATCTTTTAATGCATTCAGCATGTCCGTTTTATATTTTAGTTAAAATTTTTATTTTAAATTCTTATTACTTGGTTCATTAATGTATAGATCTTTTACATCTATTACTAATATAATAAAGGAGAAGAGTTTTTTGTTTGTTTGTTTAAAGGCGCTAATCTCTGGAACTAGTCTGGTTCTAGTCGGAAAATATATTTTTTGGAATTTGATAGCCCATTTATTGAGCTACTTTTTATCCCAGGAAAGCGCGGGGAACAACTAGTAATTAATATAAGAGTAAATGCTACAAACGAGTATTTATGCAATTTATTTAGAAAGTGCATGCATATGTTTAAATAGATACCTAATACATATTACGGTTTATTAGAAGCTTCGCAGCCTTTAACTTGTCACCAACAAATACTTTCCAAGGCAGTTTACGGAGACCACAGCAACGTAATGTGTTCAATTTATTTACACTGCAATAAAAGATGCGGCGGCGGGTGAAAAGGAAAAGTTAATAAGCCAGGGTTGACATCTCACTGACAAATCCTGAAGTTCATTTATAATAATCTTACATTTTAGCTTCTATCGACTCCGAGGGCGAAGTTCTTTTTATTCGTTCTTAGATTTCTTATAGGAACATGACCACCGCCTTCATTGAGAATATGTTTTTTTCTAGAGCCACCCACTTTTACATACTTACTGAAATAGTTATTGCCAAGATTATATTTAAACGTACAATATTATAAAGTCAATAATTTTCTCGGGGGTCCTCTACTGCCCCCCGGAAAGTCTCAAACGCCTACATGAGGGCGTTATCGCTCACGTTGAGAACCTATGCACTACGCAAATACATTTGACTACAATCTTTTGATGACGCAGAATGTATTTCACAAACAAACATACATACATGCAGGTGACAACATTTGACAACAAATCATGTTTAACATTTACTACTAAAACATGTTAAATGATAATATCAAATTGCCAGCCAGCTCGGCGCTAGCAGGCAAAATATTGTTATGTTTTACATAGTGGGCGGTTACAATTTGAGCTCTAAATTTAAAGGGAACTGAAATATTAGATCAACAGTTTTGATTATTTGTTTCGTTTGCGTTATTTGTCTTTTGCCTAACATATATTTTTCCACATACGATCAGGTGGGCCGTAAGCTTCTTTGCCACCTATGTAGTGGATGATTTTTTAGTCACTGGCAATAGGTACTTGCAGGGGTGGAAGTACTCATCAATATGAACAACTTTTATTATGGGACTAACTCTGATATCGCGTAAAATAAAACGGTTACTTCTTACATTTTGGTCGAGTAGGTATTGAACTTTTGTATGGATCAGCTGATATTTTTTTGTGATTTCACAGTTAGTCCCTTAAAAAAGTTGTTCATATTGATGAGTACATCCACCCTGCAAGTATAGCCGGTGACTAAAAAATCACCCAGTATATACCTCTCCCCCGTATATTGCTATAAGTAACGCAGACGATGCTGAAAATGTCTTAGTTTTTAATAACACTTCGGTTACGGCAAGAAATTATAATATGACATCTAAGATTATTAGCTGAGGTCCTTTTAAGACGTGAATATGATGGCCAAAAGTAACCTGATAAGGACCAAAAAATACTTCTTTTCAAAACCAACTCAGATTTATTACATAAAAATATTTATCTGACAACTGACAATATTTGTGTGTATATGACATGTGTGTGTTATTTTTTCAATGCTGCTGTTAGATAGGTACTTATTTCGAGAAATGAACTGAGGTTCATCCATAATATGATCTCTTTGACATTCATAAAAAGGATTTCAGGTACCTAATAATGTTAGACCTATATGTTGAATGGTGAAAACCTATTTGAAGCCAAAAGTAACACATAAAGTATGATAGATTTCAAATCACACAGAACAGACACACAATCGACAGAGATATCGACCAAGTGCGTAAAGACAGGAAAGCGCGGAGTTAGCCGACTAGCTGTCAGATTACTGATATCGTAAAGAAAGACAAATGGTATGACTAGGCTTATATTCAGTAGGGGGTAGCCAAGCTACCACGAACTAAAAATAATAATAAGATCACAACCCTGTAAATAAAGTACATTATAACTTTATTCTATAATGATTCAGTATTCAAAGCATTTACAGCGCCAATGCCGCAAATGTCACATTAAACTTATGGAAAGTAAATTTTCTCTTTGCATTTGATATACTGTGATAGTTAATATTAATTAAACGTTATCTCGTCGAGATGTTTACTTATATCTCATGATAATTAATGATGTGTACAATAAAGTAGCAGGCGTATATAACCATATAAGAAGAGGTTTAAATTATTATGTTCATGCGGATTAGTTGCCTTAATAGCCCTGTAATTTATTGTAACAAACGTAGGGGTACAATTGAAATATTTACTATACTCAAGATAAACTTATATCCAATGTTTTACAATTGAGATAATAGAACGATATATAGATTGTAGCTTGCTACCACAACACCAAGTACCGACTGGACATATTCATAAAGGACAAAAAACATCAAATAAATAGTATATTTTTATGAAATACAAAGTAACAAATGTATTAAACAAAGAAACTGTTAAAGTCGAAGTCGACCTTACTCCAATGGACTGCTATGAAAAAGTCATTGCTCTTGTAATCTCGAAAAACAGTATTGTTAAAAGCATTTGAGTGCGCCGGAGTGAAACTCCATTGCTAAGGGAGTTCTCCTCGTTCAATATTATTGTCAAAACTTTTTTATGTAGCTTTATGTGCCTCGTAAAATAGAGACTTCGGTTGATTGATGTAAAAGTAGAAATACTCTTAACAATATTATGAAGTGTCTTCGTAATTGTAGCGATCGTTACACTTTTAAAAACTGTTTTTGAATTTACTTTTGTTTACAATTCAAATTTCGCTCAAACATAAAATAGCAAATAAGGATAAAATAAGAGGTAGGGCAACATAAATATGAACATCAGCCGTGTAGAAAAAATTGTATTTAATTTGCAGATAAAAATAAAAATGGTAGTAAAACTGATACCGAAGCGAGTACCCGATAATTTACTACAGCATCATCACTTCCCTATTCCATGACTCCATGAGAGCTACAAATAAATTGATGTTAAACTTTTAAAATTAGACACAGACACAAGGAAGTAAAGTGCGTCAAAATGTAACGTAACAAGTCGTATCGTAAATCGGACGACATCAAAGCGGCCGGTGTGCGCCCGCGCCGGGTCGATGACAACAATCTTTGCGTGACGCATATTGAATTTAGAAATGATAGGTTTGTTTGGAAACAATTATTTTTTCTTAGACATAATAATCTTTAAAGAAGTAAAACTGATAAAAGACGCATACGAGTGAGATATCGAAATCTACAAGAGCTATTAAAAATAATCTTAAATAGGCATCTTAAGTACATAAAGTTATTTCGGGGGCATCTCAATAATTTACAACATTCGTAAGCGGCATCATTTCCTTATACACCCTGGAGTCGCTGGCACTAAAAACTTTCTTTCATTAGAGTCGCCAACGCCCAGTGCTACTTACACTAAAGCCATTAGGAGTCCACCGGAGGACATTAAATAAACAGATAAAACTCAGTCCAGTACAACACAGATGGCTAAACTTGATAATCCCAGCTCATCTAGATACAAACCTAAATGTCACTACGCAGTCTGTGAAAGCAACGCAAAATAGCGGCAGCAATTTCACTTGTCATTTCACAAATGAGTTTTGTTCATCATTTAGAAAGTCCTTGGTAAATTGGATTAATGTTGCTCAAGTAGATTGTGCGTTTGGAGAAATCACGAGTGAACTCTAGGGTTTAATGTAGGTTTATGACAGAAATTCGTTCGAGTTTTAAGAATCTAAATTAAATCAAGATGGCCTGAACTTACATCAATGAGATACTATCACACTTTTAAATTATAAATTGTATCGTAAAAGACAAATAGACGAAATTCCATAAACGGGTGTTTTAGGGCACAGTAAAAAAAACTTTAATTTAGACCACTACTAAGTATAGCCATGTATGTGTATCTTTTGTAAAGAAAAACATAGTATTTATGGATATTTTAGGTAGAAATCTTATTCCAAAATACTAAGACCTACAAAATCATTTATCGCACAATGCGCAATTATCACTACTATTTGTGCAGATAGAAGTTTCCTTCTTTCTTTCTTTCTTTACTAACTTTACTTCTTTTTATAAAATACAGATAGGCTTCAGAAATATAACAGATTATTTAAAGAATAATCCATACATTGATATGTACTACGACTAAGAATTAGCTTCCAGTCTCTTGATGTTGAGATAGGGGTTCTTCAAGAACAGTGTAAAGAGATTTTTGCAGGGTCGACAACGCGGGATTTATTTTCTTGGTATTGCAAGCGTCAATAGTCTGCGGTAATCGCTTACCATCAGGCGGGCTGCACGGTACACCATGTTTGTGTTATAAGATTACATTACCAGAAACACGTAAATACACTTAAAATTTTATAAACCCCGAATTATTAACATTACTCATTACATAAAATGCAGTTTTAGGTCGCGTTTTGACCTTCCGGCGTCGAATATTTAAGTTATTTCTTAGGCACCAAGGAATGGGGCTATCGTTTTTGTGCTCACCAGCTAGCGCCACTGTCGAGTAAGGTCCTATAAAAGTTACGGGCATGAAAACCATGTTTAGCGGAAAATTCACACGCGATAGCCCCCATTATAACACCATTCCAATTTCTCTATGGATATTATTTTGTATAACTACTTACATGACTGTAGAGTTTGGTGAATGGTTTCATATCATTGAATTACCTGTAAAAAACGAAATTTAACTTAATGTATCTATTTCTGTAACATCAGTGAACAAATAAACACATGATAAAAAATATAACCAGTTAAAAGAGCGAATATCAAAAAATAACTCATCAGAAATTTATCATTTTGACACATGGTTTTAGGAGTTTCCTAAGTTAGGCAATGGTTAGTGGAAATAGGAATAAGTAACATACATATTTTTAAATAAAACAAATTGATAAAACAATGTAATTTGATAGCAAACATTAGAATTAACATGTAAAATTACAATATTATTTAATAAAAACAAAAGTCATGGAGGAAAGTTATTAAGTTACGCAACAAAAACTGCAAACATCGGTTACAGGTCTTTGGGCAGCGGTGTATAACCCGGAAACGTCGGGCGGCGTTATTTATAGTTTGACCGGCGCAGGCGCAAGCACCTAACGCCAAACGGTAACCTTTAGCAAGGATTTGAGGGTACTACTACTTAGTGTTACAACTTAGCCAAATATCTGACTGACACACATTCAGATCATAATAAAATTTATATGGGACCACCTCGGGATCTACCTTAATAGACAGTTTAAACCATCCAAATCGGTTAAGCCATTATTGAGAATTAGGCCTTAAGAGGTATATGCATAGAACTTGTTCGACGCCTGCTTTTTATATCTTCCCTTTTTCGAAGTCGGTTAAGAATGCTTTGCAATTATCAATGTTTACTAGACACATTAAGATTTTGATAGATTCTTGGTATTCTGGGAGAAAATTATAAAAAAAAGTAAATTGTTTGTTTTTTTTTGTATATATTACATGCGAACGCGGGTGGAACCGCGTTTACATCTTGACGTTTTTTTATATGTAGCTTCGGTACGCGCATCCCATTCGCAAGCTAAGGGTTCCGGAACCGTTCTCTAGCTCTACCATAGTTAGGGTAAAGTTCCTAACTTTAATGTTTGAATGTCGCGAGAGATTAAATTGTAAACATTAATGATAGAATAAAGTGTTTTTTTTGTTGTGGGCCTAATCATCCCCATTAAATTAATATTTTTTTTTAGCTTTTCACGGTCTAAACGGTAAGCAACAAATTAAGACCCAAATAATTTGACAGTCAAATTATTTTAACTTAAAATAGTATCAAGTCCAAAGTGTGAGCAGTCACTAAGTACAGCGGCTATTGGAAGGCCATAAATCAAAGTTTGAAGCGGCTCGGCGCACGCGCACGCGCACGCACTTCAAGTCGCCCGTAACTGAGTCTTCAATGCAGCAGATTGTGGCAACATTAGACCGATAATATCGTTAAAACGGTAAGTTAGAGCTTTTAGAAATCAATACATAAAAGCTTAAAGCGTTATCCGTATATGTTTTAGGAAATTACGAATAGATTGTCCACATCATAAGTAGAGTAGATCGTTTCTCGTCATTGTATTTTTGTGGTTTTTAATGGATTGTAGTTGAAAAGGTTTTTTCAATTTGTAATACAATTACGACATACGATGCGTGATTTTCTTATTCTATCACGTCAAGCTCTAGGTTTTTAGGTCCAATTTCTAACCTCGGACAAAAAAGAAGTTAGTTGAGATCCAGTTGTGATCGGGACGTCAACAGCAAACATGCATAAAAAACTGGTTCAGACTTAAGATCTTTATTTGTCATAGTTCCCAACCACATTGGAAGTGTTGCTATTATAGAAGCTTGCAGTGAATGCACCCTCCAGTATTTTTTACTTACTAGTGTTTTTACTTTATTTCAATTTCCAGACATCTTGTTATTACGAATAAGAATATACATTGTATATTTAAATGTAAACACATACAAAGAAATGAACCAGAACAATGCAATGTGAATTGTGATCCAGTTGAGGCGGGTCTAACCACTTTCTTGGTACGAGAGGCGCGGCTACCGACCAGCTGAATATCATTTGCAGAAATACATTACAAATTACCTTCTATCTATAGTACCTAATGATCTGATACACTAGCTTGAACCGTGGCTTTACTGGCTTTTATACACTCCAGTCTAATAGCATATTTTCTTTACCAACCATATGAAACTGCTCACTATAAAAGGTCAATAGCCACTCGACTAAAATCAACCAGAATAGCTATTTTTGTTTCAGTAGATAGTATTTAGTTACATCTACAGAACCTACATTTTATATTTTTCTGGACCATACAAGGTCTGTAACAGAAAGATGACCGTACACGATCTACTAATTGCAAGCTAGCTAACACATAGGATTACAGTTAAACCTAGTATTTATTTTAAATACTGAGAAGTGATAACGACTCTTTATCATCTGTAAACAGGAAAAACACTCACGCGCAACTTATCCGCTCGGCGTGATAATGCACTACAGTTTTACAAGGATTTTCCTACAGCAACAACTAATTTAAATCATAAAACCAACATAAGTGAACTTACGATACCTACCCATAATATTTACATTTTTACTCCCTCGCTGAATATGAATTGTATCCCTCTTAAAGCCGACAAGACAACAAAAGAGAGTGAATTTACAATGTATTTGACTCTCTGAGCCCTTATTATTCCCATCGTGCAATTCGAACAAGAAAAGGAGACATTGTACAACCATTTCATAATTACTTTCATTATAATACCACCGATATCAAATTGCGATAGATACAAACAGAACAGCAGACAATTAACAACATATACAGCACAATCAGGGACACTTGAGGGAAACCTATACAACAGACAAGACTTGATAGCAAGTATAGATTTCACACACGGATAAATCGTTGGTGTGGTGTGTATAGTGATTAAAATATCAATGGTTAATGCTTTCACTCTGATTGTATGCAAACTACCTGTATCATTTAAATAAACAGTGAATAAAGGCGTACATAAACGGCAAGAGGTGCGAGGATCTAAATATGCGATGCGTTTCAAAATCATGATGCGATTTCATTTCTACTCACTCAATATTTGCAAGGTACACCACCTCAGACTTCTTTATTATAAACATATTATAAGACATTAATGAAAAGCGGATATAGTAAAGTGGAACACTGTATTGATTAACACATTTTTTTGCAATTAAGAGCAGTAACAACTCAATAGGTTAAAAAGTAGAATGGAGACACAGTTACAACTTATAATTAGGCTAAAGAGCATCATTATCAATATATTTCATATTCGTTTCCTAAATTGCTCATCCACCTGCAACATCAACCAATACAGGTTTAAATCAGTATAATCAATAATCAAGATCATCCACATCAACGTCATTATGTTTACTGACCCCATGACATCATTGAGGTAACTATGTTGGCCGTCAATAGCATAGAAAGTGACAGTTTATGTTTGTTTAGTAGCACGGACCGGGCCTCATAAGTGCCTATCTTCTTGTCTGAGCAATACGGTACTCCGAGCACATCTCATTTCAAGACAAACTAGTGATGCCTGCCACCTAGGTAGAGGAACCTCGTTACTGTATAGTTCTTCACTGTACACCAGGTGCTCTTAGAGAAATCTCGAGCACTGGATAAGGTGCGTTAAAAACGGACGGAAAGGATGCGCATGCTCTGCATTCCTAGACATAATTTCACTTTCTCCTGTGATATCTTAGTTATTTGTTGCGTAATTTATTTAGACACTGCCAGTGAATTTATTATTTTACACATTCCAAAGTCGTAACATAATTTATTATAAATGCTAACTATTATAGTGTTTATCTACATGCATTTGTATTTTACTTTTGAGTGTAAGAAAATAACAGAGGATTAATTTTTTAATAGAAAATACAGACCAAATATAGTCTGTTATGTATGGTATTACGAATTCCAAACACCACCAACCAATTAACGATCAGGTGCCTGCTTGTCAACCTGTTGTCATAAAAAAAAACGAGCGTAACAATGATATCCTTACAAGAATTCAAGGTTCCCGCCCTGCAATGAATTTAACATTCTCGTTGAAACACTGACCCCTGCATTTTATTTCAATTCCGATCGTTGACATAGTAATTATGTGATGTACAGTACACATAATGATTTAACCTCACTTCATTCGTGAATACAAAAAGTGGCCGTGTTCCTGCGCGGGCGTAAGGGCCGACTTTCACTCGGTGAACCATTATTCAAATATTATTTTCGGTTGGTCTCATTATGGATCAAGATCGGAGCACAATACTGGGGTGTGATCGTCCCACTAGCCTGCTTTAATTATTACGATAATAGGGATATGGAAATGTTTTATAACTTTGAAGACAGAATTGAATCTGATTTTTTTGCATATACTTTACTATAAGCGAAAAAATACCGTCCTGCGGTTTCAGCCAAAATTCTCTTCATTGCCTCCCTATGAGTTGAATTTCGATACATTTTCCTTAGTAGGTCATTTGCCTTGACGTGCCTACCTGTATGCAAAAATTTCAAGTTGCTTGCCTCTGCGGGTTGGGCTGTGCTTTGATGTCAGTCAGTCAGTTTCTCTTTTTATGAATAAGTCTATATTAGATACGTTAGTCAAGATTAGGTACATGTGTTTTATGAGTGCTATTCATTTTGTTTGAATATAATAATATGATTTATTCAATATGCGAGTAAAAATACACATTGCAAGGATCAGGTTGTAGGTATGTTGGTACTAAACTCACAAACATTTTTAAATCGTATAAAATTCGCAAGCACGTCTACAAAACAAATTGCGTTGCGCTTATCTGCGTATCGGTCTGCGTACGCGCTGACAGTGCGCTCCTCTACAATGGAGCCACTGTCGTCGTTACATTTCAAACAAAGTGCGTTGTTTTATTTTTATGCAGTACCTACGTAGTATGGAAATAAGGCCGATTCGCAGCATTATTTGTGTTTATTCTCTTTATGTTTTTGTGGCGTGGTTTTGTTTGCGAGTTACTGTCTATTGTATATTGTAACAGAAGTATATATAGTTATATGAACTTTATTAAGTTTCCAGAACAAACTCAGTGGAAGGTATGTTGAGCTCCACGGCAAATTTCGTGGCATTGGTTTCTACCTTTAGCTTGAGTTATAAGTATGATGTTGGTAGCTTGGTAGCTACGAAGGACAAGTCTCAAGTCTTAAGTTGAAAATGTGTCGACGTTTTTTCTTCTTTTACCAAACTCAAACAGGTTAATCTAACAGGATATACCTACTACATGCAACCAGACAACCACCGATACAAGCTTTTTATTTCTTTGTTATGAATAATACATATTGCCAAAACGATCCCACGTCGAGACGCGCGCGCATGCCTTTTAGGGGAGCAAAGCGCACGATCGTTTATCATACATGTGTGTTTGTGTGTAGGTAACGCTATTTATTTCCGCAGTCTTATCATAAGCATTTGACAGCTCGCTGGATTAGTTTGGTCAGCGGTGTCATATATTTCATTAGTTATTGTTGCAAAAAGTTACCGTTCCAAACATGCGCAGTATATAGGGTTCCGTAGTCAGTACGATGGGGTATCTACAGTCTAAAACGGAATGAACATAAATGAAAGGGCGCATAATCTCTGTTATTTATTATGTCATTATATATTATACCTACTGGTGTTGTCTATCAAGAGACTATTCGCTATTGCCCTTTACGGGCGGGTCCCTACCCAAACGAAAACCTATTCAATATAAAAAAAAAACGGTTGGTATGTTTGATACTCGAAAGAATATCACATGTTGGAATATACAAGGTACTCCTGCGGTAAAACACACCGGGACGGGAGTAACCGATGTGTTATTCATGTCATTACGTAGTACATTTAAAAAAATACTACCGAATTGAGCTTGTCTTTTTTTTTAAAGTCGGTTATAAAGTTATAGGTACTCATATCACTTAAGGCGACGCCTTGAAGATTTTGGATGCAAGGATTCCGATTTTTCTCAACAATGACTGAAGCGAACGAACTGAAATTTATTGTAAGAATTCATCATGTCTTTGACTTTATTTTGTACGTTGCATAACACGATTGGTTAGCTTTTATAACACAAAATAATTAATCAAAAAGACCTCTTTAAAATAAGGGATTCCAATTTTACCGGCGTTGAGGATCAATTTGAGGTTCCAAAATTTTTACATATATTAATTGAAACTGATACTTTAAATTGTACTTAGGTTTTATGAAACATATTTGTAGTTTTTAAATTAAACAATAAAAACCATTTTATCGCATACGCCCGTTCCGTTTACGCGGGTTTTCTATGAGAGGTCGCTATAGTAGGGAGCGGGACGCAACACGTTGAATTTCAGATTTTTAAGCTTAAAGCGGCGTCACCTTAAACAACGTATTTCATTTAGTGGTGGCATAAGCGTGTTTTAATAACTGATGGAAATTTTATGCGCACTCAATATTTTTGCCGTTCGAAAAGGTTAAGTCAACAATAAGAAGACATTGTGAACGTCTCAATATTGAATGGCTGGGATTTAAGTCCGAATTACGTTGACAATCATACAATTCAAAATTGGACATAATGGGATTTTGTTTGATTTATTGCGCCTTAAGATGTATTTCATTTTCTTTTCTTCACAATTTAATATAGGTATAAAGATGAGGCTGATCTCAATATAAAATTCACCGGTTTATTGAAATTTAAAATTTCTGCAGCTTCTGTCTTATTGGCTCGTAACTTTTCATCATTCTATCAGTCATTAGCAGATAATGCAAACCTGATATAAATTTATTCAAGTTATATATATTCTAGGTTAGGATGGAAACAGTTCTAAACATTTCTACGCGAGAAATCAAGTCCTCAACCTTTTGAACCGTAAAGGGCACTTCTTAACCATAATTGATTACTAGTATTTATCCACAATCACTGCCAAAAGGTTTTGTGGTCAATCCTTTTACCTACGCATTGCGTAGCATGTGGTTAACTATCTTTTCACAAGACTTGAATTTCATCGGTAGTACAGTGATGCAATCTCAACGTAACAAAAGGGCTCCTAAGTGACGAAAGTCAATATACTATTACCTAATATCGTTATTGTTACTCTTAAATGGATGTGAAGTTTCCGATTGTACTAGATATGCCGTTATGCTGCAAGCGCCAGCATCGTGCCATAAAATTTGTCTCGAATGAAGGTCTAGCTAGAGTCTTGAGTAAATTAGAGCACAAGCTGTTGAGCAATTGTAGTGTAACACATGCACTTTCGTTACCCTTAAGGAACGCGAGGAAACATCAAGCAGTAACGCTAAAACGGGACACCTCTCACCACCTTGAAATAGTCCTCTTAGATAAGTATCAAAGCAAGTGCTTTTAAGGAAATCTGGTCAGTGCCGAATATCACCCGGCCAATTTGGAACTCTTTTGAAACAAGAAACTTCCAAACTTTCCTAGATAATTTATGGTCGTGCAAAATTCGTAACGTCTAATGTCACAAACATTTGCATATTCGCATAGAACCAATCATAAAGTTTAATTGCATTTGCTTTCACCGCCTTTATGTGGAGCACAGGCGCGTGATGTCACTCCTATTAAGGGCCGACGATTTGCTAAGTATCACCTTCCTAGTAATAGACTAGGATTGAACCGTGTTGTGTATTTATTGCATTAACTTAAGGTACTTCGCAATTTTCTGGCACCATTGCGCTAGCCATAATATGCAAATTTAGGGTCACAGTGACGGAATTTCTATCCATCGACTTGACAAATAGTCCTCATAAATCATTCCCTTCACAGTCCCGGTCTTTTGTAAAATATTCGCATGGTCAAAACTGGGATTTAAGTATCAAAAAATTATGTCTAAGATCAAACAGACTTTTGCCTAATAAAGTCATGATATTATCAAAATTACTCATATTATCTAATGCCATATTCATGCTTCAAAACTAGTGTTCGAACAAAGTACGTGAGGCAACAATATTTCCTAATAGAAATCAATCCACGATACGATTCGAACCCAAATTATAATACCATTTAACTTGCACTTAGGTGAGTTTTGCGAAACATTTAGTAACAACAAAGGTCGAGGAATAGAAACCGATCGAAGTGAAAAGTCAAGTGATAACAATGGCCTGTAAGGTTGTGATAGATCACTAAAATTGCGTACAGGCAGGTTGGTAACAAATGGATTAGTAGATTGATTACGACACGCTAACATTCAGTTTTGGTGGAGAAAAATTATCTAGAAAGTTATATGTGGAATGCTGATCACAGGCCTCCCAAAAGCCTTCTAGGCTTTATAAAGGTCGGCAACACATTGGGAATCCCAGTAGCATTGCTAATGTCCATAGGCGACAGTAGCCACTTTCCATCAGGTTGTCTGCCTGCCTATTTGTCAGCATTCTGACATAAAAAAAATATATAGGTAAAAAGGTTAGTTGTCTGTGCTCCGTGCGCTGTTGAGAATGTGGAAAATTCTATTCCAGTGAACATTATTAATTAAAATTGAGGATGTTCATCCAGATTCTAAACCTCTGATATGCAAGACGTTATTATTAAGTAACTGTTTCAATTTACCTCAGTCATTATCTCATGAGAAAAAATCATCCACTGTTCACCCGAATTTAAAACCATCCAACAAAAAAACGTTCCAAAAACGAACGACCACGTGTACGGTCATTGTCCATGACGTAGTACTAAACAGGGACAATATATTTTTTTTGCTCATTACAAACCCAACAATAAATGGCGATTTACTTCGCAGGTGCGCGGAACACGCACTTTATTTCCACGCTCTATAATCTCTTGATTTTACACCGATATCTTCATCAAGATACTTAATTATAGTAGTTTTATTATAAAAATAGATTTTATATGGTTTTACCTACTGAGTTTTAGTATTCATAAAATGTTTGTAGCCTGCGACTTCGTTATTTAAGTTATTGGAATTGTAACAAAATCATATGTAAAGAATTAAGTAGGTACTTACTTACTCATTTTTATAAATCTTTATGTTTATTGGACCAATAAATCAGAACCACACAGGAATTCACACTTTCACGCATTTTTAAAATCCAAACATGGTGTTTATGAGTTAACGTGGGCTACGTTAACTTCTCAGTTTTCTCTTTAAACTCGCCTATAAAACTAAAACCGCGGTATTTACAAGCTTTAAAACAATGCTAATAAACGTAATACGCTTTCCTACTAAAAGGGTCCATAAATTACCTAAATAGCTAATTTAATTGAGCATTTCCATTGATAAAAAGATTTCTCTCACCACAGGTGGAATATTAGGAAAGAGTAAGGGTCTGCTCACATTAGTCGTTCCTCCGAACTCGCTTATAATGTATGAGGTTAAATCAAGTAGTAAGTGAATCTTTACCAGGACAACTGATAGTACATGCATTATCAATGTTTATAATGTTATTTAAAACATGTCACGCTTAGTCAGCTGTGAGAGTTAGTCAGGGGTCCCGCAGTACATTGACCTGTGTCATTTGACACGTCTCCTGCTCCAGGCGGCGGCGGCGGCGCTCCATTTTCGCGCCATTTTTGCGTACTTAATGATTGTTATTTGAAACAAATTAATTAAAAAGTCATGAAGGAGTACAGTTTTTTTGTTTGTTTAAGGCGCTAATCTCTGGAACTACCAGTCGGATTTGAAAAAATATATTTGCATTTGATAGCCCAATTCTTGAGGAAGGTTATAGGCCACATTTTTATCCCGGGAATGCGGGCGAAACCACGGGGAACAGATAGTAATATTATAAAGCTGAAGAGTTTGTTTGTTTGGTTGAACGCGCTAATCTCAGCCACTACTGTTTCGAATTGAAAAATATTTTAGTGTTGGAGATAGCCCATATCGAGGAAAGCTGTGGGCTACTTTTTTTCCCGGGAAAACATAAGATCCCTCGGGAACGCGGGTGAAACCGCGGGGCGGGAGCTAGTGTCTAATATTATCACGCAGATTTATATAGTAGCACATAATATAATTATTGCGATTGAAAAGTTTCGCTAACTAATTTAATTTTATGTATGATGTTGTCGTTCTTTTTGAAGTGTAAACTTCTTTTAGCGCGGTACGCATATTTTTAAATGAGGTAAAACCTCTGGACTCGCGACACCGTTATGAGACGCGACACCGTTTTGATGAGACGCAGTTTGACGTTTAGTTTCTTTTTAGATGAGGTAAAACCTCTGGACTCGCGACACCGTTACGAGCGAGACGGCGCAGTTTGACGTTTAGTTTCTTTATTATTTTTTTTTTTCTCCCATTAAAATAATTGCGACCAGTAATGTCGCTAGTCGATGTCAGTAGCTTTGGCGCCATAACAAAACAAACTCACTCAGAAAAAAAAACTATTTTAGATTGTAATCATTTTAATTATAATGATGATAATACAAGAGCTCAATCTCAATGTCTCAAAAAAAAAGTTTTCACTTCTGTCGGCACTCCCGGAGTGCAATTTTTTTCAATAAACATACGTGGCGGAAGTACTACCTGGACGAGATTGGAGCGTAAGCCAAATTAACTAATGGTTTATTTCAATGAAAGCGCTGTAATGTGACTGGGCAGTTATAATTTCTTCTGGAATCACAGTGCCTTGCCTGCTGAGTGACTTATCTACTACACTATAGCAGAAACACAATAAGAACGTCTTTTTCTTTTTATTACTATCTCGATACACTTTGCGTTTCATTCCATTTTATTTTTATTTTTTCACGCACAAGGTACAAGGGTTTTGTTCGATGTTAAAATGGATTGTAGAAAGTCGATGGCCGCGTCAGATTAAAATAATGGTGAATATTTTTTGTATATTTGTAGCATATGAAGTACTAAACTAACCAGCTTTGACGACTAGATATTATGTGGTAAAGGTCATCAAGTGATAAACAATTATGAATAAATCAAATTACTACAGTAATAAATTAAAGAGAATGTGGTGTAGCACAAGATAATGTACATGAGTAGAACCACAAAATAAAACATTTTACTCTAATACACCGCAGGCTTCTCTATTACTTGGTACTTAACGCTATTTACATAACATTTAACAAACACCACAACAACTGGCATTTTTCATACAGTCAATTTTCTTTACTTTTTTTTTTTTTAATGGGCTCGCGTTTGGCCTCTGACCCGTCCATAGAAGAAGACGAAGCCTAAGATGGAGCATGCTTACCCAGAAGAAACCTATTAACTCTGGCCTTGAAAGTCCCTAGATTGTAGGAGTCAGGAAACAAAGACGCCAGTAGCAAGTTCCACTCCTTTGCTGTCCGCATTATAAAAGAGGATGCAAATCGTGTCTCCTAGCACGGCGGACTATTGAGTCAAGGGCGACAAGCTGGTGCTTGGCGGATCCATCCCACAGGTGGCATGTGCAGCAGTACTCCATGCACGACCGGACTTGTGCTTTATTTTATACCTATATTATTCCCTTGACGGTTTCCGTAGGTATATTTAGTTACCTACCTCTCTAGCTACATATACTGCATTTCACTTGTTATCAGAAACGGACGCGTCGACAAATCATGTAAGCTTCACAAGAGGCAAATAAATCGTTCGACATTTATACGGAGGCGCTATACGTCTCGCTCCGGGCTCGACAAATTCCCGAGCGATCTCGAGTAGGGGATAAATCACGAGATATCCCCACCTACTCATGACAAATGGTCCCGGGTACGACACTTCGTTTGGCAAAATGTCATTTGCGTGGTTGCAAAGGGTTGTGTACAAGAGTCATCAAAATAAGCAACTTTTTTGGCCAGTTTCGGTAACTCTATAAAACTCTACAAGGAAGATGGACAAACCAATAAATCCACTTTCGCATTTATGGATAAGGGATTCAGAGCACGTTACAATAGGGCGTTGCAAACGCAAAATGGAGTGCCAGATTCACGGTCAAGAAACATCCTTAATCCTTTGTGTTCTATAAATCGACCAATATTAATTAATTCTAATACCGTATATTCTTCTATAGCTTCACAATCACAGCTCATATTCAAACCCTAGTGCGGTGCAGACAATGTACTTATTGTTTTGCGCCTCCGAAGCGGCGCGCGCGCACATAATACGACAGTTATTAATATTGTGCGCTAGTGGGCGCTTTTCTTACGATTACAATGCTTTTGTGATTTCTGGTTTGAGTAAGTATTCGTTGGGAGATGTGAAAAACATTAGAATAGGTACATTTAATTATTAACTGTCGTTACCATAAGTAAATTACTATGTACCTTTGTCCGTGGATTAGTTATAAAAAATCACAGCGGTAAGGTCCTACATTGTTGTACCCGCCTGGCTACCATTGACTACCATTCTCAAGTTAAAAATCTATCGCCTAACACCTCCGGTGTGTTCTGCTGCACATGAGAGCCAGATCTTTCTAGACCTTGTCATGTAGTGACATCACTATGGTAAGGTTGTGTCCAACATAGGCCAATACATAGTAAAAATAAAACTGATATGTAGAACCTATACCTACAGCAGACTTCATTGTTATGAACATTAAAGTATTTAAGTTTAAAGGTGCATAAAATATTTTTTAACGATACAATCGGTACAGAGAAAGCTTCGTAGAGAAGCTTATGTTTTAACGGTCATAACTTTATTCTTACATTGTATACGATTTCATTGTCTTTGTCTCTGGATATTATTTTAATGTAGTTTAGGATACATACGTCTTCAAATATTTTAAAGGGGCTTATAGTCTTTTTGGCCCACTCAGCGTTCGGACCGCAGACCGAAAACCCTAAAATCATTTCACGTGACTATTAGTTAGGTCAATTGGTAAGCAGTTTATATCAAATGTACCAAAAATATAATTGAATACCATCTGTATGTTAATTTTGATTCCTACAGTTTTCTTTTTTATCAAGAACCACCAAAATAACCTACAGAGGCCACACAATATTATATAATTTAATTGACAATCATGAATTCGCCATATTATAAAACATGTAGTTTTTATCAGACTATTCAGAATTTTAAATGATACACAAGGAAACAACTGAACACGTAATATATGGAACTTGTAAGCAGTAGGTAGCACCAACTTCCCTGAAGAGATTATACCGAATCAGCATAACCCATGATATAGTGGATGTCAACTGGAATTGATAATGTTATGGAATATTTCCATAACAACGTGCATTGAACGGTCAGATGCTGGTGCTACAAAAGATATCTTGATGATTTATGTTAGCTGTTAGGCTAAATAGGAGGTTTATGGTGATATGGTGAGTATGGAAATATATTGGTACTGAACGCTAGTTTCACAAAAAACTATAGACTATTATTTTTAATGAGCGATAGATATGGCCTGGCATTTATATATTTTTATCTATCTAGTTAAAAAAAAGCGTTGATTTTTAATCTTTGATTGTACCTAATATGTACTTACAGCAATCGTAGAAATACAAATATATAGATTTTTATATTAATAAGTATCAGAAGCTATAATTGAAAATGCCTGATAACACAATTTACCATTAATAGTGCGTATAATATTTAATAAATTGTAGTTAACAATAAAAAATAATATCACGTAATATATTACGACGCGAAAACGTGATTGTGTACGCGGAGGGAATAATAGCAATAACAACAGTTGTATCAATGTTTGTATTACTTAGTTCAATTTAATTCCAATATTTCTATTATTATTTCAATGAGAAATAGAACTTGTATTTATTTCAATTGATAAAAATTACGATTAGTTTAGTAACGAAGAATTTAAGAATAGGCTTAGCTACCGTAGAACAATGAAAGTGTGCTATACCAAAAATCAGTGAAGCAGACAATTATAGGTAGGTACCTACGCCGAAAACGCCACCAGTATTGATTGATAGGATTTTTTTCATACTTTGGATAAGCATGTGTTTGTCCACAATCTAACATGGTAATTTGCCTTCAACTGCCGTTGAAGGTGGTAGCCAACCAGGCTGGGGCTACAATATACCTTACCAGCGTGCTATGGTTCAAGATCTGTTCGTTCACCGAAATCTCGAGCTCATAGGAACCTTCGTTGATCCAGAAATTGTGATAAAATAATGCACAATCGATAAATCTGAAAATAAAGGGTAAGGCTTTTAAAAAACAGTTTAAATTAATGTTTCAAAACCATCAATTTGCTGTTAATTACTTCAAGATACTCGTATCTAGATAATATAATTCAGACGGGTCCCTAAACCTTTCGAATGGTATCAGATGAGCGACTTCCGATGCTTTGACCTCAAACCGAGGTCGGACAAAATTCGAAAGTACCGAAGACAATACACCAATACTGCTGATACTATCGCTATATTTAATTAACGACCGTGGCACACTGTTCGAGAATTTGGCAAATATTTGGAAATATATCTGGATAATTATTGATTTAAAACCTAAAAAAAATATTTTCATAATAATACCTTTCTAACCATTAGTACCAAAACTATAAAAGAACACTATCGTTTATTATTCGTTAGACACCGCTGCACCGGACCAAACGACTAATTCAAAAAGTGCAGGGGGAGTTTCGGTCCGCGGTACGAACGGATAGCGGGCCGAATAAACTAAAGACCATAGCCTTGCATATTTTTTTTTTCAAAATACTCCATATATTTTAAATTTATACTTTTGATAAGTCATTTCTAAAATAAATACTGTATTTGCCTTAAACAAGTACATACGTAAGGAAAGCCACCTAAATCCTAAGAGATGGGAAGCAATGGAGCCATTTTACTAATTCCCAACAAGATCCCCAACATGATCGCCATCCCCAGCGCCCGTATACCACCACGCGTTACCAATACACGGTGATAAATTGAAAAAGGCATAAGCACCGATATTAATTATGGCCAGTCCACTCGTGAGGCTGATCGTTATGGAATCGTTACCAACCAACGGTCGAGGCTGGATAATAAGCTCTGATTTATTGGCACGACGCGTATCGCTCATTTTCCGGGTGGTTTAACTGCTCGACGAAATCGGTTCACTGACGCATCGATTGTGATTCATCGATATAGATTAAGTGAGAAAGTGAGGAAGAAAATTGTTTTGCTGGACAAACAATAAGGAAACGACACCCGAATGAAAAAGAGAGTAACTACATAATTTGAGGGCGGTGATAAATAGCGTTCGTATGCGGTAGCTGTGAAATATTGGCAGAAGAAAAATACCTCGTGAGATGACTTGACTGAGCTAGGCTCAATTTTAAATTGAGTGAGAATCATAATTTTGACATTTCATTCTTCACTTTTGTAAAGAATCTATCTATGTATTGTCAATTTGATATTTACGTTTTAACTGCATTTCATACATGTTTTTATGTAATCCGACGGGACCTTAGAATAAAACCTACGTACAACAAAATGGGTGTAAAGAAAACTTTACGATTATTGTAGCGCAGGCCTCTATCATAAATTAGCCCATTTTACTACCGTAATAGGTTACAGCACCTGTTACGCCGATATAATCGATATTTATCGGAATCGCTATATCTCGGGATATCGATACTTGATCGCTATCGGTTTCGTGCCAACGTGGAGTATAATATAGTAGGAACCAGTGGATTTTTATACATTTCTGAGGTAAAATTGAAACTAAGAGGAAAATCTCAATACATCCTTCTATGACTCTACAAGATATTTATATAAACAGCAATAATATAATCTCTCATATAATTACATTCTAAATATTATTGAGATACCACTGATACCAGACTACAAGCTCCTGGACAATAAATCAATCTTCAATAAATACTCAGAGTCAAATTAAACTTTATATCGGTGTAACATCACTTTCGATCTTAATATAGATATAATTAATTAAAGATATAAATCAAGATATAAAGGTGAAATCAGTCTAAATGAATTAAAACCATAAAACGGTGAGAATTTGAATGTATGTAAAGAATAATGAAATTTTATAATGGATAGAGATGAGATCAAATAGCAGCCATCGGAAAGGATACGTCTGGCTAAGAAACTACTAAAATATCTAATAAATAATAAATATAAAACAAGTCGTAACTTTGTTTGATATAGTTTTTATCGTGATAATCAAAATGTTGCCATTAACTCGATCTAAACTGGGGCTCCTACCATATCCTACTTATGATAATAAATCAAGACAGGAGCTACATACTGTTTATTAAAAAGTGAAAGGACTACAGTAATTCTTTTTCAAGATGGTATAAAAGCATCAAGCTAATTTATGTGTTTAGAAACTCGAATGGAATGACAGAACTAGTAATTTCATTTTAGGTTCAGTAAAAGGCGGTACGGACTGATTTATTTATCTTATTGATTGAATTAATCGAATGTCTTGTCATTTGTAACATGGATAGAAAGCGAAATGATGATGTTACGGGTTCTAAAGGAGTGTCTTAACCCTAGACAGATAATATTTCTAACGCCAATAACTTTACTTTGAGTTCATTTGTAACGGGTCTTCTTATAAAATATGCAAAAGCATCGTTAAGCCTAATACACTTGAAAATATACTGCATACATGTATAGCAGTTATACACTGTTTCATTAATAAAATATAACCGACAGAAATCAAGTGTGCTATTAAATTCAAACGAATTTACATAAAACCAGTAAGTAAAGGAAATGGTAATAGAAGTGGCATGTTTATTCATTGGCGTAATTAAAGTAATTAATAGAATTTCATTTAATTTGAATATGCAATTAATAAAACGGAGATTAAGATCGGGCGATACACGTTTTAAGGGCCGGTCGGGCATACCTACTACAGTGCACTAAATAATATTCCGGTGACACTTATTACACTTAATGTTGGAATCCACAACGAATTCATTGATGTTTTCGTTACTGAATTAAAGTTGATAACTTTAACACAAGATCTTGGTTCTACAAAGGTCCCGGATAGTACATATAATAGAACACAAACTAAAAAAAGAAGCTAATTGCTTAATGAAGCATAGGTTTTGTGTGCTTACCACCTTCGGCTACATCATCACTTACCATAGTGAGATTGTGATCAAACACACACTTGTAAACAGTAGTTTAAAAAATAGTATAATTACAGTTCATGGTACCTATATAAAATGTAGCAACAGTGCAAGGTGCGATGCTGCAAAATAGATAAAATTGCGAGAACAACATAATACAAATCAATAAGCCACACATTCCAAAAGAAAGAGTAGTGACCCCAAAATCATGTATATTCTATTGAATGTCACACAACAATCAACCATTGACCTACGATATGTAGCGCAAAATCGCAACGATACGCAGATAAGAAAGCAGCTTTATCGCTTGACAGATAGCTTCGATTGTCTGACATGATATTTCAGCGGCAAAAAAGTGACATTTGAAGTGGCGAACAAAAGGAGTGAAAGTGTATTAATAGAATAACCGCCTGCGGCGAAATCGTACGACAATGATCTCCGGGTATCCATTATAGTGATTATAAGTTGAGAGCTGTTACAAAATATGGGTGCAAAAACTAAGAGTGGATTCATTGTTTAAGATACGTACGAGACGAGTAAAAAGCGTGTAATAGGTGCGGCGGTTGATCGTAATAATCGTATGAAAATTACAGATCTGAACATCAAAATAATCATATCAACTGGAAAGACTGATAATATTTGGTAAGCACAAATATGCTTTATTTGAGGTTAAAGATTTTCCGCAAAGTAACAAAAAAATTACTGTTACTCTCTTCATAAGGTTATCTTATTATCAATATTAAGTAGCAGCCACAGTTAAAAGATCACAGATAGCAATCAAATCATTAAGCCGCGCCGCTCCATCGTGCGATTCATGTAAATTAACATGCGATGCGCGAGCGCACGCGTTCACGGCTCATTTAGTGGTAAATGTTTTATGACAAACAGCGTTTTGTATTGGCCTGTTATTTGTCCTCACACATTTTGTAAGCTTCATTTGAGCTATTATTGAGTGGTTTTATAAAACCCAATGCTCTTTGTAGAGGTTATTTTGTGTTATTTCTACACGATTTAGAATTAAAGGTGCTGTAATTTATCGTGACATATACCCAAGACATGGTGACCGTTATGTCTCATATAAAACATTTTAAACGGTGCTTAACATTTTGCGAACTAGGGTTAAAGGTTAAAGTTAGCCTCTCTATTTCCGTCCATTGAAGATCGAGACACGATCGCTTTGATTAATTTAACATTCACATTTTCTGTCATAATATTATTGGAAGTCATGACGTGACATAATACTCAATACTCAAGTCAAGGTTTTTAAGCCGATGATAGCTAAGTGACAGTGACGTCGAATGCCGTGGCGACTTTCGTGAGTTCGAATCCAACAATGAGTTCATTATGATCATTTAATGAACGACATGACACCTGTTATTAGGAAGGCTTTAATAAATTACTACCATGTTGATTTAGGTATTTCACTTTCATGTCTTTATTATTTGTAACTTCTGTGTTGTAATGTAGTGTAAACAATAAAGTATATTTGTATTTGTACCTACAGCTTAACTGTATAAACGAAATCGATACTATAGAAACAGAATAGGGAAATTCGATACAATCGAATGGCGGAAGGGAATCGACGGACAATAATCCAGTTGTTTGCAAACCAACCCAGCACATAACCAGGGCATCAGCGAACCGAAGCGTGGGTGATCTCGCCAAAACCCTATAAACTGGCTATTATGGTTGCCAAATGATTGGAACCGAGTTGGTCTGTCCTTGTTTATTACTTTTGAGATATTCCAGGCCCGGTATCAAATTAAATGTTAAAATAAATAACCTGATGCGATAATGCAGTTCCAATAAATTGACACTGCAAGGGGAAGATACAATGGGATCAGAGTGTACTGAATTATGAAAATTAAAACTACCGAATAGAACTTGCGTGAACTAGAAGCTAGACGTGGTTGTCGTTGTTATCACAACAGTTGGTTGTGTGTGTGTGTGTGTGAGTGCTGTGACAATCATACTCACTCTTATTTTATTTCGACTTTGCGTAACTTTAAAGGAAATTTAATTGTATTATTACTATAATTATTCCATAAAAAAGTAATCGAAAAACAACAGAACAAATAAAGATTATGAAACAAAAACTTTAAAATTAGAATCAAAGAAAAAAATATTTATAAGACTCGTATTAGAAACTAATAAACGCTATCCTCAAAGTCGATAAACCGTAAAAGGGTACGTTTTGTAAATGGAGGTAATGTTGCAAAGCCGTTTGGCGTTACAAACAAATCACTCTGTCATGTCAAGGGTCATTGCCCATGCATACAATGGTATGAGCACAGGTGCAAAACTATTAAAATAAAGATACTACTTCAAATAGAACAGATTGTTGCTAGTAAATTATTTCAAGAAGCGTAATTTGAAGAGTGGCAACGAGACTGCTCTTGTTTGTTTTCCGTGTAGGTTTTTATTACTTCAGCAGTTACTTATCAAGGTTACGTCCCCTTAAAATCCATAAATCGTTTCCTAGTTAACCAGATGTCAATAAAATTATGTGTCCTTAAAGTTACAATTTAAAGCAAACCAAAAGACATAATACAAGACATTACAATGACAATAAAATAAGCTGTAAAATCAAGCTCAATTCGACGACTAGGGAGGGGCGACTATCGACAAGATCGAATCGATAAAAGTCGACTATTTGGAAGCGATCAAATGCAACTGCCCTCGTTTGTCCCGCGTTAATATGTTAATACAGATATCAAGTCACGATCTCGTATCCAGTACACACAGCACTTATGCCTTACTAACTTTGTTAACGATTCACTTTTGACACGTTTATAACATTACTTTGAGGTGATTTAGGTTGATAATGCCAGCGAAAGAACGTGCGCAGATACGAAAATGCTACTGCAATTTTGTAAGTCATAAACATAACATTTTAGTTGCAGCAACATATCTTAATTCTGGTTGTGTCCACATCGCTCATACATCATGATGACCTATAAATAAAATAAATGTAGGTATAATGTGTAATGACACTTGTATATTTTACTTGAGCAAATAAGTAACGGTACAATTATAATGTACTAGCATATGCCCTGCGGTTTCATATGCTATTCCAAGGCCATAGGTACCAATATTACAAATTTTATCCAAATCCGTTCAGCCGATATTCGCATTTATAATAACTAATATTATTATTAAAACTTATTTAACAACAACGTAATGTATTTTTGCTATAACATAAAATAATACTCAAATCAAACTTAATAAATGGAAACGATAACCATACCAGACATTAAAATCGAATAGCAATAATCGATAATGGGACGATATAGTTTTCACTTTTATCGACAAAATCGTTGGATATTTTACCGATACAGGTGATTCACTTAGATAATATCTGCAAAGTGGCCAGTTATAGGCTGTGGCTACAGTAGTGCTGTATTTTATAGCTAAGTTAATGGCTTAATCAAGTTTACAATAGAAAGTAGTTCGGTAGATTACTTTTATGTATTGTCGCGTATCCATTCAATTTACATAATAAATGGCATCAAGTGCTGTAACAGCTTGTCGGACATTGTTAGTAATGCTTGTTGTTATATAATTAGGGAACTGATAAGCTCAAAAGGAGACTAGTTCCTAATGACATTATGATAGATTACTTCAGAATCTTAATAAAATATCGCAGACTCAAATTAGCTCTCTTCTTTACGCAAGAGACGATGTAGAAATTTGTATATAACAGGAGTAACTGACTGAATAACAGATAAACGCACAGTTCACATAGCTGGATCTAGAAACAGAAATGAGATGATGTACTAAGAAAAGATTTTCCAAAATTCAACCCTTAAGGGAGTACAATAGGGAAAGCAAGTTGAGTATGAATAAAACAAACATGAGCATCCAAACATTAAACACCGGTATAAAGAGTTACTGTATACAGAATCCACTACATCAGCAAACTACTTTATAGAGACAGGTAAAAGACAAAATAGAATAATTTTAACCATAAACAAGTACATCTAACTGACCGTGAATTATTTAGCATATTACAATATTCGTACTAGAAATAAAACGTCTGCCTATTGGCACTATTGCTATACACTTCCAATAGGAAGTGTATAGCCTCGTTTGCCACATCGCAAAGGATGAGACAGTTAGGTTATAGAACTCCAAGAGTGATTCGAAACCAATTTGCGATTTCCTTGTACATACAGTGGTACTTTCTCGATTGCGCGTGGGCGCAACAACTGCTGAACATTAATTAATGCGAATGCACACAGACGCGCACACGTAGAACGGTGAAACCAGACAGAATCGTAAAACTGTTACAAATAAATATGAAAACGCGTGAGAAAGTACTGGTGCGTAGGTCTGACTGTACACTTGACAAATGCTATGGATGTGGCAAATCTTGATACCAAGACTCGGTCTGGATGGGAGGATACTCTGACTAATGTACAACAATTTATAGGCGCAATTCAATATGCTACAATGGAACATTATCATCTATTTTCCCGAACCAGATTTAACTTTTTTACTATAGCCCTACTGTGTTAGACCACAATCTCACCATTGTAAGTAACGAGAGGGCCGAAGGTGGTAAGCACATATAGCCTAGAAGGAAATGTATTGCAAACCTGAAATAATCTACTTCCAGGAGCGAAAAGTATTATATAATATATGTTAGGATCACTCAGTCTTGTAATATTACTAAGAACCACCTCCAAACTCCTCATCCAATACCTTCCATCAGAGATAACTTTCTAACTGACATAATAAAGCAACACTTACACATCGCCCCTGGACCCAGGTGCCTCGTTAACTGGACGTTTTGTTAGCGTCTAACTAGACCGGAATCACTTATCACGCCTCGGGTGATGAGACATTAACTTGAATTACACAACTTACATAATTTAGCTTGACCAGATAATCCTGCTCTATAAACTGTGTGAAATAACAAGCGGAATATGTATGGTTTGAGGTATTTTTATTCAAATTAGTGAAGGATTTTGTATTGAAAAGAGTAAGTTAGATAATCATAGTATTTATCATGAGGTCATGATCATTTGCATCGGATGCTTATTCACAATCTCCACGTACATTTTGGCCTGAATAAAAAAAACACTAGTTTCCGTCTGTAAAGGTTAAGTCCAACATCATGGAGATACTGATGCAAAGGATATAATTTAACTTAAAGGTTTTTAAAAATAAAAGCAGCAACACAGCTTTATAGCTTTGATCTAACTAAAGCAAAGTATATAGTAAAAGAGCAGCTGGTGTTACTGACTGTACGTACACTCGACTTCTAAAGTACATAATCAGTTATTTATAGCAATATTCAAATTTACGACTTTTTACCTTGTCCAGTGGCCCGGTACTGCGAAAAGCAATAGATGACTAATAAAATAATAATTACTTGCTTTCTCCACCACGTTTTATAGCTTGTATAACCTGAAAACACGTGTTGATATACAAACGGTCCTTTATATTCGTTTTAACCCCTGACCTTTCGCATTATGAAGACCTGAAAGGTTTTTATGATGGAAACTATTTACAGTTTCATTTTACTCGGGAATATTTATTTGAGCTGGAATACCTATCGGTGTTAACCTGTTATATTAAATGATCGGTCCCTTTAATAACTTTCTCGGGTGTATTTAAAATTCCATTTCTTCGGCTTTAATTGCCAAATTAAAATTTATATTACCTTGGTTGGTTCATTTCAAATGTTTTGCTAGAATTAAATCATCTCATAGCATTTATTTGACAATTAACACAATAATCATCATCACCATCATCCACATCCTCAGCCGCAAGACATCCACTGCTGGACATAGGCCACCCCTGAGGATCTTCAATAGGACCGGTCTTATTAACACAATAATAAAATGACATATTCCAAATTCAATGAGCTAAATTATCCATGTGCCACAAATGTTTTGGCACACACATCAACGTTGCTTAACACTTTATAACGGGCAATTAACAATATTTGTGACAACAATTACACAACAACCAGAAACTATGAATAAAAGCAATTATGTAACACACGACATTTCCCAAGCGATGGTTTCTTTACACGATCATTAATTAGCAGAAATGTTAAAAGACGAAAGGTGGTGAAAGCATTGTTTGAAGCCTTTGGATAGCACAATGAAGGCTGTGGGAAGCTTGTGGGCGGCGTGGGTAGGTAGGATAATTACCTCTACCAATATAATATGACCCACCCCGCTCATTTGATCATCAAATTGTTCAGTTAATTTAAGAATAAAAGTGGTTGTTAAGAGATCTAATTACAGTGGTTTTATGTGAAGGAACAAAAGGCAGTTAATTTGTCCCGACCAAAATTGCCATGGTATCCGTGAAATTGATTTGGTTTTAGTTTTGTCCGTGAAAAAGGTGCTTTACCTAAAAAAGACTCATTATAAATTGGGTTTTTATTACAGCTTTGCTGACAATTCGATTTAGGTAAGTATCAAGAATCTTTTCATTAAATTCATTTTTGAAGTGAAAACTTCTTTAGGCGCGTTGAGCAATTTTTGGGTGAACAAAAAGCGTGAAACTCGCGTCATCATCACCACACGCAGGATGTATAAAATGTATACTAGTATGAGTAGTATACTGGCTACTCGTATCTGTCTCTTTCTAGTTTTATACTCTATGTATTTTTGGTTTATAAAGAAGTGTTTATGATCAAGGATTAAAGTTTAAATTGGTTAGTTTTCACTTCTATCGGCAGTCCCCAAAGACTGCCCCGCGTGATTTTTTACCACAAGCTTGGCGCTAAAGGGGACAAACGTGAAATTAACATGCCAATTTGGTAAAAAATTTTAGATGCATTAATTTATCTTTTACGCCAATGCGATTTCAGAAAAAAATAATTTATTAGCCTATCAAATTTTGTAATCTAAAGTGATAATATTCAGATACGGATAGAAAGAAGCAATATCAGCTCACCATCAAGTTCTAACATGTATGTACGAACAGACACATTAATAAGGAAATAATTTAGCAAATAGTTAAAGTCATCCACAGATAAAGGCTCAGCGATAAACGTTATTTACTGACACTTCAACTCATACGCGTGCGCTTTAAAATGGCTATTAGCGACCGTGTATACACGTTTGTATGTTGCGCTGGCGCACCACTACCACGACATATGGCTACGAAGTTTCATAATTCCTTTCTAATGCAAACTTGAGCTTCCGAAACCCAGAGATGAATATTGAAATGCCGAAAACGCGGAAGAAGCCATGAGAACTGCTAGTAACACATCGATTGAGGCGAGAATCAATTATGTAGGTAATACTAGATTGATAAGGTCACAAACATGAGCTAGGACCCAATTTCTCTACAGTTGGTGAAATATTCTGGGTCGATACTTTGAGATGATGTATCCCTGTATTTCCTTAATTCTTGAAGGGATGTTGTTCCCCTTAGAACAAAAACCTCATAATCCTGGTTCTATTCTTCCCAGTTTTTAGCCATTTCGAGCTACCCATCTCTAGATCTGCCGCGATGGCGTTTCACATGTCGGAGAATCATACAAAGTAGAATGGAGTACAAAAAAAATATTTTTAAGTTTAACCACTCGTGTAAAGTAGGTAAATACCACCATAAGAAGACTAACGATTTAGTTGGATTCCTCAAATTACTCAGCATTTAACAGCGCCTATTTGCGCTTCTGTAACACAAAGAAAAAGTCGTGAATCGCCAACTACATGTAATTATTATGGTGCTAACTCTTCGCACAGAGAAGATTTATTTTAATGACTAATACTTATATGGTAGAAAAAACCTGACAACGATGTATGACAAAAACCATTTTTAATAAATTATAACAAACAAAATAATGATTTCAATAATAATAACATTTGATTTAGGTATCAGAAACTATAATTAAACTAATAACAAAAAAAATAAACCGCCGAAAAAACTGAAAAGCAAAAAATAATAAAGCTTTTTTAATTAACCTTAATAACTAAGTTCTTAAACTAATGTAAGTATACCTAAGTAATTTTGAATCGGCGCCATTAATTTGCTTTGATGAGAACGTCAAGCCCATCCACCAGGTAATTGCTGTAAATCGTTGGAGAGTTCCCTCGACTGTCTTTCGGCTTCATCATCAGATCGACTCCAGACCTTCATTAAATAGTAGTGCTTTAAAATACTTAATAATGAATGAAAAAACGCACTATTCGCCACTAAGATTTTCGAAGGTTCCCCTCAATTTCTCTGGGATGCCATCATCAGATCCTGGTTTCCTTATCGTTTAAATTAACCTTTGAAATATCTCCTTTCCAACAAAAAAAAAATCCAAATCGGACTACTCTGGAAAAAGTTATGCGTGGTTAAACATAAAAAAAAAAAACGCGTCGACTTGAGAACCTCCTCCGTTTTTTCGTCGGTTAAAAAATTACGAAACGAAACTATATTCACTCACTGTGTGAACCAGATTAGCAAAATCATGGCGCAGGCGCCGCCCGCCCTACAGATTCTCGCCTCAAACATCACGAAGTTCTATTCATACTTAATGTACTAAGCGCCCCGTTTCACTAACAAGTTCATTGACACATAGACTAGCACAATAAATAGTGACGTAAAGTGTTACGATATCGATAGTCGAGCCGCGGATAACTCGTTGTATAATCGCCCGATGCCCTGTAGAGATAAGTCGATAGCTATCG
This sequence comes from Tetheella fluctuosa, assembly GCA_951216915.1. NCBI lineage: Eukaryota > Metazoa > Arthropoda > Insecta > Lepidoptera > Drepanidae > Tetheella > Tetheella fluctuosa. The sequence goes on from OX578218.1 coordinate 11,728,049, forward strand.
CGTTAGTGGCAGACGCGTGTCGTGGGCGTCGACGATAGAACGCCTGTTTGTGTTGGTGCCAGTGCCAGGGGGCTTGGCAATGATGCCAATCGTTAAACAATCAAGTTTAAAACTAGAAAACTTATTGAAATGGACAATATCGCCCACGCGCTAGAAATTTATGCAAATTGAAGGTGTATTTTTTCAGCACGTATCTGTCATTACGTACGAATATAAACTCAAGAACGAACGAACAAGAGCATTGAGAAAATGTTAGAAAATATAATATTTTCCATTACATTTTCAATGTTAAATACATAAAACTTTCCGATTTTCGTTTGTTTTCACAGAAGATGAACATCAATTTCAAATATAAAAATATCGACTTTACCCAAAATCATTTGTTCAGATAATGTTTGTAAAGCACATACCACCAATATTGGTGTATATTTGTTTATTTATGAGATCATACTTGAATCTGGCCGTACCTGAAACAAAGAGATTTATCATTATTTACAGAGCGGTGAGAGGTATGAATTACATTGAATAATAAGATTATAATAAAATAACCAATGCTTCTTTATAAAATGTAAGCATTGAAATTCAAACAAATAAAACAATGTAAAATATTTTGAAGCATAAATTCATATTTCGTGGAATAGGCGCGTGGAGGAAACGTCGATGAAAACAAAGGAATCACTTCCTCACGAACAAAGGCGCCGACGTGGCGTAAGGTACGGTTCACACGGTTTCAAGAGCATATCGCAAGGTCGCTCGAAGGATGGCCTGCGAAGGTCAAGTTCAAGGTTTACGACTAAACCGAGGTTAAACCTCTCGTGCAGGTATTGATTTTCACGGACATCACGCTATGAAAACACTTAGTGACACGTGTACTGTTTGCATGACTGAATATAATAACACTATTCGATATGAGATATAATAGCATTTTGTTACGCGATCAAAAATAATTTACAAAAGATTTACGGATCTTTAAGACAGTCCTTACAAAGTGTGTGTTTAATTTGTTAAAACTTTAAACTCCTCAACGTACGACCATTTACACTAAGTACTTAAATCCGCAGGATATAACATGCTTTCAATAATCATAAACTCATATATTTAATACCTAAGAAAACCATTAATTAATAAGAAAATGTATGTTTCTTTTACTAAATCGAACGCCTTTGAACATGAAATGTTTTATAATTTAAGGCTTCCTTATTCAGAGCAATTCCTTTTCAGTAATGGAAGGTAAAGTGAACATAAATAGGTAACTCACAACTTCAAACAGTCTATTGCTCCCACATAGGTACAAATATAGCATCAAATCTACGCGTGGTAGAACCCTGGATAAGTATTCCTTCTCTCCGACTCTTTCAGGTCAAGGCAAAGAACGACCTCGGGTCAAAGTCGCTTCAAATGGAATAGGCGCAAGGATGGGTCACGTCACGGATCACGCGGGTAAATAGGTCAAAGAGGGTACGTGACGAAAGGGAATATTAAATTGAAATGTGCGAAGGATGATTTGTTATATCTGTGTCTGTGCTATTTAATTTAAATTTTTATTAAAAAAATTAAGGGTTTACTAATGATTATTTTCTGTATGTTTTAACTAAAAAGCCGCTTAAGATAACTGATTTAATGCCCAGAAAGTATTTTCCAATTTATTTTACAAACCAGTAGCATAAAAAACAGAAGATCTTATGGAATGAGTCCCAACCTCAAAAGTAATTGGTGAAACGCAAATTGAAAAATATTGCAAACCAGTTTCTTTACAACATTTGAGGATAATTTTCAAAAGAAAAATATGTTATCGAATAAAACAATCGATGTTCGGCAAAAAGATCGAATGAATTACGAGTGGGAGAAAAAACTGGAATCATAAATACAGTGAACGACATCCTGACCGTGACACGGCGCTTCGTTTAAATATTCCAACGTTGGTGAAATACATCGGCCATATATCAATTTATCGATTTAAATTGTAATATATTTTTGTGTGTAAAGAAGGTCTTACCTTCCGTCAGTCTGAATCAATTGGTATATTGTAAACATTCGTTTTTATTTAATGTTGCATTAAGGTATTGGCAAGTTGATCTGCGAACGTCAAAATAATGGGATTAATATTATGGTCGCTTTAGAAAACAATTCAGTAAGATGATTATTATCTTAGTTCATTTCACAATAGCACATCTATGAAATAACAAAACTGGGAAGCAACTTGTCTGGTAAATCGACGACAATTCTTGTAACACTATCAATTAAATTGTAATTCTTGTTACCTAACAGAATCGCAATGACATTGCCATAACCGTCAAATTGACCAACAGAATTAAGCTATCCATTGGATCTGGCCGAACCGGTCGCTGCCGAATGGGCAGCAACTTATCCGTACCGATTCCGAACACCGATTTAATCTGCGACAGCCTTAACTCAATCCAGGTATTGTAACCAACAATGTAGCTACAATGTATCGGTCACAGTGGCTTCGATTCTTATAGATTGCACTTTAAACTGTCGATGTACGACGTGATGAGTAATAAATACTTGTATTGTACTTGAAACGTGAAAGTGTATACATAAAGCATTCAATGATAAATTATCATACGTTTAATGCTCGGGACAATGTCGACATTGGTTATTATATGGAGACATGATTTAAACGAGGAGTAATCTTGTAGGTTCTGCTACACATTTACTTCCCATCGTAATTTATACAGTTTGCCATGTGAGCATACAATTATTTTCGAACGTGAACTAGGCTGTATCTTCAGACAATGGTCAAAATTATGCTATTAGTGCTGTCATACATTTTTAATATAATAATAATATGTGTTTTGTAAGAAATTTTTAACTGCGAATCGAACACTGAATAAAAATATCAATTTGAATAAATGATGTGCAATTCGTAGTACATTACTTACTGAATAATATACTAGAGATAACATGTAACAGAATGCGGAACACATTTTAAAAAATAAATCTCATCTGCAGTCGGCATGTGGGAGTAAAAGGAAATGAACATCTTATTGTGATAACCCTTTAGTGTTTACATTGAAATATAATACGGAAGATATTTATGCTAATTTCAGATCTTGCCGATAGATATACTGATGTGATTTACATGGCAACATACAAATTGCAAGCAACTTGAATAAAATCCTCGGCTCCTATAAATACCTATCAAATTCCATAATTATTATAAGCGTAGGTAGAATAAAAAGTTGTATTTACACTCTGAGAACCAAATAGAACTACGACAAAGGCAGCAGACGACCTCATATATTCCAGTGAAGAAAACACGCCATATTCGGAAGCCAAACTTGATCGCTAACCGAAAACAAAAACAGAACCGACCGATAAAGCCAAAAACGACTATAAAATATTTCGACTTCCCGCCAAACCGTAGGAGCCAAATAAAAACATTAAAAAGGATATGGAATGTAGTGAAAAAAAACAACCAATTCGGCAATACATTCAGACGAAATTACGGATTGCAAGAAACAATGGGCGATGCAAATTGCGACCGCATGCTGAATTTTATTTATTAAGAGTGCATAAAAAAGACTCAACGCGTTCAATTGAATGCACCATAATGGGTAAGCACCATGAGCATTTAAGGCGAGCTCGCCATTGTCACAGAAATATTAAATTAAATACGCGACCCGGAAAGGTTGAGCTGAAAAAAATTACCGACTAAGTTAGGGGACGGATTTCTGTTGGTAATAATAATTATAAATAATTATTATGAAAAGAGTTAATAGTTATTGTGCATATTATGACATTTGATATGTTTATCGTGTGTATGGTTTAGTAAAAAAGGGCACAGCTTTTAGTTGACGACAAATATTAAAAAACGTATTTTTAATATCCTTTAAGAACGAACTTGAATTCGATCTGACTTGTTTGATATCGCACTCGTATTTTAGGTCACTTTCAACTCCTGAAACGAAGCATCAATTGATTACAATACGACAAAGCCCGATCTGACTTAATTTAATCACCCATTCTTACTTAACAATGAAAGTTTACTTGGTTTACTGCTGCATTACAAATATAGTAATAAAACGGGTAGCACAATAGAAAACAACAGTATCCCCGATACAGACCTTTCACTGCAATCTACACGAACTTGCATAGAATTACAGTCATAAGCACAAATGCAGTAATAATTCAAACTATTAGTCGAATTTCGTGTTCTCATGCCGAACAGTGAAAGTAGCCCGCTACTGGGCTTTGCTGAGCCCTAGGCGGGACGCAAAGTACGGGCGACGAGCGTGGAGTAAGAGCGGGAATTAAAACCTATGCGGGTAGATGATACTTGTGAATCGAGTTATAATTACCATAATGGAATAGATGACTTATCCAGTTTTTAGTTATGTTTTAGAACAAATAAGGTATTTGAATTGGTTAGTAAAACAACGCGCGTATTTGTCGCGAACAACAAAAGACGCCTGGTGACCTTGAACTGCAACTGTTTCATATGTTAGACCGTCCACATTGTCAAAAGTCCTTACCCAGAGTGTAAAGAATTGAAGAAGCGAAGTAAACGCTTACTATCGTGTTGGCGTTTACAAAAATGTTGTATGGAAGAAATTAGTCAAGTATGTGCTGTAGGGTGTTTAAATTCAATGTAATGTGCATGGAAATTAAAGGCTCTATTATTATACCATTTATTAAAATATATTCCTATAAATAACATTTTTAAATATAAGTTATTGATTGTAAATATTTGTTATAAGAATTGTATAATATATCGATTATTTCTAATACTTATAAGAAAGATATACAGTTATAAAAAATACATTAATAAATGTCCTAGAATATTATTATTTAAAACATATAAAAAACAGTTCCCCACCGGTATCGGGAACAGGGTCCTAGTTACCGGTGGTCAAGGCTCCAGAGAGAGGAACTTCCTCACTATGCGTTATTATTATTATTATGTGCTGTAGGGATTATATCGGAGATAAATTAGATAGAGACTCTGGTAACGACCGTTTATTAGATAGTACAATGATACACTGATTTAAATATATTGTTCCTTTACAAGTACGTATTTGGTATGTACATACATAAATTATGTAAGGCGAAGAGAAGACACAATTTTATACAATGCGCCAATTCCTATAGAGAAATGTCGTAAACGCAAACGTGACAGTAAGCATTTTAACGTCATATGGCGCAGAAACTATGGAGAATAAACTGTACGAAGCAGATTTGGCTTATGTCGTATCTAATAAATATATTTGTAACTTGATTATTCGATCTACATTACTGAATGCTAGCTGGCACATTCTTCAGACAAATTAAAACATTAGCTACAGAGAAAGCGTTTTATTTATTATCCTTTAAAGCTGCCAATAAGGCTTTGAGTTTGTAACTTGGCAACAAAGCGCGTGCTACGTACAGCTGCCGATGGTTATCGCCTATTTATTGCTGTATTAACTTGTAAAAAGCCTATAATTTTGTCTCCATTGCTTGGTGAAAAATATCCTGAGGGCTGCACGCACCCGATTTGTCTCGTTAAGACACGATGTATCGAGCCGATAATCGAGAAATTGGTCCGATAACGACACCTTATAGGATGGAACAGGTGCAGTTTAATGTGATTTGTCAATTATCTCGTCTATTTTCCTTGGATGGAAAAAGAAAGTGAGCTTTAAGAAGTTTCATGCAAATCCGTAAGAATAAGTCATCAAAGAGTAGTTGTGCTTGTTAAAAAAAAACGATTTCAAAACGAAAGTGTCAGACACAACTTTCGCGTATTGCATTAAAAAGTATGAAGAATTGTGTCAAAATCATCAAATACTCCATCCCAAACAACCAATAAACAAGAAGTACAAAATCCGAGGTGATGCTAAATCGACTAATGTACGGAGACAGTTGGCACGCTCGGTTAATATAGTTGGAGTGGAGTAATGAATCAGTGAGCGATGAAAGCTAGTGGGTGTCCGCATGATACTTCCTGGCCCACCCACGGGCGACTGGAGCTAAGAACGGACGGGAACTAGGAAGGGACTAGACATATTTTAGATAAATGGTAAATGAGACGCTACTGAAACTCAACGATGCTTATTGCATGATTTTTCATTTACAGACATCGATGGCTTTGGATAATAATGAAGAATATTATGATAACAGCTACTTCTATATATCACAGGTAGCAGCTTTGGGGATAAATAAAAATATTCCTTAAACCTTCAATGTTACATGACAAACACAATGCATTTCACCATGGTAAATGATGATATGGCCGAAAGGGTTAAGCACGCACAGCCTATGGAAGGAAATGGTTTCTAGTGTACCTTGCTGCCGTAACACTTCGTGATATGTGATTGGCCACAGATTTTACAATTTGAGGGTGGTGCCAGCCATGCGGGTACGACAAAGTACCATCGTGCAATTAATGTTATGCCAATGACCAAGTTTTTATAAATTAAATTCCAAAATAAAACTAAACCCATTTTTGTCCTTATTTTACAAATCCAGTTTCAAGAATTGCTCACTCAACAAAGACTTCCTACGCTGTATGCTACGTTGAAAGTTCTACTCCATATTCATAGCTCATGTGTCAGGTAACTATGGGTATGAATGTTGGCTTAGGGCGGAACATCACTTCAAGTTTAGCATATGCGCGTGAAATGATCTATGGAATCCATGACATTGTAAAATCCTATTGGATTGGTTTGATATGAAGAATCTTGTTTAACAAATTGGTAATGATTTTAGGGGCCTATTTGAATGTAAGTTTACAATATATGAGTAGTCACTTCGAATTCTTCAACATTTACCTTCTAAAGATTCTTATCATAACAAAGTACTATATTAAAATTAATAAACTACCATTGGCCAAAGGTGAATGGGCTTGTGTTCATGGCATCCGACTTCTTATTGCATATAATTATTATTAGAATTCCCGACGTACTTTCATAAGTTTCACTCAGAATACATTCACTTAGCTGAAGATTACCATCGAGGCCAATTCGAAAGGGAACCCTGAGATCAGTCTTCAAGTCCGGTGTTAGGTGCGATCATTGGGGGAGTAGAGCTGAAGCGAAACCGTATTGATAAGGCTATTTAATAAGACGCTAAGTTTTCTTGCCACAGAGGTGCGTTGAAGGACCGTGCTTAACCAGTAGTGCTAAAGACGAATGTCGTGTCTCATGATTTTTCTACAACGATTACGTCGACAATTCAAACATTTAGAAGGTATGAAAAGATATCTAATTTAAAAAAATCTTGTATTATCTAGAAAGCTGTTAAAAATCAATCACATAGGTCAATAAAAAAAAAATCTAGCTAAAAGAAGAAAAGACGTAGGTACTTAAATAAGTAACCGCTTCAACTATCACTAAGTCCTCAGCATAAGATAAGAAAAAGCAAGTGCGATAAAGCACTGCACCTGAGCATTTCGCTAAAGAAAGATTTATCTCATTCCGAGCGAGAACGAACGTAAGCTAAAAGTAATTACCCAATACAATAAATATAATAACAACAAGACAACGAACGAGCAACTACCACAGTATGGTTGTTAATAGGCTTCAGTAGAAAATATTTATAGAAACAAGTTACGTACGTAAGGGAAGGCTCGACAACGAGCTGAAATTAGAGGTTGTATGGTAAATTTTACAAACAGATTATTTATTTCATTGTTGTAATATTTACTTACCTACTAGCTGTTCGCCGCAGTTTCATCTACGTGCCCGTGGTAAAAAGTATTTAATGTTTACCTCCGTGATCTCAGGTACTTCTGCTAATTTCCATCAAAATTGATTAGGTATTTTAGCCTCACGGCTAAAATACCTAATCAATTTGATTTTAATCAATTTTGATTATGATTTGACGTAACAAAGAGACTCACTTTCGCTTACATAAAATATTATGTTATGACGAATTGTATTAGTCCGTACTAATAAGTAAGGACTAATCGTCCCGTAGTTATGCACCTGCGTTACTCATACAAAGGGACTTTGTGATTTTCAATATGTCAGACAATTTATATCATAAACATATCCTTAGTTTAGTTTAAATAAGTAACACTCAATCAAACAGACCGACAAGATCAGTTTTGACAATTTAAATAAGGAAGGAAATAGCAGCTTTAAAAACATACATTTTAGAACTATGAAAAGGTTTTATTTGCTGATCTACTTTAAACATAAATGTAAACATGGCAGTTACGATAAAAACCGACATACAAAGCATAAAGCCATTTCCAATATTTACCAGAACCAGGCGTCAATGACATATCAAAATCATCTTGTATCTAAACGTCTTCGCTCCATTCGTAAAATGTCCTAGAATACACATTTCTAAAGCTCACAACACTGCACTATAGACACAGTATAGATAAGTTCATTTAAAACGGTGTATCAATTTAGATGTCACTTTAAAATACTGACTTAGGTAATTTTCCCCTTTTTTACCTGTAAAAAAAAGCAAAAGCATAGAACCAAAGTAAGGCGACATAGCTCAACAAATTAGCAAGCTGAAGAGGCAATGGGCTGGTCGCATCTATCGAAGAACGAACTGTTGGTGAAACAGGCGAGTCGAGTGGAGACCGCGTCTTGCAAGGGTAGTGTGGGACGCCACCCAACTTGGACTGAAGGCACAAACAATCTATAGATAGTTCGGCAACACTAAAACAAGAAGAGACGCCTGAAGACGGGCATCTCGAACGACTGTACACACTATGCGTGTGGCTGCTCATAGTTATATAGCACGTTTTGGGAGACATACATATCCAGTATAGGACTACGAAAGATTGATAATGATGATGATGATGAAAAAGCAGATAATTCATACCACAGATGTTCATAAATAACAGTTGTATTAACATCACAAATATCTATTTCAAAACCCTCTTTACCGGTATATAAACAAATAGTTGAATAGAAGGAATAGGTAGAAATAATACCCTGGCAACCACGAGATTGAAAAGGTATGAGCCTACAGCTTGATTATTGCAAACTTAGATTGCAAATTATAACAAAGTCTATAGAAAATATGGTCAAGTATTAAATAAATATATATTTTTGTACATAATAATAATTCGACAAAAGCGATAAATCTGGAATTCTGGACGTTGTCGACGTTCCTATCAATACGAAATTGTGAGACCTAGATACTGTTCTTAATATGAACTGCACCAGAGAACTGACGAAAGCACCGATTTGCAATCATTTGCATGAGGAAGCCAGATAAACCTCTTAGTGCATGGCTAGATAGCGCCTAGCGAGGGTGGCCACGATATTTAGCTAACGTTCGCGTTGGCACATTAAACTTTCTAGATTACGACTTTAAAATTAGATAATGGTGTGATCGTTGGCATTAACAAAGGGCTGGGAACAATACTGGCGCGTTTGAACAAGGTGATAACAAATTGTAGACAATGGATAAATTACAATCGCTGGAATTAGTTACAACTGACTTTAAATCTTCTGGGGACATTAAATTGCTAATTATTCTTCTATTAGCTACAGATTTAAGAAATTATCTCTTGTTCTACATAACAATACAAATAAATAGTTTTCGATCAGCAATCAGTAACTATAACAATTTGAAATCAGTATTATGACATAATAATGTGTTAATCTAATACAATAATTTATCATTGCTTTTAATGCAATATATTCAGTTTACAGCACTTAATCAAAGTGAGTTGTGATAGGAGAAACATGATCACCAAATTAGTACAGCGCGAAACAGTCATCGACAAAAGTGATTTAAATTTAATCCGAATGGAGCGTTGCAATATCGATTGAGCCAGTAAATCCTACACTTGTACATGTACGAATCGGTAGCGGCGACTGTGTCGACATCATAACATAATTTATGGTGACATTTTATCTCGCAAACATTTCGCTTACAATGCACTTGGGGTCACTTCACTACTGCAACAATAGACAGGTAGGAAAACTTAACTGGAGCGAGATACCGTTGCAACGAAAGAGGTCACGACCGAAAAATTTGGAATTGTAAATCCATTGGGTCAACGAGATACGATCCTTTTAAATGGCAAAATGCTGACAAGGGAGAAAGGTCCACCAAAAAACCCGAAGAGTATTCAATTTATTGCCGTTCGGAAGTGAAACCGGGACGCACGAAGAAAAAAAAATTTTGCTCGTAAATCATGAGATACTTAAAAAATGTAATACTTCCTACAATTACTGTGAACAGAATTCATAATGAGACCGCCAATGATACTCGTCAAATCATTATCTGTAATGAATATGAATCAGGCGAACCACTAATAACAACTGATCATTAAAGCTAGACGCCCACATTCAGTGTCGGCTGCCAAGGAAATGATATAACGACTTTTAAAGGTCCGCTGCACCGTAATTTCCTTCTTATCGTATGTTAGAGATAGTTTTTGCATACACCGCGGCCGTCATTAGATAATGTAGCCATAAAGAAAATTACGGGCACTTCCACTCCCACGAACAAGTAAACATTTCCTCTACGGCGCACACCACGAATCATCTGTACCAACCACAATCCGGCATTACCACGGGGCACTGTCTTTACAAGCTTTGCGTGTATTTGTAGACATAATTATTGATTTTCCCTAGATTTACCTACAACGTATTAAAAGATATAAAGATATTGGAAAGATTACGATCGTGAGCGAATGCAAAATCAATATAACGAAGGGATCGTGCACAAAGTGGGTGTTTAACCTCTAACCTAGGGCGTGAGGCGGCGCGGGCGCACACACCGCGTCAAACCATCTATCATGGTTGCTATCTGTGGCAAATTAACCCACTAAAGACGCCACCGTTTCTAGCCGACCAGTTTTCACGAAACCTATGTAGGAACTTTTAGATACGATATCGGGGTTTATACTCCTGGTCGGATTGCAAGCGGAGCTACCCGAATGTGACGTATACAAATCGCCCTAACACCGGGTACGTTACGGTTTCCAATTTACTTTCTTCTGCCAGTTGAATGCCGCTGACCTCGTCGACCGTCATGGGGATCGTGAAATCGATATCATGGGAAGGTTTATTTGCATGTTTAATGGACATGGCTTGATTTATTGTAGCATATATGACCAGAAAGGCTTCTTTTGAACAAATAAATTTAACAGCTGGTACCTTTTGTACTAACCTTATTCTATCGTATTTTATCAGATACCTTCTGAGGATGATAGATACAATTTTGTAGCAAATAGTATCCATGTTCACCGAAGTGTAGCATGAATACTAAAATCAGTTATCACCGAAGGTAAAAGTCACCCTTCTACTCTGAACCAGGGCTTAATGAAGCGAAACACCAGCGACATGGTAAACAAACGAGACAAGCGGTCTCGGGCGACACTTAGCGTCACTCAAAATGACGCCTTGATTGCGGCGGCGATATTGAACGGGTTTATATCATCGGCAAACGCCAATTACGAGAGTAAACAATTACGCAAGTGAATCACAAATACAAGTGGGCCACTATACACAAGAATCGTGAATGGAATTGGAATACTGAAAGCAATTAAGGTACTTTGTTTAAAGTTGTGTTCTTATGCAACAGATTACGATGCTGTATATGTTACATTATAGTTGAAACCAGAAATTCAGTTCCAATTCGTTTCCTCGATTGATAACTAATTTCCAATGATATATAGTGTTATTATGACTATACTTAACAATTAACTGTACCGTACATAACCATAACTAACAGTAAGTACTAATCAGGTTCAAAAAAATATATTGTGAATCAACTACGTACTAGTATATTTTCATTATATATTTGTCTTATTTAATTTTGTGTATGAGTATTGTTGGTGATTCTATTCAATAAATAAATAAATCAATCAATAAATCAATGGCTTTCCTATGAAAGGATATCACAAGATATCCGGCAAAACAGAACTAACAGATTTAAATCTAGCGAAGCGATTTCATTCGCCACAATTTACACGACCCATCCTCCATACAATAATGCACTTGTTACGCAACATGCAAAAAAACGGTTATGTGTATAAAGCCTTAAGGCGCGTCTGCGCACAACGTCTAGATAGCACACCGATACTGATCGGTAATTACCGGTCATTAAGCTGTGTACACACTTTACGATACGCTTGATTTATCCGTTGAAGCTGTAAATCCGCCGTGCTGCATAGCAAATTGTATCAGATTATTATTTTTAGTTTGACTGTTAGTTTGTTTAAGGTTTATATCAAATTCTTATTAAACACAATAAATTATAATAATAACACATTTTAGTATGATCATTTCATACAAATGTGTATGTCTTTGATAGTATTCAAAAAACAAATTGCTAAGTAATCCTTTGTCCTTATTTAATTTAGTAATAGCAAGATGGGCATCTTGCTATTATTGTAGTACCCGTCTGGCTTACTTTAATCCCCTAGTTAAAAATATTTTACCAAACACCTACAGTGTAATCTAGCAGTTGCGCTGGAAAGCCAGTTGCCTTCTAAGCTTATTAAAGGTCGGCAACACATTATCAATGATTGGTATTGTCCCCTTGTCAGCTCTCGGACATAATAACATGAAAAGCCCAATAACACATGCTGTAAATTGCTAAGCAGTATTTGTTATCAATACTTAGTATCGTGGTTATGACAGTCAGTCAGACACAACACAATATTGCAACATGAAGATTATAACATACAATGTATGTCTCCAAAGTCAGCGATTTGCACGTATGGCTGGATTGGACGACGAGACAACGAATCGAATGGATAGGCGTATCAATGGAACTTCACGCTTATCAACTTGACTGACATACGCTTTCAGTAGCGGCGTTAGGGTAGGGCGCGGTAGGGCGACCGCCCAGGGCGCCAGATATAAAGGGGCGCCACGGGTGCCCCTTTGACACTTAGTATACTTTCATGGATTGATGCTGAAATACGATTAAAAATAGGAAAAACAATAAATTGTCAAGAACAATCTAAATTGAACCTTTCTGTAATTAAATCTTGCAAGATTAATTTGACCCACTTCCCAGTGTTCGATTGAGTTGAAATTTTGCTTAAATATGTAAATCGGATGACAATGCATTTTTATGGTAAGCATGACCTGAATCACATTCAGGATTAGCTCCAGATAATGGAACTCTTCAACAACAGCACAGTCACGAAATTTTGTGTACCTACGTATTTTACTATCATCGCCGGTTCAAAATTTTACCATGACAACTAATTTCACGCTAAAATGTTCAGATTTCATTTTGGTACTATTATTTTTGGCAACATTTAACTAGATCTGGTGGTTAGTTAAACATAAGTCATCTTTTTTGCCTGATTAGAATGTAAATAAATATTATAGGTTAAATATTAAAGATTAAAGGTCGCAACATACAAGAACTGTACAAATGTATGGATAGCATTGCGAATATTGATCATCATACCTGTAACGGTTGCTAATGGGGAAATAAGTTTTTATCGACAATATCTCAATCTAGATTGACAAACTTGGAAACTTTGTCAATCGAAAATTAAAGTAAGGAAAACATAGACTTTGTAATAAACGACTTAGTCGATAGGAAGGCTACAAAAGTAAAATTTTATAGTTTTTTTTATAAATGGTTATTTCATTGTCTTGCCATTTTTTTGTATGAGTTAGAATGGCAGATAAGGGGCGCCGTGGAAATCTCGCCCAGGGCGCTCGTAGAGCTAAAACCGGCACTGTACGCTTTAATAATAATTAATAGCCCCGTGAAATACTGATCGTAGCTGTTGGTGGTCTAGACAAAGGAGAATTCTTAGATGGAGCTGATATAACAAAAATCACATTTGAACATCACATTGAGAGATTGAAAAAAAAACAAAACTAACAATATTACAGGAGAATCTGGTAACGTAAGCGATCAGAGTCACCGATACGAATAATAAATAAATATCGAGTTACAAAATCATCGATGAATTGAATCGATAAAACGATACCCGTTATACGAAGCCATTTTAATTTCAGGATTCAAAACCAATCAATGAACCGACAACAGAACCGTTAATCAGCAGTGTCGGTAGATCAGCCATCGAATTCAGCTCGAGGGTACAGAGCATAATATCTGTAATACATATCGACATTGGACGTCCAATGATGAAGAAATCTATTAAGTTGTCTCGTGCCCCCAAGTGCAGGCTTCGGGCGATCTAGATAGTTCCGTGGAAAATAGAGCGATGGATAAATCAGAACTGTGATATAGCGGTCACGATGATCGAAGTTATCATTGATGCAAAACTGACAATGTATTTGTCGATAATTTGGATCGCTTGGGCCTTACGGCTTGATGGTAACGCCGGAGAAAATTCTATAATAAGCTTTTAGTACGAATGTACCACAGCAGTAGATATATTTTTTTATTAATTAAATAATCAAAATACTGTTCTGCCATGATTTGTTGATCTTCAATGGAAATTGATATATGTGTGAGTTGCACTACCTACACAAAGATCTGTATTGTAATACACTAAGCAAATTGGCTACACCTAATTATTCCAATATAAGATTTGCTCATACGAAAAGAATAAACACAATGACAGTCTATCACGTTGATTATCGTTTATTGAATAAAATTATTGATTGATTTATTGGTATTATTACAGTCACTGCAAATTTTAAATGTCAAAATCGATATAAATACAAAAATGTTAATCCAAGTGGTTGTCTAACGCAATCGATCTATCGTAATGATTGACCAATGCAATAAGAAACACCAGATAAGGTGGATAGCGATTTATAAAGTACTTTGTGACACGTATCGAAAGAGCCTATCAATCACCATCAGACAAGCTCATTTTATTTTCCCTATAAAAGCTAAAACGTCTTTTAGTTGACATGTAAGATGCTAACTTGTACTTGGAGTTAAATTGTACAGTTAGGAATTTGGAATATAATATTGCTATATCAAGGAGCCATGGAAAGATCTATCCTAGGAATCCGAAAGAAAGATAAAGTACGCCATACCAAGATAAGAGAAAGAACAAAACAAATAGACTTCCTACTCCACTCTATGACATTGAAGTGGAAATGGGCGGGACATCTCGCTAGAATAGAGGACGCCCGATGGACGAGACGTGTCGTAGTTGGAAAGCACCAAAAGGAAAAAGCCAACGAGGAAGACCATTGAGAAGATGGGTCGATGATATCGAAGATATAGCAGGAGACAAATGGCAAATAAAAGCCAAAGATAGAGAACAATGCAAAAAAATGGAGGAGGCCTTTACTCTACAGGGGGTTCTCAATTTAAAAAATAAAATGAATTTATAGTTAATAATAACTTGAAATAAATATTTAAATTGAAATAAATTACATAATAAAAATACTATCATAAAATTTTTCAGTTTTAATTTTTCAGATAGTATTATTCAATTGTTTATTATAGTAATCATTTAAATTAATTTGCATGCAAAACATTGTATAGAATCAAATGAAAATGAGAAATAATAAAAGGCTTATTTATTTAATGAAGATATCAAAATATTAATGGAATCAAAGGTTACCTATTTTTATCATTAATACCCTGTGTTTTGCGACTTATAAGACTTGAACAGTAATTTTCTGAACAAACAGTAACTCATCTACATGCCTATAACTGTACTAATGCTGTTCTAGGCTTATGGCAAATTCTCCTCTATGCAGTCCAGCACTTGAACGTAAAGGTTAATGACAGTACAGTATAATCTCACTAATCCGGCACTTCGATAGATCGGCACGTCCAATAATCCGGCACCCTCCGCCCACGCCTCCCTTACCCTTCTATACGTGTGCGCTTTGGTCGCTGCGTCATCGACTAGCAGTCTAACCTCAAAACTTATCACGTGCTAACGTATTGTTTCTTTCAAGTGAGACTAGTTTATTACATACATTTATTCTCTCTATGAAATGCTTTATTTTATTTATTACCTATGACTTTTTCAGTATAACCCAGTAATCCGAACATTCCAATAATCCGGCACCCTCCGGTTTTTAATAGTGCCGGATTAGTGAGATTACACTGTATTTCGAATCCGGTTCCTTCGAGTAAGGTTAATTTATATTTTTTCACACCAAACTCAACTACTCTCATTATAAGTGCAGTGGCGTCAATATGAGGAAACACTTTAGCAGAAAATAATTTATTTATTCTGTGCTCATCAAGCTTCCGGATACTAAAACCATATTCGTCAATTTCGTCAAGTAATTAGCAGTGTTGTTTTATGGAAATTCTGATGATGCCATTTCGGAAATTAATTTATTTGAGCTTATGGGATGCTATTGGACTATGAACAAGTATATTGTGGTTTTCTTTTGTTTTTACTTTATGTAGGCTTCTGTTTGAACACAGTCTCACCATGGTATGTGGCTGAAGGTAAGCACACAAAATATAGACCGAACTGGCTATCAAGTGCTGCTGTCGGAATATACGGGTGGGTAGGTTTGGTGGCACATTTTCATCTTTAGGGTGATAGGGAACTATAAAACTCCCTACCGTGCCGTGGTTTCTTCGCGATGTTTTCCTTCACCGTAAACTCAAGCTCATTGTAGGGTTCGAACCTACGACCTTCGTCACGGCATATGACGACTTTTTCACTGAGCTATCACCACCATGAAGAATTCATTCCAGCTAGAATTGTAATGGCTTCCCACTTGAAGTTGAGCTGGTTCCATGACACCTTGGATGGATTAGACTGTCTCCTCTCACAACGAGAATAATAAGACTTATAATCTATGGTCTCATAAGTTTTCGAACCTAGCTAATCCAAGATTTGACACAATTATACTTTTGTAGCAAAGACCTTAGTTCTCGTCTAAACTGAACGATTCTGATAACATAATCGCAAAACGCAACAATGTACGAACGAATAACCCGAATAGGGTGAGTTAGAAAGTTAAAGTTGCAATATTTCATAGTCAGATCCATTAAATAGCCGCCTAGCCGCTTATAGGTCAACAGAGAGAGTTTGGATCTGTTCGTTAGTTAGTTTGAGAGAAGTCAGTGAAAATAACATAAATCATAACTTGGATGCGCTCTGAATGCTATTCTCTTTCTATTGATTCAATATTTTTCAAACTTTTTGAATAACTATACATATCCACGAAAGGTTATTTCTTATGATGAGGACCCGATTACACTAATGCTAGCTTTTCGAAAATTGATTACGATTTTAAATAAGCCCATTATTTTTGCGAAGTGTCAACATTTAATGTTATACTATCCGAAGGGTTATTTATTTCGTCATAAAAGAAATCACAGTGAAAAGTTAAAACAATTTACGCAAGGTGCGCCATTTAACCATGGCGAGGGCGATATTAACCACTCGCCCATTGTATACATAAGATATGATCTTCGGCAAAAAATCAATGATCAGGTCGATTATGTGACCGCATAATAGTCCAATATCATTATCAAAATGACACCAACGTCCTTCGAGGACGGCTACTTAAACGTGATTGATGATATTGACCATCTGTTGTGATATTATGATACGTAATTATTTTTGATGAGGTTACAAATTGGTTTTCAATAAAAAATTATATCGAAGTCACGCTTAGGCCACGGGACATTAAAATAGGAAAAGGGTTTAGACCCTATGCGGGCTTATGAAGGTGAAAGGTTAAGGTCAAGTTACCACCGAAAAATGAATTAAAACCATTTTAAAGTTGATTTTCAATAAATAAACTAAACATTCAGGATTAAAACTATTTAAACGAGTATATTAAATATATTGTGATATTATATTAAAACAATTTTACTACGGGACCAAAAATAAAGGCACGACAAGAAATCTGCTATTCTTTACAGTTTGTTTGAGCAAGTATTGAACAGCTGTTTATTTTCGCGTTGTCGAATTGGTTACATCATAAACGTCGTTTGTATTAATGAGTTCTTTAAACCCTGAATGTTTAGCTAAACAATTAAAAATAACACAGTATCTAATACCTGTAAAACAGTACCATGACTCATCGACTACCAGATAACCTAAAGAATTTAAATTTGGAGGAACTATTGCTTGAGTACCCTGATGTTAAAGAACCCTAGCTAGTTTTCCCCTTAAGGGGTTAAAATAGGGGATCGCGGGTGATTTCGCAGGGCGGAAACCTAGTAAGTAAACTCGAAGGACCAATAATGTAGGGGTGTAATTAAACCCTACATTTGATATAATATTGCTGCAGGGGCTGATGGCTTCACACTGGTGAAGATGGGAAGCGGCTCCCGGGAGTGATGACGGCACTTACGGGCGTTTGCGGCGTTTTGTGGCTGTGGTAAGGCTAAATAGACATATCTAGTTATCTGTAGACTTAATATGGATCACTGATGACCAGAGCAACCTCTCCTTTATTATTTACAACAAAATACATAAATTACCATCTAATCTTTATTTAAAACACCAACAATATCTCCTAGCGGCCACTAATATCAGATGATATCCACAACGATGTTTCACCTACGTTATGACGTTGTTATATCAATTTATGATTCGACTCGGCCAATCGCTCAGCCACGTGGGCGTCACGCCCGTTTATGGCACCATGTCTATGGTCATGGTTTGAGAATTATGTACAAATATAACATTAGTATCCTCACTATGGATAAAATAGTTGTGATTGAAACAAAGTAGAGTCAATATAGTGACAAGTTATACTAAATTCTAAAATTTACGAAATATAAATCTCCGAATTTAGCGAGCGATATCAGACCGCCTGGTGTACTAGATACATGAAGCAGTAACCGTTTTTTAGGTTGAGGTATATGCTCAGCAATGAAAAGAAAAAGCTGAATAATAGTTTAAAAATGCAGGTGTATTGGGATACCCGACAGAAGCGAAGAGTATGTAAAATCAAATTTATAAGCCTAGAAGGAACTGGCTCTTAAGTGCAGCTGCACTGACACACACCGAAATAAATAGTCATTGTTTCATGATATTTTTTTTATTTAAAGTAAAGTACCTACCTATATTTTCAACGTTACATCCTTACCAAAGAAACAAGATGTTTCAATAGATAAATTCAGTTGACTCTTCGTGTTACTCGAGAATTTCCTGAAACTCAATCTTAATAGTAGCTAACTCATAACTTGGGTTTATAATCAACACTTTAGGATCTTAAGTGCTGTCCTATTATATTAGTAATGGAATCAATTAACCATTAGAACAAGTTTTACTAGTCACTAATAATAAAACAAAATAGGTTGCCATGCTTTCAGCATAACTATTATAAAGCGCCTGCTGCTTTATTGTACAACCTTTTATTTTTATCTAGGTTTTATTATAGGCATGTTACAGACTCAGTGGAGCCGTCATAATTCGAGTAGACATGACGCAACCGAGCATCGAAGCCGCACTCCAATACGCATATAATAATTATAATCATGTTCGTGGTATTTGTCCTCTACAAGCGATACTTTTGAAAGCGTAGCTTTTCACATTATCATGGATACTGTTAAATAAAAGAAAAATAGCCAAAATCGAGCATTATTTTTACGGTGAATGCATCTATATCTTGCTTTGCATGTCACATCATACCAGCAAAAGATATTAAAAATAAGCCAGTAGGTAATGTAATATAAAAAATAACTAGCATATCGTGGCAATGGACAACAAACCTAACAACGCGTCTAATCTCATTATGCAAGCGAATCGCACACAGAACTGATAATTCGATTCGATTTAACGTCCGATTTCTAATTCGATTGTGATTGCATATCGATTGTAATAATAGTGAACGACATCATTGGATATGGCAGTTCATAAATAACGAGCGTGGTAGGTAATTGAAGACCCCATTTGGCGATATAGCCAGAGGGTTTATTCTTTAAGGTGGAGTTTCTGTGCTGAGATTGTATAAAGATGACGTAACTTTTAGCAAATGTAGGTGACGATTAATCGATCGGTGTAGAAAAGGAGATTGCCATTCTTTATATGGTCCGAATGAAAATGTTACTAGAATTTTAAGTTGGCTTGTACTTAAATGAATAGCAATATTTCAGTACTAAACACAAATAATTGTAACAACATAATCTTATTTTTTTGGTAATCCAAGAACTTTTTTTTTATTCGCATATGGACTTAAATTTTTTGCCGACCTTTATAAAGCTGATTGATGAATGATTTTGTTATCACTGGCAATACTTGCAAAGGTGGAAGTAGTCATCAATATGAACAACTTTTATAATGGGACTAACTGTGAAATCATGAAAAAATTATCAGCTGTTCCATACAAAAGTTCAATACCTACTCGACCAAAATGTATGAAGCAACTGTATTATTTTACGCGATATCAGAGTTAGCCCTATAATAAAAGTTGTTCACATTGATTAGTACTTCCACCCCTGCAAGTATTGCCAGTGATAACAAAATCACCCTGTATATGGGCAATCTTAGCCTGAATTATGTCAATGTCCTTTTATATTTGGAATGGCATTATCACTTCAGTAGGCAATGATGCTCGTTAGGTTAAAATGATGTTATACAAAAGATACAATTTCACAGCTGTCTCAACAAATTACTGCAAAAACTTTCAATGGTCACGTAATTACAATTTTTCAAGAGATTACAAACGGAGCTCGGTTAGGTTCGTGAGGTCGCGGTCCTGACGACGCGTGTTCCTGTCAGCCAAAAGGTGACGTATGGTGCAGACGCATCAGTATCCTTTCACCAACTGTTGCGCAATATTGACAAATGTTGGACTATTGGTATGGGAGACAGTAGATTATGTAGGTATACGAGGACATAGCAAATAGGAGAGAATAGTAAAAAAATGTTAGCAAATAAGCAATGTGAAAAAAGGTTATGAGGATTCTATGGGACCAGAAAAGTATCTAAATAAATTCAAAATTATATCTTGTTTGTTTATTTATCCTGCGAATGAGATAAACTGTAGGTTTATTATGTAGGAATTTATAAATTATAAATATAATAGTACGTAAAGCCATGTTATGTTCTAACAACATCAACACACAATAGTATTGCATATTAATCTGCGCTACTAGGTACATAACACGCAATTCTGTTTACAAATTGGTCGTAAATAGAAATTACCTTCATCGAGAATCTACGAATAGTTTCCACAATAAATCTTTGCTGTCTACACCCACACGGGCAATTGCATGTAGGTATAATAAATTACTACGTCCAAGACAAGGGCATCCTCAAGTATTCATGTCTGAGGAAATGCATGAGCATTATCGATCACATTTGCATTCTGCACTTTTCTACATACCTATTTCATAAAAAAAAAACGAGAAATATATATTACTTTTAGTTCCCCGGTCACTAAACCCAAATATGACGCCATATACCTACTTATTCATAAAAACAAGAGAAGTGGCAACGCAACAATTTTGTTATTAAAGCATAAAATATGATTGCTTTACCGTAAATATGTCATTGTCCATTGAACAATGGGGTGCTTCATTACAATGTTACATGTGAACAATTTATTACAACAGGGGGCGTTAAAAATGTCATCGATAATGAGATCAATATAATGAACTGAACAACGACCTTACTGATCCTTGATGACGATATGTATAAGAATATGAAGATATATACAAAGTAATCAAAGACTTCAGTTCGTAGCTAGCATTCGTGCCGTGATTTCAACCGCATTCTTACTTAGTGTAATAAGCATTAACATATGAATTTTAATTTTATAATTAAATAAATATGTCCATATCTGCAAATTTACTTCCAGACAGGCTTTCAAAAAGTTCTGAATGAAACCGAAAAAAAAATTACGCAACGTTACCCAACCACCCCCGGTTGAGTGAAAACATCAAAACATACAAGTATGTATTTACTTACCTACTTAAAAAATAGGAAGATTAAAACGAGTGGCTATCGAAAATACTTGAATTGAGTAAACTTTTGAATTTAAACAAACATACAATATTTGACACTATCTGACCCCCGCGGTTTCACCCGCGATCCGGAGAAAAAAAAGTTGCCTATGTCCCTCTCCATTAGGCTACCTGCATACCAAATTTCATCGCGATCGGTTCAGCGGCTTAGGCGTGAAAATTACTTTCACATTTATAATATTAGTATGGATTAGTAAACTTATGATATTCATTGCAACAACGCATAAAAAAAATTGATTGTTTTTTTAGTAAGTAATTATTAAAAAAATATACAATATGAAATATAGTTATCTGTGGTAAGTAGTGGTAAGTATCATAAAAACTTGAGGTACCTACTTAGAAATAAAAACATTCAACCGAGCATAATACAATTTGCACATACTTAGGAGTAAACGTCAAGTGTTATTCCAGTGCATATTTAACGTCAGATTATTCATGGAATAGAGCTGTCATTAGATGATCGATGAATAAACTCTTGCAATGCGAACGAGGATAGTAGATAGGATACAACGTGTTTATTTATATCGATGACAGATGCAACAATATTAACTTTCGTTTTAAATGATGATTGACCGACGAACAACGTGCTATGGTTGATGATCGATGTGTGAATGGGTTTCGCACGTCATGTGCACTTTCATGGTGTTAAAGTTACAGTTAATTGATAATAATAAGCAGATTCCAACTAAGTGTTACTTTTAGATTTACCGCAAAATTAAATGTTTTCTACTTTCATTTTACCCCTTAATATATTTCAAAATGATATTGAGGTGAGCAACAGAAAGAGATGGAGATAGAGGAAAATGCGATTTTTTTGTTTGGTATAGACTTCACATGTACATACTTCAGAGGTGGTCCCATATTTTTTTTTAATTTTTAACCTTTCATTTTCAACTTTTTTTATTTTTTAGAATTTTTCCTTTATTTGTGCTGTAAGACCTTGCTTATTGCCAAATTTTTTTTTTATATTTGAGATGATTGAATGAAAGGTAAATTGCGGTTTATAGTTTTTATTGAAGGTACTATTATATATCTGTGGTTCAAGATACCAGTCAATTATTTACACGGGAGTATGTGAACAGAATGAATTAGAGCTATTTCACCTACCACTTCTATATTTTGTAATTTATTCAATCATCTATCTTCCGCAGAGCATTTACTGGTTTTTATATAATCCGAATAGCTCGGTTAAAATTACCGAGAACATTCTTCAATATGTCATTGAAAAAATTATAAATGACAACGTAAACAAGTGATGCAAGAAAATATTCAAAACATTACATACTAGCTTCCGCCCCGCGATTTTACCCGCGTTCCTGTTGCATCTTATGTTATTTGGCATAAAGACTATTCTATATTTTTTTCCAGGATATATTTTATCTCTGTGACAATTTTTATAACAAACTAGCTTCCACCCCGCGGTTTCGCCCGCTTGTGCTTCGATCGCCACCAAACCTTACAGGAACACACGCGGGGCTAATATGACGATTGTCTGAACATTTCATCGCGATCGGTTCAGCGGTTTCGGAGTCTATAAAGTACATACATACAAACATTAATTTGTATATATAGATACCTTCAGCCGTCTATGCGTGGTTGAGTCTTAAGGGGCTGTGAGACCAAACATACGTTTCTTTGATACAGTTGTATGTAAAGAAAATGAAATAGTTTTAGTTTGGAAAATAAAAAAATAATAGTTGACAATATATTCTAAATTCAAGCAGCCTTCAAAACAGTATTGAAATAATTTCGCTCGATGAAAAAAAAACGTACAGTTACACCTTTTTCTTACTTTTATCGCGTTGTATGGCTATAATAAACGGTATTTTGAGAAGAAAAATATATTACAATGATAGTCATACTATAATCTATCACAACACGATTTTATTTTGGTTTTTTATTTCTTCACTTTAATACAAATTCAAATTACCTACAAAATGTGTGGACTCGTGGCTTCGCATTTTGTAGGTGGACCCGCTCAGTCACGCTACAGCGCCTTAAAACCCCAGACGTGCTTCCGACAATTTTCCCGGGATAAAAAGAATCCTATATACTATTCCAGGGTATGATCTACAAATGTACCAAGTTTCATCGAAATCTGTTCAGCCATTAGGTATGGAGCTGAGTAACAAACACACACACTTGGTAGGATGTCAACCAAACATCTTTAATGTATACGGTTTTTTTTTTAAATATTAATTATACCATTACCATATCAAAGGGTTTTCACTCGGTAATAGCGCTTTGTATCCGATTGTATAGGCATCTTGAGACGTGCAGCCAAAGACAATATTTGCATAATCATCGCATACGGAACAGATTCATTGTCATAGTTTATGTCCACTGTTTAATACGATACGATATTTTTTAATCCCAATATATATTTTTTGCATTCTAATGAATGATTTCTTTAAAATTTATTTGTCGATCAGTATATAATAATAATATGAAAATAACTAAACGCTAACCAAATATCCAATGATTTCTTCATTTATTGATTTGAAATTGAAAAATGTATAAAGCAATATAAAGTAGAAATACCAGGGCAACGTCGTGCGATGTATAAGGGAGAGATCTAGATTTATAGTTATCCAAAGCTTTACTTCAAATTGGATTGCAGGGCGAACATTTTTTAAATTAAGAAAATATATTATATTGAGAAAACTTACTGCCTAATTCAGCTCAATGCTTTGCCATTAGAGTGCAAGAAACCAAGGAAAGATGAATTACTCTAAATTCTCATCACACGTAATAAGTACCTACCCACTTTATTCTTTTTGGCTTTGTTTTATACTATTTAGAAATGGTATTAATTAATGGTTATTTTATTTTTTTCACCGTTTCAGAAAAAAATACCAAAACACATAGGACAACAATTTATTATTTTTGCCACACCGCCCCAGGATTTCAACTATCATGGAAATAAAACAATATAAATAAAATTTAGGCTATAGATTCTAGAAACATAAGGTACGACATTGGGGTTCTTCTATACATGTCATGATTGATATTTAATGAAAAATGGTTAATCTATACTTCTATACTATTATTATAAAGCTGATGTTTGTTTGGTTGAACGCGCTAATCTCAGAAACTACCGATTCGAATTGAAAAATTATAAAGAATAAATAAATATCAGATAAACGAGCCCATATTTTATCCTTGTTTACTCATTATCGCATACAAAAAGATTTAAATTAAATGACGTACCGTGAGAGTTCAATGGAAACACGCATTCCCATGCAGCGTCAGCTGTCAATCAGAGGGGCGCGCGCGCAGCAAACGTGGGCGGCGATTATGCGTTGACATTGGAAAGTGGTCGCGCAAACATTGTACTCTTAATTTATGCATGTGCAGTAAAGTACTGAACTTTACTGAGCTGTTTGCGTTAGATCAACTGAAGTACAGGTATAAATTCAAGAATACATTGGCTTTTGAATCGTTTCGCTGAGAGAGTTTCGCAAAAAGCAACCGATAATTGTAATGAACAAATAAAAATTAAAATAACTAGGTCAACACAAATGAAGGACACCTTTGTAATGGATCATGAGAAACATCGAATGAATTCCCGCCCCCGTACTTTCTGATTTGGAAACATACTTCTTACGTACAGATTGACCACTCGACTGGTTCTACAGTAAATTAATTAGAGTAAAATTATTAATGCCTAAAGGGCATTAATAATTTTGTAAAATTTAGGAAGCATATGAAACTCGTGATATTTGAGATTATAAAAAAAAACATAATTATGTATCATGAAACAGAATTACAGAAGCTTATCCTAATCAGCAACTACATCTCTCATATAAATAATTACAAAAAAATCAGCCACTAAAACATAAACTGAAAACCGATACGATTTATTGCCTCGTTTAGTGTTCGTTTTTTTACAACTACACTACACTTTACCCTGCACTCGGTAGTAGCCGGTAATCCCAATATCCTGTTACTTTAAATATTGGGTTTCCTGACGTCTTCCAGCGCTGGAGTAGTTGACATGCGTGTAAAAAAAGATAGTAACGTTAATGGACTGGTGTAGTATAATATACTGAGTATTTATGTTTTTGTTGAGGAAAATGTCCACGTAATGGCAACAGTTTAGTTACAAATGACGTCAGAAGGCAAAGGGCCAAATAAACTAATTTTACTGCCAAATCTACGTACATTTTCAATGAAAGCGAACCAAAATAAATTAAATCAGAGTCTAATGATATTGAAGTACTACAGTAAACAATTTTACGTTAATAATAATAATTTGTAAATCTCCGAAGCAAAACAAACAAACCGAACTGAAAGTTCTATTTCTAAAATTATTATAATTCTCAGAGTTCGCATAGAACAATGAGTGTGAAAAAGGATCACGTTGCCGCGTTGCACAAGTGAGCAGGTGATAATATAATAATGAGTCGGTCAGTGCGCAGTAAATCAGAGGCGCTCGCGGGCTCGAAGGCACGCCTCCCGCACTTTAGCGAAAGCGACAACAGAACGAGGGCTTTGCCAACGTGTGTCATGTGGTGACCAGTCCAAAGGGGTACTCAGCAACTAAATTTCAAGACCAGCTTGATATGAAACAATACCTACTGCGACAGTATTGTTTATGGATGGGGTTCATTAGTAGGGGTTTAAATAGAACATTCGATTTTATTTCTCGGATAACGTTTCCAAATTTCTAATAGGCCATCAAAAAATTATAAGACAGATAAACTCGCTACGGGTTCTAACTTCTAGCTTAGCCTAAGTCGTGACTCTCGACCTTGTCTGTTCAAAGGCATCCATTGAACGATTTCAAATAAAAAGTGTGAAATGCACTTTTCCCAGAGCGTTCATGGCCACAGTAGCGATAGCGCTCGCAGCCGTCAGCCGTTGAATCCAACCGACGAATTATTAGGAATGGAATTACAAAGATCTCAATGCACTTTCTATTGCGAGCTACGCTTACTGGTCGGAGGTAGGTAATAAGCTATTTTTCAATTGCACGCCATCTATTCCGTTCCTTTCTCGGATTGCTTTCGCTGAATACCTATCGAGGAGATGTCAGACCACATCGATGTTGTGAAATTGAGTTTCCACTTCCCTGTTCGCCGCGGAAATTTTGTAAAGGTCTATTGTAAGGAAACTGCGATGGTCAAAACAATTTAATTGACAACCAAATCAACTCATAAATAAAAAACAGCTACATTAAAATTAAATATCGTAGAAACGCACTTAATATTGACCAGAATGTTGATATCAAAACAGACATTGTTATACATTCACATTTCGCAATATATTATGTGTCAGATGGTAATGAATTACCTAATAATATCATAGCCCAGAAAGTCAATATAAGCGTAGGTGTTATACCGAGTACAATAATACACAATTAAAAGGCTAATGCACTAGCTAATGGCAACCGTCGACCGGTTGCCCAAGTATCGATACTCTAACAAACTATCAAATAGTAAATCGTTGAATAGATCGTCACCCACGCGTCTTCGGGCGGTCTGCCCCAGTCCATGTTT
This sequence comes from Tetheella fluctuosa, assembly GCA_951216915.1. NCBI lineage: Eukaryota > Metazoa > Arthropoda > Insecta > Lepidoptera > Drepanidae > Tetheella > Tetheella fluctuosa. The sequence continues at coordinate 11,755,336 of OX578218.1, forward strand.
ATTAATATGCTCTATTCGAATCTATTTAAGTGATATTATGTCAATAATCGTAGAATGAGTAATATATCTACGTAGGCACGATGTATAACTTCAGAAACCTGTTTAGAACATACTGATTCTGATATTTGACAGAAACCTATCACATCAAATATTAATAAAAGGAGAAGTGTCATTCAAACGTTACAAATACATACGACATAAGTAACTAATGAGACGTTAAAACTAATTGAATCAGAAAACCTTATAAATGACATGACTTGAACCACTTTCAAAGCGCCTTACTCCATAACAAGCCAATTAATTATTATAGCGACCAAGATTGTTTGATTTGAGATTTTGGAACCCAAAAAATACGTACAATTTATCTTAAACTGTACGTCCATAAATAAACCTGCTTTTTTAACCCTTTCATTCAAGATTATGTAAAATATAACTGCAGTGGACTGGCAGCATTCTCGGATGTTTTTGATAGTGCAGAAGATAATCTTTGCAGCTAATCAAGCACTTACAACATAAATCGTGGCTTTTGCTCGCAATGCAGCAATGTAAGGAAAAGTATTTATAATTGGCGTACGTGGTCGGTGGACACAGTTGTACTGTTAATTGGCACTACGAGATTCCCTCGATTCCGCTGCGTAATTACGTTCAGTCAGATGCGGACGAGAAATTTTGCCAACAAATCCAGCGCATCGAAGCAACTAAACTATTAGATATACATAGTTTATTAGATATGACAAGTGAGCAATCGTTTCATTATGATAAAAATAAATGAGCTATAGAGGGAGGAAATATGAGATTCGTCAATAAGGGCAGTTAACATAACCCTTGGATTTCTTAGTTCCCTACAAAATATATGAAAATAGTTTATTTAGCTATTTCTGAAAGTTCTAGTACTCAAACTTCAGCTGACCATATTAAGTATCTTGATCTTCATAAGAAATTAGATCGATTCGGGGCCAAAAATAAAAACTGCACATTTTTGGCCCATCTCAATGTTTTATCCTGTATAGGACTAAAGTTGAAATCAAACTAAAACAGCGGAGAATTTAGATCACCAATTACAAATTAACCAATGAAATACCGAATTACAGTCACATCGAAGTACATACAGTAATTCCAATGTAGGCCAGATACAAATGACTAACAGTGACAATACAAATGATATAGTTCAAACTCACACACTACCGTTACGGCCCCTACTTGCATTTGACAAGTATTTACATCAAGCGAACAATTGTACAGCAATAAAATCAAGACAAACGATCTCTTTCATATCTTTAGTTGATTGCCTGTCGAATACAGAACGTAGTACCAATACTCAATCAAATGCAGCCGTGTCGGAAGTGGGTCAAGTCATTAGCTGTCGAGCCCTTAAGTGGGTTGAATTGTTAAACGAATTGAATATTGTGATAATTTGGTATTAGCAGTGACGAGGCAATTTTTCTGAGGCAAATGAACTGTGTAATAAGCCCACATACTGTTTGATGAGATTGAGTTTATTATTATGCATCGTGTTTGCGGTTGCAGACAATTTCATGGAAGGAGAAATCAGTTAAATAAGTTAGAAATGAAAAGCAAATGAGGTTTGAACTACTGTGAACGAAATAACAGTCAACACGAACATCTTGGAAATTAATATATCATTACATTACGAATGAAAAGTTTGCAAAACATGAGGTTTCTTTGCCACCGACGCAGTTCTTACGGTTACGCTCCAGAATTTAAAATTCAAAATGAAAATAAATATCAAACAATTCGGTAATAAACCGAAAACCTGGCAACCGACCCGCCATGTCATTAGTCGCTCATTTTGGAAGAGCCCTTAAACTGGGTCGAGCCAATTTGAAATGGAGGCGTTAAAACTTTATTGCACTAAATTGCTCATGTTGAATGTGATTTTGCATTTACTAACATGCCAAAACAAATTGGAGAAATTTTATTATCAATATTGTGTTCTTGGTCTGTTTTTGCTGTTGTTTTATGTAATAAGGTGACACATTTTCGTGGATTACTTCTCGTTTTTTTCGTCAAGCGAAAGCTCCTTTGTATGTAACTTTATACGTTGGTTAAAAAGTTGGATCGAGATTTGATTTAATTTCAAAAGCTCCAATTACCCAGTATGTAAGCTAACAAAACGTAACCAATTATGCCAACTCTCGACAATCTTAAACAAATTCACATCCTTAAATTGCCGCAGCCACGTCATCGGCGCCCACTGTGGCGCCCAACAAACTGGCACCTACTTAAATAAGCTTATTAAAATAAGAAAGCAGTGTGTGACTCAAACAGGGAAGCATCGTGTCGTGGCCCGCACATGTCCAATGTATAAGCGCGGATTACACTACACGCATTTAGCGTGGCGCCTGCAAGAACAATGGTTTAAGTCCCTACCACATTTACCTTTACGTGACAACACATCGTTCATTACCCGACATGAAACCGGTCATTTGGCTGCTTACTCATAATAATAAATCCAAAAACAGTAAAGGAGGTACAAGAGAAAGGCAAAATAAGGATCATAATGTGTGATATTATAGAGAAGAGTAGCACAAATCGTCTAGAATTTTAAAGCAACCGAAATTAAGGGTATAACACGTTATAGAGAGAAAATAAATAAGAAAACTGGGAAATTTTAATAAATAGTAAGACAAGAAGCTATTTTAGGAACATGCGAAAGTAATTAAAAGCAAGTACTACAATGTGCAAACTCCTGCATAAAAAGGAATTACAAGTACCTAGATGAAGGAAATAAGACTTAACAACGCTGCAATTTGAGATAATATGCTTTGTACAATAAAATCTTTTGGCGTCAAGCTTTGTCAGGATTATAACGTTGATGCTTTTGTGCATTTCAAAGGTATATGAGTCATGATGGTATCGCTTTCGTGCCAATACATTTGAATACAGCTTGTCATGGTGTTGCGATAAGTATTAGCATATCGAGGATCATCGAAGAAAGCTACCGCCCACTCATTGAAACAATTGGATTTGTGTAAGCAATATTATGTATTGAAAACAAATAATACAAACAAATCTGGGATTGTTGATTCTCTATACCTTCGGTTACTCTCGAATTTTACATCTACTTTAGATTGGATTAGTTGGGAGAATTTGAAAATCATATTAGGAAATAAACGTTAAGTTTCTTATCAAATTAATATTAAGTACTTACCTATTTCAATTAGCTCAAAATGTAAGATAGGTAGGTACCTTACCTACTCCTGTCAACTCACCTAACAATTCAAATAAGTATTACCTGATAAAAAAATAAATACTTACTGTAAAAAAATCGCAAACATGACATGAATATGACCGTTAAAAGTGCGGCAACTTTTTTACACATGTGCGCATTTTCTCGACGCATCAAGCCACTCTGTGCACGATGACCGTTACAAATCAAACCGGCTCCCGGTGTTACGCGAGAGGCATAAAAACATAAAAACCGGTAAAACAATGCTGTTCACGTCATAAAAAAATACTCAAATAGAGCTTCACGTAAAGTTTTACGCTCGCTTTGCGATATTAGTTGTGATCCCTAAGTTCATTGTTGGTCGAAGCATTTTTCACATAGTTTTGAACAGAACCAGAATATATGTTTGTCCAATATCCCCAACTAACAGATCTGTAATCACTTTCACAGTATTCAGTATTACGTGCATAGACTAGATATTCTCTACATTTCTTTTTGAGGAATGTTTCTCTAATATTCTTGTTGTCACTAAAATCACCATATTCTATCATCATCAGCCAGATTGATTACGACCAAATATCAATTTGATAGTCGATAATGGTCTATCTATACTCTATAATCAAGTTCACCACGAGCAACATTTATCACATCGGTCTCAGATAAAACACTTACCTGAACATCTCTCCTCGGCTGCGGCAACCTCATCACGGGTGGGGGCACTGGAGCGGGCATCCTCATCGGTGGTGGCGCGACGGACCTATGCACAGGGGGAGGCGGTGGCAAACTAGGCCTGGGGCCTTGTACCACCGTCACGGATGGCATCAGGTGCGGAGGCCTACGTTCCATCGACCTTTCGACGATAGCGAGGTGTTCCGATGGCCTGATGAGCCGCGGCGGGGTCGGCATTCGAAGCGCGGCGGACGCGTCGGGGAGTTGAGTGCGCGGGCGCGGTTCGGGAGGGCGCGACGATTGGCGCGGCGGGGGCGCGGGCGCCCGCCGTGCCCTCGCCGCCTCCGATTCGTCTGTCATCGGTGCGCGCCAATCTGTTGACAACGGAAATTCATATTTGAATTTGTTATTTATTTATACGACGACTACCTACAATAAATAATTTGGCACACTTTTCAACTGATCAACTCACCTGTACAAGTATTTGTTATACCTAGGCAAAGCTAGGTGTGTTACCTATATCCATCATCAATCACACCATAAGAAATAAAAAATAAATCGAAAATTGTTCCCCTAAATAAACAATGGAATTCATTAAACGAAGGGGCCGATATTGACATGTTCTTGATTGAGGCAATGAAATAACGATTTATCACGGCACCCTACCGATCTATTTCCTGAATCGGAATTGTTATCGATAAGAAATCTAAGAAATACGGTCTTCCCCCTTATTTTTTTTCTCTTTAATTACTTCTAATCAAATTGTGCTCGATTTGATTATTTATAAACAAAAACACCAAAGTTAATTTTTAAATTTAGTTTTACACGCCATCTATCCATGTCATACGGAACTTGGTAGACATGTAAGCACACGTAATGTTTTCGTTGACGGCGACACCGTGTCTGCGCATGCGCAAGATGTAGCTGTTGTAGCCTGTTTGTAACATTATTGTGAAGATATATTACAATGAACTTAAAAGGTAGATAATTATTAATGGAATAGTAATAATTACTTAGATAACAATATACCTATTTATAACATGAGGAAAATATTGTACCTATTGATCATATTCAATATGAAGAAAATGTTAATATCAAATTACTTAATTTTGCAATTACATCGATTTCGCGCACAAATTAATTTCATGCCTGGCAAGTTAAAAAGTTTTCTCTAAATTGGCCATAATGAGATAAGTGACTAACTGAATAAAAAGTGAGTAAAACTTGTCGATATCAAACTGCCAAACATATGAGCAAGTAAATAAATGAATTCATACATGCATTATATAACGGAGCTACAGATAGTACCATTTTATAAATCATTACGAGCCACATTTACATATCGTATCTGATGGAAGATTTGAATTGCTCTAGTGCTGTAATGGCTCTACGGTCCGTTACTTTTGTAATCTCGTTATGATAATGGTGTAAGAATTCCATAACATCAAATACAAAATTACCAACTGTAAAAAAAATTGAATTGTTTGCTAAGCTAGAGATTAAAAAAATATTGTTCAGAAATGTACAAAACTAGAACTAAATGAAATTTAAATTAAAACGTTGTTGTAGGTATTCATAATATTCCGATTAGGTATACCTTAGCTAATATGTATGTAGTAGTGAAGCCCAAAGGAAGTAACGTCCAAAAAAAAATGAACCAAAAAGGTAGCGGCACAACTTGAAGAACAGGTCCAAAAGCGATCCAGGATGAGCAATTAAGCAGCCAAGTTGAAAGGTCTAATTGACAAATACAATAATCAAACCGGGGAGTGCTCTCTACATTTACCCCATTCTACCTTCTGAGGATGAATCAGAACTGGTTCCACTAGAACCGTCTATTGGAAATTAATTACGTGCTAATTAAGAACGTCCTACGGCCACTATTCCCATGGTATTTGTGGTCTATAAAACTTAATGAGTGAACATTTATTACCAGATAAGACTTATAGAACTTATCGTCACGTCCTCAGAATATATTGATTAATGTTTAGACACTCAGATGCACGTTAAATGGGTTCATATTGTCTGGAATTGGTAGTGGACGAAGGTTATGATTTGAATAAATATTATGCAATTTCGCTTTGTTGAAAATTGAATTACTAATTCAATTTTCAACAGGAGTTGTTTACAAACTTATAATAGTATATGCATATTGCATAGGTTTTATCTCATTAGGATCTCAGAGTATGCATTGCTATTAGAAGTAAGACTAGCTATATATATTTCTATTATGAACTTAGTAGCCCAAAATATGTATTTCAAATATCTGATTTCTTTGTTCCTGACGAACAAAGAATCTCAGAAATGTTGTTCTAATCAGTAGTAATGTTTAGTTAACATAGTGAAGTTACTTACTAATAAATTCGTTCAGACAGCCAAATAGACATCTTTCCATTCAACTGTATCAGTAAACAACGACGATAAAGCACCTATTGTAACTGACAACGATACAGATATACTCGCACTCGTACTCACCTCACCTAAAGTAAATAAACCTTGTAAAGTTAAATCACAAACACTTCAAACAAAGCCTTTATTCACAGCGTATCTTTGCACCGTTGTGTTCACTGAAGCAACTTAGTCTGGCATGCAATTTATTTGACGATAACCGATAGCGATAACTAACCACAATTAAAGAAGTGCGCTGTTTCGAATGAAATGAATATTCTATGTGCACAATGCAATATTCACAGTCACCATGACAACACTGTTGTAGACAACGTTTTTCCCTCCAAAACGGACGCATGCGCGTTACTTGAACATAACCCTACAAAAACGTATAATTGTGAGACAAAGAAATGTACACCTTGTCCCGTTGAGGTTAAGTTTCATGCAGTTGTTAGAGAATTTTGCCTGTAGGGGTCGCGTGTCTTGGTGCCCCACGCAAAGTTATTTCTTCTCTATGGTAGCATTGGTAGCCCGCAGTGGCAATTTTCCTTTTGTTATTAAAATATGTATGTAGGTGTACGTGGATGATTGCATGGGGGAAATATTTCTCATTTCCTCCTTGAAGTAAGATTACTCGTATCATTTTCACTACCGGTGTTTAAAGCTAGCTGGCAAATGATGCCGTAATAATGACTTTATCCCTATCATTATAATCATGCCGTGGAGATGTGAAGATATTTTAAATAGAGTTGTCGATATATTATGAGAAATCATATTTTATAGGATGAGCAAATATTCTAATAAATTGTACGACGAATGAGATGAAATACATTTGCATAACAAAGAGTAATATAATTAGAAGTCACCCCTGGTCTATGTTGATAAGGGAAGATCAAAATTGTTTGCTGAGGCTGAAACTTTTGAGTGCATTTTGACGATATGGAAAATAGGGTATCAAAGTAAAGAGAGAAGGGTGAGAAAGTATATTTATAAGATCGTCGTTCTGTAAGCCTGATTTAAATTATATTCTTAGAATTTTATTTATTTGAATAGGGGGAGGAAGTTTTAAAGGAACATTATTGTAAAAGGATTTCTTTAAATTCATTCCCAAGTTAGGTTACAACATTTATTCCATCCTTCAATTTCGATCACAATCGAGACTGACCATTTGATGGAAGGCTAAAAAAATAACAGACCCATTAAGTATTCTTATCGTAGATAATTATCGCTAGCATTTGAATGGTAAGCGCACATTAATGAGGGGTTTAACAGACCACCCCTGACGGTACGTGTGTCGAATCACACATCAGTTCAAATTCATAATTTGTATTATTATAATGTGAGTAAATTGTACATTTGGGGATTAGTAGATTTTCATTATATTGATAAACCTTTCTTTATTTTACCTGCCAATCATCTTAACATTGAAATAGGCTCGGTTTCGTCTCTATTTCAAAATCTCTAGCAACTATCTAGGATCTAGCAACTATCTAGGTTTGACCCGGAGTGTACGGATTTGAATTGTTCATTTCTGGGCTACAGGTTAGTGTCATAAGCCTCAAGGTCGGTCGGCGCGGCGATGGAGCGCAATGCACAATCCGTCAGTAACGGACTAAACCAGAGCAAATAAAATTAATAAATATGTCGCGTCGCAAACAAAGCTGGTCCTAGTAGCAATGTTTTAAGTTTAATATTTGATTATATCGTTGATTGAAATTGACATGTTTTATTTTTAAATTACGTTCTTATTCGAAATCCTCAGGTCTATCAGGTTTATAAAGTGGCAACCCTACTAGTAACATGGACGAACTACCAGTCGTGAATGACTGCGGCAACGGCCAGTTACCACAATCATTTGAAGTCTACAAAGGTGATATAACGTACGCATAAAAATATATTTACAAATGTAATACAATAGCAATTACGGACGAGCTCGCAATACAAATGTCACACCATCTCGACGATTTCACTGGGCCAAATCGATGCTTGCCCGGATAAGCGAGTCGGCGTCTAGAGTCGGCGCGACAAAGTGGAAGAACGTCACACTTCGAATATTAACAGCTCCATCCGAAGACAGATGTCAAGATAGGGAAGTCGCGACCTTTCGCCCGCGCCGCCACAACCGTTTGCACGGCGGCGCACCGCGGCCAAAGGGTTAATCGAACGTATGTGTATTGTACACATATTGACACATTATTAAAGTAGCGGTACTGTTGGTATGTATGCTAAAGATTGAATATAGATGTCACTCTTGATATTTCGTCAATAGATTTGCGATAATCAAGAAAGTTTATTAATTAAAGAGTATAACATTGCTACTGTAAATTGTGAATCTAATTTGACTATTCATATTCCATTAGTTAACCACCAGTTAAAAGAACGGTAAAAGTACGATTAAGGAAAACGCCGGTAGTTGGTAATTTGGTTAATATAAAAAAAAAATATCGAAATACATGCCGGTATTTCAAAGACAAATCTACAGCAGCTTGCGGCAAGATATTATATGTTGTTTTTAGATCGCATCTTTATGAGCAAAATAAAATTTTAATGATACCAATTAGTCTAAGAAAAAGCTACACGATTCGCACAAAAAAAATCGAAGCGATCATGTTGGCTATAACTATAAATTATAGGTTTGCCTATTTGCTCCTACCTATATAATCTATGAAATATAAGTGATCAGGCTATCTGGTTCAACGAACTTGACTCGCACGACACTTCTCTACATTCCGTATTTTACAAGAATTAATTGAGCCCAACTTAATAAGCCCTATTTCTCGAAAGCCATTCGCGAGCTTTGCACATGAGCTGAGTTTCACCGAGGCTTTGACGCGACATAAATAATTGAGTCAGCGGATATAACATAAATTACATGTCGTAATTAAATGTTAAAGAGTCACGCTTAATTGGCTTAAATTAACGAGGGGTCGTATCTTATATCCGCGTTAGGGTTAGACATACATATAAAGCCGATTCGGTCTCAAAGACCGACAGATGAAGCAAGTGTGAACATTGTCGTTAGTGCGATACCATCGCCTTCGACAGATGACTCCGACGATACAGACCGGAAACGAAAAGCCTAACCTTAATACGAAACACCGCTTTCTCCAGCGGGAGATAAAAAAATTATACCCACGCTGACGGGCTGCATAAAAGGATAACGCCTTGAGATTGCGATTAAGTGAAATTTGGGGAAGCAATGACGCTTTCTGTCCATGATGCAACTTGTAATCGTTGGTTACCAACTGAAAGCAATGCACACGTAGCTGGTAAAAGCTAGATTACACTTTATGATTGGAGCCCAGAGGTGAAGAATCGAACGCCTTTCTCTCTGAGTGCTAACAAATGAGTCGGGATGCAGCAGGCGTGATTTATTTATTCAAATCCGATGGTCGATGATGCCGGTCACGTCTGGTGTTATTCGTTTCGAGTCAAAGCACGAACTGTATAGGTGTTGCTGATCTTACGTGCACTAGTTATCGTGTTATGAATAATTGGTGAATCAGACACTTCCGCACGATTGAGTTGAAGGATAAAGAACATAATCAACTAACGGGCTGTTAGTTAACCTTTTAAGTCGATAATACTATTACAATGAACAAGATATTAAATCATTCGATAATCGTGAAGTGAGACTTCAGCAAACGGTTAAGGCAATGATTAGTCATCCTACCTCGATCTCGCTTTAAATAGATTTAGCGATGATAACTTCTAATAGCTAATTCAGCGATTTAGACAGTTATCAAGTAGGTAACTATTTAAAGAACGCATAATACATGACCCAACTACTCATTTGTAAGTAAATATTTCACCCTTCACAAAGCACGTTTCATTAAACTCGACCATTTAATATCAATTTCCAAATGGTCTTTGACGGAATTTATTCATAACCATATCTTTGCAAACTAAATATGCAACAATGAAATTGACAGTATTAGAATTTATTTAAACAAAGGATTTGCTAAACTAACCAGTTTCGCGATTTGCAGCCATCAAATTAAGTTTAGTTATAGCTAGCGACGCGACGAGTTATGATAGACAAGCTGCAAAATTGCAGTTATCTTACCCCAATTTGTATCCCGTAACGTTAGGTGTAGTAACAACGGCACATTCCTGAATAACAACTGTAGGTGCGCAAGCGCAGCCGTGGAGGCATTTGATGAGCGTTGCGTTGCCAATGATTGCCTAAAGTTCAGTCACGAACAAGTATAATTTGCAAGTTTTGGCATTTTAGTTGCACCTTTATACAATGCACGCGCTCAAATAAATTATTTTTGTAAATATTAATAACATATTATAGATGCAGTACGCTCTACTTGTAAACTTTTGGGGTCACTTTACGTGTTCTTGTTATCAGTAACTATTATGTTAAAAGCTTGTAATTATAAGTTTATTAGGAGCTATTAGAAATAATGCAATAAATAATAAAACCTTAAATAAATCAAAAACAAAACAGAAATCATACATATTTATGTAGACTTTGCTGACCTTTTGTCTGTAAGCAAATGTAATATGAACACAAACAGACGTAGCGTGTGCATATAGACCTCTAGAATTTTGCATTGATACCTTAAAAACAATGATTCAGTCACGATCTTAGATATCGAGGAAGTTATTCGATATCTCATAACAATTATCGATCCAAGGAAGTTTATATATCTTCGGGTCACGTTATTATGTATGTATGTATAAAGCGCGAATAAAAAATGAAGGCTTCCTAAACATTGCAAATCAAGGTCAAATATGATTAGAAACCACTTTGCAGATACTTAAATATTTGACTATCAAGACGAGAATAGTTCGAAGAACGGTGTCAAAAATAACAGGTTAAGTGAGAAAGCAATTTGCATAGGTTACAAAAGTATGCGACCAAATCCGCAAATATTTAATTTCTACAAAGTTCGTAACTTTTTTTTACTTTTTTACCTATATTTGAGGACAATCTCACCATGGTAAGTGATCTCAAGTAGACTTAGTTATATGGCTCAAAAATAAAGTTCATAGTAATAATATACTGAACCGTCGATTTTAAAAACTCTACCTGTATAACTGATTGATTTAAACAATACACGTAATATATTAGAAACCGCCTGCCTTACATAAAGGAAATTGCATTATAGTGTGCAAATATAAACACCTTTTGAATATGAATTAAAATTGCAAATGAGCACGTACAAGCACGGTTCAATTAAGCTTTAGCAATAATACGCCTTTGTATTGTATTACTGAATTATCCCTTACACAAATACGACATTACGTGATTAGTACATTTCAAAGGGTTCCCTCCCTATCCTTTGTGTATTCATACGGGTTGGTTACCTTTAAACTCATCAGCATTTACCGTAAACTTTTACACATTCAGCTCCCTCTATTTTACCGTTTTATAGTTAAAGTTTATAATATATATAATATATTTATATGTATATTACTATTTACTTTTATATACAAATAATACATAGATTACAAACCAATACAATTTGGACTACATGAGTCGTAGAAAACATGTTATTATGCTTCTATTTATTTTATCCATCGCGTGCCAACCCTAGCCAGTCGATACATATATACCAAAGGGTTACATGCACTTTAAGCTTGATGAATTACTGTAGTTAAATATGCAAATGCAACAATGTTGGTCTTTGTGATTGATTGAGGGTAATATTTGGATCACATAGATAACTGCGATAGTGGGATAGCTGTTATCGCTATCTCTGATATGCAAATAGGTCTTTGGAGTTGTATACTAAGTTATTTATATAAACTTCATTCAATTCATTTATTTATTCGGATATCATGAATCCATGGATTAGTAAAATGTCTTAATTCTAGTGTTAGTACATACTACAAGTATTAATTTTAATCGACTCACATAAAACCATGTACACACCAATCGATTTCTACACGGCTATCGAACCCCAAAGTAAGCAGAGTTAGTAGTACATGAAAGCCAGATAACTGATATATAATAATTACACCCAGACTCAAGACAAACAGACATGTTCATGTCACACAAATGTCTGTCATTAGTGGGAGTCGAACCCACGACCTATGGCGTGATAGATAGGATATCTTACCAACCACGCCAACCGCAACCGGCTCGTCAATTGTGTGCATTGTGATCATAAGGTACTGAGGATTAGTATCCTCAGTACCTAATGATCGGCGATGCATCGGTGATTAATCAAAGTCATAATTATTTATTCAGTTAAGGTACTAATGAAGGTCAAAATGTTCCTATAATGTTCCTTTAAGTTTAAATATACCTCATCAGATGATAATTTATATAAGAATACGGTATGAATGTACTACAGTTAATTCAAAATTCGATTGAAATCAAAACCATTACAAATGAAAGTACAGTATTTTAACGTTATTGTATAGGATGCGATCTAGAGAGCTTTAAGCTATCGTTCGGGGCACGTTCGGAAGTTATCGGATACTTTCAGCGGGAGTCGGGTTGGCTGCGCGGGCGCACCGTTATCATAATAACCAGCTGACTCGCGAAACAATTATCCATCCAGCTGATGTTGCGCCAACGGGATCTAGTGCATAGACACGTAGCATATGTTACGTAGGTATGTGGTATGGCAATAAGGTGATGCGTGTTTCGCAGTTTTTTAAGCTTATGCACATCCTGATGTTATCAGCTTGTGATGATGATACTGTATTTAACACTTATATAAACTTACTAGCTCCCGCCCCGCGGTTTCACCCGCGTTCCCGAGGGATCTTGTGTTTTCCCGGGATTAAATCGATAAATGGGCTATCTAACACTGAAATAATTTTTCATATCGAACCAGTAGTTCCTGAGATTAGCGCGTTCACACAAACAAACAAACTCTTCAGCTTTATAATATGAATAGTATCGACAAGTAAAGATATATAGAAAGAAGAAATAAAGAAAAAAAACATTTATTTACGGGAAATGGACGCACGTAGAAAGAACGAACTTATAAAGACACAATTAGGAATTTAAAATAAAAATAAGACAACAAAAGAACTCAGATTCATTACATCAAATCATTTATCTAATCTCACTGACAATATGTGTGTTATATGACAGTAAGGAAAAAAATATGTCAAAATTATGAGTAACTTAGTAAACAAATGGATTGCAAACTTAAGCAGACCAGTCGCCACAAGCAGCACATATTTATAATATTAGTAGGATTAAATATTAATAATGTATATAGTATAGATTTAGATTCAAAAGTGCTAGTATGGTAACAAGTCTATGATATTAAAATATTAAGTTACATTAGGTACCCCAACTGCCTCATAAAATCCCCGAGCTGATCTCCGGCCATCAACTTCAAAGAATTTACGTAAAATTACCACCAATACAAGACTTCGAAAAACTTCCTCAATCTATACTAGGTAGGCAAAAGCCGACTTACCTCAAGTGCCTCATCACGATTACCTACAATTTCCACCTCACCTCCAAGGTCCAAAGTCATCGCAATCAGATCGCGGGCGCTAATGATGTGTTCATTAACTGGGTGGGCCCTGGTTACTGCTTCATTAAGGGTACAGCCATCATTGCCATCTGATAGCACCTGATCGACGTGGTACAAGAGTTCGATGGCTATCGATTTGAGTTTCATGTTGGATTGTAATACTATTACTTGAGTAGACTTTTTATATGTGGTCTAATGTGGTAAGCACGTTTAGTTTAAGATAGCCTTAAACTCAAATGACAAACATGTCAAATGTAACTTAGGTAGTATGGGTTAGGTGATAGATTTTCAAATGGATGTATAATAGTTATTGCCAGAAGGATGGCTTTCACCGAAAGCTGTAGGTTTTTATAAATTTCTACGACCCACGACCATTGCCGTAACGCTTTTCTGGCGTCACTACCAATAGAGCTTGATACGTCTAGAATCCATAGCAAGTTAGTACCTACCATGTCTGAGAATAGACATTAAAAGTCAATATCAGTTAAAGAAACTAGCAAACGATCCTAACAAAGTCATAGTTTCAACCCACACGACTATAACTCCCGCACCACCCCCGTATAACACGACAGAATGCAGTTTACGTCACAACCTTTACGCCATTAGACTTAATAAGGCACACGCATAAAATCGATTTATATCCTCTCAACAACTATACGAGACATGCAAATATGAAAGCTGTTACCTAAAAAAAAAACCAGGCAAGTGCGAGTCGGACTCGCGCAACGAGGGTTCCGTACAAACTTGTAGGTTTGTAAAGTTCAAAGAATAAATCTGATTTATCAATGTCTTAGTATTTGTTATTAAAATATACGTAATAATAAACATTATCATCAAATTTCAAGTTCACAGATCAATGGGAAGTTATAAAATTCTTCGGAACAAAATTGTGACGGACGACGGACACACGGACACGTGAGCGACAACAATAGGGCTCTGTTTGGACCCTTCGGGTACGGAACCCTAAAAATGAAGTCTGCAATAGTTTTTTAATGAGTGCATAAGATGACATCATTTAACAAATGCACATATAAATTCTTTCAAAAATGATATCACCGATACACGAAAGCACACCCACGCCAGCCGGCTTCCATTTAGGTACATTGTAGGGTGAGTCATTGGAAACTCGGGACATTAAATGCACTTGTACGCGATGTTGCATTATTTGTATGGAGCTATGATTTATGGAAGTGGTATTGATTAAGTTAATTTCTGTCGGCAGTTAAGTGCGAGCAGTATGAGAGATACATTTATCTAAGTGTAGCAAAATATGTTAAAAAAATATCGGCAACTACTTATGTTTCACTAGTTTTTCAGTTTTGAAAAAAAAATCCACAGGCCTATATTTCATTGGGGCTTTAAACTTCTCGTCTCACAATCGAATATCATAGTGTATTTTTTTTTGTCGAATATCATACAGTTTGGGTACTGATAATTATAAAAGTGTTCGTTGAAAGTAATACAAATATTAGACTTAGACAAGTTAAAGAAAATAAGAAACAAATTTATTTGAGACATAAAAAATCATTAACAGAATTAAGTACCTTTTACATTTTTTTACGGAACATATAAAAAATGTAAAAACCAAATACTTATCCATGCCAGTAATAGTTACACTAATCTTTTTCCATGCAGCTGACATGGATTTTAAAACGTCGCTTTACCAAAACGATAAATTCACAAGCCACCTCTAGGTAATCTATAGTTCCGTGACCTACGTAAAACAGGGGGCGCATCTTCATATTATTAGGGGTGTCACCCTACAAGAGGGTTGTATAAGTCCTTAGTAACACAACTCAGCCCTTAAATTCCGAAGATAAATGTTCATTCATCGACACAGTTAATTTGTCTAAAGGGATAAGTTAATTTAATTACTTAAACTTTTACGTTACTTCATTGTGGTGATTTTTTTTTTCCTCTCGCACCAAAAATTTTGTCTGCCATAGTGTACTAGAAAATCAAACCCCAAAATCAAAATTAATGTATCAACACTATACATTTGTGATTCGAGCCATCTAACTTTTAGATATTATTATATGCCAAATTTCAAACCTCGTGGTCCCGTAAATTCGGAGAAAATAAGCTGTGAGCTGCGACAGATGGACAGACGGACACACAGACAGACACTAGATTGATCCTATAAGGATTCTGTTTTTTCATCGGATGTACGGATTCCTAAAAAATGACATAACGCAATGAAATCCTTATCACAAAATATCATTAAACTAATAGTAAAACTGTGTTCAGTGAACTCAAATGCATTTTATTATTTTTATGATAAAATCGTAAAATTAATTGCAGGGGTCAATATGATTTTAATTAAGTAAAAATAAATTATACATTCTTTTGTAAATGAGTAGAATTACATTACATATCTGTTTGCCATACGGAGTATTTGCAGTATTTCCTATAGAACTTAGGCCGCCTTTGGCTATATCAGAGTTAGATCGTGCCCAACTGTTACTCTATTTTATGTAAAACAAAGTTCAGAATATGTATGTTGCAGGTGTGGTTACAGTAGATTTTTTCTTTCAGTCTCCGTGCTACCTGACCCTTTCAATATAAATCGCCATCTAGACTTAGTACGTATTTTGTGGTCAGGTACATTAATTATAGTTAGACCTATTGTTAAACCTTTTTATTAATTTCGTCAGGAACTATTTCAAGTCGCACTGGTACCGAAACTCATGTTTGTCACAATATTATACCACTTTCCACTAATCACAATTCAGATAAAAGCTTCAAAGCATGTAGGTAATAAATATTTTAGTCACGACTCCCTGCGGTGTATAGTACAACTGCTGCGCCGGAGTCGTTCCCGATTGTGGTCGACAACGCACCTTAGAGGCAATCATACCATGTACGTTTGTGTTATAGAAAGTGACATTAACCGCAGGATTGCCTCGACTTGTGACATTTGATTGTAAACCTGAAAGAGTTTTGAGAAATAACGATATTACGCTAAGAATTGGAAATGTCCATAGGCTGGATCCATAATAGATCATCTGCCAACTGGAAAAAAATAATATTAATACTTATTTAACACAAAGAATCGATAAACGCGCTATTCGCAAGAGAATACAAATATTTTAAAAAATTACAATTACCGCAATAAAGTTATATGATATTAGCTTCGATTTCTGTAGAATTTTATTTAAATGAATTTTCAACTGATAATTTCAGTTCGATACGCCGATGCCAGAAATAATCACAAGATTAAATATTTAAGCAAATCATTTCAAAACAGTTTATATATTTGCAACCGTTTCCAATCTGATTAGAGTAGAACAGATCGATCTTATCAATAAATTGATTGCAGCATGCTTAAAATCATAAGCCGATACAAGTTTGCCAAGCCAGCAAAAATTAAGGGCTCTAAATAGGGCATCCAAAGAGCAGGTTCAGAAATCACGTCAAAAGCTATTTCTGGAGCTAACTGATAAATTAAATAGATAAGACGCGAGACGCCACTGCCAATTTGGCCCAATTAAGCCTGGCCTGGAGAAAGCGATGATACAGCTCTTTTGTGAGAGAATTTACGATGATGCAGTAGAAGGTTAAATTTAGATAGATCAAATTGCAGTAGATATAAAGGAATCTCAATAATGTGTACTAAGTCATGAAAGTAAGGTAATATAATCACCAGACTTAGAAATTCCAGATTAGGTGTAAATCATTTAAAGAAATACAAAATCATGCATTAAAACATTTAACCGAAATGACAGACATACGTACGAAGCAAGTCAAATAAAAGCTTGTAAAAACAATAGTCCGGTGAATTTATTGATAAGGTCAATAAATCTGACTTACGACTTAATTGAATTCGACTCTCAATTGGAGAGTCTCTCCATCAATATAACTTAGAAGCAAGTCTAATGAAGACAACACAGTACATTGAAAATCTTATACATTTAAAAAGCCAAGGTCAGATTTACTTAACAATAAATACTTGTATATTTTACCCAGACAAATATTATGAAGTGAACAATAATAATGATCTCATCTTCATAATAATAAAGTGTGATTGTTAAAGAAAAACATAAAGGGCCATTTACTTGAGAGCAGAAAAACTTATAAACAATTTTCTTGGAATCCTTTTGAATAGATTACGAGGAAGTTATTTAAAGAATTGTTGTTATCTTGAGAGAAAACCTTTGACCTTGTTTTGAATACCATCATGATCTTATTATTTTAACTGAGTATGGACTATAGTCTACGTTCTAATTACCTAACAATAGAGCCCCTACCTTATGCCCTCGCGCACCAGAAGTTTAGACAACTTAGCAGGACACTTTAATCAGCTTCAATGGTAGGTCAAAATTAACTTTCAAATAACTCTTATTTCCATAGCTTATAATCTTCTCCTCCTTCCTTTTACCCATTAAGTTAAATAAAAGATATAAAAAGTTAACCTTAACAGAGAACATAATAACAGTGATCAGAAGACCATTGGTCCAAAATCAACAGTACCTTTTAAGATGACGTCATAAAGTCGTGCCGAAACCGTCGACAAACTTCGTGTGCAAGTAAAAATAAAAAACTTAAACCTTTTTACGCTTACTTCGAGCGACAAGTAAGAGCAATTTACAGCAAATATATTAAGTAAACGATGGTCCAAGTTAGTAGCTGCATCGGTCATTTGTTTTATTTGGAGCCAGGAAATCGGTTGATAGGACTTCTGAGATCATTAAGTTAAAACAACAGAAAAAATAACTAATAACTTGAAGAATGACTTAAAATATATTAAAAGGTAATATAAATTAAAGGTACATGCAACAAAATCGCTTGAGATAAATAATGAATGATTACAGAGAACAATCACATAATACTTAAACGAACACCAAAGTATATATTAAAACACCGAAGTCAACGCTCTCTCAACGGCGTATAAATCGGACCAAACAAACCGGTTTGCACAATATCAGCAATAATTGGTAAATTGAGGAAACCCTAATAATTTAACCGCTTCATATTCCATGACGTTGGATCAAGTTACGATAAACATTTCCTGTCGCTAAGTTTTTAAGATTATGTACCTACATGTTTAATCTTGTCTTCTAAAGGTACAGGTACATACGTACGGTTTAAGATACATTGAGTATTGCTTGTAAATGATTTATCAATTTTTATGACCTTTCTATAATAAAGTGCTTAATTTAAATGACTGCAGGTTAGATGTGATATATGAAATAACATTATGTTATAGGTACTTGCTGGAAAGCCAGGTTAGTCTGGTATCAACGAGGACATAAACGAGATAGATAGAGCAAAAATATTATTAAAGCACTTTATATTAATTTTGGAAAAGGTCGATAGAAATAGAATGAGAATATGCTGAAATTGCTTATTATGTATAGAACTATGTGCCGATTTATTAAACTTAATAACCTTTATTTTGAGCTCGCACAAGAGCAATAGTACAGATAACTAAGAGCTATATGGGGTCAAAAAAGCATATCTAAGGTAATGCTGTAGCTTTAGCCTGATAGAAAAATAAACAACAGAAGTGCTCACAACTACAGTTACATAAAACTGCCTCATAATAATCATAAAGCAATCTGCCGGTTTAAAACGCATCACAAAATCTATCATCAAAGACGATCAAAATAGTACATCTTGCAATCGAGGTCCGCCTACAGTCGTCTAATCGCTCCCTATCGAAGAGGATGGTATCTGATCATCAGATCGAGCAGTAATCGATTATATCTGAAATGAAACTATTATAGTATTTACTCAATATGAACAGGGGGATATTGTTAATTTGTCTTGTGTATATTTTTTTGCAGTTATGATTCCTGTGATACCATCATAAAAATTACTATGTGACAAATTGTATTTGTTAACTTTTTATTTTATTTACATAATAGTATCATAAATATAGAATTTGTATCTGAACTTCATGTTCATGGTAAAGTCAACACAACTTAAATGGAAATCGATTACATGTGGGATATACAAAAACCTCGATCACGAGCAAAAGTTAAAGGGGAAAAAATACAAGAACACATTAAAGTCAACCACAAAATAGCATGTAGCAAAAAATCAATAGTTATTCCGTGGCCTCGCGCTCCATTAACCATAGTACTAACCATTTGGAGGGTATCTGATATCATCTCACCGATAAAAAGTCGAGAATGGCACATTAATCATACAGAATAATTCCATGTCCATTATCACGCTTGGCTGGTTTATTAAATAAAGACACCATTGTTGTACAAGAGAGTATGTTTGAATTGTATTCAGACTTGTTAATAGACAACTTGTTATCTAACGAAAGATCTACGTTAATAATATAACTTTTTGTTGCCAGAATGACTTGAAGAAAGAAAGGAAATTAAGATTTATTTATTACAATCTATTCAGTGTTAGTAGTTACAAATAGGAGCTCCATCCATTTGCAAAAGACAGTCTGTAAAATACAGTTTCGTTAATTGTATTTTTTTACAGAAAAAAAATTGGAGAACCCTACTATATGTATGTTTGTGACCAGTTCCGTAACGGCTGAACATCTTTACATGAATAAGATGGGTATAGTTATTTTTACGTCCTAAAAAAGGACACACCTGATACTTTTATGCCGGGGACGCGAAACTGAAGGATTCTGTTACTTATTTTATAGGATCCCCTAAAAGCTTAAAACACCCGTGTTATTGCTGATAAAGATCTTTTCCCAATGAACTGATGCCCAGACATGACTAAACGTCTTCCTGTCGAAAAATATCTTCATATTTTATGAGTTATTTCAAACTTTTCAACAGGACTGCATAAATCCTGTTTCAAAACTTACAAACGTTTATATTGAAGTCAAATATGATTACATGCAATATCTTTTGATTACTCAGCGGAAAAGCCGCAAATATCTCATTGGTTATCCGAATAGATTTATTGATGCTTAGGTGATTTGTTGCTGCTCTACTGATTCGAGCCACCTTGCTCCGCTATGGCAGGTTGTCAAGTTTGTTGTCTATTGTATATCCGTTAATATTATTAACAGTCAGCGGTGCTTATTCTTCATATGCTTTTGTCTATGCTTCTATTTTTTGGCTATTTTGTATTTAAAGGTGCAGATGTACTGTATTTTTTAAATGCAGTAATTTTACAAACAAATTATTTAATTGTAATCGAGATTAGACATCACTTTATCTGTATGAAATTGTCCACGGCGATATTTTTTGAATTTTCAGCGATGTTAATATTAATTGGCGTCTATTCCCGACAATTTAATATAGATAACAATTTTTATATTGCTCTACTCATTGTTTAATCAAAAATATTTACTTTATTTATTGGATTGAAATAATGTAATAAAAAAACACCTAATTTGTAAAAGTTTGTCAATATCGGCTCTTCGTCAAAAGTTCAATGGAATCCTAAAGAGAGGATGAACCTAAAGTACTACACATTTACCTAAACTCTGTTGATAAATTGTAGTTTTTTTAATTTATCATGAGTCACTGTACTAAGATTTATGGGTCGCTGAACATAGAAACACTCAAATCAAAAGACACCCGTTATGCAGCTGGTATTCTATCACGGGTTTTATTGTTTCAAAAATCTATTCATCATTGGCAAACAACAAGACAGACAAGAAACAAATCACACCTCATATATTAAAACATACATTTACATGACATACAGACTACATCACGTCTACACACCATAGCTCCATAAAGTTTAATAAGTATCCTTACATCCGACGACACGATTTCAAGACGACATACGGTACCACCTCAACATTTAAGCTGAATCGTAAAGCCTTTTTTTTCCGAGACACAGATTAGATTATCTATTTAAGTATTTTTTAATCTTTCTGTCCATACGATCTGTAAAATGTGTTCTTTTATATCTAGTTTTAGGTTGGTGTGTATTTGGAAAAAAAAAAATTTATTTTTCATTCTTTCTTACATATTCGATACCAATTCTTTATGCGATGATTATTCATGAAAATGGCGCCCTAAATATCGAAAGTCTAACTGGAACTCAGATAAGATCCTATTATGAGCGATACAATTGACTCCATAACAGTTTCGTATTGATACCGTTACTAGACTACAGGTTAACTAATTAACTACATATATCATAATCATAAGAATGTACTAGGTACTTCTTATTTCAACAAACACAGATAAATTAGATACATGAGTTATCTCCAAATCACTATAACCTTTTTACTGTCATACATAATTTTATCTGCGATGACATATCAGTTGATCTGCTCTTGCAAATAATACATGATAGTCGGATCATTGTTTTTGAAATATCAATAGACAATTACAGATTGATGCATTTCAAAAAATAATCTGACTCTACCAATCGGTCGCATTGGCAGATAAGGGCGGACAACATTTACATGTCTACGATATCAGCGACGGTATGTAGGTAGATATCGTATCGTATAATGTTAAAACACTCTAAAGGGGGGATGACATCATTCGACAAAAAAGATAAAGTATGAATTGCTCCGCGTGCTGAAACTTTGCTCGGGGCGTAGCTTAATTGAAGGTAAACTCAAGTTATGGTAATGTTTGATTGAAAATTTACGTAATGCATGTAAATTAAAAAGATAATGGAGACAAGTGAAGAAATTGAGGTGATGAAAGTGGTTAATTTTTCAACAATCAACACTTCAAATAAATAAGGCAGAATCGTTGTTAGTACAAAAACTAGGAGTCTAACACCGAGAAGTGGTAGTGATACCAGATTATGCTGTGACGAAAATCAAAGGTTTCGGATACTATATCCTAAATCCTGCGCTTGACCTATCATGGTGGATGGGTAGGTACTTGGAACTACCCGTTGCACTTGCAAGACATTGCATTTTAGGCTTTGTAAAGGTTAGCAACAAATTTGCAGTCCCATTGAATTTGCTAATGTTCATAGACGACAGTGGCCACTTACCATCAGGTGGACCGCCCGCATGTATGTCTGGTTCTTGACATAAAAAATAACATACCTATTGCCTTCTTGAATTTGAAAAAGAGTCAAAAACTAGATCGTGTCTTACAAACTAGATCAAAGATAAATGTCAGCGACCCTAGTACAAAAACAGTGAACAAAGTATAGCGTAGCAGCATTATAGCTAATTCGCTATACGCCCGGTGGTATTAAAATTGCTCTTTGTACAACAAGAGATTCGTATCAAAAGTCGTAAACATTTATTTCGTCGTTACAGTAAAAAAGTGTGGTCCGAGTATTTCAATTTAGATCGTGACCAAAGATCCGAAAAAGTTCTTGACACATTGTCAGTTCTTATTGAAGGAGGCACGTCACATATTCATAGCATAAAAAACTAAAATAAATGGAAGCGTTCAAATTTCAAAATAAAAATGTAATTATGCAAATCCAATACATTTTCGTATCCCAACTAAACCAAACGATTGGGATTATCTGAATTCCATATTTAAAAGCATACTTGCCGAGGTAAACGACCGTAAAACAAATAAAGGCATATAAATTACCGTATACAAGTTTAAAGCGCTAACCTTACATGTAACTCGCACTATAGTGTGGGATGCGTTTGATTGGATCAGTGTCAAGGTGATTAAACAAAAATCTGGTAGGAGTCAAATATTGACATTCATTTCATTCCCAACAATGTCGAACTATAATAAAGTACGTCCAAGGTGTGACAACCAATATTTGTGTTGATTCTAACGCCACGGGCTGGCACTTTAAGTATGAATTATGTAAAGTGATTTCACTTCACTACAGTGCCTCGGATTTTTAACCTAACCGTAGTATGTTACAACTAAGTGAATCAAGTCAATTAAAAATAAATTTCATACTAATTTCGAACCTATAATAAATAAATATTGATATTTTCACTTCTTATTGCAAGTATAAAAGAGCTATTGGCCGCTAATATAACCGCGTAAGTAACTTCTTCGGCAGCTTTGTTTCACCCAGGCCTAAAGTTACTCATCGTTCCCGATCAGTACTGTACCGAACATTATCTAACACCTACTTATATGCAAATGGTGTTGGACTTTTTTATAACTTGTGTTTGACAACAATATCACTATGGTAGGCGATGATAGCTCAGTGGTAGTGACGTCGGACGCTGCAGCGAAGGTCGTGGGTTCGAATCCTACAATGAGCTTGAGCTTTCGGTGAAGGAAAACATCGTGAGGAAACCATAGCACGGTGGTAGGGTACTTTGTAGTACCCGCCTGGCTGACTACCACCCTCAAGTTGAAAATCTGTCGCCAAACACCTATTGGTGTGTTCCGGCAGTTGCACTAGAGAGGTCAGTTCCTTCTAGACTTTGTGTGCTTACCACCTTCGGCCACATCATCACTTACATTGTGAGATTGTGGTCAATACACAATCCTATACAAAGAAAAAAAAAATACAATGGCAAAAATAAATATTACTACAGAACAATGAGGGTCGTATTAGGTAGTCTATAGCCTTCCTCGATAAATGGGCTATCCAACACTGAAAGAATTTTTCAAATCGAACCAGTAGTTCCTGAGATTAGCGCGTTCAAACAAACAAACAAACGAACAAACTCTTCAGCTTTATATATTAGTATAGATATAGATAAAATACCAGCATAGATGAAGCTTAAGTAAGACTTACTATCTATAAAATGTTAATGTTAACACTCGGTTAACATCTACCATCAGCATCAACGCCAAAACAAAGTGTACCTAATGAGCGAACATTAATAAAAACTGATTTATTACATACTGTATATGCACCCAATGAAATCACTAATCAATCAATTATCGCTCTTACATCATCGCAATAAGAGTTTAAAGTTATATTGTCATGTGAATTGTGAACTTTGCAAGCCTATAATGCTACGGCTATAAAGAACAGTGCGATTCTCGCGACTGCACTTTTAAGGATGTTGAACCGCGTTTATGTTTGCTGATGTTGTCTTAAGGAAATTTATCTGCCTATTAATGAATGATAGGTCTATTTCCATAAATAATCTTAAAACAGCATGGTCAATTTCGTAGGCGTAGACAGTTTTGGTCTACGTTTCCTAATATTCGCTGGAAAAAAGTTCACAACTGAACCTGATGATTATTACGTGGAAAAAGGCGTAATATAATACCTAATTATTTCCCTGAAAATTTCATAAGACGCGGTTGAAACTGCACAGGGCGAATGTCACTAAAATTCCGAAAATTATGCTATTTTATGACTAAAACAGAACACTTCAAGGTCTTTAGTCGATCAATTCACTAGGTAGAAGCGCAGGGTGAAGACCGTAACCATGTGTCACTAACACTATATTTATAAGATACAATTTCATGAATACATATATCTTTTAGAACGAGAAGAATATGTATTATTTAATACCACATAAATAACGATACCAATAATTAAAAGTTCAAAACACGCCATTACGCGACAAGTGCTTTTACGTAATTCGATATTAATAGCAACGCATAGTGTAAACACAACCTAACACGCAATTTAACTAACTACGACCTATTGTGTGACTAAATTATATGTGAACACAATAATATTGTGTCCACATATATATATATTACATTATATATTTTAAAATATGACCATATTATCTTCTTATTTACTTTGCTTTTGATTTATTTAATTTATAACATAAGGTATGACATAAGTAGCTACATGACGCTTGAGTTAGTTTCTTTTCTTTTTTAGGGTTTCATACCCCATGGGTAAAAACGGGACCCTATTACTAAGACTTCGCTGTCTGTCCGTCCGTCTGTCCGTGTGTCTGTCACCATGCTGTAGGGGAGACCGGGGATAGTTGACCAATTTTTTACTAAATAGTGCATATTTTTTATGTTTTAATATATATAGACAAGAAAACCATATCAATTGATAGAAGAACTATTAATCTAATAAAAATATGTGATATAAAGTTCTTAGTTAAGCATAATGTCGATAATTTTATGCATTTTATAGAACACTAACTCTTAGTCAATCTACCCCTGGTCCGGGGTAAGTAGACCAAATGCCAGGGGTATGTTGACTTATGTACCTATAAGAGTCCAATCATGAGAAGGGGCAAATAATTAAACATTTCAATCAGGCATAGCTTTGTTATTTTTTTTTTGCGAACTCATATGCAAATTTCCGAGTCTCATAAGACGCCAATCCATAATAAATAGCAGCTACCTCAATAAAATAACTGGCTAAAGATTTCTCTTCAAAACTAGAACAAATTTAACTTTTTTTATATATCAAACTCAAACTCGGAATACACTTGGACTGAGAAGAATCCAGCAAGAATCCTCTGTATCCAGGGCTATGCTTATGGTTATGGAGAGGGCTATGCTCGGGGTTTCTCTACGGGATCGAATAAGAAATGAGGAGATTTATAGATGAACTAGGGTCACCGACATAGCCCAGTGGATTGGCAAGTTGAAATGACAATGGGCAGGGCACATAATGCACAGAACGGATGGCCGATGGGGCCGAAGAGTTTTGGAGTGGAGACCATGGACTGGCAAGGGCAGCGTGGGACGTCAACTTACAAGGTCCAATGGATGCAGGCCGCCCAAGACCGGTCCTATTGGAAATCATTAGGGTAGGTCTATGTCCAGCAGTAGACGTCTTGCAGCTGAGATGATGATGATGATCCAGGGATGAGAATTCTGCTCAACAAACTGTCGTCAAGTTTGGATTACGTTCAAATTTTTTGTTTAATTTGGCACCGTAACGATGTATCTTTTATAAGGAATATTATACTGTTTTGGTGTCGCATTAATGCTTTCTCGTCAAAAATGACTGCGTGACAAGCTATTTCAGATACATTTTTTAATGTTTTAGCTCATTCAGTTGTTCTTTCACAGGTTCTTTTTGCTATGTATTAATCGAAATAGCTATACTTCTTTAAAAATCCAATAAATGGTTAACTTACGTGTTGTTTTCAACTCCATATTTTAGCTTTTCGGGTAGGTTGAATAATTATTCAACCAGCCCCAAAAATAATTGGTCTACTAGCCCCAGACGCCATTTTATATTTTTATCACATAGCTAGCCTAAACACTGCCGCTGATTTGAATAATAAGATATGAAATATGATAAATATGCACTCATCAAACGCTAGGGCTAATAGAAAAATGGTTCACATAAAACGTGTAGGCATCACATCAAAAAATGTACTACATCGAAATTTCACTTACGTCTATAACAAATTAAAAACGTGTCACCATTTGAAAACGACCTGCGACCGCGATGTGGCACTTCGGACAGCTGTGCGGGATGCGGAGTGTAATACTTGGCTGTGATCGGATGATACAATACTCATACTGTCGACGAGTTTTTGGCAGATAGTCTACCTACCCCTATAGTCAACTATCCCCGGTCTCCCCTATCTCAAGAACCGCGATGGCTAGACAGTTGAAATTTTCACAAATTATGTATTTCTGTTGCCGCTATAACAAATACTAAAATCAAAATAAAATAAATATTTAAGGGCTCCCATACAACAAACGCGATATTTTTGCCGTTTTTATAGATAATGGTACAGAACCCTTCGTGCGCGAGTCCGACTCGCACTTGGCCAGTTTTTTTTTACTATGTATAGGACAATGTTTGATCACAATCTCACCATTGTAAATGATGAAGGTGATAAACAAAGCCTAGAAGTAAATGGCTCTCAAGTGCAGCTTCTGGAACACTGAAAAAAACGATACATTTTGTTTTCTTTCATTGAATGTTCAAGTTATCTATATTCGAACTCACAACTTTCATCATATCAAATAACGTCACTACGTTTCTCCTTTTCGATTATACTCAATGAAAGACATAAAACTTGAACTCCAGCAAAGGACTATGGTCCTTACTTGCCAAGAAATAAAGTCCTAGGTTTGTCTTATGTTACAAAAAAGAAAACAAAACAAACCTAATACCTACACATTTTTTTAAATAAAACTAATTAATAGACCTCATACGTTATCTTCATCATAAACGTCCTTTAGAATAGCATAATAAATATGATTATTAAGAGTATAATACCTACGTATTATATTATATATAGCTAACATCCGGAGTAACTAACGCGTTATTAATAGAACAATGCTAGTCATCAATCAACGTATCAAGATAAATTCGTTTTCGGTCCGCGGTGCGGCTAATTAAAAACAAATTAGGCCGAAGTGTATCAAAACAACTTTAAAGGTCAATCTAAAGGGCCACCTCAGACAAAAATATGTAGTTGCGTTTATAGACATTGTTAAAGTGTCTTACTATGTCACTTCGCATCGTTCAGATGGAAATCATAAAACTTATAATTTAAAATAATCTACGACGTTCATTTATTTTTTAATCTCATCTAATAACTTTAAACGAGCAATTCTTGAAAATACTTATATTTAGTGTATCTCGGAAACGACATTAACGATTTGGAAGAAATTTTGCTAAGATTAGGTTTTGCTTTTTAAGTTTATTTATACAATAGGCGTCTGTTCTGAAAAAACGCGATTTTCCAAAAAAAAATACGCCAAGCAAAGCTCGTTCGCCCAGGTTACTAATATTTTTAAACTTTTATTTCAGGGAACATAATATACTATAATATGCACTCACACGAACAACTCTTCGTTCATAAATGCTTTGTTACCATCACTTCTATTTTCTTATTACGCCAATACAAAATCGTCCGTCAACGCCCGCCGGCCGTCATCTGAAAGGGCCTTAGAAACACCTAAGCCCTAATAACATGTTACTCGTGACCTTGTTTCACAACAAACGCACGATACGGCAATTTTGTTGCGTTAAAAGTGCGTATGATTAGTTTTATTACACTTTAGTGAGTTTAATGGTGTTTTATATGATCTGGGAGCTATTTTCGTATTTTAGTTCGTAACAAAGGTGGTACAGGTCGGCAACACTCTCGAGTTTACATCGACTTTCGTCGAAACGGAATATTGGGGATTTAAGTCATGTACTACTGATACAAAAATACCTATAATAGACATTGGGGCGGTCAATATTACCTACATTATTCACCATTATTCGAACATCGAGAGCTCTTTTACGTCGATGTATGTTTAGAGAATTCTATCACAGTATTTATTGCAATGCAATAATTTTTAATAATATACCTCTTTTTTATGGCCTACGTTTGGCAGTCGACTGACTCCAGACTCTGCCTATGACGAGATCGACGATGTAGCACACCGATTACGGTATTAGTATTATTTGGTAATTACCTGAAACAACATAAAATATGTATTAGATAGATACAATTGAAATAAAGCTGACACTATAGGTTTTTCCAGAACAACCCGCATTGCATCTGATAGCAAAAATATGCACATACCTACAACATAATAATGTCGATATGCCATTGTAATCACACGGATAATGCCATTTTGCTCATTAGATGCAGTTAGATAAAATTTAAAAAATACAAATCGCAGATCAGAGCTAGTGGATACAAATCGTAAAAGACAAATTACTAAGGTACATACCTACTTAAATTAATTTGCAATCTGCAAACGAAACAGGCACTTTTTCAATCAAATATTTCATTACTTGTTTACGGTAATTCAATCCGGTTTACCTGCTTCGTTAATATTATTGGTTCTCCTCACGTTGTTAATTTATTATTTGATAAGTGTGTATTTTTAAAATATTTTTATCTAGCTAGAGCAAACACCTAAACATGGCATACAGTGAACATCAGAAAGTCATCGCTCCACTTAACACTCTAACCGATAATAACCCTGATTTCACTAGTATTACCGACTGCAGTGCAACACACAATACATGCAATCAGACCGACAAAAACCTCCAAAGCACTCCATCATCAGTTTCGTTGTTTGGCAACAACCTGCATTCAACAATGATGGCGGGAACATTCCATCACGCGTCGCCCGCAGCGCTCCGCTTCTGACAGGGAAATGACGCAAACCCAAAAACTTCTGAGTTATATCACCTTTAAATTACAGTGGACTTGAGCTGACAATATTACCGGTCAATTAACAAACTTTTATGTTTATGTAACAGCTGAAGGCGTGGTTATATCTGGTCTTTCCATCCAGTATTAAAGAATGAAATTAATTAATTAATGGTATGAGAAATACAAACAGACAATACAAACATATAAAGAAAAAGGAGGTGGACGAAAAATATTGATACAAATCTATAAAGAAGAAATGAAATAAGAATTAGCTATCTAAACCAAAACAAAAAAAAACTCATAAGTGTTTTTTCACTGTGCGAAATAAACCAAACAATTTATAAAATGTTATGATGTGTTTAGATAGGGTACCAAAACCTCAGTCGAGTAATCTATCAAACAATTTGTCCGTTGAAGATGCTACTGCTCAACCTCATTCAATGATTTTATCGACTTCTTTATAAATATTTAATGATACAAGTTAACAAAGCATCTTCGATTGCCATTTGCCAAGAGCTTTTAAGTATGTGAGGTTGTCAATTAATTTCAATGACAGAGATGAGGAGCTCTTCTAATTAAAAGCTATGAGGTGTGATGTAATTATATTTGAGGCTTCTGTTGATTATGATTGTGAAACGTGATAAAAAGTAAATAACGGTAGAGTTGGCCAAATAAAACGAATCGAATACTATTCAATAAATTCATACAAGTGTTGTTTGGATAACTGACCTAAATCTCTTTTAATTTTGACATATTTATCTCTAGAGCCTGTTAGCCAATTTGCATTTATTTTATTTTGTTCTATATATCAGTATCGTTCTGTTATTCTATTATATTTCTATTGGAGCTGATTTACCTACGAGATTTTAATTATCTGTCGTGTAACAGACGATTCATCGAGCTGGATTTAAGCAAAAGACTTTTCGGGTGTGTGAGTAATGATGCCAAATTTTTATATCGGAAGACTTCACACATAAAAATTCAAACGTACCGAACAAAGTCGCGATAAAGCACTGAATGTATTATGTATCGTCACGACCGCTTCGGTGTTGGGACAGAGCTAATTAAAGGATATACCTACAAAGAGCGAGAGCTTGCGTGAGAACACACAACATGCACATTCATTCCCCGAGTAACCTTGACTTCTTGGTACAAAACCCCGGCCCGATAGTAATGACCGATATACTATCGATATTTGAGTTGATTGAAATTTTGAATTGGGTTGAGTTGCACATTGCTACCGTACTGTTTGTAATCGTATAATAATCTTTGAGGTAAGTAATCGGAAATATGACACTAATAGAGCCGGTATTGTATCGATAAAATTAAATTTAGAGATCAAATTATGCAAATGTACAGATTTTTTGTGACTCTACCAGCAGTTAGGTAGGTACTACATACTTCAGTATATTTTCAAATGGGCCGCCAAATTTTTGTATTTTATTTTATTTATTTTTTATTTATTAGAATTAACAGATGTATGTATTAACTGTATGCACATTCGTAGGTATGAGGATTTATTGCATATTTGCCATTAAGTGCTTATTTACTTTAAAATTGTTGCAATACTTTTTAGGGTTCCGTAGCTCAAAAGGTAAAAAAAAGGAACCCTTATAAGATCACTTTCTTGTCCGTCTGTCCGTGTGTCCGTGAGTCACCACCGATTTTCTCAGGAACGGGTGGACCTAGGAACTTGAAATTTATTTTAATTTATCGCTATCGATACCGTATTTCTGAATCACTAAAATGCCTCGGGCCAAACATCGCCGTCGGTCGCGTCGTCGGTAACGGTTGGCAGCACCGATGAATATCGCCAAAACGTTACGAAAGTACACATAACTGGAGCACTGGCCACTGACATCTGAGCGAAGGGAATAAAAAAAAAAAACAAAATGTTTTAAAATAAGAAATGAAGTTGGAATTGTGTAAGGTTTCGGTTGGTTTCGGCGGGAAAGTGAGGCTGACGTTACTGCATCAAATGTTTTTTTTTCATAGGTGCTGTCGTCAGACAAAACGATCACCAAGACAAAGGAAGGTCATTGGAATGTGAATTTGTATTATTATGTGCATATAGGACGACCAAGCTTAATGTCTCTGTCAGCTGATTCAATAATACTATAAAGTATAGTATATGTCATTGAGGCGGGAAATAAATAAAATATCATTGGGTTTACATTTGACACGCACACTCATAATGTGGTCATACTGCACTATCTATTATAGGTTTATTTTTTCGTGTGTATGTAATGTACAGTGTAGTACAAGTTCATGAACTTGGTTGGATACGATATGAATAAATTTTTTAATTGGCAATACAGTGATATAAAGAGTGTGTCATTAAGAACGTGTTTGCAGTCACAGATTTATCGCGTGACTAGCAAATACTATCAAATTATATTATTGGACAATTATGAATTGACACATTCATAATGACAATTAAAACCGGTCAAGTGCGAGTGATTCACACTACCGAGGATTCCGTACAAAAATAATAAAACCAACATAATTTCGTGACCCTGTGACTCAAATTTACTATGCAATATAATAACAATACTGTGAATATTATAAGCACCTACTAACATTGGCATTTGTATCAGTTTAAGCCGAATATAAGACGGAATAAGATCTACGGGAATTGTTTTCACTAAGCGAACTAATTTCTGTATTTTATATCGACGGATGCAGTTACTGTCAAAAAAAACCGGCCAAGTCGGACTCGCGCACCGAGGGTTCCGTACAAACTTCGTCCATCGTTCGTCCATCACGGGAAATGCACAATTTTATTTATTTACTGTATTTGAGGTTAGTCCCAATAAAGCTAGACCTCTAAATTGTATGAGCACCCATACAACTCAGAGGTCTTTATTAATTGGCGTAACTATGCATGAATGGGGACACCCTTTAATATTCAACTTTTTTTATTTTTTAGAATTTTCCCATTATTTGTGCTGTAAGACCTTGCTTTTTGCCATTTTTTTTATATTTGAGTTGATTGAATGAAAGGTAAATTGCGGTTTACGATTTATGACGTATTAAAAAAAACTACTAACTAGATCTCGTTCAAACCAATTTTCGGTGGAAGTTTGCATGGTAATGTACATCATATATTTTTTTTTAGTTTTATCATTCTCTTATTTGAGAAGTTACAGGGGGGGGGACACACATTTTACCACTTTGGAAGTGTCTCTCGCGCAAACTATTTAGTTTAGAAAAAAATGATGTTAGAAACCTCAATATAATTTTTGAAGACCTATCCATAGATACCCCACACTTATAGGTTTGACGAAAAAAAAATTTTTGAATTTCAGTTCTAAGTATGGGGAATCCCCAAAATTTATTGTTTTTTTTTTGTGTAAAAATCTTGATGCGGTTCACAGAATACATCTACTTACCAAGTTTCAACAGCATAGCTCTTATAGTTTCGGAAAAAAGTGACTGTGACATACGGACGGACAGACAGACAGACAGACAGACATGACGAATCTATAAGGGTTCCGATTTTTGCCATTTGGCTACGGAACCCTAAAAATAGAAACATTCCATACTCAATCTTAAAACTGACATTAAGATCTTCGGAAAAACTGGAGTATGACGTAACTATTAAGAGCATTGTTCCACATTTTATTTGATGCAATCCACCTAAAGCTCAAATACAATAGTTAATTAATTTAATTTCGTAAGATTGTTTTGGCTACATAATACCAACAATGAGACTATTGTGTCGACTATCTGCAGAATAAGCCGTTTCTGGCTGTAGCAACTTAATTTATAAATCTTCATCATGATAATATGTCTTTAGATGAATTATTAATTAACTAATTAGTTGAGTGTGTAATTTAGCTACAATTCAAATTCTTTATTAACCAAAAATAAACCTTAAAATATAAAATACAGGGAGCACAGAGAGACTATAGTTTGGGGCTAAAGTTAACGTAATTTTTTTATCGATAAAAGAGTGTTCGCCAATTTGACCGGCGTCTCAGAGAGATATTACCGCAATCAAAAGTAGAGGCAAACGAATAAATTCACTATACATTAGATTAGTAAGTCGATGATTGTTGAATAGATTCACAGATATCAATTAGTAGCTTTTTGACTAGAGAGCTAGTTCTTTAATTTAGGTAGGCATCGAGCAGGTATTTCCACTTGTGTCTAGGTCTACGGGGACACCTTTTTGGATTCCGCGGGACACATTCATTTATTATGTCGAGTTATATTGTAAACAAAATGCTGTCTGCAACGCAAAACTACATGTGCATAACCGAAAATAAGCTTTTACTCATGCACTTCGCTTACGCTTCTTGTCTTATCGTTGCAGACTTCAGTTTGAATGGAAACATGATTTCCTGAGTTATTTAAGTCCATCAGAGTATTGAATAGTAATACAGATGCATTGCGGAATACGGATATAATAAGACACATTTTATTGAAAAATATAATTATTATCTTAATTTTTGTAAATGCATATTTCTAAAAGAGTATCAGGCAGGAGTTAGAGTCGTTACAATCTAATAGGCCGGCTTTGACAGCCCATATGCAACCATGTGACAAAAAGACAATTATAGCGAGACCAAAAGATATACATCCTCTTGTCGAACCGGGCCTATTTATGATTGTGACGACTTAAGTAACGATCACTAACCTAATGTCTTAAAATACTGATAGGCTCGTATTCTCACGTATACTCCACAGTCCAC
Source organism: Tetheella fluctuosa (assembly GCA_951216915.1). NCBI lineage: Eukaryota > Metazoa > Arthropoda > Insecta > Lepidoptera > Drepanidae > Tetheella > Tetheella fluctuosa. The sequence goes on from OX578218.1 coordinate 11,789,581, forward strand.
ACTTATAATAGGTGACAATGAGGCCCTAGGACGCCCTAGTTTATTTAAATCAGACAAAAGTGTGTAATGGTTTACTCTTACCTTTCTTTTTATAACTGATAAATGCTATATGCCAATCAGTAGATAGGTACTGCATTATATCGTAAATTATGGTTTGTCGAAATGTGACAGAAAATATTTTTAAACCAGTAATTTCACATTTTAATAGTTTAATTAAAATTAATTTAACAGTTCACTTTCACGCCATTAAATTGAGCATAATATTGTGATATGTTTATTATTTTCAGCACTTTCCATCTTAATTGGATATTATTATTTAAAATTAATGACAACCTGTATAATTTGAAATTAATAAATATTATTTCGAATTAAGGGGCTACTTTTATATAAAGTCGCTCAATTATAATCGATCAACGTAATAAACCGTGTTATAGAAGGTCGGGCACAAATAATAAGGAACGTTTATACTTGCAAGACAAATCAAGAGATCCGTTGAGAGTCCGAGTCCGATTAAGACAAGGAATGTATAAGAAAGAATATTAGCTTAATAAATAACAACATGAATTAAGATTAATGTAGAAACATTATTAAGTACTACTAAGTAATACAACTAAAAATAAAATAAAAAAATATGCTGCAAAACAAACCACTAATCCAAAACTAACAAATAAAATTATTTTTAAACACAAATCTTACACGCTCGCGCGTGACAGCGACTATAAAAAGTTAAAACATAAACAAAATAAATCTGACATGCACCACGCGACGTACATAACAACGGTTTAAAGTCGATAATCGACGCGTTTACCTCACGCAGTCGATAAGCACCTTTACGTGTCCTCTTTTTATTGGTATAGTATGTTTATCGATAACTGCATTCGATATTACACAACATCGATAAGTGAATGATAATTTTATTGAGTTTAAACATCCTATGCGATGTAAATAGCACGTTGTTGCTTCTTATCGTTATTCGAGATTGCCGTAAGTTTATTTGGGCAATAATAATAAAACGGTACGTGTGATCTTGTTATATTTGCATTTAAAAAAAAAAAGTATATTATGACATACCTACCTACGCACACAGTACAACTTGTAAAACTAATCACTGGGTATTTATTTTTATATTTTTGATAAAAGCTATAATGAAGTTACATAATTTAATGTGAACTAAAGCACGATTCAACTAAATAATTAAGAAAATGTAAAGAACAAATTGGAAAAAATTGAGAAATGAACAAGTTGTGATAACCAGATCAATAATAAAGAACAAGCCAAAGAAGACGATGACAATTAGGTACTTTAAACATTTCGTAATTTAATCAATGTTACCCCACATACCTCAAGCCCTCATATAAGCAAGCGCCTAATGACCCTAAGCTACAAAATATCTTGAAAGTAACACTGACCTTCGATTACTATACTAAGATCAAAAGATAATTGTCTTTCAGTATTTAACCTTCGCCAGTTAATAACATTGCAGTTAAAACTGTGGTAATGTCGTTAACTATCGAAATGTCATGGACTTTGTTGATAATCAGAAATGTTTCCTTTGTCATTAAATTCAGCCCATCTGAATAATGAGAACAGTTAGGCCTGACCAAAATAAAGCAAATTTAAGTCATGATATACTGAAATTAATCTAATTACAACTAGATCTGGGACGCGACTAGAGAAGTGAGTAATGGACTTTATGACATGGATATTAAAGATAAAATTTCTGGAAAGGAAAAAAAATTAAGAATGAATAATATAACTAGCAGAAAACAGAAGACAAACTACAATTAACTATAATTAATCATTAAATTATAGTTACAAGCTACAGTATTAATTTTAAGCCCAATCACCAAACCATAAAACACTTTTTCCGAGTTAAAATTGGACCGAGCAAATACAAAACATCCGAAACTGGTTAATACTTGCACACAATCGTAAAATAAAGAACATTCAGTAGCCCCAGTAGTAAACAGAGATTCGACAAATGTCAAACATTAGTACGAAAGCCCTAAAGTTCGGATTGTTATCCCACATATGTGACGTCAATTGGCACAGTCACTGTGAGTTGCGTAAACCATGCTAAATAAGGATCGGACTCAGTTATACTTTCAGACTTTTTGTTCCAAAGAGCACAGTTCTATTTTTGAACAATCGAACACGGTCGCGTACCTAACTGTACTTTTCATAAATATGTTCTTCGTTTTGCAGAAACAGCATAATGGTAGTAATGAAATGAATTGTCTGAAGCTTTCAATACGCTGAAATTATTAAAAAACTGGGGTACCTACCTACACTATGCTGCTTGTGCTATAAGCATCTTATTAAATGCTGTGTTGGTAGCTTTACCACTATTGTGTTAAAGCCACCAACACTACAAATTTAAGCCGTCACAACACAAACTTAAGACAAATATACAGAAATTTACTGGAAAACTTTTCTAAAAAGTTTTCAAAAATTATATTCGCAAATAGTTTTGATTATCACAAGTGCTCACGGGAATGAATGACACAGAAACGGCTTTAACTGACCTTTCTTACTTATTTATCAAATTATAAAAGACACCAGATTTTGTCCAAAATAGATATTTAACTATTAACTATAAAACATATAAAATCAGCAATAATATGAGGTCAGAAGTAATCTGGACTCAAACCTCGGGAATGATTATAACATTTAAGTTCTTTTGTAATAATAACGCTGTTTATGTCTGTTTAAATATTATAACATAAGCTCCTACTACAATTTCTCGATAAAAATCTCGAATAGAGCTTTGTAGAAGTGCACGTTAAACAATGGTTCAATTGTCTGCCGCATCAACTTCCGACCTTGCTGGTTCAATCACCACGACTCCCAACGCTGAATAGCACACTTGCATTCTTAAACCACAAGTTATTTTAGGTTTAATCTGAGGACCACGTGAATGACATCGGCAAATACTTTCCAGTGTGCAATTCTGAAGTACACTTCTATTTAGTCAACAAAATCCTAACTAATATTATAAAAGCGAATGTGAGTTTGTTTGCTTGTTGCGATGAACTTTGGTGCGCAGATAGCCTATGGTATGTAGAAGGACATGGGCTACTTTTTTTCTCGAGAACGCGGGTGAAACCGCGGGGGACAGCTAGTAGTATCATAATCCAATGAGCAGGGAAATTACTGGTTCAGACTTCAGAGCAAATATGAGACGTGAAATATGTATAGTGTTCAGTAGATTAGGAGATCGCAAAAGTAATCTTATCAAAAGGTTTACCAGTGGTATTTCAATAAGCCCGACTCTACGTGCTGACTTTCCCTTGTTGGCTGATGATACAACCTTGTCGGCAGAACTTGATGTTAATCTACATATAAATTACACATAATGTGACTGCTACTACCTACTATTTTACTTTATTCCCATACAAACTTTGCCACCCCTTTTCTATCCTTGTGGGATGATTTTCCAAAAACTCTGAAATACCTCTCTCTTAATTTTTAACCATATACCTAAATACCATTTTTCATGGATATTACATCAAAACTGACAAAGTTTCATACAAAATAACATCCCCTATTTTACCCCCTTAGGGGTTAAATTTTGAAAAATCCTTTCTTAGTGGATGCCTACGTTAGTTGAGGAATTTGTGTACAAAATTTCATGTTTCTAACCCCAGCGGTTTAGGCTATGCGTTGATAGATCAGTCAGTCAGTCAGGACAAGCTTCTTTATTAGTATAGATATATAGTTCCCGCTCCATTATTCCCACAAATATTTCTAATTGACTAGGTAGTATTTAGACCCAATTACATTCCGGATAATCTCCTTAATGTAGACACACGGTCGAGGAAGGATGTGAAGCGAATTCCTCAGCTCGATGCATGTTGTCGATAACACAAAATTAAATTATAATATTTTTTCCTCAACTTACTGAACCCAATGTTGAAATAATAAGATAAGTATAATGACTGAAATAATTTTCTAATTTAACATCGCAATAATGTAATCTTACATGTGTAGAGGATAAAACAATTTTGTGCCATTTTTAGGCGTGTGCACTTTAACTCTCTCTGAACCTCTACGAAGCTAATTAGAATTATAACTAATAATCTGTGTCCTGGTGCCGAATGTGATTCGTTATTCCTTGGGTCTCTGAGGCCAGGAAGCATATTAAGCGTTGAGCTACAATTTTTAGATTTGGTAATATTTCTACAAACAAATACGCCAAAAATAAGCTGATACATGATTTCCCAGAGAACCTTATATTATTATTATTAAATTAATTTCATGTCCTCCATGACAGATCATCAAAACACTATCGATATAATATACCAGGTGGAAACTTACAGATGTCATCTTTTAGAACTTAAGTAGGCTACGTCATGTTAAAAAATCTTTTTCTATGCGGCCATTCAGACATAGCGATAGGAAATCAAAGCTTTTTAAACAAAAAGATAAACCTCTTATCATCTCCATCATCATCTCAGCCGCAAGACGTCCACTGCTGGACATAGGCCTCCCCTAAGGATCTCCAAAAATAATGAAAGATGTAATAAGAGAAACGCCCATTATATTTTTTTAGATTATTTTATTTTAATTTTAAACCTGGCAATGAACCGCAGGTCAAATAATAAAACGATTGCTCATAATATACGTATAGTACATTAATTATTGCAAAACTGCAATCAGTGTTATTGGTAGACGTCAATACTCAATACAGTAATAGATAAGGTTAAACATGTTCAATTCAAGGCAAGTGTTGGTGGAGAAAGTCATGGACATTTAGGTAAACACAATGACATTATCAACTATTGTTAAAAGGGCTTTGATTGACATGACATCTGTAATCGAATATCGCATTACATTACTGAATTTTATATATTTTTTAGCAAGAGCTTTCGTTTGGCTTCAGACTCACTCTGGGAGGAGCAATGTCAAAACCGAGGATGTCATACGATTGCTCAGAAGATGCGTAATCTCTAGCTTTGAAAGGGACTAGCATTATCGATTCGAGTATTAATAAAGATTATCAGTAAGTACTTAAATTTTCAGGGCGTATGGAACTTTTGACAACATTATTAGCTAATTCAATTTCAAGATTTGATTTCAGTTAGTATATACTTAGTTTTATCTACCTTTTCAGATAAGTAGGTATTTCATAACAAAACTGCTGCCCTTGACATCCCAGTTTCAGATTTGTCTAAAAGGACGAAATCAATTACTTATCCTATATAAATAACATTGAAGCTAAAAGAATAGGCGGTAACTATTGTATTACTTCCTTGATGATTCATCAAAGAACCGCTTACAAAAGCTCATCTCCGATTTTAAGGTTCAAAAATTATCATCACCCTCGTTGCGAGGTCATCGTCCCCATTACCAAAGATTAATTTAGCAACAATGCAACAAAAAAAAAAGGTTAGCAAATTACCGACTAAGCATTAATTCATCATGGAACCACGCCCCTGACGAATCTCGACTCAAATAATAACCAGTCGTGACCGTGCCCCGTGGATAATTAAACTTATAAAGTATTTTGAACTTTCGTGAACTAATAAAGTTACAAGTAGATGTAGGTATTGGTATTTACTACTATAGTATTATCGTAGAAACAGAATTTACGTACTTCATAACAAATGCTTATCGCTCAGTAACTAATACGAAACTACCAAACCAATAACCAACTATTTATTCTGTGCCGACCGATCTAATCTACAACTCTTAAAATATTAGTTTAACTTAACACAAAGTCCACTCCATCCACTTAACTTAAAAACTACTTACCTATTCCACAACACCGAAAATTATAACTAATCGAACCAAACACTCGTTTGTTTTGAAGCCATCTACATCTTCTGAACATAATCTTTCTAATTAGATACAACCCAAAAGAAATCGAATTGGGTAATATCTAGTTATATGTCAAGTAATTTGCATTAGAAATGTAAGTTTTAATTAACTGCAGACCATACGTCTTATTGTTATCCCATTCACGTCTAGACATCAAATTAAAGTCGACAAGTTAATTTCTCGTGAAAGAAGCCTAAAGTTTGTTTCGGTCAAAAGATTTTACTTTGGCTTCAACTAAGAAATAATTTGTTAGGTAGCGATCTTTTCCCGTTTTTATTGGTTTAAGAAAGCAAGCGGGTGGGCTCCATTATAAAACTGAGATGACAGGCAAATACCCCAGTATTGCTAGGTAGAGCTGACCTAAATTAGAAGTAAAGGTTGTTAGAACTTCGTCATTCAATTACTTAATAATTAGTCACTTTTGGAAGACAGTTATGAGTTACAAATAATAATGTTATTACTATTGATGTTAGTAGACTTGTGTTTAATCAACAATATCATCAAATGTTGGTGTGACCGAAGACACACAAACTGGCTCTCAAGAGAAGCTGTCGGAACACACCGGCAGGTGCTGCAGGACAGAGAAATCTAGGTTGGTAGCCAGCTAGGTGGGTACTGCAAAGTGCCCCATCACCGTGCTATGGTTTCGGCACAAGGTTTTCATTCACCGAAACCGGAAGCTAATCAAAAATCAGTATTTCTTTATGCATGAAAACTTACCTGAATAAATTCTGTACAGCGAATCCAATAATCCTTGCATCATCGTGACGTACTATCTTCTTATTATCTTAGATAGGCTTTTTATAAACCGTCTTTGTAAACACTACATAACACTGAACCACGTCGCTTCGTTATTTTTCATATCATAACCAGACGTGTTCACTATATTGATACATCATTGAGAATTTAGGCCTTACATTACACAATAACTCGTAGCAGTACAAAGGATAGAAAAGAAAAAGTAAAGGGAAACTAGAAATGACCATAGATTAGGAGGTGAACGAACGCAAAGAACACGGTGCACGGTTGCCAAATTGAAGTAACGGTAATCATCACCGGATCGTTATCATCAATCAGATTTGCGTAACTATCTGCTAGCAATTACTTCGTACACATGAGCAGAGAGTAACCGAAATTGCTAGTTATGAAGAATGCAATATGATAGTAAAGAACAGTTATAGACACGAGAATATATTTGATAGCATCACATGCAGAAGATCCAAATTCCGGAACAAAAGTAATCGACATAACATTTATTTTTATTACTGAACTGTATGGGAAGACCTCGATTATCGTGCAAAACATGAGAAAAGCAATACAAATAATATCACACACAGGGTCATGTATATTGATGTAATACCCAACGGTACGCCTACAACAAATTATAATGGTGAACCAACTGACCAAGACATCGCGTTTTACATGACATACGCACATTATGGGCCTAATAATGTCGAAACTCGAAATGTGGGCGATGTTGAACACAACATAAATAATAACAAATGTAATAACATGCGTAATGTCACACTCAAGGCTCAAAATTATGAAAAATGTATTTCATGTCTTGTAATAAACATAATTTGTACGAGTAATAACGCCAACCTTCCAAAGTTTTCGTAATATACAGGAAAAATAATTTTGCATAAATTATTAGAATAATTTCGAATTGTTTTCTATCCAGCCAGACGAATAAAATGGTTTTCAATGTTGGCACAGATCCCTTAACTAACAAGCAGGCTTAACAAGCGCTTCCTGAATTCATTTATCATTTGTAATAAGGTAAAAAATAACATGTCACAGAAGAAGACCTGACCAATTATTCATTTTGTTTTTTTATTCAAGCACTGTAGCAAAATTTTAGCACATCTATTCATCATTTTAACAAAGAAATTCTAGCTCAATGATATATTAACTGTCATCCATAGTCAATTATGCATTTTGCTACAAACAAAAAAGGATCTAATTTCTACTGTGATTGTTAGAGGACCTAAAAGTACTCTGGCTCAGAAGCTAACAAAAGATTATAAGAATTGTGAGCATAAAAAAAAACAATTTCAAAGAAGCGCGTGCAGAACGGTAGCTTTGGGAGATAAGTAGAAAGATTAAAGCGCACCACAAACCAATACGATCAGCCCTCGTATCAGATACAAAAGGCTCAAGCATTTTGGGAATAGAACAAAGAGTCGTAATTAATACAGACACGGACTGAAACGTTTCTTCTCGACCTGTCTGACTGAGTATTGTAGAAGCGTGCATATATTAAAAATAGACACGCCAATAACAATGTGTAGGTAAATGAAGACACTAATGAGACGTCAACATGAATGTACAGTAAAATTAGCTACGCATGAAAGCCGTTGCGAAATCAATGGACCACTTGATAATACAACTGCGGCACCATTGAAGCGTATTAAACTTCATGGAATTTAACTATATTAGCCGACATTTCTAAATTCTTCAATTAATCATCAAGTCCTTATTAATAGATGCATAAGACATATTATTATATCATGTTCACCTATGAATGCAATTGTTTCGAACTCAACATTACTGACATACTTAGACGTCTAGGTGTATTTGTGGACAGAGTCTTAGTCTTTACAAAACTAAAGACGGGCAAATATAGATTTTAAATGCATTAGTAGTAATCCATTGCTACTGAAAGAAATCACGGATATGTTTCCGTAATGAGGTTATGCTATTGAAGAGTAAGAACATCAATAATGTTGAATCTAATATCTCTAGGTTCATAAACAAAGCGAAAATATTTTTTGCAAATATCGCGTACGAGCGGCAATTTATTGACTAGTAAATTGCTGGCGACGTATCTGCTTCTAATCAAGCATATGATCAAGATTAAAATTTCGGAGATCAGTCAATAAAATGTTAACGTTTAATGATGAAATCATTATTAAAGAAATAAACATTTAGATACTGATTAAAATAAACGAGATTTTTACATCACAAGCACTTGCACGTAAAGAACTTTCATCCATTGTTCAACCAGATGACTTTGAGATGACAAATAAGAATCACTAATTCACGATCACTTTCTAGAAACTAGATTTTGCACTCGCGGCGATTCATGCGTTTGGACTGTAACCGCGTGGCATAAACCTTACACGGATCGCGGTTTATGAAACTTTGTCGGACTATGGACGAATCGCAAGAGTCGGTTAGGGCGGGCGCTCATTGTGGATCGCGCGCCCGCGCCGTCCGCGGTCTGCCGCACCGCCGCCGCCACTGGCGTACCGGGATTATTTATAAATTCATACAGACAGGGGGTCGTAGAATTTGCACGACGACGTGGTATGTCAGAGCTAATGACTGCATCAGGTCGCGACGGAAACCAAGTTTTATGGTCTCTTGAACCTGCATGTTTTTGAACTTAAGGATTTGCAGTTACGCGTCTTGCGCACAATGGCGCTTTTATTTTACGTCTAAGAATTTGTTCAACACATGAAACTGCACCGGCAAAATGAATAGAATGTGTTTGCCTTCATCTGTAGGAGATGTTTTAAAACAATATATTTTGATACATAAATCTTATTCTGCGAATTCCGTATTGCGCAACCAGGTAACCGAACCGTATTTTAGCTGTAAGAATTTTCCATCGACATTGGCCGCGCCGCCCACCTGGACAGGTGTTTTCTGTACGCAGTGATCGCTGACGCCGGACCAATGATGTTATGACACCGGGGAGGTGACACGTGGGCGAGGTTCGAATAACGCCATATGCTGAATACTGTATTGAAGAACAGTTTTGATTAATTACGATGACAGCATCATTTTATGATTCCGTAGCATTGATATGTGGATATTTGATAGTGACTTGTTAATATTATGTAAAAATTTAAAAGGATGCCAACACATGAAACAAAACATAATGGAAAAATGCTGTCATCGGAGTGACACTTGAACAATAATATCATGCAGATAAATGGACAATATCTGCTTATCACAAACAATGGTATCGGCGGCAAAGCGGCGCGACGATAAAATTTGAAATTTCTCGAACAAAACTGTGGCAGGTTGGTAGGTATGAATCATCCACTAGCGGAATACAAAAGACTGGGCGTTTGGCAACGTTTGCAAATCATTGCTAGTTTCATGTCAAATGACAGCTAGTATTAAAGCGATAAGTTCTTCCAGTATATATCATGAGTATACTGAATAGTCAGAGTTACAAATTGTCTAGATCATTATTTGAAATTTACTTTTTTGTAACACATAACACATGTGTGCATAACATTAGCGTCTATGTATAAGATATGAAATTAGTAATTTAATAACGTGCTCTTTATTGCAGAATTCAGAAATAACAGATAAAAATAGCATTTAATTACAGATAATTTACGTTCCCACTAATGTATCATCTATACCTATGCATAGTTATAAAAAAAATTCAAAACATGATCAGAATTTCATAAATTTCATAATTCTCGATGTTTCACAGACGTTAAAATGTCACTCAGTCATCAGGTACGTGTGTGGGACAGACATAAGTGACGCCCTTGTCTATTTGTATTTGGGACTGACTGTTCATTGCGCAGTTTACTTTTGTATTTACTGTTTCATTTCTGTCCCGAACAGCTGTCGACCCGACGCGGTTTCATTGTAAACTTTTTTATTGCTCGTAAAGCATTGTCTGAAATTTTCGTTTGTATGACGCAATATTCATTTTAGTTCCGATACCATATGGGAAAAGATTCGGAACATACGGAACATTTTCTTCCCCATAAAGTGCAAAACTTCAAACAAAGTAGCTGAGCATTATTTCGACTTTCTGTCGCTGAAATAAAATGAAACATAATTGCAAACAATAATATCTCCAGCTTTTTGCATTTACATCCAACAAATGATGTTCAGTGGCATTAAAAATATGCCACTGAACAAACAGGCACGGCTTTGTCATTCTGTCAGCGATTATCTGGCAAAGAAAAGCTTTTAAAACATTTTAAAAACAAATATCAGAGGAATCAAATCGACTTCCTGCCCAGTGAAGAATTAAGAAGATCCCTATTTATGTGCCTGTATAAGTTGGGAACTGGTCCTACTCACTATTTAAAAATATATAGTGGAGTGATAATTTGTTTAATGTTTACATAGGATTTGTAAGGTAACGTAAACATTGTACACGTCTAAATGTTATTTGGTAAACCTACTCTGATGTTATTTAACAAAACACGTTTGAGCTTAACATTTATAAATAATACTACTTTGTTTCCCATATCCATAGAATACACTATAGAAATATGTAGTTAAGGCTAAGTTAATTACATAATAATAACTTCAACATTTGTATGGTATGTGATGATGTGGCCGAAGGTGGTGATAAGTGGTGATATAGGAAGGGTGGACAAAAAAGCTTGGAAAGAAACTGATTCTCAAGTGCACCTGTTCTTAAAATCTTATTTCATGAACTTATTCATGTAGTTTCCTCTTTTCAAGCGAAGGAAGAGACGTAAGTACCATTTTCTTGAAATTTTAACAGATATGAACCAAACTATAATTCGCGAGTTAAACTTTAGCTGAACAATAGTAGGCGATCAAGTGACGGATACATTTAACGTTGACAATTGAGAGCACGCGCTAACACTACTCTTCCTCTATGATCTCATGCGAAACAAAATAGTGGTATTTCAGTACAAACTGTGTCATTTAGGGCACAGCATTTGGGTCATATCAATTTATGTGAGGATGTTTTTGAACAGTGTTTACAATAGGCCCTTTAATTAATTAAGGCCCTAGCTAAGGCATTTAATGCATGTAACATTACAATCAAAGAACTATCAATTAAAAGTAGATAAGTAAGTATATAAATATCCAATAACTGACGAGCCAGTTAACATGGTTAGTAAGATACCCTACCTACCAAGCCACAGGTTTTGGGTTCGATCCCCACCCAGGAAAGGCGTTTGTGTACATGAACATGTATTTTTGTCCTGAGTCTAGGAATAATTATCTTTATAAGTAAGTACCTATTCATAAAAAAGTAGTTGTCAACCTACTGACTTAAAAAAAAAGTAGTACTATATCAGTTATCTGGTTTCCATAGTAACAAGCCCTGTTTAGTTTGGGATCAAATGACCATGTACAAAGACCATGTATGAGGAATGTCCAATGATATTTATTTATTAATTTTATACTGTGACCGAACCGTCTGCCATCATAAGTTTAAATAACAGACGAAATTTAGTAGACAGCAGCTGGATTAACAATACGAATTATTACGAATAACGTGAACCCTCGATATAACTACCCTTGCATGCTCCGATATGGTCTAGTGGCTAGGATACCTGGCTCTCACCCAGGAGGCTCGGGTTCGATTCCCGGTATCGGAATGTACTTTTGTTTTATATTGATAAAAAACATAAAGTATTGGCTTTATGGTTCTTTGTAATCGAATATTTATCGGTGATCATAAAAATGCTTTGAACATTCTTGATAATAAATAACATAGTGACAATGAAAAATAACCACGGCCATTTCATTGGGTTGGGGCACTTCTGTAATAAGCTTCAGCTATAAAGAATTTACTGGTCTGAGTATCTCTAAGCCGTAGACAACACAAAATTATAAGTTTGATCATTACAACATAGAAGCAGCTGTTACATATTAATTAGATAAAGATTGGTGAATTTTTAGTAATCCGCGAATCAAATAAATCGGTCACATGAATCATCACTCCCGTTTTCACTTGCAGTCCCATATCCGATATGGTCTAGTGGCTAGGATACCTGGCTCTCACCCAGGAGGCTCGGGTTCGATTCCCGGTATCGGAATAACCTTTTGTTAATGAGAGTAAATTCAGCATGAGCACAAAAAATATAGTGTTTGATTTCGACCGTTTTAACTATTTGATTTTCTTCACTTCATTCGGTCAAAATGATTTCATCAAATTCCTGGAACAGATTTATCGGGAGTTCAACGAATTGATTCGGCCCTTCCACCGCCCTGACTGAAATCGATATATTTTACAATTCCATAAACAGGATATATTCCTTCTTACTTTGTATACACATGTTCTTCAATTCCGTGAATTTTACTCTTATTTGTACAAGTAAATCCTTACTTCTGGGCACTATTTCCAAAAGATTACAATGCTAAGGTGTTAGAAATGTCCCAGGATATTTATTATTATTACTGTTGATTTTAGTAACAAAAGCACGAAGTATTACTAGACTTGTAAGCTTTTACAAATAGGGACCTGAACTTAAAATAGTAATGCGTGAAGATCAAACTATGTCACCAGTTACCTAATCTCATGTTAGAGATAAGTGTACATGATCAATAAATACAAGCATTTTGTTGCAAGGGTAACACGACATTTCAAGTAGATTTGAAGACCAATAAGCTATGTACATTGGTCTTAAAAAACATAATAAACAAAAACATCTCAGTCTAACCACTTTCCCAACATTACATAGACCACTGAAAAATCATCTGCAACCACGCAATTAGTCACTCACATTTCAGAGGGCATTCCTCCCTCAATCAGGCGGCCATGTTGCGGTCACAATAGTGCGCCGGCGCAGCGCACGTCTTTATTAGACATGAATGGCGACGGCAGTAAACAATTCAAAATAGACGCATTTCCCGCTGCACCGGCAACGTCCCAGGAGAGTCGACAACATTATTTGTTTCTCGTACAATCTTAAGGATTAACTCCATTGAGCTAGGACAATGTGTGGCTTACTCTAGATTACTTTATGATAATCTTATCATCAATAAGAACCAAGCTGATTAAAGTGAGATCTAATAATTACAATTCAAGCATTAGTTCGTCTTATTTCTTTCGACACTTCTGCAATAATCTCTAAGCTAACATGATAGCTCAAAAATCAATTATTACAGAAGTCATTTAGGTAAATATTAGATGAAACCAATGTTTGGTCGGATAGCCAGACGACAGAGGTGACTGACCCACAGACAGGAGCGAATGGTTAATGTAACACGTTGAAAATATAATACAGAAGATGGGTTCCGATTGGAAAAAGTAATATCACAGATAGAAGATTATTTATGGAAGAACTGAAATGGACAACGTCCTTATTCGAAACTTTTGTGAAATCATCAGTTATTATCTGTCCTCCTCATTAATATATAAATGGACAAAGACAAAATAGTTAGGTACCATTTTCTCTTCTGTTTGTGAGTTCTCCCGCTTTTTTAAATCTCATTTCACGCCACTTTCTCCAATATTCTCAAATCACACAATCATACCATTTGTTATTTGAGCTCCAATCTTACGTCTACCTACTACGTTGGGTCTCAAACGCAGAGCTCTTTTAGTGAAATAGTTCTCTTGCCCCTTCCTTAATTCATGACTAGTCTATTTTTCTAAAACACACTTATACATAACCACATTTTATATTTCTTCTTTCTCTCTTCTCTTACCACTGAGATTTCTTTACTTGTTCCAATAACTGTAATTTACCTGAAAAATAAAACACTTTGTTAATGTATGCGTGAGATAAAATTTGATACCCATACTATCGTTAGCATAAGCTAACGAATCGAATGCAATAAAGGGACCGTGAGTTATCGCATGCAAATACCCCTATCTCTGTCTGACGCATTATATAAAAGCTAGTATGTAGAGTTCAAAATGAATTCTGTTTGGAAGACGTATGCGAGATAAGTTAGTTCTATTCTATCTCACTGGGTCAAAGATAACTCCGCAGTAAAAATAGGCTCATAACTTTTTATTGTTGATTGACATGCAAACAAAAATATGACGATATAGAATATTTTAATGACTTGGATTATGGACTATTATTGATACTTTATTTTATTACTCAGTTATGTAACTTCTGATTCTTTTAGTCAAAGCTAAACTTTAATATTTTTATATAATTCATATGATCCGATATGGTCTAATCATAATCTAGTGGCTAGGATGCCAGGTGCTTGGTTTCGATTCCCGGTATTGGATTCCCTTTTGAATTTGGATGTTATAGAAGATTTTGTGAATTAAACGTAAAGAATCATTATGTATTTGTTATTTAAATCAGTCGGGCGTTAGTTTTTAAAAACTTGCCGAGTTGAAGTCAAAGTTTAGCTGAACTTTTGAACTGAAAAACAATCTTTAACTTTTAAAGGTTTTTGACCTATAGTTTTGACTATGCATAGCTTGTGTTTGAGCAATCTCACTTTGGTATGTGGTGATGTGGCCGAAAGTGGTAAGCACACAAAGCCTAGAAGGTAACTGGCTCTGAAGTGCAGCTGCCGGAACACACCGGCAGGTGTTTGGGTCAATTTTAGATTTCAATTCTTTTTAGGGTGAAGCACTTAGTAAATTTTAACATTTATGTCTATGGTGGGATAAATAAAATACTGTGAAAACGGTCGAGTAATAATAACCGTCAAAAATTATTACACGATAAACAAAATAAAAACAATTAAAAGATTTTTTCCCAAATTCCTCGAACAATAAGCCTTGACAGTTCCGGTCATTTACAAGTGAACTTTAAAAAATAAATATATTTTTTAATGGCAACAATTAATTAATTGCACTTGACAAATAAAAAGGTAACGATACAATATTAATTTAAGTTATTGGTTATTTAAGTCCTTGACCGACAAAATTAAAGGCACACATACTTACGTACGGTAGTCAACTGGCAGTTAAATAAACTTTTATTGGACCAGTCACGACATTCGAACATTTCGATTGTATGCGATGTGTAATTTACAATCGATTAAATCGAGTGTTAAAGTCGTAATTGAAAATTGATCGATTGTGATAAAGTGTACGTGAAAATAACACAACTGATTTGTATTTTACATCACCACGTACTGGATTACGCATGTTTTTTGCAATCAGTTTCAATCATCTCAAAATAAATAGAAGTTTACATTATCCAAAATGATTCCAATTGCAATAAAGTTACATAAAAGCCGCACAGATAATGTTTCAGCAGTGCAAAGTGCATCGTTTCATTCATTCGCTTTGAGTGATATGGAATGGAAATCCACATTCACAACCTCTCAAATTTTTGCTTTGTCGAACCTATAACTATCAAATGGTGTCGTGTGAACCAATTTTTAGCAAAGGTCAACTAATATCATGTATCGCTACAACAAGCTCGATCAAAATCAGTCGCAATAATATAGAAGGTTTGGCCAGCAAACAATTGGTGATGACAAGCTTTGAAATGCTACATCATCTGCATATAGCTGCAAAATACAAGTCAAATCAAAAGAAACTTAATGATTACAGTCATATGAATGAATATAATTACTCTGGGACCAATAACAACTAACTAAATAACCCCCTATTACTTACTTCGGGTAGCCAAGTAAATGTCAAATTGAACTTTATTCGACATTCGTGTTTGTAAAAGGATTGCTGGTAATGCAATAGCTCAACCTTTTCCATGTACCTGAGCCATTGTTCTATATGGTTGCCTAACGGAATCCACCCCAATGTCTCGATCCATTCACGAATCGATTGAACCGTGAATCGATTTAGACACCGATATGAGAACAATCGAGTAGTCGCCTGACAAACATTGATAGTACAGGTTTCGGTACTAACGCGTATGAGTTACGTGGTACCGATCATCATTTAAATCTATCATATGACTCGGATGAACTTTGAATCATAGTTCCTAGAATATGATCGAGCTTGCTCGTGATTTTTCATTAGACTGATATAAATAGCAAAGCATTCGGCATGCTAATTACGTCCAAGAATAGGTAATGTTTTATTATTGGAACATGATACAAATATGAGAATTTTTTAGTTTAATATTTTTTTAACTCAACATAAAAATCTCAATGGAGCTTTGTTCTTTTATTTTAATTAGTAAATCTAAACGCACGTTTCTTAACCTTTCATAAACCTTCAATGAATAATTTGATGGTAAAAAAAACATTGGAGCTACCATTATTGATTTTAACAAATGCTATTTAACGAATAAATAATCTTGATTTAGTATGGAATAGTATTACTATAGTACTTATTTAGTAGAAAAAATATATGTATCGGCAACTTTATGAATTAACATAGAAAGGCATTCGCGTCGATTAAAAGATGACCAAAAACTTCATTTAATATGTTCTCATTATATTCTTATAATTAAACTCCATTACGTTGTGTAATAGAGTTCTTACAAACCGTAATTTACTATGACATTTAATTTCTTGCTATAATATCCTCAATATCTGATACCGTCTTCATAATTTAACGATCAAGATCCACGCGCATATTAACGACTAATTTCGATATGTATCGATCATAAAATATAAAAATGTTATTAAGAGGCGTTTCATGCACGGATTTAACATTTAAAAACACCGTTAGTGTATATAATAATATTAATATAATAGATACAAGTAGGCTAATCTCAAATGTAAAGGATAGTTAGAAGGCGAATTCTGCCAGGTTGGCCATGATTTGTAACGATGTTTCGGAAATGAGATTTAAAACTACAGACGCTCCGTATATGTTAGAGAAAACACTTGATGTTAGTATTCTACAATCTACAACAGTGTTTGACAAGGTTGTAATAGAAACTTACACCGTGCTAACAGAATATAATAATAGAGTAGGGCTACTGTTGACCTCAACTGCAATGTTGAGAAACTTTAATCGTTCGGTTTATAATGAACTGCATTCTTCGGTTCAAATCGTTACAACACAGGCAATTCGATGCGGTTCAGATCTTGAACCGCTTTCTTTTATAAGCTAAAAATGTTATTTGGGCATCTTAGTTTTTAAAAAATTCTCCAGTTCCTCAAAGATGACAAGTTGACAACGGTACTATGTTTCTAACTTCAGTTCGTTTGATCCTTGTCAAAATACATTTTCTTTGGAACAGACAAAGCTATCATGTTCGTTGCCATAGGTGTAAACATCGCTGACCCACGTATCTTATAGACGCTTAAGGTCTAGTTATACGTTTCAAATAGTCCATTTTTATGCTCAAAAACCTAATAACTACTTGAGTCATAATAAATAATGATATTCTAATTTTGTGTTCGATACAGTTATTACATTGGAGCGCTATAACAATCTTAGATACACAAGAGAACATACGCTACATTACGAGGCTAATTAAATCTGAAGTTTCAAACAAGATACAAATATAAAACCTTTTGAAGTTGTTCATCCTACTCAGAAACCCGAATATTGCTCACTGCTTCACACGAAGCTTAGTGAGCAAAATAATTAAAATGAACATTCGAAATGGAATACACATTGAAGTCTGGCCTTAACATACGTAGCAGAAACCCAAAACGATCTCACATATGAAATCGAAAGCAAATACCGCCATGGCGCAAAAGGTCACCGGTCGTCGGTCAGCACGCATGCAAACTTCCATTTCTCTCCATCTAGGGAGATGTGACAACGGTGACAGACCACACCCTAGCCAAACATAAAGTTTACTTAACCTACCTGCTTTTTAAAGCTTCTCTCGGGATCAGGTAAAAGTAAATATAATCTAAACCGAAAGGTCCTATCTTCCAATTAAGTACTTTCACAGACTTAATACAACAAGATTTAGCAAGCGAAATTAAATTGCATTCATTGTCTTTAGGGACGATGACCTTATCTCTCAACAGTATTTTGGACTTAAGTCTGACTGAATAAACATTCAACTACTCAACTGCGTCCATAGTATTTACCGTAAATCAAGAAGGTTATTGTGTAACTTTTACTTAGATCTCACAAAGCATAAAATCTTCAAAAAGCAAACGATGAAACTCAATTCAAAACCTACGCTTTCGTGAAACTAGGTTAGGATCACAGTCACTCACAACCTTGAACTTAAACGTTAAATTACGCACCTGACATCAACACGCACGCAATAATTTGCATTTATATACTAACAGACACCGATAATGAAGTCCAACAATATGACGAAACGTGACGCGTGTCTAATGTGATAACGAATTGCGTGTTTGTCGAATAATTCACGTGCCAGAAAGACGTGTTAAATCTTTTATGTTTGCCTAAGTAGGTATGGTCAACGACTTAAGGACTTACTTGTTAAACAAAAATAGAGAGTTTAAATAAGCTTCCCTGAATTATCGTTGTATCGTCAAAAATAAACTCATTAAGCCTATCAGAATTTAAAGGCATGATACATCTATTACAAAAATGACTCAACCAATCGTTTGCTAAAAAAGCTTTGTGGTTTTTATTTCAAGTGAAGCTTGCGTTAAGAGCTAATAGTGAATGTTTATCTTACTACTCTTTGGATATATTAGATGAAAAAGGACTCCTGATAATAGTAACAGAACGCTTTGAGAACATTGACTTTTACTTTATCTATCAGATTGTATTATTAACGTACATTTTTATTAATATTGAGGTACTACTTTTATTACAATCTATACTAATTATAAGGCTTTATCGATTTAATCCACTACAACAAAGAATATGTCCATCGACACTTTATTCTTGTGTTCAATCTGATGTAATCCATCCTAATTTGAACGATAAAACCCCCTGCAAACGAAACGATTGGAAATTAGTACTGCTCAGTTTGTTGGGAGCGGAGTGCGGACCACCCTGTGCGGGCGTCGAACCCGAAACCTGGGCGATCAAATAAACTATTCCCGGTGGAGGGGCGAAGTCCAACGATTTACGTTCCATTCGCAATAGCTTGTGAGGCAATAGTAGCTACAATGAAACGAGTACACATCGACCGGCGTACAGAAAACAAACCAGCACTGCTGAATAAAAACGTTCCGCCATTTTACAATCCTATAAATGTCCACATCAAAGCATATAAACGACTGTAGACGAACGATTACAGCAACTTTGATTTCGGTACGCACTTTTATTCATGTAACGTTTTATGCTATCTGGTCTATCTCAATGTTGGTTACGCAGTTATTAATTCTAAGTTTCCTTGTATCTGGCTTGGAATGCCTCAGGGTCGGTCATAAAACCCTCTCGTTTGTTCCCATGAAATGCATCGTCCGAGTCGAATTCCCAATACGGGTAAAGGCTCTCGCATTTTTGGGCCTCCATTTTCGTAGTACACATTTAATAAACATGAGGCAAACAAAAAAAAACATAAATTACCAACCGATGTCAACGATGAAGTCATTTTAAAAAACGTTTATCGGTTAAAAAAATGTAATTATTATTATGGCGAGAGACCAACTGAGGTGTCTATAAATCGGCCACGGACACGAATGGCGACAAAGCATTAAGCACCATGTATTACTTAAGTCCATTTAACACTTTCATAAAGGTAAATCGAAAAATTGTAGGTATTATTATGAACACTTTATAATATTACCAAATTAACTACTGCGGTACCATGGAGTCTCTTTTGATCCATCATACCGCCGTACGTCGCTTCCAATGAAGAAAGAACTAAGACTACCAAAAAATTTAAAGACGTTATCTAACTGTTAATTTCCTCATCGATTCCAAAGAAAATTAATAACATTAACAAAAATTTACCGATGCTGTATTACCTCAAACATGAGCGTTGTAAATTGAGCAACGAGGTAGTAAATTGTATCCGCTAATTTCTTAAAACAAAGTGAGTGTTGTTCCTGCACTGTACATTGATGGATAAATATCATAATTTACGTGCAGATAATTGATTTATTAGTTTCCATTTCTCATTTATAAAGTCAAATTCCTTTGAATTATCGATACAAACTAACATTTTAAAATGCACTTTGTTTTGACTGTGCAAAGTTTTTTTTTACTATACTTAACCGAGTATACTTAACGCAATCTCACCATGATGGGAAGTGATAATGTGGCCGAAGGTGAAGAAAGCCTAGAAGAAAACTGGGTCTCAAATGCAGCTGCCGTAACACACCAGTAGGTGCTTGGTGACAGATTTCCATCTTGTGGATGGTAGCTAACGAGGTGGGTACTACAAAGTACCTACCACTGTGCTATGGTTTCCTTACGATGTTCTCCCTCACAGAAAGCGCAGGCTCATCGTTAGTTTCGAACCCACGACCTTCGTGACAACTTTAGACGCCACTGGTATCATCACCTTACAGAAAGACATTACAAGGTTTGTAATAAGAACAAAACTTTTGATCTCAAAGCCTACTTTCCTTTAATAAATCTTCTCTTTCATTTCTCGAAACTTACAACTTGTTGCAAGTCCATCCGCGAAATAGTTTAACTGTAGATTCGACAGATCCGCCGCTATTTTTCAACTTTCTGACTCACTGCCTGTACAGTTAGCAGCTGTAATTTGATATCTGACTAATTCTATAACCTTTTTATGTACGACCAAATCACTTTTTAATTATAAGCCCCAAAAACATGTACGATATAAACCGCGGGGCCTTGAAATTGATCCAACCGCATCATTGGTGTGCATGTCAACCTACTTTTGTGATAGATATTATTTTCATTTCGCATCTACACTCTGACTATAACGCATACGTATTACAATGTCTGAAGGTTGAAATTAGCCGTTGAGGTTATTCATAAATGGAGAGTGACTTGACCACACAGTGTTATGTTAAGTCCAGACATGTCGATAATTGGACGTCTGTCAACACTACCTAATATAGATTTAAATTAATTATAATTATAATAAGATTTATTATTTCTTAATTAACACTGTATGCAATCATCATGCAATGTCTGTCACCTTTTGAAACCATATAAAATTTCGTAAAATATAATTTATTTTATTGTTATATTTGAGTTTGGTTTTGATAATATTGCATCAGTCGATTCAATCATAAGCAAAAGGTTACTAAAACGCCTATCCACCTACTTATATTATAAATTACTTTAATCCAATCTTGAAACATCAAATTAAACAACAAAAAAATACTGAAACTGAAAAACAAGAGTAAACCAAGACCCAATAGGTCCAACTCCTTGCACTGGATACATTTAAGCACACATAAAAGGTGCATTCTCCACAAGTCACCTTGAAAATGTCTGTGGTCAGTGTCGGGTTGTCCATCTAACATAATCAGTTCTGATTTAGTGACCACGATAGCCGAGTTCGAGCGACCGCGTGGGTGTCACTACACTGTACTATGGACACAGTTAAACTGAAAACGAAAGTTATTGTGAAACCCTTGAATCTTGGCAACCTCTGTGCCCGGCAGCCATGTAGTTCAACTGATAAAGGGCAGGAAACGTAGTATAAGAAACCTTTTGACTAGTAAGAAAATAAACCGAATTAGTTTTTTACTTTGTATAGGCTTTATAGGCTTGTGTTTGACCACAATCTCAGGTAGGTGATGATGTGGCCGAAGGTGGTAAGCACACAAAGCCTAGTATAATCTGGCTCTCAAGTGCAGCTGCCGGAACACACCAATAGGTGTTTGGCGACAGATTTTCAACTTGAGGGTGGTAGCCAGCCAGATGAAAAGTTATTATTAAATAACTTTTCATCTCTGACTTGCGTTGACTGAACTGCTCAGTGACCGTTTAGTGTAAGTGCAGTGATTCTCGAGATATAAGTAAAACTAATTAACAATGAGGTTGTTTAAACCTTCAAATTATAAATGAAACCCGTATTCATAAAACCGCAGCAAATACCGTAAGTAGGTATAGGTTTCCCGCAGGGACATTTACAAACAAGTGGTTAAAATAAATCATCAAAATAATGTTAAATCATGCAAGACAATACAATAAGTGATTTCAGATAGGAAAAATTGACACAATACTCAGATCAGCAATTTAATGCTAATACCAAAGAAGAAAGCAAAACAGTGAAGTTTCACACAACATTTTCACAATGTAGTAACTAGTAGAATACTTCATTTATTGACTGCAAATCAGTACAATGTGGTGAGTACAAATCACAGAGGAAATAATTAAACTCACGTGGCAGTGATTACTCCATTTAGGTGTGATATTAAGCCTAAATAAAGACAACGGTAATCATATTACAGAATTTATAGAAATTATTGAGATGCATTACCAATTACAAATTAACTTATAAGGCACGTCACACGATACGCTGCATCGAACAAATTCCATAGCTAAATGATTAACGTGACGAGAATCACAACTGCATGTGACACATGAAAAGGATTTAAGGATAAATTATTACTATTTGATGGTGCTCCGAGTCATCGAACTTCATAAATAGCTCTTACATCTTCACAATAGCCCATCTGATCTATTGAGGTCCAACGTCAAATGTTATATTGACTAGTCTTTTACACAAGGGGCCAATTCATGCAGCTCCGCCAGTTATATGAAAGTATTATTGTGGTCGTATATTTCGAACGGTCTCATGATTACATCGATTGAAAGAGACCGAGCACTTTTTCATTTTGGAGAATATTTCTTCTCTCTATTTATTTTAAAACTATTAATATGTCATACAGTTGCGACGGCCATGGAAGATACAAGACTGATGAGATTCTTTCAATTGCGTACATATCCTTGGTTTGTTCGATTTACAGGCTTCCGACTACTGTACCTGGAGCGTTTGAGTAGCGTAGGTTGATCCAAACTTTGTAAAGAATAGGGTTTAAGTAAAGGTCAACTACCTAGCCAACAGTTTGCAAATGCGTGCCTATTCAAAGAACAAAAAACTATTGACGCATTTCCATTATGTAGACGCGGTATGTAGGTACGTTGAAGCGTTCTTGTAAATTGTCTACACTTACCTCGGTTCGGTGTACCGTTAATTTGTTGCTCGTGATGTACCTTAATTGAGCTTTTAACGTTGACAAAGAATAATGTAACTGCGATAGGTATCGAAGAGCTGCACGACCCACTTTCTTGGAGCCAGCGGATTGATACGTCCAACTGTCTCCCGATACGTGATTGATAGACGAAAGTTTCGTATTAATTGAAACAATTTGTTTGAATATATCCCGCTAATAAATGTGTTGCATTCATTATTCATACTGCAGAGAATGGTGACAATAAATAAATGGGACCCATTAACGGAACATTAACAAGCATTGAAAACTCTGTGAAAATCCATTAAGATAAATTGTTCTGGGGACGGAGAAATTAATTCATAATGCATATTTCCCTTAATAGATTCCTGGACATAGAATAAAACACAAAAATGTGACTTCTTTCTGGTAGACACATGATTGATATTCATCAGATGAGAGCTAAAATAGTACACTTGAGTATTATATTGTAAGTTTATAATAGGTTGGTACATTCACATGATAGAGATGCCCTACAATTAATCATGTTATCTCATTTACTCTTTAGGCAACAGACATATGTATAACAGTCGCCAGCTGTCGAAGTGCATGCTTTATCTAACCGCATGCATAGGTAAAACGAGACGTGATAAAATTCCACGTGTTGCATTAGCAAAATAATACAATAAACTTTTTATTATTTCTAGAAACACATTTTAAATACCTATTGTGTAACAACAATTTAGATGAGTCCACTCATATCGCGTGACATTATTACGACTTATTACGCGAATAAGCGTAAATACAGCTAATTAGCGTGGACATAAAATGTGATAAGACGGTTTTGTTTGCAGAAATTCTTACTTTACTTGTATGCTTTAGAAATTCAAAAGAATCTAGGTCGTCTTTCTACCAACCTACCACAAAAAATTATTAGCTATTGTATTATTATGAGACACGATTCCATAGTCAAAGAAAACCTAGCAAATAAAGTAAATGATAAGTGTCATTTATTACAAGCATTATCTACCTATTTACATATAAAGTTACGGCAAGACATGAACACCGATAGCTGTGGACAAACACGCTCTAAGTGAGAATATAAGCCCAGTTTTAAATTGAAGTAGAAGAAGAATTTAAAGTTGAAACGCTAGAAAATTCAAAACTAAGTATTTACTTTCTTATTGTTAACGGAAAGTTTTTCTAATATTATCAGTGATGAAGCTAAAATTATTTAATGGTAGGTTAAAACGGTTAAGTACAGTGATATGTTTGACAGGAGGTGAACAACAATTTAAAGTCCAGATGCCACAAAAAATAACAACGTCTGGAAGTAATCTCAAAACAAAGAGAATCAATCAATCAATTAGCGATTTATATGAGACGAAATCAATAATCGACGCCGGCGGCTACCAATGTAACAATAAACGAACCGCGAAACGCAGGGAACATCGGTAATTGTACAAAAACACGCTAGTAACAACACTATGGCATAAAACATTTATAGTAATAGCAGGGTATTACCGCTGGGCCATGGTAATTGCAGCTCGGGCAACGTTATCGCGTCAAGGTCGCAACAATGAGATGCGCGTGAGTCGCCCTACTAATAGGCTTTTGTGAGACGAGGCAGTATTACAAAGTTGATAAATTGCAGCTATAGCCTCGATCTTTTGTTGCTCTGTAATGTAGAATAGAATAAATAGTTCTGTTAAAAGTAATATGTGCTCTTCCCTTAGATAAACATAAACCGGCCAGGAAGTTAAAGTGTATGTAAACAGGTAACGAACGTGACGATTGGAAAGACAGTAAATGGACCGATGTAAAGCAGCAGCAGAGAACATCTAAAGAAAACCAAGGAACAAGCAATAATACAAATACTTTGACCCTTTAACTAACCGCAGTCAATAAGATGGTTGGCATTGGATCATAAACACATATCAGAGATGTTTAATACGTAATAAGGAGTGTTAAAGTTGTCTTATCTATCGAGCATTACATTCCAATGATTAACGCATCGGAGTTAAAGCAATCCGCTGCGACATTTTTGCAGCTTATCTCGCAGTTATTTGTATTAATAAATAATTAAGTATACTGGGTGATTTTGTTATCACTGGCAATACTTGCAGGGGTGGAAGTACTCATCAATGTGAACAACTTTTATTATAGGACTAACTGTGAAATCATGAAAAAATTATCAGCTGTTCCATACAAAAGTTCAATACCTACTCGACCAAAATGTATGAAGCAACCGTATTATTTTACGCGATATCAGAGTTAGCCCTATAATAAAAGTTGTTCACATTGATGAGTACTTCCACCCCTGCAAGTATTGCCAGTGATAACAAAATCACCCTGTATATAAAGCTAATTTAATTAATTTATTAAACTCAGAACATGTTTTATCAACAATCTTAACTCTTCTCATTCTCGGTTGACCCCAACGTTCTGGGCGCCAATGGATATATCTAGCCATCTGACCCGTTGCGCTTGCTATGAATATTGATCGGGTCTACATTAAAATGGACGCCGCGACCTTAATTATATCTGTTTATAGTATGCATGATCGTGCACGTGCTACTTGAACCGACTACTGTTTGAAAGCAATGCAACCTTAATATAGGTCTCATGGGAATTAATTTCAAGATCGCAGTGCATTGACAGATTCTCTCTTAAATAGAAAAGAGAAGATGAATGAATAAAAGCTGTTATGACATTATGTCTTAACATCAGACACACATGAAAGGCCTTAAACGCTTCTCTTAATCGCAAATATGCTCATGGTCTAAAATATCTCAGATTACAAGCAAGCTTTCAAAACATTTCGTAACTGCCCTACCAGTCTTCATAAGGGATTATGGTTTTAATTGCACCATAAATCCGAAAACCGTCTGCCATAATTACAGGTAAACATAGCAATTTACATGGTTGACTCAAGGCACTTGAAGGTTGTTCTCGATAGAAGCTGGTGCAGATGGAAGACAAAATATTAGCGTGTGTCATAGCTAACGGGAAACATTTACTTAACGATCCTTTTATAGGAACTGGTCGCTTCACATGGCCAGTTCGTAATGATAATCTTGTTGATACTGTCGTCTTACTTTAAACTCGACCACGTTGCAGATACTGCGCTTTCAACGACACGTTTCACTTGCACTAAAAAGGAAGCTGTTAAAACAAGACCGTGTCTTAAATGATCGATGAACCTAAGAAACCTTTTAGTAATTTCCTGGTCAAGCCAATTACTCCACATTCACACTTCCTTGTTTGGACAAAAGTAACAGGCAGGACGTTCATTTATTTACCTGTATCTTGACAATAGTGCCACTTCTCGTCATAATAGAAACAGGTTTAATTTATTGTCAGCAATATTTTATCGTCCATGTAACTAAAGTACCCATGGAAAAATAGAGCACGTTTCAATTCAGTTTGATTATATTACTCACGATAGGTTCGCCATCTCGATAAAATAAATAAAACAATTCAATATCGATACCTAACAATTAATAAGCCATTAAAGTTAGGTTTTTCAACATTTCATAATTCGCTAGGCGAACAAAAAAGGATTTCAACGAATACTTACGTAAAATTAAATTGCTTTCAAGCAAAAAACACACACGCCGCGCCACAATTCAACGTAATCGTGCATGATTCATCGATATTTAAAATCGATTCGATCGATGCTATCAATTTACTGTATTCGTTTTACAAAAACACTCCACAAAAGGATTCGGCTGCGAAGTGGACATGCAAAAGTGATTCAATGCGGTCACTCGATAGGGATCGCAGTGAGCGGCTTCATTTTGCGGCTTATCCGGTGTACATTACACCACTACAAAATAATAAAATGTCATTATGTTTCTCCATGTGTGATTCCTGTGCCAACTTAATTGATCGCAAAGACAAAACATATTATTCTGTTGTTCATCAAAATAGATTATAGTTCGTTCGTGCATTACTCTCTCTATAAAACTATTAAGAGCCATCGGCATCAAGGAAGCGGGAGCCGTCAGGGTCTAATAAAGGCTTGTTATATGCAGAATTTTACTGGAGCATTGCACTGCAGCGGTGCGCAATGGGATAATTAAGGTTCGGTGACCTGGTGCAAAGCTTACAGAGGGAGCTAGTGCTAAAATTTAAACTCCCACTGAACGCTACTCCGGGAAATGAGCAATTCAAATTCTGCAAGACGTGTTTCTATGAAGCTGTAATTTATATTCAGCTATTAATGGCATTCCGAAAATAAATTCTTCCCTCTTGTGTAACGATTTATCTACATAGTCGCTTCTTACTTAGTCACTTATCTGGTTGACCTTCAAAACGAAACAATGCATATTATGTCTGTCACTGTTCTTTTTTAGCTTAGCAACACATTTCGTCCACAATAAATGGATCAAATTGCGTCTTATGTGTTTCGCAAGAAAATTAAGAATGCAAATGATGTCAACCAAAACGTTAATAACTGATTAGTAATTTATTAGCTTTTTAAACAAATCTCGCACCACTTAGTTTCAGAACCCCTCTCTAATTTTCTTGAAAGCCAACATTCTTGTGCTGTCGAGTCGAGTAGCCCTGGGATGTCACATGGTAAATGCATCGGCATTCAAGTGTCAGCCATAGTATTGTATTGTCCAAAACAAGCGGGACCTGATCCCGACTCGCTTTTTGTTCAGATACGTGAGACTCCGCGGCGCGTCTTAACGAGCATCAAACCAGTTCCACATTTCATCGCGTCATGCTAAATCTGGTAGTAAATACTTCAACATTACGACTGTTCTCACGAGTTTTTCATATCAACGAAAAACCAACATTGCCTTACGGAAGAACACAGATAACGATCTACAGAGTGATAAAAATTACAAATTCTCCGGTACAAGAATCCTCATTATTGCCGTCATATAATTATAGACTTTCACTCGTCTGTTAATGTGACCGATGCCATAGTAATTGGCTACGAACAAGAATACTGCAGACCAGCGAAATTATTCTCATTATAATACCAAAGGTGGTTTAATAAAAAAAATAACACGCGAGACTTTCCTTTCACCTTCTCGGAAGGTAACCGACTAATTACAGAGTTCACCGGTCTCGAGTTACATTGATAGGAATTAGGGGGACTTTAATACTTTTTATCATAGTCACTGATAAAGAACACAGCAAAGAGGGTACGTTTTAATGCTAGTGGTTTTTCATGTCTGTTACATTTATGTTACTCTTACTCATAAAACAAAATAGTATAAAACAACAAAAATTGTGAAGCACGAACTGAATTTTAACTACTTAGGCTACCATTTCTGATAAGCTATTGGATTTCAAGCCGGAAGCCTGCGAAAATGATTTTTTTATAATGTCCAGTACGTGATTAATTTGCGATCAAAGAGCTATATTTTTTTAATGTAAAAGACTTTTTCACTCCTCTTGCTCAAAAAGACCGTCATTGTGGCGTACCAGAGCGAAGAAAAAATAGCAATTCTTCCTCTAGGGGAAAAAGTATTTTTTTTTAATTTTTTGTGTGTCAAATGTCAATGAGCCTACAAAAACGAAAAAGTCTTTAGTCATAAGTAGAATAATCTTGAATAAAGACTCTACTTATTACTGTTTCATAAAAAAAGAACTTCATTTTAATTTTGAAAATGGAACTAAAATCGGCGATCTCTGGTAGAATGCATGCAATGTGTTGCGGCTACAGAAGAAACAAAAAAAAGACATTGGCGCGAAATCTTTATAATTTTTCTCTAATTGCAAATTGAATTGGTAGTGACCATAATTAATTTTACAATAGTGAAAATGTCATCATCTAGTGAGAATGGCGACCCTAATTTACAAATAGAAGAGAAAGGAAAAGAAATAATTTTCAATCTGTTGCCGTCAAGGTCACAAAGCATTTATTTAAATACTTACGAAAAGTTTATGAAGTGGAGGACAGAAAAACGAGTGGATTCTTGTATTGGATTGTTTTATTTTCTCACAATCGTAGTGAAAAGCATAGTGTAACACACGGCGCTAAAACCCATTAAAACTCGGTTTCTATTTACTCCCTCGCTAAAGCTCGGGAGTAAAACTACCTCGTATATAATGGGTCATTTTAGCTCCTTGTATAACAATCTACTATAACTTGCAGGTCGGTTAAATTTAGGTTCTGATATGCACCTAATCAAAAGACGCTTATTTATAAAGTTAGCATTTTTTATAACTTCAAATTGAATAGGATCAAAATACATTAAATCTTATCTTCAGGTGGTCGGGTCACTTGAAGCTTTCTGACATTAAAAAAATATCTATCTACTTACCATATTTTTTTTTTACAATATCTAACAAAAACGAACATGAAATATTATTTTATTTTAGGTAAGTACATACATTTTATATTTATCAATGTGTTTGGAGGTAGGCATGCATGTAAGCAAACCTTGGGCGTTTATTTCTACATGTCCGCAGCATACGGTTGCTTCAAAAAATTCTTAAAAAAATATATCTATGTTACTTAACCAATCGTATGTACTTATGTCAAATGAGATTATTTATTTTGAAACCTATGTATTATGGTGTCTAGTTATTGAATAGGATAAGCTATTCAATATTGCTGTTTGCAAGGTGTTCATACGTGGACGGGTTAAATAGCTACCCTAGTCAGACGGGTTAAAACGGAAATCTAGGCACCGATTTAATGAATCGCATCCGTGCTTGTCGCAAGAATCACAACCGTCGTCGATAGACAAGTACGCTTCTTTGAACAACTTAAATAGGTTCCTTCATTAATTGATAAATAGTATAAGTACTCATCAAAAACATACGGCTGTATCAAACCACATGTTTTTGATTATATTTAGCGCTAACTAAAAGGTTGTAGAAACTTTTGGACTTGATATCGCGTTTCTATGAAAATAATATATTAACTAAAAATTCTAAACAGGCATATAGAGATCATACTTCCAAAGTAATATACGGAGTAAATAAACTTGTTCAAATGAATGCAACATTTGAGCGCATTTAAAGGAAAGCTAAAACCAACAGGATTCTGTATTGTACGACTACATATGTGCCAGAGCATTTATTTAATGTAATAATTTTATAGAACTGCATTCTTTACCCTGCCGACAAAGCTTGTAAATTATACATTCCCTCGAGAAATTAGGATTCGAGATAATTTAGTCTGAGTACCCAGAGGTTATCTTATTTAAATTTTAAGTTATATTTCTGTCTTCATTGCAAAATTAGCACAACTTATGTCTTCCAGTGAACGCAGAACTAAGCAGTTCACCTCGACGACGATTCAACACGCAAGCCTTATCTAAAAACAGTATGCTACTGAGCGACCTTTGTCGATCGCTAGATATTATGCCGTGACTTCAGCCAATCAGTTTTAACTACGATATCTAGATCTTGGTGTTATTGGTCGTGTCGGGCTTAGAATGTTTAGCAGTGATTAATTATATGAACAATTAAGAAATAGAACTGTATGCAAAATTGAGTTGCCCCAAAAAGCTCTTCGACAAAGAGCGTGCTATTATTTTTCTGTGAAGTTAATTGATGCTAGAAAGGTCGAATAGTAAAAGTAGATTTTTAATACGTCTTGAATGTAAAATTTAGATTTACATTGAGCTATTATTCATCCATAATACAAAGATGGTCTCGTAATCAGCTAAGTTATAAATGATGTATTATTGGTGAACATAGGTAGTTATTACTTAAATTGCGGTTAAGACCGGTGGAGTGTTTTATTACAGTGACGTCACCGGGCTAGTTTTCCACCGCCCACCCGGCTATCTAGAGTGGCTTTATCTGTGTGATAAAATAAGTGCGGACCATAGGTTTTAGTGCCCTGGGAAATACGTAGAATATGTACCTACGTAATACGACTGCGGGGAAAATAGATGGGTTTAATCAATGTTTTCAACACATACGAGTTAACCAAGTTCATACAATAAGTCTATCTCATTCCTCTAGTCTAATAATAAACCTGGCGTATTATTACATATACACACATACACTATATATTTAATAAGCTACTTTATTGATTTATTATATATTTTATTTGGTTAATCTACATTACATATATGTCAGATATAACAAGAAGGAGTAGCATCGGACGAAAGTTTGTGATGAAATATGCTAATCATATCGAATTACGGGTACAGAATTAGGTCGATGTTTGTGAAGGTCGATTCCAAGTATTGAGAAAAGGAATCGGAGAACTTTGCCCTTCCGTGGGACGGTTAGGGCGGCAGCATGAGTCACTCCATAAACATGTCCTTGTTAACATCAAGACCAAACCATTCTTATCCTTATAATTATTGAGTTAAGTGTCGAAGTAAGTGTCACTTAGTCATGTACATAGTAACTTTCGGAACTGAGTACCTAGATACCTATTTAACGATTGACAAATTATTATTTGGGTAAAATGATTAAACGTTTGAAAATCCATTGGTTACTCGGTCGTTACACTGTTATGACTAGATGGCTATTACCTTACTTTATCACATCGCATTTGAATCTATTGAGGATTAATATATGGCTAAAACATTCGATCTATTTCAGCTCACATAGCGTGACGCGTGTTCATTTTATCATTGTGTGAACTAAGTGAATGTGGACTTTAAGTAGTTGACATAAGACATATTTAGTATTCACTGTTGGATTAACGTAGCAACGTAGATACGCTTTAGATCCATACTGAGCTTGATGATTAGTCCATAACTAATTAGTTAAGGTATTTAGTTTTATCGTTTTTAGTCACCACGACGACTAAGCGTCTATATTTATTTACTATACGCGTTCGATATTTTCTACGACTAGGTGTGTAGGTAGGTACCTATAGTTTATATTTTTTCAAGCTAATACAAGAGATATGCAAGAGAGGAACGCATAGAACGCAGAGAGTCTGCTCTGCAGTTACCTTGCGCTGTGAAGTGGTACGAACGAAGAACTCAATACCAATGCATTTCGTAGTGCTGGTTTGTAATACCTACTTTGTTATCATGTAAAGCTTTAATTTTTAAATTATGTGAGAATATCAGTACTAATAACGGCGCATTCTATTTAAATATTTAATAAATATTTAATCTAGAAACTACTAAGTATCAGACCATAAATTTACATTCAATTGTACATTAAATTGGGTAAACAAGTGTTAGAAAAAAAAAACAAACAACCTCAGGCAGGGTCCAATATTTACATGATAATAGGAACCGACAGGATGTTTTTCGTTAAAAAAAAATTAAAACTCCCAGTTGTTTTGCGACGATGCGCTTCGTGTGTAACATTGATTACATTAACACACGTTTTGTTTATTGTTTGCTCCACTTGCGCCCGCGCAGCTATTGGTACCTTCGGTAGGTAGTTAAGTAAGTAATTAAGTCTCCATTTTAATGGAAAGTTTGTTAATATTTTTGTGTTTTCAGTTCACAAAAGAAGCAAGAACGTAGTTGGGTAAGTAACTTACTGTTTAAATACAACTTTTTCCTCCTATGAAACACTATGAAACCTAGATAGGTAGGTTATATCTACTTCTCACGTATCATACTATTATTAATTATAATTTAGGAACCTATGAAGTGTAGTTAATAAATGTCTGTTTATATCTGTATTGACTGGAATCGATAAAAATTCTAACACCACATCCTTTTACAATATTAGGTCGAATAAAAAGGATTCGAATAATCAAAGGGGCTGCTCGTCCTTGTTTCACTTTATTTTCTTTGTGATTCCTGTGAGGTTGCATTCCCTCCGCTCCGTGCCGGCCGTGCCTCGCGCCTGCCGCCGCCTCGCCCGCTTTGCCGCGAACCAAGCTGCATTGAGGCTCAAAGCAGCTTCGCTCGAGCCGTAAACCTCGACTTCACAACCGATTTCTGTAACTCTACAGTCGGTTTTTGCATGATTTAAATTAACCGGACATTGCCGAAAGGACCACAGATGTTTACGGTACCACATGACTCCTTCAATGACCGACCTATTTTACTCAGGCTGTACTCTTGATCTCACAATATTAGGTTATGTTGGAACTGTTTCTCGGTGCTCGTTGCATTTGACGATAATAGAATGCGAACGAGTACTTTAATATACAGAAACAACACGAATGTAGGACATGAGATAAATAAACACTTCGTTTTATCAGTGTACAGATAAGTAAAATAACTGAATGTCTTACTAACCTGATGGCTCGGCGCTGTCGCTCATAATCCAAGCTGCATTTTAACCTCAAAAAGCACCTATTGCACGATCACGGATCGCGAAGGTCACGGTTATGTTATGTTGCATAATATCACAAAGCCGTTACACCAGCAAACGAAGGGATTTACAAAAAACAATACACGACAGAGGATTACTGTTAATGCTGCTGTTATCATAAACACACGAATGCACAGTTCGTTGCACGTTTATATTTTAACAAACGACGCGAGTATCCATTCAAAACTCCATCAGATCGCATATTTGTAGTGTTTTCTTTATAAAACAAGCACCAGTGTTGACTCGTTGTCATAAGTTTTATGCAATTTACGATAAAACATGTCACAGCCGTGCACTGCACTCCGTCTGACACGACGAATATGGCGGATGAATTTGAACTACGCTTGCGCGGCGCTGATCGCCATGTTCACCGGTCAGGTACAAAAACATGAATGATTGTGCTGCCATCTGGCAAAATACAAATGAACTCGTTACCCATATGTAACGCAAAATGTAGTTAGATGATACATAGTCGCATAAATTAGCTGATAGATGACGCTAAAAGCTAAAATATACAGGACTTTCCTTTATATTTTCTTCCTTTATGCGATCTTCGTGGTTATATTTTAACTGCACGGAAACCCGACATTCATGAAGGGTTATTATTATACATATACGTTAACACTATACGTTATCGTACCTACACAAATAATACAAAATTATGAATTCATAATAGATCTTTTTATTATGTATACAAACGTATATTTACATCACACAAAACACCTACAAGTATTTCATAGACACCATTCCTTATTAGGCATAAAAATAGGTACCTAGGCAGGTACTAAATAGCTGAAATAACAAAACTCGATTACAATTTATGCGCACCGCTTGAAACGTCATCTTTTGATAATAAATAGGTGACTGTTTCAAAAATTTTGTTCAAAGTTTAAAAGATGGCGCTTCAGTATCTCATAATATTATTTTCTTCTAGTTCGGTGCCTCAATGCTAGGAGAGCAAGGAGGTGGAACCCCGTGTATAGCAAGAAGAGGGCGCCAATATCAGGCCATAGGTTTGAGGTCTCGAAGTCATAGCGAATGAGAACTTCCTCTCCTGTGCTCATGCAAGGCTCGTCTTCGATGCAGGCTAAAATATAATAAAATTGTTAGTGATTATCCTAAATCTAAAATTCATGCAAGTTAACTTATGCTACTTCATACACAGTCAAAAACTAAATCAATAAATTGGTATAGCTATAGGTAGATGAAAGAAATAAAATATTAATAAGAACTTTAAGAACCTATGTAGTTCATTCCATAAATGTATTTTTTCTTTATAAACCACCATAATGCATGACAACGCCCGACCACACACTACCGCAACAGTTTTCGAGTAATTACACCAGGTCGGAATCCCCGTTAAGGAGTGGCCAGCAAGGAGCCTTGACCTTAATCCTATTGAGCATCTATGGGACGAGCTTAATAGAAGGGTTAGGGCCAGGACTCATCCTGCAGAAACTCTCCAGGAACTTAGGGTGGCTATCCAAGAGGAGTGGAAAGGTATACCTCAGGAATTCGTTCAAACATTAATAAGGTCGATGAAAAGCAAGATGGAAGCTGCAACAAGAGTAAGGGGAGGCAATGCAAGCTATTGAATCAAGTTTTTTAACCAATTTTCCGTTTTTTTAACCCTAAACCATCAAAATTAGCCAATAAAAAACTAAGTAATTTCAACTGTTTTTGTTTTTAAGACTCTAATATCAATAAAAAACAAATCTGTGACAGTGACATTATGTCTAATGAAACGTTACTTTTTTGTCCATCAAACAGTATTAAAACTTTTTTTATATTACTTTTAGTTTTTGAACTAGCGTGCTTTTAACCAAAGCATACGGGCTGGGTCGATTTTTTTGCACGCAAGTGTAGTCTATATATCAAAAACTAAAAAAAAAACAAAGCCCAAAGGCGCTCATTGTTACCTACCTGGTATACTAGACCCTTTTTATAGGGAATACCCCGGTAAAATAGCGCCATGGCGCTTTACCTGTCTTTAGCATCATGATAAAACCCAAGCATCCAGATGTTTTGGTCACCCAAACTGTAAATACTTTGTAAAAAAATAGGACCTTTTATGTTACCTATAGAAATAATTTAAGAATAATTTTAACTATACACTTACCTATTAATAAATGCTGATATTTGACTAAGAAGTGGCCAAGTACAGTTACCTCAATACCAAAATATAAGCCCATATAATATAATACTTACTTATATTCTGAACGCCATTCCACTGTAGAATACTCATGGCTTCATTAGAATACATCAGCCACGAGAAATGCCGTATCCACGATATGTATTTAGGTATTGTGCTGAAATATAACAAAAATTACTAACTTATCACATGTTAACACATAAGGATATAGACTCTTATTCTTTCTTAGTTTTAACGTAATTTTTCTTTGTGACTGACTAGGTATAAAGTGTTGATACTGAGATATATTCTTATCAGATGAAATTGTCTGCAAATCCAAGAGGACATTCAAGGAGTAAATAAAATGTTAAATAAAGTGATGATGCACACCAAGTCTAGAAGGCTATCAAGTGTAACTGCCGGATCACCATGTCCGCCTTAAAGCATTTGCCGATGCTAACAAACTCCTCCCAGATGAGCAATTTGGGTTCCGACCCAAACACTCGTGTGTTCATCAAGTCCATAGAATTGTTGAACACATCTCCACAAGTTACCAGAGAGGTCACATGACAGGCGCCCTTTTCTTCGATGTCGCAAAGGCATTCGACAAGGTGTGGCACACAGGCTTGATCTACAAGCTTTACACCCTAGGTGTGCCACCGAGACTCGTGACCATCTTACGAGACTTTCTGTCGAATCGCCTCTTTCGATATCGGGTCGAAGGCGTCCTGTCCTCACCACACCCCATTAGTGCCGGTGTCCCGCAGGGCTCGGTACTATCTCCCTTGCTCTTCACGCTCTACACGAGCGACATCCCTAGAGTCAGGAATACGCAGTTCGCTCTCTTTGCAGACGACACTGCCGTATATTGCTCAGGCAAAAGCCCGCCCGCGATCTCTAAGAAACTCCAGACCGCAGCCAACGCCCTAGGCGCATGGTTCCGGAAATGGAGAATAGAGATCAACCCCTCCAAGAGTCAGGCGGTTCTCTTTTATAGAACCGACCGAAAAAGACGTCCCCCCATCCCCGACCCAGTCACACTATTCGGCGAGCCGATCCCTTGGGAGAGGCAAGCCAAATATCTCGGTGTGACCCTCGATGATCGCCTATCCTTCGCTGCACACATAAGGGCGGTTCGCGCGCGCGCCGCCTTTGTGGCAGGACGACTCCACTGCATGATCAACGCCCGGTCTAAACTTGCCCTAAAAAGCAAGGTTAGACTCTATACCGCGTGTATCCGTCCAGTCATGACGTATGCGAGCACCGTGTTCGCTCACGCTGCTCCCACACATCTCCACACCCTTCAGGTGATTCAAAACCGTTTCATGCGCAAAGCCACGGGCGCCCCGTGGTACATGCGCAATGAAAACCTCCACCTTGACTTAGGTCTCCCTACAATCAAACAATTTATAAAACGCGCCTCGCGCCGATATTTTGATACCGCAGCGCACCACGCGAATCCCTTGATAGTCAACACTGTCACATACACCCCGTCCCTTATTTCCCGCATCCGTAGGCCTAGGCACGCCCTCAGCGAACCAGACGATGCCACCACTTTAGCTCAAATCGAGGCTGACGAAGCCCGAAAACAGATACAAATGCGCAACCGACAACCAAGATTTCGTCCTCGCCGGCGAGGACCGTCGCGACGTCCCTCTCAGTCTCGTCCCGTTTAAGCGGCCCGAGCTGCATATTAGCAATCCGACCGATCCCCAAATAATTATAATTGTTTGCATGCTAAGTCCTCCCTCATTCCCCAGGCAACGTCCTGAGCCGAGGTCGAGCCCCACAGGGGGCACCCTCAGGCTACCGTTGCCCAAAATTTATTTAGTTTTAGTTTTTAGTTTTAAGTAGCGGTTGAGAGCCCTCAGCGCTCACCGCAAAAGTCCGCGTAACGGTGGAAGAAGGTCCCCTGGACCCACCACCTTCCTGTTCCAGTCAAAAAAAAAAAAAAAAATGCCGGATCACCGTTAGGTTCTTAGCAACAGATTTTCAACTTGATAGTATATAGTAACCAGCAAGGGAGTAGGTATGTAATATAGGCTTAACTAGCGACGTGGCCTGCCTGCTCATTGCTAGTAGCCCACTAATAATAAATGATTTAGACATACCTTAACCTAATGAATATCCCAGAAGTTATCATGAGCGAGTAGTCGAATGGCACGAGGTAAGCTATAGCTATCGGCATTGAGCCGAAAGCACAGGAGAAGAACGATCCTGAAAACAAATTAACACAGTGGTTTTTATTGCTGTACCTAACTACGATTTCAAAATTTAGGTACTTATAACGATTTTTGACGTTAGCAAATGCTATTATCACGAGTGCGTTTACGATATATCTCAATAGCAATTGGCGTCTCTCGGAAAGCGTTTGCAAGCGTCAAAAACTTGCACTAGGTACTCAGAAAATCAAAAGCCAATCTGGTAATCAGAAATTTAAAAAAATGAGACTGAGTCTCGGCAACCGAAGCTCGAAGTGTAGAACGGTAAAAGTTGAATGACGTGAAGAGATAACTTACCACAAGCAATAGCAACGTTGAGCACCATTATAGCAATTAAGACAGTGAACCCAAATGCGAAGATAGTGTTGCGGAGCCCCGCGATCCAGTACACCACCAGCGTGAAGATTGTAGGCTCTATTATAAGTCCGGGGAACTGAAAACAAATATGGTACAAGTTTCCATGGAAACATCCTACTTATGATTGAACCACAAACCTATACAATAACTAGACTTACAGGTCGATCTGGATTTTAGTTAGATTAATGCCATGCCTATTATAGTATAATTATAAATTCCACGCATTTCAAATAGGCATTACCACGCACAATTATGAACAAAACAAATACAACCTAAGATAGAAATAATCACAGCCATTTACTTAGATTCGGCCCTAAGAGGGTGGGTGTAGAGGTATAGTAGGTAGGTAGGTAGTAGTAGGTATTAATAGAGGTCGAAGCTACTAAAGCTACCACCGGGACGTACCAAAGTCAGACTTTAACTGAATTTTTTTTAATGCAAAAAATATATTCCCTCACCAAAGCAATCATTCTGGCGACATAATAAATCGGCGTAGAGTACAATCCAGCTTTCAGCTCCCTATTAAGCAGCGGGAACTCCTCAGGGAACATATTGAGCACGGAATACATCGGAGAGAAGCTGTTCTCCGCTATAATGATGAAAAGCGCTCCCTGTACGTCCTGTATACCCGCCTGGCTCAACCCAGCGGTTCCGATGAAACAGAGACCTGCTGTTAGTGCTATGGCCTACGAGAAAGAGATAATAATAATCCTTAATATCCTTAGACATTCTTCAAATTCAAATTCAAATACACGAACATCTGCAGGGCTACCAAGTAATAAATCAGGTAATCAACTTCATTGAAATTGGCTCCTATTATCTGGAATTATTTAATATTTCGGGCCCCGGACGGGTCAATTGACTCGTTTGATATTCTTTTTTTTTGTATGGAACAGATACAACAATTGCGACCTTTATCGTCTTACATTTTAATACATAGTTCCTACTTACTCGAGTCCATTAGCTAAAAGAGCAAACATCTAAAACCTAACATATTTTCCTACGAATTTATACACGAAGTGTTTTCTACCTTTCTATGTGCACTTACCAACTTTTGTACAATACGTATAAACTGTACTCGTGGATCTCTAACTATAATTAATAGATATCTGTACACCAGCCATAGTATCTTCGTTCCACAGAATGGAGGTTTGAACTTATCACGCTTGTATCTTTTCATATCCTGAAAAGAGAATAACCAGTGTTCAGCAATTTTCGGATACATTTTAAGACGATGATGATGATAATTATCATCAAATAGGGCTCAAAACTTTTTTCTATGTATATAATTACTATTATGTTTAGGTAGAACGACCATAGGTGGCGTTGCATGATGTTGCATCGCACTTACACACGGGGTGACGTAAATTTTTTGAGCGTGGAATGTATTTCAAAGTCGAGATTATGAAAAGAATCTTAATTCGAAAAAATTAAAACAATTTAAATTATTCTAATTTCAAATGATGTCACTAATTCAAAACTTTTACAGCCTTACCTCATCCTCATTATCCATTAAATGGAACTCTAGATGTATCTCCATATCCAGTTCTTTCGCAGCATCGCTGACAGCGAACCGGTCGCATATGCTCTTGATAGCGTGTCGTGAGGCTGACTCGGAGCCAGGGGTGAGGGCTAGGACCTTAATGAAATAGTCCGTAGGGTTGTACATTATCGGGCAGTGGTAGCCGAGACTGGGAACAAAGATATTACTTTCAAGGAGCAGTCAGACATTTTAACATGATAGGTACTTTGTAATATTAAAAATTGGTTTTGCTCGTTTTCCCGAGGCATATTTTATTTTCCCGGAATAAACAATACCCCTATACAGAGTGGTGACGACATAACAACATTAAATGAAAATACGATCCCCACTAGTTAATCAATACACTTTAAAATGATCAAATAAGTTATGACACCAAATTCCAAAAATCTAATTTTTCTAACAAACAATGCGAAAATAATGTAAATTAAACACAACAGCCTTTATAATATTGTCTACTAACCTCATCTGACCTGTAGGCACTGCACTGTACTTTACTTATAATGGCGGTCTCTTTAAAGTTGTTAAAGTAAAAAAGAAAACCTGCGACTAAACCATTTATTATAATTTGTTAACTTTTGGTATATTAATGCGATAACCAGTATGTGGTTTCAATTAATGTCGTATTATCCCCACCACCCTGTCTCTTATTCCAGGGTATGATGTATGATCTATACCTATACCAAGTTTCATCCAAATTCATTCAGCCGTTAGCAGAACTAAAGAGAACACGAGTCCATAAAATTATCTTGACATAAAAAAAACAAAGTATCCTTCAAATCATACAATATTCTAGTCTAATATATAAAATTCTCGTATCACAATGTTAGTTACCATACTCCTCCGAAACGGCTCGACCGATTTTTATGAAATTTTGTGTGCATATCGGAAAGGTCTGAGAATCGGCCAACATCTATTTTTTAAACCACTGCGCGAGTGAAACCGCAGGGGACAGCTAGTAATACAATACAATACAGCTTATGAAAATACGATGTACAATTTTTGAAACATTAAGTTAATTAAGTTTCTCGTCAATATAATGTTAAAACGCATCCCATTATTAAACCGACTAGTCAAAATTTTAATCATTTTGATAACAATAAATGAGCATTTGATTTGATATTGTAGGTATGTATAACCACGAACATTTCTTGATAAAATTACCTATTACTATAGTTTTATCTCGCTAAATAACGGTAAATAAACCTTTGGACTACAAACAAAACAAAGAAAAATAACAAACAAATAATACTAATGATTTATTAACCGGATTGCAAAAAGGAGGATATTATCAATTAGATACTCTTACTCCGAAATCTATTGGCACGATTCTACATAATATATATAAAGCCAAGAATTTGGTGGTAAAGGCTCATGATCGTGAAGAGGTTTTCTGTTAAAAACTATACCTAGTCGATTGCCATGAGGTTTTATAGTTATAATGATAAATATTTATGGGGGATTACTGCGAGTTTGCGCACAACAACTCACCAGTTTCATCGCAATCGGATGAAGTACCTATAGGAACGCATACGTTGTAAACAAACAAGCATATATTGTATACCGGGTGGGCGTCAAGTCAAGTCAAGTCAAAGCCATTTATTCAGTTTAGGCCCTAGGAGGGCACTTATGAAGGTCGAATTTACTGAAGCTACCACCGATTCGGAAATCAGCCTTCAACTGAGAAGAACCGGCAAGAAACTCAGCAAGGTTACATTTTTTATATATATTTTTCTTTTTTTTTTATAATCTGACTATTGGCTATATTTTTTCAATAACAGCAAAATGTACAATACAATATACAATTAAATCAAAAAAAAAATACCAATACCAAGTAAATAATAAAATGTAACGCAAACAAGTTCTTATTAAATAATAGCGAATACGCTACATAATGGCTAAAACTAAAAAAATAAAATAAAAAAAACAATATGCGAAGTGCACCTGTGCAGAGTGAAACTATTTCCAAACATCCCTATCTTCAATATATTGAGCTACCTTGAGCGTGGGACAGAACACCGCTGGTTTCCTGATGTAGGTACAAAGGTGTCGAGGTTTGACTGTTTCGTTAAACTTTGACAAGGGGGGATCCATTAATTACCCACCCCCCCCCCCCCACCCCCCAAACGCCTCACGTAATTAGGATGCCCCCCAAGGTGTAATTTGAAAATAGTTGAAAATCTAAAAATTATTTTTTTATAATATTATAATAGATCGTGTAGATAATAGATATAGATTGTAGCAAAACTACACCTAAAAATATGCAAAAAATATTGAGGAACTTATAATGCATATCAACATAATAAAAATAATAATCATTGATGTGACATTCATTATAAAAGCATTTAACTGAATCAAAATAGTCGTTACGTCTCCAGTAGTTAACAGTAACGCCCTGAAACCAAGGGGCGACTATTGCTAAGCCCAACCTTCCTAGTTGAGACCCCTTGGCACTCACCGGACTTGAAGTCATCGCATAGCTTTTTATTAAAGAAACACCTATGTATAACAATTGGACCATGACATCTGTAGAAAAAGAAAATTGTGTTAAAGTCCGTTTTACATACTTATGACATTCATAAGCCTCATATCAACATGAAAGTAATGAGTATGAATCGTAGACTTATTTTCAACGTATAAACGCAGGTGAAACCAAGGGCCACAACTAGTATTAAATGCAATAATAATATTTATATTTTTACAGTAATCATCACGTCTCTTCCATGGTACCCTCTTCCTTCTGAAGTAGGCAAGCAACTGTAGAGATCTTGGTAGCAAAATAACACATTGCTCAATGAAGCCATTAATCGAAGGGCCATAGACTACTATGTATATGTAGATAGGTATACCACCCTTCTGATCTTGAATTCTTGACGCCTCATACCTAACTTTACTATGTAAATATATGAACATTTAAAAATAAATAGGTACCTACAATATTATACAATACTAATGTGTTTTTTTTTTACACATCAAATTCGGATTCTGGCGCATATCTATTGATTTGACTTGCGTAAGAACTTAGGCTAGAATATTTTGTGACGACATAAAACGCCGTGGTTTAAAACAATATGTTAATTATATTGTTTTAAACCACGGCTTTATTCTAAATAATTTGTTGGTTTTCTGCAGACAGACAGATGAAACTCCTTCACGGTGTTAATTGATTGAGAATGTTTGACTGATCATGCCGTTTTTTATAATTTACCGTGATGACGTGATTTTACCGTATCGACACAATAGGTACCTAAGTAAAATATATGAAATATAATAATATTTAATTGTACTCAGATAGGCCTAGAAAGCAGTATCATATCTATAATTCACTATTCTCTATCTGTGGCAAAGATGAACAAAACCTTTATGATCGCTCAGGACCAGGAGTCAGGAAGTTGTATTGAGGCCGGCGACTAGTCAAGATCAATTCGATTGGACCCAATTGTACCGTTACTATACAATATTGAATTATTATGTACATACATATATACTTATACAATGTATGCACGTGTTTGTCTCCACTACAGTTTATTGCGTAATTAGTTGAAAAGCCAAGTTAGTTAGGTAGTTAACTAACCGATAGATATTACCACCCGACAGATATAGCGGTTGGCGTGGTTGATAAGATACCTTATCTATCACGCCGCAGGTCGTGGGTTCGATTCCCACTTAGGACAGACATTTGTGTGCATGAACATATCTGTTTGTCCTGAATCTGGGTGTAATTATCTATATAAGTATATTTTACAAAAGAAAAGTAGTAAACATAATATGTAGTATATCAGATCTATCTGGCTTCCATAGTACAAGCTCTAGTCTAGTCTAGTTTGGGGTCAGACGGCCGTGTGTGAGGAATAATGTCCCAGAATATTTATTTATTTACATTTTGTATATATGGAATAATTCTTCATATCTATGTTGATAAGAAGAATTATTTTTTCTGCACGACTGCCTTTATCAAATCTAACGTTATATTAGAATCGTAAATATAATCACGACAGTACCCGATAGTATAAGCTAGTTAGAGAATTTACCTTTCAAAAAAATTCAACGCTCCTGAAGCATTCCCAGCAAAAGCTACCCGTCCTTCAGCTAAAAGCACCAGTTTATCAAAGTGTGCCATCAACTCTGATGATGGCTGGTGTATCGTGCATATGATGGTCTTGCCCTGGGCAGCACTGGATCGGAGGATGGACATCAGTTTCTGAGCTGATGAAGAGTCGAGTCCCGTCGTTGGCTCATCGCAGAACAGTAGACCAGGGTCTGTTAGGAGCTGTAAAGATGAACTGAATTTAGAAAATAGCATTGCGACAACTTACTGTTTGGCTCCTTACAGTTTCATTTAAAAGAATCTGAATACAAAAATTAATAATAAACGCCGTCGTTAATTGCAAGGTAAACATTTAAAGAAAAACTCCGTAAAAGAAGAAACGTACTTTTTCCAACAAAAAAAAATGGTGTTTTTAAGTTTGTGTCGCAACTCATAATATTGACATACACAAAAAAATATCCAGCAGATTTAATGCAATTTAATCTAATTCATATTCATTAGCTTATTTTACTTGAACATGTATTCACAACAAAAATATAAGTCTTTTTTATTATTGTTTAAATCGTTTGATATACTTAAAATTAAAATAACGGTAAATATATTAAAATTAAAAAAATAAGGTTGGGGTATTTTATATTATTTATCTTTGTAGGTATAATTATAAAATATATACCGGCTGAAGACTATCTAAAGCTAATTGATAGCTTGCGGTTCTGTTTTTTATACCTAATAGATGGATGCACATCGCACAAAAACAGCCATAGGGATAATAAATCGTCACCAAGTACCTATACACAACCTACGGATCCATTCTAGACTCGAACATAACGTGCTGGTAATATAGTCAAGAAACAAACTATATAACTCATCGAGGCTTCGGGAGACCGACGGGCTGGGAGCTTTTTCCGCCAACGCATAAGCTTGGCCATCCAAAAAGATGCCTGCCAGCCTGTTGGGAACCTTGCCTATCGACAGCAGCGAGGGCTTTGAGGATGTTTTTTATATTTCATAGTTTGTATTTTATACATTGATTGTCAAGAATTGAGTCAAACTCAA
The DNA here is from genome assembly GCA_951216915.1 of Tetheella fluctuosa. Classification (NCBI taxonomy): domain Eukaryota; kingdom Metazoa; phylum Arthropoda; class Insecta; order Lepidoptera; family Drepanidae; genus Tetheella; species Tetheella fluctuosa. Next base: position 11,834,562 of record OX578218.1, read on the forward strand.
GCCAAATTTTATGATAAGTACCAATTTTTAACAGCTCCAAATGTCTTGAATTGACAACCCTATGATAATACACGTGTTGCATCGCAGCATGAATAGATAAGTAACTGCACTGCATATGATCAACATAATAAGTTCAACCTTCACCAATCGAGATAGAATACCTATTCTTCGACTGTAAAAATTCCAAGAAGAGCCGCTGCTTCCTTTCTTTCAAATCTGAAGTCGAAGGTTAGCAATTAGTTTGAATGTAATAATTCCTTGGATATTTTACCGACGCTAAATTTTGCTGTATTAATACATTTCAAATATAGATAGACTTGAATACAATAAATTATAAATATTAATAAGCAATCAAATCAATAAATAAATCAATCGAATATGTTTTTATTAGCTAAATGGACTCTATACAATGATTTATGATTACATAGTAAGAAAGAGCGTATGGCTCTTTCTTAACAATCCTGGAGTGAATAGACATTTTATGGGATGTTTTTACATACCCAGGTTCGTCATCACTTTACCTATGAGTGAGTCGTTGGTGAAAAGAAATCCTATATCCCTCAGAAATACGGGGCAGAAACTAAATATGTAAATGTAAATTGGAAAAGTAACATAAGTAATTGGAAGTAACTGACCTCAGTGGCAAAAGCCAGCCGCTTCCTTTCTCCCCCTGATAATGTCTTGTGTCCATCGAGTCCTCCGATCCTTGTGAACCTGGACTCATATAAACTCAGCTGCCTAAGAAGTTGATTAACTCGCCTTTTTCTGGATAGAGATGATGTTCGACTATCCATTCTTAGACGAGCCTAAAATAAAGAGAAAATGATTCAGACTGGTTTTAAGCTAATTTTCGAGTTGAGTCGTATGCTTTTGAGCTACTTGCTAGGTTCCCTTTACAGTGTTATGTTCCCCTTATATATAGTACATCAATTAAAGTATTGCGCCTCGGCATGTTCTGTCTATCACGCTCGCCCCCACTAGGAATCATATTTTCTTTTCCGAAATACGAAGATCGCCGTGGCGACTAAATTTAACCGTAACCAGTAAAAACTATTTTTTGTAACCCAAAGTAGTTTAGTAGCTTTTATTCTAAACACAACATGAGTAAACCAAAGATTTAAATCAAGGTAAGGCTGCCTGTCCACCGGAGCGTAGCGAAGAAAATGTAACCAATAGAATTACATAAAAATAACGCAAAGCCCGCCATCCCGATGTGAATTACGAGAAAATCTGAATTATGAGAGTTGTATTGTCTTAGCTCCGCTCCGAAGGACAGGCAGCCTAATACTTACCATTATTGTTAGGTGTTCGATCACTGTGAGGTTTTCGACAAACAAGTCGTCTTGGTGCAAGTACCCGCTGTCCTTATGCATGAAGTCACCGATTGGGAGTCCATTCATTGCTATTTCACCATCGACCACCGTTCCAACTGTCAATATATACCATACTATACATATTCCTAGGTCATTTTAAACTTTTTCGGCGAAATATTGGGTAAGATTTTTATAATAATATAGGTCTGTCACGCATGTCACATCTATACTTGTATCAATACATACAATTCATTTAACACGTACCTGGGCTTCTGTGTGCTAAAGCTGACATGAGGGTCGTTTTACCCGCGCCACTGTAACAAATGTAAAATTTTGCAAATACAAATTCAAATTTAAAGTTTTTATTGCATTATTACAGGAATTTGAGGTCCATTTGTCCATTAGCTGAAACGCTAAACGCTTGATTGAAATATTTCATAAAAGTGATAGTGTAGATAAAGATCCCATCAAAAACATAACATGTGAATATCAATTTTTGACAAAGTGGTTGGATAGCTGCTTCCATTTATAGGTAGATACTGAATTACCGACTTGGTTTACATTCGATTTCACAACATTACGGCAGAAGAACTGCGTTGCGAGACTTGTGCATTTTTTTACATGTTATGTTTTTGATGGGATTTAATTTCTTTTTGTAGGTAGTTTTTTCTTTTCGGGTAACAAACAAATGAAATTTTTAACAAAATTATTCAGATTTTATACTTATTATTCAGATTGTATATATCTAGAATACAAAAACGGGGTTATTCAGATTGTATATATAGAAAACGAGAGGTTTTCCTTGCTTTATAGGCTAAACAATAACTGTGTTCAAAATTTGGAGCTTGTGAGTGTGCTAGAAGTACCTTAGAAATTTTGATTATCGGTGAGTCGGTCAGTGACAAAGTTAAGGAACTTTGACTTGCAATAATTCTTAAACTACTACTTAAAATGAATTTGGAAATATATCTAGCTATGTAATGCCCTCTTGGTCACAGATAATTTAGGCTTCTAGTTTTTTCCACAACGAAGTTACATACTTGGCCAATTCAACCCCAAATGGGGTTAAAATAGGAGATCGCAGGTGAATCGCGGGGTGGAAAGCTAGTGTAATATATTTTTCTAAATACTACCACAACAAACTGACCGCTACGGAGCGCTACGAAATCGTAGCAGCTGCAAAATTCTTAACTTTATTTTATTTCTTCGTGACGTGACGCGTTTTTAAATAATTGATTAAGTAATAAAACTTCGGCCATAGCCATTCTACCACGGTTCTAATATTTTTTTATATTAAGCAATGTCTCAAGTAGGTTGGTAATATAATATGTAACTTACCTTGGTCCCATCAAAGCGACCATTGTGCCGGGCTTTGCGATGCCGCTCACTAAGAATTAAACAGAACATATACTTAGTAGATATCTAATTACATACATGGTTTTATTAAAAAATGTGCGATGATGCGTAATGTGTAAGTAGGTACACACTGTGAGAACAACTCAAATATTCTACCTTATATTGAGATTTGAAATTTGATTTATTTTTGTATATAAATACAATTCAAATAAATATTTAAAAAAATATTTATTATAATGGTTTTGGCAGACTATTTATATCTCACTTTGAATGCCCGCGTGGTATAATTACTAATTTTATTTATTAATGTCAGAGTTAAAATTAAAACTTTGCCATGATTTATGCATGTATAAAGGCCAGCAATTTTTTCCATAAAATGGCTTATATTTGACCACAATATCATCATGGTAAATTACATTAGGTGGTAAACACAAAGCTTAGAAGAATTCAACTCTCAAGGCCAGCAAAAAAGCCCAGAAGACCGGTCGCTGGGAGGTCATGACTATTCTGAATATAATGAGAATCATGACCTGCTCGATTGCGGTCCCGATCGGGTAGACAAACCGATTGAGTAGTTTACTAAATAGGATAGCTCGTATTTTCTCAATTCAATGTTCCATTTGGAATGATGCAGACGATCGGCACACGATCGCGGTAAATAAATTCTGTGACTAACACAGCATCAGCCTAAATTTAGCAAAATGAAATCGTCCTTTCTAATCGGAATGGCAACCGTATATGGGTCTGAATAAGGAGGAATAATCCCTTACCATTATTAACAAGTCGCTTCAGCTTCCCATCCTTAAGTTTAACGTGGACAGTAAGGTCTCTCCACACGAGGGTGCATGGTGGGGGCAGGTGTGCCACTCCCAACACCTCCTCTACTTCGGGGAACAGTAGGGGATCATATTTACTATGGCTTGGGTTTACTGTGCTGTCCACGTATACTATGTCTGCTGGTTTTAGTTCCTGAGAAAGAGACAAAGATGTTTTAGTATATTAAAGCATGGGATTCATGTTTTCGAGCTGCAGTGTTGGTCTTATTGTAAAAGTTATTCAAGATGAGCCTCGCATAGGTTTTGAAAATATGCCATATCATAATGTCCACCCGGTAAATGTAAAATAACAAGAAAGAAAGAGATAGGTTCATAATGCAAACATGTGGTTCCTACATATGGAGATCTTTCGATATATTCGTAATTATCTGTTACGGAAATATTCTAATTATACTGTTATAAATGTTATTATATTTACATACATTATTTATTTATTCATTTGTCAAGATCAAATAAATTAAGATTAAATAAATAGTTACATAGATATTGCAAGATTAAATGTAGATACTATGTATGCATTAAGTTATTTTATATAAAATCATTGTACATTTCCTTGTATCAAAATATCAGAATTAAAATAAGGAATACTACCTTAAAAAATCGGTCAATTGCATTTTGGGACATGCGCAGTAGGTATAGGGTTCCGTAGACAATAAAAAGTGGTAGCGTCTAAAATCTAACACAGGTCTAATTAAAAATTACCCCCATTAATTTTTGTTTTTTTTTTTGTTTTTAGTATTTGTTGTTATAGCGGCAACATACATATTTTTTGAAAATTTCAACTGTCTAGATATCGCGGTTCTTGAGATACAGCCTGGAGACAGACAGACGGACGGACAGACAGCGAAATCTTAGTAATCGGTCCCGTTTTTACCCTTTGGGTACGGAACCCTAAAAAGGAGCTCTTATAGGAGTGAAATGAAGTGATTTTCTTTACATTCTTAATATATACTCTTTTGTTTAATTATGGTTAAATTTGAACCACGGGCGACCACTAGTTATGTCCCACACGATACTGTCAATACCGCTGTGCCCGTGACAGACAGTCAATCAACCGCAATTATATACCGTGCCGGGACCACAGAAACGCTACTTCCGTTGTCAGTTTATTTAGTCTGCTTATTCTTATTCCTATGCACCCAGTATAGTTTCGAGGAATAGTCGATGGAAGTCTTTAGTTTAAAATGTATGCAATGATAAGAGAAAAAAAAAATATTACACTACCAATAAAATATTAAATTAATATTGTAGAATTAAAAAAACCGGTCAAGTGCGAGTTGGACTCTCGCATCGAGGGTTCCGTACAAACTTCGTCCATCGTTCATCCATCACGGGAAATGCACAATTTTATTTATTTACCTTATTTGAGGTTGATGCCAATTAAGCTAGACCTCTAAATTGTATGAGCGCCCATACAACTCAGAGGTCTTTATTAATTGGCGTAACTTCAAACTTACTTTTTTTTATTTTTTGGAATTTTTCCTTTATTTGTGCTGTAAGACTTTGCTTTTTGCCATTTTTTTTATAATATTTGAGTTGATTGAATGAAAGGTAAATTGCGGTTTACGATTTATGACGTATTAAAAAAAAAAACTTACTAGATCTCGTTCAAACCAATTTTCGGTGGAAGTTTGCATGGTAATGTAGATCATATAATATTTTTTTTAGTTTTATTATTCTCTTATTTTAGAAGTTACAGGGGGGGACACACATTTTACCACTTTGGAAGTGTCTCTCGCGCAAACTATTCAGTTTGGAAAAAAATGATATTAGAAACCTCAATATCATTTTTGAAGACCTATCCATAGATACCCCATACGTATGGGTTTGATGAAAAAAAAATGTATTTTTTTATATATTTTTGTGTAAAACTCTTAATGCGGTTCACTACTTACCAAGTTTCAACAGTATAGCTATACAGTATAGCTAGTTTCGGAAAAAAGTGGCTGTGACATACGGACGGACAGACGAATGTATAAGGGTTCCGTTTTTTGCCATTTGGTTACGGAACCCTAAAAACCGGACAAGTGCAGGCTGGATTCCGGCACGGAAGGTTCCGAGCAATAATAACACCAAAATTTTATGGCAATATAACATCAATTTTGCTATGACATTGGTGGTAGGAGTAAAATTGTTGGTTCGTTAGGACGAAGCCTGTTAATTTTCTTTTTATTGTGACTTATCGTTGAAAATTTAGGTATTCTAAACCATTGTCACAGATAGATAGACGGTCAGACGAAGTTATAAAGGTTCAGATTTTTTTAATTTGACTACGGATCTCTAAAAAGGGCTAAAATGGAGTTACATTTAACATCCGGGGTTAAAAATCTATAAAATATATTACATCTATTAAATTCAGACTGAATATTCAATTCAATTTATCACGGACCAAGTTCAACAAAATAATCATCCATTACTTCCTTATCATTATAATGAACTAAATGAACTAAATAATAAAAATCTTCAAGAACATTGAAAAGTGCATTGAATAACATTATGAAGACATTAAGTAATTCAACCTTTACTTTTAAATCTACATATTCAGGTATATGAATACTAAAATATTTAAGAATTACTAGATAATTAAGTATCAAATATCTTCGAATATTTCACGCTACCGCAGAATAAGAAGTCGTTATCCATGGACTACCGCTCGGTTATTTTTACGACTGCCAGTGACATAAACTTTCTCTGGAAGACACTATTTAATATAAACATGAATATTTGATAATAATCTAGTTATTTAGCAGCACCCATACCACAAGATGTGTAGGTATATTATATTATATAACTTACAATACAATACTATCACTACATATTATAAAAGTCCCTCCACCGCGTCTATCTGTCTGTTTGTCTGTCTGTACGCGACAAACTCAAAAAGTGCTGAACGGATTTTCATGTCAATAGAGTTAAAAATTATATTAAAAAATTAAGGCGTATATGCTCTGCGACCCGTGCGAAGCCGGGGCGAAACACTAGTATAAACTAAAATAAAACTAAATTAGCCTGATGGAATTAATTTATAACTCCATGATAAAACCTGTATGGTCCAAAATGTTGGGCAGTAAAGAGAACGGATGAAAGACGACTGCATGCAGCTGAGATGAGAATGTTTAAATGGATCTATGGAGTGACAATAATGGATTAGATTAGTACCTACTTAAAATAAAGTTTGAAATGCCAGTGACTGGAATGTTGGGAGGGTATCCATTTGTCGTGGTATGGACATGTTATGACGAGGGACTAGAAGAGCTATGAATATGAGAATGGTCCACCCATTCGGGAGATTCTTCATACGGGAGAAGAAGGCCGAAAAGGAAATGGAGGTATTGTATAAAACAGGGCTTCCCAAACTTATCTGTACTATGCCGCCCTTGAGAATTTGCCATTTTTAATACTAGCCTAATAAACGGTTATCAGAAAAACTCTATTTGGACATTTATAATTTTTATTAGAAAGTAAGAACAAAACCAAAACAAAAGCATAAAAATGGAAAGAGATAATAATTTTACTGTTGGCTGGCAGCTAATGAGAAGGATGTGCTTGCTTTTCTGAGCATAGCTTCTCAAAACGGGGCTCCAGTTTGGAACTGGAGCACTTGCCATTTCTTTCTCTACCCCTATTTTTGACCTGTACTTGTTCTTTATTACTGCAACTGACACACGACGCCCTTGGGACAATGCTGCGCCTCCCTGGGGCGTCGCGACGCACAGTTTGGGAAGCCCTGGTATAAAAGATGATGTGAGCAAGAAAGGAGTGATGCAGGTATGATGGATAGAACAAAATACATTCAGTACAATTTTTATTTTCTGTTTTGAAAATACTAAATAGTTTTCAAGTTTTCATCCATAATGTTTATGCGAAGCTTTGCAACATTTAATCGACTTCTTTCTTACGGTGGGTTAATAATAAGGCCTCAAATAGGTGAAAGATGAGCGATGAGTTATTCGAACAAATAATAGTGTTAAAATCACATACCTAGGATTTTTAAGCCACGCTAATGACCGATAAGGCGTGGAAAAGAGATATCTAATGAACACTCTAGCTAGAGAAAGAGATGCACAGAAAAGTACTGGTATATCATGTTTTTTTCGATGCCATGGTCACAGATTACTAAATAGTTGTCCCTCTCCATATCATAGGTTCAGCGGTTCAGCGGTTTAGGCGTGAAAAGGTAACAAACAAACAAACTCACATTCGCATTTATAATACTAGCTTTCCACCCCGCGGTTTCACCCGCGAACCCCTATATTACCACCTTAGGGGTGGAATTTTCAAAAATCCTTTCTAAGCGGATGCCTACATCATCATAATAGCTATCTGTATGCTAAATTTTAGCCCGATCCGTTCAGTGGTTTGAGCTGTGCGTTGATAGATCAGTCAGTCAGTCACCTTTTCCTTTTATATATACAGATACAGAAGAAGACAGAAGACCGACGGGCTGGGAGCTTTTTCCGCCAACGCATAAGCTTGGTCATCCAAAAAGGGAACGCTGCCAGCCTGTTGGGAACCTTGCCTATCGACAGCAGCGAGGGTTTTGAGGATGTTTTCTATATATCATAGTTTGTATTTTTTACTTTAATTGTAAATATGTAATTAAATGATAATAAAGTATTTTAATTCCTTTATGTAATCAATTGTGCTAGGGTTATATACCGATACCTGATACCTGATCGTCATGGTATCCTCACAGTAGCATCGCAGTACATTTATGCAAACATATTATTTGTACAACAAAATATAAGTATTTTTGTAAAAACAAGTGACATGCACACTATTTATACTAGAAATAAGCATAAACTTGTGACCTCTGCTTATAGACTCCAAAAAGTGCAAGTTTCATTTTTGGGACTGTGTACACGCTTCTATAATAAGGTCCCTCCTGCACTTTTAAATTTGCGTGTTAAGTCTATTTTAGTACAAAAGGCATACTATAACGTTAATGAATATTTAAATGACGACAATGCTTGGGTGTAGCGCTCGCTCTTGCAGGATAAATTTTATGTAATAGTCTAAGTTTGTTTTGAAAAGAGTAATTGCCGAGTTTCTTGCCGGCTCTTCTCAGTAAAAGCAACCTTCCGAACCGTACGTTAGAGTCTGACTATTCTTAAGTGCCTGTGAAGGCCTATTTGAATGAATAAATTATTACATTTATTTCATTTCATTTCATGCCATAGGTATATCGACATAATCCTGGAGGTTAATCGATATAAATAATAAAGTAACCAACACTATTTTTAGCTCACACGTCACTTTGTCCCTTTAATAAGTAAGTTTTTTGTAGTATTTGCGTGCAATTTTTTGATTATTTAAATACCTAGAAAACCTAGGTGACTAAGAAACTTGAAATTTGGTATCAAATTATCTCCATCATCATTTTATTCGGTGTATAGAAAGTATGCAAAGGAAACAATCTAATGGTGCAAGGTGCAGTTAGTTTCAAGCACTAAGGGCGGTTTTAAGATGACTCATAGTTAAAATTAAATAGTTATTTGTAAACCTAGCTATAGCTAAAATTGACAACTCATTTTTGTCTAATCTTTCAAATTTATAGTTTAACTATTGATTAAGTAACTACCAATCAAACAATCTGCCCTATGCATCAAAAAGTAGTAATAATAAGAAAGTAATTTAACATTGAAGGTCATGTTTATTTCGATAAAAGGATAAAACTTTACAATAACATAAATGTGAAAAGGGGGCCAAGTTTGGTAGAAACGACTCACTCAAAACAAAACAAGCATTTTTGTTTAACTTTCTTACTTGAACTTTAGCTCTTAATTTAGGGTTCATGTAAGTAGATTAATGGTTACATTATAATTTAAATAAAATAGATGAAATCGGAAAAAAAAATTCAAGTGCTGTCATTTTAAAAAATATATTAAAAAGTCATAATTGAAAGTGTCATAATATTATCAATCGACTAATTCATTAATAATGTCGTCAATTTACTTTTATAATGGTCAATACAATCAAATTAATCTGATGTTTGCGATCTAATGAATGTACTTACATATGACTCGTCTTCCAATAAAGATTGCGATGAACTCGATGTGTTATTAAATGATGCATTCCTTGGAACACTTTTCTTAGACACCTGGCTTGATTTTCTACTCATTTTCTATGCCACAATTGTTCACTAAGTTAAAAAAATAAAGTTATTTAAAAATGGAACAATGTTATCAATAACGTCCGCGCACACATTTTACCGCACCGCTCGTGCGTATGTATCAAGTTTTGGCGGCAAAGCGATGCGTGCGACTGCTTACTAGCGTAGTGGCTGTGTTTTGACATTATTCTGTGAGTTAGACAGAGACAGTCCGTTATATTAGAGAGAGTAACTTGTATTTTCATTCATACGTCTTTGAAGCAAGATAATACTGAAGTCAAACGACAAAAAACAGTGTAGGTACTTACGATATAAACTTTACCCTAAGCTTCTTCACAGTATAATTCAAATATTTAATTAAGATAGGTGGCCTAAATAAATACATGCTACTAAATAGGTACCTAATTGAATTTTTTTATAAAATTCCGAGATCCTGATTTAAAAGGTCGAAGGTTACATGCAAACCCCAATTAATGAGAGAACTATTTATGGATACATACAAACTAAAATATTTCGACAAAAAGTACATGTTACATATGTTATGGTCTAGACTTTAAACGAAACGTTCTAGAACATTTCAACGAAAATAACACATAAAATAGATACATAAATAAATACAATCGTTGATTAGATTAAAAGCAAAGGATAAACAGCATAATAAATATTTTTTATAAAATTACAGCAATTAATTGTGACCAATATTTTTTTTTTTTTTTTATTAATTATCACACATTTATGGGAGAAATGAAACAGCACCACATAAGATAGATTAAAATTACATTGATAGGAATGTGGTTGGCAAAACCACAGTAGGTAAGCTAGATAAGTATCGTTGTTTGTTAGAGAAAGTAGGGAAAGGAAATATAATATCGGTAAAAAAATCCAGGTAGGTACCTTATTTATATAAAGAATAATATGAACCATTATGTAGTTCTTCTAATAATTTGAAAACCAAGTGATTAACAAATCTAATTATATAATAATAACTAAAATAGTTGAAACGAATGACTTAGCGGCCCTACTCATCGAATTACGTACGTATATTAATTAACAGTCACTTATTTATGGACCACCTTCTTGTCATTCTCAAATAATCTGACGTTATTTACATGATCTTATGAAACAATATTGTTAACACAACTTTAATTACAGGAGGAATTGAAGGCTTCATATACATTATAGAGTTTGGTAAAACGAAGGGGCAATTAACTTATCAACCTGCCAGGTTTTTTTGACAGCAGCCCTGGACTCGTTGTAAGTAACCAGATGAACTAGTATTTTTTATTCGAAGTTCCAAACCGGATTATTTTACGGCTCAACGCCTTCGGATTCTAATAAGAGTGGAAGAGAACAAACATTAGGTATTCAATGTGTTTTTGTTTTAAAATAAGACTCGTCAACATTCAACGTTCTATTCCATACCAAAAACTAATCTAAATAGCTTAGTTTAGTACTAAAGAATACGGGTATTATTGACCAAGCCACTTAAACAACCAATCAAGTAAATATTTAAATTGGCTTAACCCTTAGCGGTCCTTAGCCCTAACAAGGCCATTCACATCTTACGCAGACCCACATAATCTCATAATACCAATAACCATTGGATCGCAATAACCTAAATAACTGGCGGACGGCGATTGGTGCGTACAGAAAACGATGTGACAGCCACATTATACGGCTTCAGTTTTCTTGAAACGGATACACGTCATACGATACTGCCCTGTGATGGGTCATCGAGCACTGGACATCGTCAACAGGCCTTATTAGCGGTGTTTAGTGTTGTACCTGCTATTTTTAGAGCTATTATTCTGTTATTTTATATTATTGTCATCACCTACAGCTAAGCTAGAGCTATATAACGACTCCCAGCGACTCTAACCAGATGGTCAGTCCACTATGGGAGTGGTTATATGGTAGCAATTCGAGTCTTTTCTTTTCTTAAGTGAATATGCATAGTTTTGCATGTATGGAAATAAAAATTTCGGATATACTATGTTCCACTACATTACATAGAAATGGATTAAAAATAATTTAAATGCGAAATATAATCTTAAAATTTTGTAAACTTTTATTTATGAATGCCCGATATATATTATCAAAACACATATTGTGAAATAGCATCGCATTTAATAAATAACAACCTGCTATGTTAGCCCATCCCTACACATAGATAATTACGGTATTATAAGTCATTCTATCCCCATTTTTACTCCTCATTATATGCGTAAAAGAGACGGATACTGTTTTGAAAGGCGTTTCATAAACTACCTTAGCTAGATTATTAAATAACAATTTTAATGTTAGCGATAATAAAACTATTTTATGACTATGACTAGATCCATATGATTTAGGGCCGATTTTTCGATTGCTGGATAGACCTCAGACAAGCTATTGCTCCGATAGGTTCATACAGAAACAGATCTAAATTCAAAATAATAGCCAGATACAGTTTATCTGGCCATTGAAAAATGATGCCGTATGTATTCACATATTTTTTCAATAAATATGGTTGTTTTATATTGTACGTTGTATATTATAATAAAATTGTCTTCTTAAAAAAATCTAGAAAATACGTTTGGAACAAAAACTATTCTTGTAGACGAATATTTTCTTTTTATTGCCTATAATAAAGTGCTTCGGTCATGCATGAGTCAGGGGGCAATTGAGTTGTACCACCACCATTGCGTGTTCACCGCGTTACAGGTTTTAATGTTTTCCCAGGAAGGATCCTACGCCTACGTCGTTTCAGGGTATGAACTAATCAGAATCCGTTCAGTAACAAATAACACTTACGCATTCATAATTTTACTAGATTACCAATTAGAGAGTACTGTATAACTATTGCTTGTAACCATATTTGCATACATAACCTAAAGCCTGTCTTTGGGTCCATGGGGGTACGAGGCTCGCCGATTTGCTTGAATTTTATCATCCAAGCTCATCGAGGCTTCGGGAGACCGACGGGCTGGGAGCTTTTTCCGCCAACGCATAAGCTTGGCCATCCAAAAAGGGAACGCTGCCAGCCTGTTGGGAACCTTGCCTATCGACAGCAGCGAGGGCTTTGAGGATTTTCTATATATCATAGTTTGTATTTTATACATTGATTGTAAATATGTAAATAAATTAAAACTCTTTGATACATATGTAGTATATCAGTTATCTGGCTTCCATATTACAAGCTATGCTTAATTTCAGATGGCCGTGTGTGAGAAATGTTTCAGGATATTTATTACTAGCTGTCCCCGCGGTTTTACCCGCGTTCCCGAGAAATAAGCAGCCTATGACTCTCCATACCATAGGCTATCTGCGTATCAAATTTCATCGCGATCAGTTCAGTGGTTTAAGCGTGAAAAGGTAACAAACAAACAAACTCACATTCGCATTTATAATATTATAGTTAGGATAAACAGTTGAAACTGTAAATGTATCGAAAAAATAACGTCTAACTGTTGCCTCTTACATCACGCACACTAGGACAAGCAGTAGGAAGAAACGCAACCGTAAGACGTAGTTGTCACCGTGTCACGCACACCAGCATAAAAAAGTTGGCCTGTTAGTTTTAGTTCTTTTGTAGCGCGATTATTCATCTATCTAGACATAATGTAAATAATAAATAAATAAATATTCTGGGACATTCCTCACACATTAATAAAAGTATACACGATGGTTCTAGCAATCATGACAGGAGCATATTTGCTAGGAATAAATATGAGTACTTACAACGTACACAGAGAGATATTAAGTTAGTTACTTTGTATTTGTATCCATGTAGAGCTCATCTGCACCTCATTCATCCACACTTGTGTAAAATTTTATATCATTAAGTTATTGTATATGGTAAGTACTTACTGTACCTTATTTTTTCCTCGACGCTGATGTTTTGAACGGTTTACACTGACCAACCGTGCTGGGTAGACTGAATCGGTGGAGTATCATGTGAAATCATTCTAAGATCTTCATATCCATGTGGGATAGCGGGGCTGGAATTCGGCAAAATAAATAGGCAGATCTCTTGATTCAACTTGATTTTTATTTTTCTCTTAATCGTCTTTAAATTACGTCTAACGTCTACCGTCTTCATAATAAGCTAATGTGTACAGTGGTGTTGCCACTCATCTCCCTCTTTCATTCGTCCCTTTCATTCACCTCACTCGCCCGTTCCATTTCCTACATCCATTAAAAACCGCCTACCCCCATTAATTAACAATTACTACCCGAAAAATGCAGAGATAAGAATGAACAGAGTCCTGTGCCTTACCCATTATATAACAACGGATTTCTGATTTTATGCTTTTTCACACACTAAAATGGTCCAAAATGGCAAAATTAAAACAGGTTTTCGTAGAGCGTTCTAAGAATTTTCGTAGCACTGCTACCGTGCTGCTATTTAAGTTATATGGTTGCTGAATTTATTGCTTGTATTTGACTTTCATCAGTGAGGCTACTTTTGCACTGTGTCAATTTGTTCAGAATTTCAGATCTCTATCAATATTTATCTACTTAGCAATTCTTTACTCTGCGTATTTTAATTGGAGTCGTTGTGACGTATGTTAAATGAAAACGTATGTAGTTAGTTATATTTCAGTTTTAAAACTAATATTTGAAACTACGATTGTATATGTAACCTCGCTGTTTATGGGAAAATGTAAATACAATATCTCTAAAGTAAATATGGTAGGTGAAATATAAATAATAAATAAATGTTTTCTATATATCATAGTTTGTATTTTTTACTTTAATTGTAAATATGTAAATAAAAATTATAAGTAACAAAATAAAAATAAATCAAAATCAAAAATATATTCTTCGATGAATATTTAATAATTATAAAATATTCATCATTCAACGTTAACAATATACTTACATCCATACATACAAAATAATATAATAAAACATACATCAATTCGTAATTAATTTAATCCCTATCACTAACAATGACATAAAAAATAAACATTACAGATTTCTGATGCAATATAAGTTTACATAGAAACAAAAATACAATTAACAATAATAGCTTACTTATAATCAGCAGTTTTTTTAATTAAGTTTACAAATAAACTGAGCTTTTTTCTATCTAAAAATATTGGTATCACTTGGCGCGACGCGTGCGCCACAACAGCGCGATGTACGCGAGCAATCTGAACCCGATGAAGAGCAGCACCATATTCACTATATTCATCGTAAAATCGTCCTGGAAAATATAATTAATTCAATACTTATTAAAAAAAAAGAAGACAATTCTAGAGCTACAATTGATTCGAAATTATTTTGATCCCTCCCATATTTTTTTTATAAGACGAATAGTAAAATACAATCCACAATTTTGTTTCTTTTATTTGAGACATCGCACAATAATTTTATTTAAATGTTACTATGAATGATATTAAAAACAAAATGGGATCTTGCGTGGTTGCAAGTTCAGAGACATGACGTAATCCATCTCTTTTAAAAAGCTTAACTGCTCATATCGATTTTCTTCCTTGTCGCAATGTTGGTTAGGTACATAAAATGCAAGACAGTTACCTCAGAGAAGCTAAGGGTGTCGAGCACGACCTGCCCCGATGCTGGACAGGTGAAGTTCTCCCTGGTACAGGCGATGGTCTCCACTCCAGACCATTGGTTAATTAACAGAGCTTCGTTGCCATACCGGAACCAGGATAGGTAGGATATCCAGCTGAGGTACGGTGGGACGGAACTATGGAGATAAAATAGCAAATTAATAATTATATATGATGGATACATATTTTTTTAACTTTGTTTGACCACAATCTCATCATGATAAGTCAAGATGTGGCCGAACGTGCTAAAAAAACATAATGGACTAGAAGAACTAGATTAAGTAGTAGGAACTTACCCAGAATTTAAGAAGAATCCACCGAAAAGCATGAACGGGATGATGATGGGTGGTCCTACGGAAGCAGCCATGCTCACACTGCTGCTTGCACATGATATGAGGTAACCTGAGGATTTATCATTCAATTTAATCAATTTGTAATAAAATCAAAAACGAATTAGAAGTATGAAACAGTCCAATCATTTAAAATTAGATGATGCATAGTATACAAAAAAATATGTCAATTTATAAGAATGCGCAGAGCTACCATCAATTCAAAATTATTTCCGATGCCTTCAACTTCAATATAAAGTCATGTCGAATAGTAAAACACACCCCCGACTGACGACGTCGCCAACGACGTCAACACAAATGACGACCCACTTCCACCCGCGACCCATGACGAGGTGAAAGCGATCATCGGGAAGTTACACCCTCGTAAGGCCCCGGGCTCGGACAAGATCACCAACAGAGTGATCAAACTCTTCCCAGCCTCCCTTATCATGTTATTGACGGCCATCTTCAATGCCGCCCTCTCAAACAATATTTTCCCACACCAGTGGAAAGAAGCCCACGTGATTGGGATCCACAAGCCCGGCAAACCCAAGTCCGAGCCCTCCAGTTATCGTCCCATAAGTCTGCTCAACGTACTGGGCAAGATTTATGAGAGAATCATTTATGTCCGCCTTAAAGCATTTGCCGATGCTAACAAACTCCTCCCAGACGAGCAATTTGGGTTCCGACCCAAACACTCGTGTGTTCACCAAGTCCATAGAATTGTTGAACACATCTCCACAAGTTACCAGAGAGGTCACATGACAGGCGCCCTTTTCTTCGATGTCGCAAAGGCATTCGACAAGGTGTGGCACACAGGCTTGATCTACAAGCTTTACACCCTAGGTGTGCCACCGAGACTCGTGACCATCTTACGAGACTTTCTGTCGAATCGCCTCTTTCGATATCGGGTCGAAGGCGTCCTGTCCTCACCACACCCCATTAGTGCCGGTGTCCCGCAGGGCTCGGTACTATCTCCCTTGCTATTCACGCTCTACACGAGCGACATCCCTAGAGTCAGGAATACGCAGTTCGCTCTCTTTGCAGACGACACTGCCGTATATTGCTCAGGCAAAAGCCCGCCCGCGATCTCTAAGAAACTCCAGACCGCAGCCAACGCCCTAGGCGCTTGGTTCCGGAAATGGAGAATAGAGATCAACCCCTCCAAAAGTCAGGCGGTTCTCTTTTTTAGAACCGACCGAAAAAGACGTCCCCCCATCCCCGATCCAGTCACACTATTCGGCGAGCCGATCCCCTGGGAGAGGCAAGCCAAATATCTCGGTGTGACCCTCGATGATCGCCTATCCTTCGCTGCACACATAAGGGCGGTTCGCGCGCGCGCCGCCTTTGTGGCAGGACGACTCCACTGCATGATCAACGCCCGGTCTAAACTTGCCCTAAAAAGCAAGGTTAGACTCTATACCGCGTGTATCCGTCCAGTCATGACGTATGCGAGCACCGTGTTCGCTCACGCTGCTCCCACACATCTCAACACCCTTCAGGTGATTCAAAACCGTTTCATGCGCAAAGCCACGGGCGCCCCGTGGTACATGCGCAATGAAAACCTCCACCTTGACTTAGGCCTCCCTACAATCAAACAATTTATAAAACGCGCCTCGCGCCGATATTTTGATACCGCAGAGCACCACGCGAATCCCTTGATAGTCAACACTATCACATACACCCCGTCCCTTATTTCCCGCATCCGTAGGCCTAGGCACGCCCTCAGCGAACCAGACGATGCCACCACTTTAGCTCAAATCGAGGCTGACGAAGCCCGAAAACAAATACAAATGCGCAACCGACAACCAAGATTTCGTCCTCGCCGGCGAGGACCGTCGCGACGTCCCTCTCAGTCTCGTCCCGTTTAAGCGGCCCGAGCTGCATATTAGCAATCCGACCGATCCCCAAATAATTATAATTGTTTGCATGCTAAGTCCTCCCTCATTCCCCAGGCAACGTCCTGAGCCGAGGTCGAGCCCCACAGGGGGCACCCTCAGGCTACCGTTGCCCTAAATTTATTTAGTTTTAAGTAGCGGTTGAGAGCCCTCAGCGCTCACCGCAAAAGTCCGCGTAACGGTGGAAGAAGGTCCCCTGGACCCACCACCTTCCTGTTCCAGTCAAAAAAAAAAAAAAAAAAAAAAAAAAAAAAAAAAAAAAAAAAAAAAAAAAAAAAAAAAAAAAAGTAAAATACAGTCCACAAAAGTTTTTCTTTGATTTACCGAAAAATAAAAATAAAATAATGTGTAGATATTTTTTAATAGTTAATTTAACCCAATTTCTAAATGATATGCCAGTTGTATAGCAATGGTAAGTGTTTGCGTTTGATAAGGCTTTTAACAGTTAGTGTATCTTGTAATCTAACGCTCTTTACGCAATAACTCTTAGCTCCGGAATTTAAAATGCATATAAAACCTGTTCTTTAAGTGAAAAATCGAATAATGTCACAATTCCGGTTTCGATCAAAGGGAGTAGAGCCTCAACCTCGTTCTAACCTTATGTAAATAACATGGAAAGTTACAAAACACGACCGCCATGGTTTAAGTTACATGTTATATGAGATACTGCGGCCGCGAGAAATTGATTTTCCGTTAGATGTTAAACCGATGATTTGATACTGATTATAAAATTGAGATCAATTATATCAATTATATATTATAATTGTATATAAAAAAAATATTCACACGAAAGATACCGTGGGAAAAGCTTCAAAACTATGAGACGGAATAAAATGATCAGCCAAAAGTTCACATAGAGTTATAAAGCATCTGAAAGGGCTAGAAGGATTCTTGGAATCCGCAACGATCTAATTCGGAAAGGTGAAAAATTTTGAAGATGCACAATTTAAGTTACAAAGCAACACAGAAATATTAAAGCAACTAATCGTTTTTTTTCCGAAACCCTTTAAAAGATGGACTATCTTCAACAATATACCTACATACATCCTACATAGAATATCTACCAAAATATTTTATTTTATTACATCCGAAACTGGTTTACGTTTTTATTAAAACAACAGCCGTGGCCTTGCAGTAATTATGGATCAGAAAAACCAACATTCTATTCGTGGTAAACATTATTACATATTGTTGTGTAATCAGTATACCTGAGGAACGTTAATTAAGCACACCAATCAAAAACCAATTTAGATGTCACAGCTATTTTCTCTTTAAAACACTATTCATCGTTATTTGCTATTATAGTATAGTGTTTTTTTTAATAACCAAAATGATCGTTAATGTTATTATGCGGTAGGTCTAATATTTATTATTTATTGATGTGTATATAATATTCCTAGTTGTGTCTTCTAAAACCTAAAAATGTGGTTACAATCTTATACTAGGTTTCCTCCTTCAATATCGTTCACGCTATTGGTGAGTTGCGCGGTCACGCCCTTCGTGACTCGCGCCGAAAGAAAGAAGTAACTATTTTCTGTCATTTTCTGAATATATATTTAAAAATGCTTCTTTGTATCATGATTTGAATACAGCATATTTTAGTCAGCGTAGGTTGATTGTGACGGCCAAAAAGTGGTTTAAAATAAAAATATTATTATGTAGCCAGTCAAGTCGACTTCTGAATGACTAATGAATAATTTTATTTTTGCTACAGTTGTTGTTCTTAAAAAGGAAACAATTTTTTCATACCACTGACACAAACAAGTATCCGGCCGCCTGATGGTGAGCGGTTACCGTAACCGATTGACGCTTGCAATATCAGGGGAATCACTAGCGCGTTGTGATCCTACAAAAATCTCTACGTATCCTCCTTGTAGAACCCCGCGTCCGCGGTTTCAAAGGAGCTTTCCTTTAAACTGCACCGCGGGATACCAATTTGGTTCAAATTTGTGAGGATGATCAGAGGTGACGTCCCATCGATGGCGAGAGGTGCGATGGTAGAAGATATTAAGTCAAATCATTCCTCAGAATACAATGAGATGGGAGGTTTCAAAATAATTTATCTAGAAAACGTACAAGAAAATTACGTAGCTAATATAAAAATTGACTTACCAAACGACGTAGCAACATTTGTAATCAGCGCTGCTAATCCAGATGCTATGAAGAATCTCTTCGGTTCGGGGTTCAATCCGATCATATAGTAGGCTATTGTTGTGAACACTAGTGGTATGGTGGCGAAGACAGGAGCTTCTGCCAGGGTCTTCGATAAGAAATACACGTCAGCTCGGTACATCCCCGAATGATGCTCTCGTATGAAGATTGGTAGCTCTGAGCAGAATACCTATGGAATTTGCTGTGGTTGTAGTCGAAATTATAATAATACTAGAGAAATATTTGTAAATTTACATATTTTTAACACTCCACCATTATAAGTATTTGACGAGTTACGTACAAACACGCTTATTGAAGGTGACCGAAATGTGGCATAAGATAATAGTGTTTATTTTATAGTAGGTACCTTTTGTTTGATATTGCATTGTTATGGGTTAGATAACAATAAAATCGCATGAAGCAGTTGAATTTAAAAGGACTTGTACTATATAATCAATGAAATACAATTGTGTCCGGTCTTGTGTGCTTTTTACGTAGCTTTTAACCACAGTTTACTGCCTACACGCCTACTCATAACACGGTTAAATTGTGGTCAACCGCAAGCCTAAGCTAAGCCTAAAACCTAATGAATGAACATACATTGATAATCTCTAGTTCATTCAATTAATTAGGTCTGTCAATGTTAGTAAAATTACGCTCTACATATTCTTATCTTATGTACCTCAATGTTCCAAAAAGAAGAGCCTAATATACATAGTTGTACAAAAAAGAAGCGACACAACATAGCATGGTTCAATAACCTATAATTATTTAAATAGATACGCAATGCGTCACCCACGTAGTCCCACAAAGCCTGACTGCCCAATTTAAATACCCTTCGTTCATCTTTTTTTTATTGTAACCTTGTACTTAAGTTAGACAATCAAAATGTTTTTATGTTGAGGTAGGGTTTGAAGCTATTTATTTGGTTTGTAATAGGGTCTACGACATGCGTCCTTTGGCAAGAAGTAGTAGTATATTATGTAGTAGAAATTGTATATGAGAGAATGAAATCTACATTGGCGCCATATTATGTAGCAAGCAAGAATAGTTTTAGGCAAACTTTTCTGTTTAAGTTTGTGTTGCCAAACCCTTATAACCTGGAAACGTTCAAGGCCAAAGTTAATGGGAAAAAGCTATTTTTCACCATCGATAAGAATGTGTTTGGCTACAATTTTTCCATGGTAAGTACACAACACACATAGCCTAAAAATACGTGTTGCCGACTTTAGAGGGGAATTGATCTTTGAGTAGTAATACTAATTAAAGACATTGATCTAAAGCAATAACTCCATACCCTGACAAAACAATTGCCTCGCTGGCTACAACGTTCAAGATGAAATCTATCGCCAAGAACCTAGGTACCAGTGTGCGTCTACCATCTACGACTACACCATCACTATAGTAAAAAGAAACTCACATTAATAACAGCGAAGATGTTCTGGAAGGTCATATTGGTTAGGAACATGAAGATGGCACCATTGATGTTCATCACGCCGTCCTGGTCGAGGTGCTGCCCGAAGTATATCACTCCGATCAGTATTGATACCATCTGGAATTAAAGAACAATTTAATATTGTGGCTGAATCGAAGATCACGACATGAACGAACATGGAAGACAAGATAAATATTTCTGTTTATTATTTCCATAGGTTTTCTAGTAATAGTAAGTATATCAGTTATCTGGATTCCATAGTTCAAGTTTCATCTGCCTGTGAATGAAGAATGTCCCAGGATGTTTATTTTATTCACCAGCTATTAAGCCCTGCTGATACGCATAAATATAATATAATGAAAACCTCCATACAATAGTCTGCAGGAATCGAACTTTGATCAACATCGGTTCCTTAGTGACAGAGAGCCAGGAGCGCCACAGGACTGCTCTGAACTGAGCACACCACGACGCTTTGTATGGAGACCTTCGGGCACGGTATGCAACTGTACTGGACCAGGCTGCATCTGCCCAACCGGACGTGATCTTGCGCTGTTAGGAAATAATAACTTATTTTTTATGTCAGAATGCTGATAAGCAGGCCGACGGTTCACCCGATTTAGTAACCGCCGTTGCCTATGGACATAAGCAATACCAGGACCAGGGGAAAACAAAGCCTAGAAGGCAGCTGGCTCTCGAATGCAACTGCCAGAACACACCAGTAGTGCTTGGCGATTGATGAATTCTAAGTAATGGAAAAGTTAAAGAGTAGATTATCACATTTAGTTATGTAAATCTTATGCGGTAGATAATAATCAGATAATGAATGTGCAGTCCCTATGGATTCTTATAGGAATAACATAATATCCTATATGTTTAGACCTGCTATCCCTACAATTATAAATGCGAAAGTGTGTTTGTTGGTCAAGACCTCTTGCAGTCAAGTCAAGTTTTTGTGGCCTTCCACTTGGGATGTAATAAGCTGCTAATAAAAATCATATTAACCTCATGGTACAAAGCATTCTCTGCTTCAGCGACGATCTTACAACCGATCTCTGACTTGGCAAAGGCGGTACAGACGGTATCAATGGTGTGTCTGGTGGCCTCCTCTCGACCGGGCACGCCGGCGAGGAGCTGGATGAAGTGGTCTGCTGGGTTGTAATTTGCTGGACATGCTGCTCCTAACCTAAATATGGAAGAATGATATTAGATGCAGTATTGAAAGAATTAATGCCAAGACGGGTAGTAGAAAGAATTAATAGAAGAAGCGTCGTACAAACTAGTTCTAAATTATTTGGGACAGGACAGGTAGTGGTGTGATACAGGTTTTAAAATATCAATGGT
Organism: Tetheella fluctuosa; assembly: GCA_951216915.1. NCBI lineage: Eukaryota > Metazoa > Arthropoda > Insecta > Lepidoptera > Drepanidae > Tetheella > Tetheella fluctuosa. The sequence continues at coordinate 11,856,891 of OX578218.1, forward strand.
CTTTGGGGAGAGTTTAATGATTTTGAGAGACCTACATCACATTTGCAAAGTAAATAAGAGATAATAGTGTTCTTCGAATAGAGCCAAAGCATTAGACAGCTATAAATTTATGAGATACGATACGATAAGCCAAATTGTCTATTGATCCGTAATTATCTGATTGAAGATTATGGGTCAGTCTCTCAAGTAGCCAGAATGTTCCGGATATCTTCACTGACAATTATTTAAAGCAATAATCTAAAGCAATCTGTGAGATTGAACCTACAAGTAAAGTAGGTATGTAACGTAGCTATCATATTATTTTAATTTATCTAAGAAGTGTCCAATTTTTACACTCAATAATTACTGAATAAACAATAAAATACCGAGTACCTATGTAAATTTTTTTTTTACAAAATACTTACTCCTTGAAAAACTCAGTTGCCTCATCGGGAGATCCCAAGAAAGCAACTCTTCCATCTGCCATGATGAGCAGTTTGTCAAACATGGCATATAGCTCTGAAGATGGCTGGTGGATTGTGCATATGACTGTCTTGCCCTTCTGAGCTAGACCTTTTAGTACCTGTTAGATAACCTTTAATTAGTAATTGCGTTTTATCTCTAAAGAAAAAAATAAATATCTATGAAATAAATGTTTTTTTTTTCAAGATGCTATTTAACAATATGTTTAAAAGCGTACCATCTTGTTTATTAAAGGAAAAAATAGGGCTTCTATTTTAGTTTTGAATTCCCAAATATAATCAGTTTAAAAGTAATTGTCATACTTTAGAAAACATATAGTAAGTACCTACTTACCCTCTTATTCGTAAATTGGCGTAAAAATACATCTACCATCTCTTTTAGTTGACATGAGTGACATAAACAAATTAAATGTAGAGCCTTTATAAAAAAAACACAGATTCATGTGAATAACTGGGTGAGTTTCGACCTCAGAAAATACTTTTTGCAATAACTACCAGTGATATGAAATTAGTACTAAATTGTGGGATGTTACCCGATTTAGACATAGATTTTTTCTACACATTATTTATTTCAACAAGCATAAATTGGACACTTATGACAATTACTTTTCCTCCTACCTGTATAACATTTTGTGCCATGAATGAGTCAAGTCCCGACGTTGGCTCATCACAAAACATGAGAGGAGGATCTGTGAGGACCTCACTAGCAAAGGACAGCCTCTTCATTTCACCTCCGGATATACCCTTCAGACGGCCTGGTATGCCGATCACTGTGTTTTGGCATTTTGATAACGCTAGCTGTGAGAGAAAAGCCGATTAAAATAAAACATTGGTAAAGAGCCGAAGGATACTCTTAACAGCGGGTCTATTACGTAATTGTGTTGCAATTATTTTCAATACGAAATAATCTCTAATTCGATAGAAATGTATTACATTGCCGAAAATTATTCCATTTGCAATGAAGCACTGTTTGCAGCAGTTATCAAACCGTAAAAAAGTTATCAGAAATCAGCCGATTTGAACCCGTTTCCAACTGAAACTGATTGTAACAAAGTTATGTAATAGCCGTACAGACCCAAGTGGAGGAAGGTACACCGACTGAAGCTAGGTCTTAAAGAATAGAGATGAGAGTCCTACCGAAAAATAGTGGTTTCTAGTAAAAATGAAAATGAAATGAAAATATTTTTTATTCAAATAGGCCTTCACAAGCACTTATGAATAGTCTGACTCTAACGCACGGTTCGGAAGGTTGCTTTTACTGAAAAGAGCCGGCAAGAAACTCAGCAATTACTCTTTTCAAAACCAACTCAGATTCATTACATCAAATTATTTATCTAGTCTCACTGACAATATGTGTGTGTTATATGACAGTAAGGAAAAAAATATATCAAAATTATGAGTAACTTAGTAAACAAATGGATTGCAAACTTAAGCAGACCAGCCCCCACAAGCAGCACCTGTTCACAAGTATGACGCATGTGGCAGCCATCGCCCTCATCGCACATATTATAGGGAAGTGAGCGACCCGCCACACGACGCCGCCGCAAGCAAAGACCCTAAAGTGAGCATGACTAACTTAAGCTTACTACAAATAATACAAAGAGAAACTATTTCAAGAAATACGAATTATAACACACAATATGTTATCACTGAGACTATTAACAGGTTTATAAATCAAAATAATAACAATAATAGTACACAAAAGTAACAAATCTACCAAGCATTAGAGTCTTTGAAATAATCATTTACAGTATAATAAGCATTTTCTACTAATACAGCTTTAATCTGTTCCTTAAATTTTTGCAAAGGCAAATTTAAAATTGAAGTAGGGATTCTGTTATAGATGCGTGTACTTAGTCCTAGAAATGAGCCTTGCACTTTCTGGAGTCTATAGGCAGAGGTTACAAGTTTGTGCTTATTTCTAGTATTGATAGAGTGCACATCACTTTTTTTCGAAAAAAGACTAATATTTTGATGCACAAATAATATATTTGCAAATATATATTGAGATGCAACTGTGAGTATGCCAGTTTCTTTAAACTTATCTCTGAGGGAAGTTCGAGAATATAGTAGTATTCGGTAGAATCGTCTAATTTACAATATTATTATTTTATTAGTATAACTAGCTGTCCCCCGCTGTTTCAATCGCGTTCCCGAGGAAAAAATACCCCATGTCTTTCTCCATACTATAGGCTATCTGCGCATCAAATTTCATCGCGATCGGTTCAGCGGTTTAAGCGTGAAAAGGTAACAAACAAACTCACTTTTGCATTTATAATATTAATTAGGATTTGGATTGATATTTATATTTCATAACTTAATTGTGAATATAAATTATTGAGCATGAGTATTGGCCAACGTGTATATTCGATTTTACCATGAATTTAACTCAAGTTACGGCTGACGTACCTACTTACTTAAAATTCTATAGTTACGTAACATAAAATTATATTTTAAAGTGACTGCAAGTTACCTTTATTGGAATACGTCATTTATACTAATAATTATAGAGAGGTAAAGTTTATCTGTGACTTTGGATGTAGGAGGTATTAGGTCTTAGGTACCGTGTTTATTAAGGAAGGTTATAGTCTTTTAATATGCATGTACCTAAACCGTAAGTTGCCCTAATTAAGTTCTTAATGTATGTAGGCATAGAAAGTATGATTGATATAATAAGGTAAATCTACTACTTATTTTATAGGTGCCTAACTACTTACATACTCAAATGTTATGTTTAACTTATGATGCAGTTCAACGCTTACCTCTACAATAACTTCTTGAACTCGACGCATCCTCTGCGCATACGGTATATGACGATCCATCCGAACTAAAGCCTGTTAACAAATAGAACAATCATAATGATCTTTGATCAAATAAATATAACAATAAATTATGTAAATTGTACTCTATTCTATTATATTCAATTAAACTATGCGTTTCTTTTTCGAATATCAAGGTGTCAAGGCCAAGAACCGGTTTAGTTTGAAATATTCTTCCATTTGGATTCTTAGTATACTTCATTAGTTGTAAGTAGATATCTCTACGATGGGAATATTAATTTGATGTATCTTGCTCGTTGATCCATTCAAGGGCCAACTTCTGACGTTAAGCCAATGGAGTGTATAGATTAAGCGAACGTGAGCGGACATATGGACAACACACACTCGGTCGTTTCCTGAAGGTATTCGTATGCTTATGACGGACCGGTTGGCGTGGTTGGTAAGATATGTCGTGGGTTCGATTCCCACTCAGGACAAACATTTGTGTGCATGAACATGTCTGTTTGTCCTGAGTCTGGGTGTAATTATCTATATATGTATGTATTTACAAAAGAAAAGTAGTATATGTAGTATATCAGTTATCTATCTTCCATAGTACAAGCTCTGCTTAGTTTGGGGTCAGATAGCCGTGTGTGAGGAATAATGTCCCAGAATATTTATGCTTACGCTGAAACATCCACATTCTCTTATTATTACCCATTTGTCCGCTATCATACGCTTAATGTGTACCCGTCATAAGAAGTGGTCGAAGTTATTTATAAATAAGTTTTTGTTAAGAAAAAAAAAAATTTTTGAACAAGCTTATTTTGGTGACTGTACTTTTTGTTGACTCGTACTTCCAATATACTAATGTATACCAAACATCAAGTCAATCCGACCACTGGAAGTGGGTGAAATTCGACTTGCAACATTTCATCTTAACAAACATAGAAATACATAAATTGCAAGTTAAATAAAAGCTTGTAAAAGTACTTATTTTAGAGTTTAGATAAAAGCTGAAGCTCAAATTGAATATTCTGTAGTATTACTTTAACGTAGACTGAATACTTTATTTACGTTACATCACAATTTATTTCGCAATATTTAAAAAATATGAAGGAGTGATTTCGCATTCCCGTTATACATATTTATTGTATTTTTGCCCGCAACATTTAAAAAAAAAAACCTCAGTTTCTATTCAATAAATATACCAAACTCCGAGAATATGGTCGGAATGCAAAAGAACAACCTGGAAATTTTAGTTATGTTAGTTATCAGAATCCAAATTTTAAGCAATTTACGAGTATATCACCTATATATCATAATATCTTTTTACATTTAAATAAGACTAAAAGTTACCTGAAAAATCAAATGCTCCCTGACAGTCAGAGTACCAATAAATAGATCCTGCTGTTGGACATATGCGGACAGCGCTGTCAGTGCTTCAGGAGTAGCTGGCTGACCGTTTAGCGATCTAGTTCCACTTGACACCACACCTTTTGGGGTGCGGAATGTAAGGGCATTGAGGAGCGTCGTCTTCCCCGCCCCTGATGAACCCATGATGGCTAAAAGCTCGCCAGGGTAGGCTGCGCCGTTTACTGTTGGAAACGTGGCACTTGAGGATAAACTTTTGGATGATTATCATGGCTTTATGAAATAATGCGGCCGCATATGTTGTTGACAAGATATAATATAAAATTTTGGTCACCTTTAATCACTTTTATATGTATAGTCAAGTCCTTAGGAGCTAGTCAGGTTTTAGCAAAACGGTGGCCTTTCGACTATATCTCGCCCTGATCACAAACTCACCATTGTAAGTAATGTGGTTGAAGGTGGTCAACACACAAAGTCCCGATAGGAACTGGCTCTCAAGTGGAGCTGCTTTTCAAATTGAGGGCGGTAACGAGGTGTGTACTACAAAGTGCTACCACCACGCTACAGTTGCAACATGATGTTTTCCTTCCCTGTCGAATTCAAACCCACGAACTCACGAGTAACGGCATTTGACATTACTACCACTGAACTATCATTGCTTAAGACGGATTTTATGAGAGAGGTTCGTAATGGTCTCTAATTAAAGTATTAAAAGCCAATACCTACCATTTCTAAGCAGCTGCTTCCTCTGCTGGAACATGCCGTTACTGGACGCCTTCCAAAACTTCCAGAAACTTCGGTTTCTGTTCCTAGATTCTGTGGCAAAGGCGTTCACATCTGCCCACGTGTAGGTGACCTTCTCGATGCCTCCAATGGCGCCATAGTTGCGTTGTGAAGGTACTGTGAGAGTAACTTCGCCCCCGCTTATGCGTGGAGAGCTGCTTGTGGATTGATTTTCCTAGTTGAAAAAGAATGGGGGTAATTATCAGATTTTGTTTGTATTTTGCTAGTATAGATGAAAAAAATTAATTCTTACTAAATCTGTGTATGCAGTATACTAACCTCCAGCTTCTGGGCGCCTAATCAATATTATTCTATTGATAAGAGTTGAAATATGATAAAGGTTGCAATAATTTTGATCATAGCTTAACTTTAATACAGCTTACAGAAACTGGTTACGTACGTAAAACATTTTAAAAACTCTCTTTTTCTCTCTTAAACGGAATGGTATTTTAGTAACTTAGATCTTCATAATGCTTTTATGAGAGTCTAGAGCCAAACTTAAACTCAAACTTTTTATTCAGTTTAGGCCCTAATAAGGCACTTATGAAAGTTACAATTGAATCTACCACCGGTTTGGAATACACTTGGACTGAGTAGGCTCCGGCAAGAAACTCAGCCTAAACTGAATAAGTGACTTTTTAAAACCCCTCTTATGATATCTCCATGACCGCGTTTAGTTCCTAAGGGGTAAAATTGTAGCCAAAAGCAAAATCACAATTTAGTTACTATTATATTATATTGTATTTGTTTAATAATTAGTTTTTACCCTCCAGTTAGTTTTTAAGTAATTGCTCACTGAGCGAGAGTACCCTTTGTTGCATATATTTTCCACTCGATAGATTATGTTACGAATATGATACATTCACATTACTTCATTCACGAGGGCTGAGGATAGGCTAATTATTTTATAATATATAGAGGAAGCTCTATCTACATAAAAAATAATAATTCACTTACTGATAAATTTAAGATATCATGGGTTTTATGGCAATATTTATTTATTTATTCATTTTTAGGAAGACTATCGACTAAAATAAAAAAATACAGACTTTTGAATAGACAATAAAGAAGTCATTAATAAGTCTTCGCTGGTAGAATTTGAATACATAAAATATGTATAGAAATAAAATAAAAAAAAAACATTTATTCTACTACCAAATTAATTGCATAAAATTATGATACATATTCCAACTTATTATTAGATTGACAGTATTATTTATTTTTATATTTTTCCAAATTTACATACATTGTTATAACATTTTAACAGTATTAAGCCATGTTTAGTAAAAATATGTAGTTATATACGTCTTTGGCGTAGGCCTCCCCCATATCTTTCCATAAATTGTGAATAAAGGAATATTATGTTTAATATTATCAATATTGTTTATAAATAAACTACCCGTGGTTGTCCCGTGTGCCCTAAGTATGTGCCCCTATAACCCGTGTTACTCAATAAACGAATAAACGAACGAAGGCAAAAACATCAGAGTGATTGTATTCCCTGAGATTAGCGCATTCAAACATATACACTCATTCGAAATCATACATAGGTACATAATTATACAAACCTAACGGTGAACTGTGAACGGTAGACCCGTACCCCGAGTGTAAACAATTGACGTTAGAAAACGCTTACTATCACGTTAGCGTTTACGATATTTTTCTATAGGAATCGGCACAGCGCCTCTCGCGGAATACTCATGGAATTAATTTCTTCCATACAAATTTTTAGCAAACGCAAACGTGATAGTAAGCGTTTATTTACGTAAATTCTTTACACTCAGGGTACCGGTGAAATTCGTACAACGTGAGATCGATAATATTGACTGAATCGATTTTCACTTGTTATTTGGGTATTCCTTATTTTTTTTAAACCAGTAATAGAGCGATCAAAACAAAAAAAAACAAATCGGTCAAGCTGGTTTTTAAGTTTTAGCGAGACATTGTTTCAAAATTTATTTCAAATGTAGAGATACCTTATAAGTACCTAACACACGAAACACACACATCATGAAATAGTGTGAACGACAGAAACCCTCTATAGGTAAATTCGGTGTTAATTACCGGATGGAATTGAGGGGTATTATCTGTTTCCGGAACACCGGTATCGGATTACAGCACGTGACACCAGTAGCTAATAACTAGTAACACTTTCCGAAAAGTTCGGGACCTATGCGGTTACCGTGTGACTGTTTTGTCACTAACTAACCAGTTTGAGTTAAAAAATAAAATAAACGCTTGACATTAGGAGTACTGTTCCTTTTTTTTTTAATCCGTCCATAACTCCTTGTGGAATAAATTCCTGTCAAACTCTAGCCAAAAAAGGTTGGTTGGTGACTTATTTTTTTTTACCTCTACCAATGACGCTATACGTCAGGTTTAGTTTAGCGATATACTTCTGCCATTCCATATTTTGTAATTTCTTTTACTTAATCATGTCGTTAGGGCTCAATTACGAAACATGCGGAGGTCGTACTCGATATATCCAACACATATTTAAGAATTTAAAAAAATGAAACTGGTATTGAAGAATAAAATCGACGGATAACTATCAATATTAGGAACTTGTTTAAACATTATTACTATAGAAAATACGCAATTTATATTTTTAAACAATATTTTAGCATTGGAAGAAATATATTAAGATAATAATCTTAATCTTAATTTATTTAAACACGTGTTGGTATCCTAAACAAGTTTATACATTTTTTTCTTTTTAAAAAGTATTGGTATTGTTTCTTCAGAAATAATATATGTGTATCTATATAATTTATTAACGTATTTTTCAAAAATTATGACGACTTTATTGTATTCAGGTGGATTGTTTGATTGGTAGTTAAGGTGACCAGTTAAAATTCGATAGTTAAACTAACTAACTAGCTAAATATTTATAAGATTAGTCAAAGATGCGTTGTAAAAACGTTTGTGAACCGAACTATTAGGCATTAAAAAAAGTTGATTGATTTTGGAAGAAGTATAATAATATGTTTAACATAGAACGTTTTTTATTCAGATGTTTATTTTGAACCAACCTGTGAGCCACTGTCGATAGCGCTAATCAAAATCAACTATAAATGTCATCGGACAGGTTATTGGTGAGTGTCAAACCCAGAGATAGATTCAAGCATGCATTAGAAAGCTTACATTAAAAACAGTTGCAGACTAATCTTACATTTTTTTATTTAATTTATTAGGTAATTACCTTATCATAGAGTCATAGAAAGTAAGAGTAAAGATCAATGAATGGTACTTCATTTTTAAATTTTCTTTGGACATTTATACACTTTTGGCAACTACGTATCTCATCTATGAAAGAGTTCACCAAGAAATCCAACATCTTTGATTATCATAAACATGACATAACAGGATATAACCGATTGCATTGAATTGGACACAATTAGATGGCTGATTTGTAGACGATCGCCCTATACTATACTTGACTAGGTATTTATGTGACAGTATCTGCTGAACTATAATAAGTTAACCTAGATATTTTCTAAAATCAATCACTTGATCACCTACGGTGCTAAGACAGAAAGCCCTAGTTCAAATAGGCTATCAGATTTTTTTTGACATAAATCGGGATAGTTAAAAACATGTTTTCTGAACGCTGAGATTTGCGATAGCATATATATATACATTAAATGAAATATGGCTATCAATATGTTATCATTATCAAAATTTGTGTTTCGCAATAATTTAATTTGTTAAATAATTAACGTAAAAGTACATTCCATTAGCAAGCAACTTGTAGTCGTTGGAAAAATAAAAAAGTTCCATAGTTCCATTAGACAAGTTCGGTCGGAACCGGTGCATTAATAAAACCAGTTTTTGGGAGTTTTTGTAACAGCCCGAAGAAGGCGGAATAGAATATTTTAAGACAAGCTTTACGCTTCTCGGATGATAAGTTTACATTGTGTAATGTGGTCAAGTTTCAACTTGGTTCAGCGGCCTCTAGATTATATCCTAGAAAATTCCCGAAGAACCTAGAAGGCTTTTTAAATTTAAAATTTGTATGCAGTGAGTAAAACGAATGGACCCTAAAGGTTACTTTAGCCTGTAGTGTAAAAGTAGGTATGTTAAGAAAATAGATTCGTAATTCACTGTAGAAGCCTACTCATAATATATGAACATACCCCACACAATTAAAAAAAAGAAAAAACAAAATTAGGTTGCGTGTCTGCTTACCCCTTCTATAGAGGAACCTATTTAGAGGTATGAAAGTTTTAGAAACAATGACTTTTTGGTCGTACGACTCGGTTGATAACCAAAAAGCTTTAGAGACTATTAATTAGCCGTTTATGTTAATAGAACTGAATAATTCAATGTAGAGATTGAGATTTGATATACCAAAGATGGTCGGCGTAGATCGAGGATCTTATAAACTTTTTGATGACCTTGCGTTCATATTTTATGTGGTTCTTTTTTACTGTAGGTATATAGGCCTGTGTTTGACCACAATCTAACCATGGTAAGTGATGATGCGGCCGAAGGTGGTAAGCACACAAAGCCTAAAAGGAACTGGCTCCCAAGTGCAGTTGCCGGACGGAATACACCGGTAGGTGTTTTAGTACATTTCAATGGAATTCATCTACCTGATTACCTATATTACGAAGGGGTGTTTAGGCCCCTATTATATCAGCTTCACTCCCGAACTACTAGCCGATAGAAAAAGTAGTTAAACATTCCCAGAATTGGCTATCAAAAAGTTTTCTTCTGGATTCCATCTTAATGTCAGAGTCGTATCTAGTTAGGAAGACCTTAACACAAAAATATACTACTTAATTCAAGTAAGAAAACGATGGAATGTTGCTTGTTACCGACTTCATTTAATTCGTCGGTTGAATTACATAATAAAAGTATTTTTAATTAACATAGGTATCTCTTTTTTATGTAGGTAGGCTTTAAATAAATATTTAGTAAAAAATGTGCTTACCGGTGAACTACTATACAACACACGTTGATTGTCAACGGATGTAGAAATCAGAGGCTCCTGCTCCTCGCTTCCAATCGTCATTTTTGATCCAAATTATCACAGAATAAACTTGAAAACAATTACAAAATCACTATCATGTTTACGATTACACTTTTGAAAACGGAATGTCACGTATTTTTTTTAATCTGGCGGGAAAAGTTTGACATGGGCGGGCGCGATCGTCTGAGCCAGTAAGCGATGTGCTAGGCGAGGTGTGTGTGGAGCGCGGACGGAGCGGACTGTGCGTTCGTACTATTGACTAATCAACCAGTCTTTCTGTTGCTTTGTGTGAGACAGACATTTTGTTTGAATTTACGTCTTCACGTGCATTTCTTTTGTTGATAACTTGATAACGATGTATGATGCATTCATGTCTGTAGTTTAAACTTTTATCTCGCCTGTGTACTTAGCCTGAATGTCGAAGCGGATAACTATGACGAGTTTAATCTCTATTCAAATAAATAAACGGTTATAGAACATAAGTAGTTATTAACATAATTTCTTATCTATACTAATATTATAAAGCTGAAGAGTTTCTTTGTTTGTTTGAATGCGCTAATCTCAGAAACTACTGGTTCGATTTGAAAAATTCTTTCAGTGTTGGATAGCCCATTTATCGGGGAAGGCTATAGGCTACTTTTTATCCCGGGAAAACATAAGATGCCTCGGGAACGCGGGTAGATATTAATTAATATAATAAAAAATATTTATGTAGCATGTACAATAAAAACATGAAATATCCTTAGGAATTGAGTATTTAATAAAATAATACACAGCAAATATCGTATGTAAATGTTTATTCAAAAAAATCATATTTGAGATAGCAAATAATTATTCAGTAAATTATTTTAAATAATATTTTTAATGAATATCTTTAACATTTCTTTCGTTACACGTATGATTATAAGATGACACATGACAAAGGAACTATTGAATGTAGACTTGAGATGTTTTATGAAACCTAACAATAATATACATCAGCAATATGGCTATCCTACATCTGTATTTATGAATCTTAAACACTATTACATACACATATTCGTTCAATAATTATATTTGGTGATATATTTCCTCTTCTACGTGTGACATTTCACATTATTTAATTGAAGGAAATAATGAAAAACGCATAAAATAAATTAAAAAATTCCATTTTACCCAAAAATCATAATAGCTATAATCATCGATCGATATAAACAAAACAAAATAGGATATACCATATTATAACTCGACTAAAAGCCATCGCAACAATGTTTCAATCATTATTATCATATATAAATAAGACAATTGTAATATTTACATTGCACTAAACGGGACTCGTGTATCTTAACTTAGATATTAAAACTCGCGATAGAAGCGATCGATAATATAATTTGAGGCATTTCAAAAATTAACGTTATGTTCAATAATATAAGATTGGTAATACCAGAGTCTCTTACTTCATTTGACAGGTCCTATATATTTCTGAAGGGATAAATTACAGTAGTAATTACTACGAGAACATGACTGTATATATTGTTTGAGTTTCAGTAAAATATCCGCTAGAGGCGCTGTATTTACGATGCTCGCTAGCAACTTGTTTTCTAAACCTTTTTATTGGTACAGATTTGTGAGTGTTGTATAGGAATTTATTAGTTGTACAACAATACTACGTTTACGTTTAAAAAACAAACAAGATAACATGTTATATTGGAAATTACGAAAAGACGAAATTATTAAAAACGGTCATAAATAATTTGTCGAATAGTTATCTGAATAAATTAATATCATAATAAATAGGTAGTGTTTTTTGACAGCTGCATTTGAAACAAGCTTTTAATTAATTGCGAAGGCGATGACACGGTTACCATGATAAAATTAATACCACAGATAAGCAATTATTTTGTTTTGTACGGTCAGCAACGTTTACAAAAGACCTATACACTTAAACTATCTATGATGTAGAATTGTATAGTACAGTATTGTACACATTCATTTAAAGAACACCAATTTACTTTATCTTTCCATATTACGGATATTTACAGTGTACAGGTGTTTTGAATAATTGAATCTGTTCAGCTAAGTATGTTGCTGTCTGTACCTAAAATCTTCACGGTAATGGTATTTTCTCCATTAAAAAACAATTAACACTTAAAGACCGTCAAAAAGTTGTTTCGTCTAATTAAATGTCAGGGACAAAGACAAGACATGCATACGTTTTAATCGGTACACATTATTTTGCACATTATAAACGACCTACGAATTATCTTCAAATTAGATGCTCAAATGATCTGATAATCAGACCCAGATTTTTGCCTAGGCCTACAAAGCCCCGGCTAGGGGTCCAGCTAACGTCGGGACCCAATCAAAATTATATTTTCTGTACTGATGCATTTTATTTGCTATATTTCCAACATGGCTTTCAAATGTTAAGTGCCTAGGGGCCTTGGGTCTCTACGGGCCTGCTGATAATGTCACAACCTTTACAAATATAATGTAATTTATAACTAAGTTGGTGAAAACGTTTGTTGATCGTTTGTTTACTAACACGGAAATATTTATACCAAATTATAAGCATGTTTAATGTTCTTTGTTCATAGCGATGAGAGAGATAAAGGTACACGAATGGTAAGGAACTGCATTTTGGTTTTCAAAAATAGTGTAAGCGCTCGTTAAGTTCGGCGACACATTGGCGATTTCCCTGGTAATGATAATGTCTATAGGCGACGGTGACACTTATCATCAGATGGACTACTTATTAAGCTTTTTGACATAAAGAAGGTATATACTGAATATGAGAAAGAGCACTGTACTATTAAAAGAAATAAATATCGATTAGAAAAAAGGGAGAGAAAAACAACGGGACTGAGTGAGACCATATAAAATACTTATTGGATTTTAAATATAATAATAATAATATAGATAAATAAACCTATATCTGATTCGGTACCTATATTATTTCCCCATTTATATCGCGTATATTTTGATATAACTTCTTTTTAAACATATGTTAGGTATTGGGTTTGTCCATCTGAACCACTTTTATGGTACAAACTCAGAAATCGCAAAGTATAGTAGCTTCTTACTCTCAAGAATTCTTACGTCTCCTTATAAGTATATCTCTTCGTACAAACTAGCGACTAAACCGAGCTTAAATATCTGAAACGGAATTGTATTAGGTATACTTTAACTGTAAATGTATGTACTAACTATTGCTAAATAATATGCGAAGGCAATCAGTCTACTGTTTACATAGTGGCAGTGTATATTTTGTGGATTTTTGTAGATATTGTTTGGTGCACAACACTTACTTTATATTTAACTTCTTGATGAGCTAAAAAATTACAATTTCTGTATAGCTACGTCTGAAGGAATATTCCTTCATATACGGGGTTATTTTTAATTCTCTACTCTTCAGTATGAACAACTTTTACTATGGGACCAACCTTGAAAACGTGAAAAAATTAGCACTGCTGGTGCTTTGAATTTGATTAGAAATTTAAAGCCTAGATAAGAAATCAAGTGACACGAGATACAAGTATATCACAAGAACTTGAAAAAATACTTGAGGCAATAATAGACAGCGAAACAAAAAGTTCCTAGATTATTTTTCTTTTTCTTTATCAGGCTACTTTTAAACTACACATTCACGCCTTAAAAATACCTCAGCTAATAATGTTAGATCGTATATTTATGGGATTGCATCGAATAGTTTATTTAAGATTTTAAAACAATATCGATTTTCGAATTCGAATTTATGAAATTATGCTAGACATCTCACAATATATTCCTGTTTCAATGGACACGTGAATCAATTTGAATAATCATCTTAATTAGCAAATAAAAGTAGTTTGAATATGCGATTGACTATTTTTTGGCTTTTAAGTATCGAGTTCCAGGAAAAGGCTGTTTGGCATCGATTTAATGACCCGATAGTTTGGTCTATAAATCCGAGACGGTAACCACAAGATATTCAAGTTACATATAGTATGTGCATGCATTAACGCACCGATACCCATTCGCGTTGGCCTAGAAAATACAGAATTCCATGTGTGCACTAAACAATATTATAGATATATGTAAATAATTTTACAGATATGAAATTATACGAATTTCGCTATTATTTTCAACCATTCAAGTTATATTTTCCGTTACGGCAATACTTGATTACTGGAACACACAGGTAGGGGTTAATAGATTGTCAACATGATCCAGCCAGACGGGTACTCCAATGTGCTTGTGAACAAATCTCATATAGATGGTGATCTAGGAAGAACTCCTAACCAAGTACATATGATATTATTATTACTAGTCCTAACTGCACAACTTTTTCTACTTGAACAAAAAAAACCCTTCAAAAATGTTGTGGGTAAAGTAGATATATCTAAGGAAAAAGAGAAAATCAACGCGATAGGTTCTATATTCATCCATCAAATACGGATTATTCTGTCTAATAATAAGTCTGTATTCGTCTATATGCGGTTATATAAAGTGGCTGTATGATATGTCTAAAAATATTCGAGCTTATAAATGTAATTGAAGGTACTGAATTTGTCTTTTGTTTAAATTTCGGCACGATTTATAACGAGGGTATTAGCTTAATATGTATAGAACCTAATAGATAAAAATTAATTTAATAATGCCTCGTAAATTATTCATTCTGTCACGCTCACACTCACTTGCAACGAATACGAGAATAGCCGATAGGCATTATTAAATTAGTTTTAGTTTTTGGGTGATTTTATAGTATAGCAGTAGGTTTATGCTTAAATTTCGCTTTATTTTGGTTTCATAGCGAAATATTGTCACAGGCGAATCTTAAGATTAACGATTGACTAAATGCGTTTATATTTACTATTCGGGAAGGACTTTAATAGAACAGGGTGACCATACTTTCAATTTTAATCGGCTAAGTTTGTCAACACCGAATACTTCCGAATTAAATGATACTATGGCGATAGACAAATCGATTCTAGCGGCACCCGAAATAGGCTTTTAATCGATGTAACATTTAACCGCCGGATCGCTTCATTTACATGTGTCGTCGTTACCCGAGCTATGTATAAATTGATACACAAGAACTATTACATATACATGACTTATTTATTATATGGACTAATCATTAAGACTATGAATGTAACTTACAAGCACTTTTATGATGACAACGGAGATAGACTTTTCGTTTTATGAAGGTTCGATACTTTGTTACCTTTGCAAAAACAAAAAAAAAACTTCCAAAACGAAGCATCGATGTAAAGGAGGCATAATTTATGACTCCTCTCAAACCAAATGGTGTATTGTTCTTCCCACAGGCAGTTGAACAACGTTAGACCCACGCTGTGTAAGACTGATCTGTCATTAAACGTAAGTCTTATATTTTCCCAACATTAATTCTGATTATGCACTGTGACACGACACGGTATTCTACGTACCGTTTTTAGAATAGATATTACTTTTCCTAGCGATATTTGAACGGGTCGTGTACACGGGCCTTTATGTATCCGTTGTTTATAATTCGACTAAACATTCACAAAAATGTGTAGCAACAACTTAATACTAAAAGTATCATAAGGCATATTCCATCATTTAAATATTTATAAATACAATCAATCGACACTATTCCGTGTATATTTTCACTAGAGCATTCCAACAAGTGCTGTATCGTATTATGTTATTTTTAATCTAACCGGTTATAATTATCTAGCGTATTCGGAGATTGCGAGACAAAGAATATATAAACATATCTAAAATGAGGATAAGTGAACTGGTACCGTTTTAATACACGATAGCATGAGGTAGCCTGAAGTTATATGAAAAAAAAACTTAAAAACAAAACATTACTTTTATCCTAAACGATACGAACGTATAATACTGCTAAACCTATCGTTTAAATTATATATCGATACGCGACGACATATCTGCGACGACACTTTTCGATACGTGCCTACAAATACGTTTTACAGCAAATAAGTAACATAAAGAACAATTAAGATTATTTCATAAAGGATATTCATATTCAAACGCATAATTAATAAGATTTATAAAAGAGCAAAGTATTGTAGGAAACCGACATGTATCGTACGTAGATATATCATCGGAAATTATTTAGACAAAGCTAATGTGTGCAAAGAGTGACGCGTTCGCTACATATTTCTATACTTACAAATGAGAGCATTAATTCGCCTATTATTAGATGCGCGTTATATAATAATAATATACAAACAGAAGTGGTAGGGTAAGCGGCGGCCCGTCCTTCGTATCTCTTCGTTCCCCCACACACTCACCTTACCATCAAATAGTATACACATATTCCCTAATACTAACGTATGAAAAAGAAATTTTGATCTGAAACTTAACCTAACATTTATAATCATACAAATAGAAAGTAGCACTCATTTATTAAAAGGAATTTTTAAAGTATTTTTTTAAAGGAAACCGTCAATTCCTCATGATCAGCAGGACAGCAAGTTGATTATCATTTCATATAAATTAAAATAATTGATCATTTATTTTCAATGTTAAGAATAAAAATATAAGTGCTAGTTTAGAGTGGACCAAGTGCTCACGGCACATAAAAGTAATAAGAATATGCAAATATTTAGATACTTAATAAACGCCGGGATTTCCTCTATCTCCATCCTTTTCTATCGCTCTTTCTAAGAATTTCTGTTACTGGGCGATCAGATAAGGTCCGACCCATACTCGCTACCTTCTAACCAAACACTTATTTGGAACTCCTGTCCACATAGCTTCAAGAGCAATCAAAATGACTTAATTAATAACCTCAAGTCCGAAAAATAAAAAGAATGTCTTAAAACAAATTTTACCTCGACTATCCAGCGCATGCGCGCGTCTATATCACAGCCAAATCGGCCGCCGCTTACCTATTATAAACTTCTGTGGGCCCTGTTGTAAAAATAACTATCATTCGGTAATAATCGACGTCAAATTGATCCAAAAGATTCATAATACATATAAGGCTCTTCATAAACATTGTCTTTTTTCAAATTTCAAACAAACACAATTTCTTCTTATATCATTATCTATTCCAATCAGTAATTGCAAAATGCATTTAATATGCCGCGTGAAGCAAAATTGCGCAATATATTTTCAATCAAAAATCTCTTCAAACATTACAAAATGACGTGACTGTATTTCACATAGAGGGCCATATCTTAATTGTTATTAATTATTATATATTGTTCGCAACGTTTTCGAAACGCTCTATACATTTATATCATTCGAAAACGTAGCAAAACTCGCGTGTAATGGCTATATATAACTAATATGTCCGCCGCGGTGAGCATACATCGCCTTTCGTCCCGTTAAAAAATACTATCAGTCTTTGGACAACCCCGTCCTGTATACAAGACAATACGCTTTAATATACGGTAATATATTTTATATTGATAATATAAACTATGATTTATTTGTATTAAGTATATCATAGTTCAATTCCTTTCTTGCAGTTATTTTATACTCAAAATCGATGGAAAATTAAGCCTAATTTGAGCTTTGTTTATAGGCATAGTGGCATAATAAAAGGGCAGTTTATTAAACGTATTGCATGTAAACCAGGACTAACACATCTTCACAAACATACATTCGGGACGGCGACAACCGCGGCGATCATCTCGATGGGTGACCACCGACACAATAAACAATTCTACGCACGTACGATCGAGTACGCAAGAGGCAAATTCACAACGTTAGGCTAACGCCACGAACGAATGAGTGAACGAGTCATTCGTTCATTCATTCAGTGTCGAGGCTCTCAAAATGGCGGCTCTAAATGCTAGGAAATGTGCTCGCTTATAATTGACGAACATTAACATGTCTCGTGATCCTGTTTCTGTATTGACACACTTTGTTCAAGTTAAGAATGTGACGTCATCAATATATGTGGCTACAAAACTTATTTATATTACTAGCAACAAAAGATTAACTGGTATATCAATGCACATCACAAATTTGTCGTTCTAAAGAAGCTCCGGATTATCTTGTTACAAATGCTGGTGGCCGTTTGCGGCCTCCGCGACATTATTATACTATATACTACTTATACGTACTGATTAGTACACACTAATCAGTCTGTCAGACAAATTAATTCAATAAATGACATCACATTCTTAGGTCCAACAAACTACGATCAATATAACATCAAGCAGCTTTTATAAACATTCAAAAAACCAGCATTAAAATTAGCAACTTTAAAATCAATGAAGCTTTGCGACGTACATACACCAAATCCGACGTTCTGAAATCGACCTTAACACGTGGTGAATAGTTGTTATTTACGTTCACAAGGTCTGCGGGGTGTGTTTAGGCGGGCGCTTGAGCCGCCTGCTGACCGGTCACTGTCAGTTGTTCTTGTCGAAGTTGTGGAAAGCCCAGTTGAGTGACATCGTCCAAGAATTCTTTACAGCCTCAGAGAATTTCTGTCGGAAGTGTTCCATTGCTTTCTCTTCTGATAGATCCATTACCTAAGATGAAAGTAAAATTAATGAGACGGTTGGCGTGGTTGGTACGATACCTTACCTGTGATAGTTAAAGGTTGTAGGTCGTAGGGCAGACATTAAAAAGTATGCAGTAAATCAGTTATCTGGTTTCGTACAAACTTTGCTTAATTTGGGATCATATGGCCAGTGTGAGGAATGAAGCAGGTTTTTTTTTTATTAGTCATAGTAGAGTTGTAGAATCATTCAATTTTCAATGAAGGAACAGCTAATTTATTTAATAATCCAACAGCTGCAGTAGTTAAGAACTGTGTATCATCCACAAACGCCCACTTCAGAGCAACAACAATATGACATAGGTTCTAAATAATCTTAATCAGCAGGTACTACAATAACAGAGGTGGCGACTTTACTCACTAGAGTCTCTCGTAGGTACTGCAGGTCCTTCTCAGAGCTGAGTTCAGGTAAGCCGGTGGAGATCATCATTGAGAACAGCGATATGATCAGGTGGCCGTGCTTTCTCAGGATCTTGAATGCCTGAAATTATATCGCGGTTGTATTTTTGCTACTTGTATGTCTTTCACTTGTGGTCCTTCGAGCCGCATTCGAAGTCAAGATATGTCCATAAATTATGAGACGAATTAATAATTATTTATGGTTAACTAACCGTTTCACAATGCTCCCGGAAAATCTTGAAGTCTATGGGTTCATTGTCACCGGAGCCCTTCTGTCCTTTATTGATGACGTGTATGAAGTCGTGTGTGAGTACAAACGGTACCCTTTCGCGTTTGAACCCGTACTTTCTCTTGAAATGACCAAGGAAGTGGCCGAAGTCGATGTGAAATAGCTGTAAAATTATTTTCATTTTAGGATATTTCAGTAGCATTCATAGCCTGAGCCCACACTGCATGAAAGTGTACTGGTTGAAATCGTATTGTGAATAGGCGTAGTTACCTCGATGTTTCCATTCAGACGTGCGTAGTACCTAACGATTTTTTTTAAATTATTATTATAGATTGAAAATATGAACAAAATTCGAGATTTAAATCAAAAATCTTAAACTACAATCTGAATCAACTCTCTTTCAATGGAAAATATATCAAAACATATATTTAATACATTTTTCTTTCATTCCAACGAGAATCACTTCAGAATCATAAAGTCATGAAAAAACTTAAAAGTTAATTACGCTTTTTAAATTATCCAATAATGCATGGAAAACACCAATGAGGCAGTACACCAATTCGTTTGCAGTGGGAACTCAGCCTGTCTAACAACGACGTTATACTCGCTTGTGCGTCGGCTTCGCTGTTCATCGCACATCTGTATAGCTCGGTCCCTTTCTAATACAAGAGCACATTATACACAAACACTTTTGTTTTATTGTATAGGTAAGCGAAACTAAAGAAAACATTTAAATACATAAACTAAAGCCTACGAACCTGTGGATTGGATACAGTTTTGTATGTACTCCTGAAATAGTATCGCTTAGATAAAAAGTTCTGTAACTGTCACCACTGCCTATGGATAATGAAAAACATCGCGAGGAAACCTGTATGCCCGATAAGCTATATTGGCATAGCAAATCAAAGTCAACGCCATTTATTCAATTTAGAAGGTTGAATTTACTGAAGTTACCACTAAATGGGCCGTGTTTTGTGATAAATCCCTTTGAAATATTTTTTATGGGCATGTATAACGACTCATTTGGCTCACTCGGGTGTGAGGAGTTATGACGTGACGATGTAGCGCGCTTGCAAAGAAAATGCCTGTACAACTTTAGTCTTGAAGATCTACAGGTGGATTTGAGATGATATATTCTCGTATTTCTTCATACATTTTGACCGACTAAGGTTTATCTTTAGTGAGAAAATTTAGAATATTTTTTGCGCGAATTCCGTTTGTTCCCATTTTTGTTCAACACAACGAACTAAACATACGTTTTGAAAAGATTCTATCACAAAGTATCCAACCTGTATATGACAGACACTGGAAATAATTTCCACATATCTGTTGTAGAATAAGACAAATATGAATTCCTTGCATAATATAAAATGCAAATGAAAAAGCTTATTTCAGGAGGCACAAGGCTAAACACAGTTAATGGTGCTGATTCTGTTGTTTACAAACTAAACTTTAATCTCTAATATCTCTTTCTTACTAACATTATTGAAAAAGGATAGAAAATATTTAAAGCTGTCACATTAGTTTATGCCATTGCCACGTACGAAAAAATTGTATTGATTGAGAACAAGACTAATGGACTAATTTTCTTATATCCTTTTCATATTATGTTAAATATTATAAAATAGAGATAGTGAGATTAAATTAGTTTAGTTTGTAACATAATCAGCACCAATATGTATTGTAAAATGTCTGCATGTGTATAGTAGCATTATAGTTACAGAGGTATATTTTAAATTTTAATACTTTAATAATTTAATACCATAATTAATATTTTTTACTAAAAATAATAAATAAACAAACATCGAATTCAAATTTATTGTTTATGGCTCCATCATGCCAACGATGCCTCTGCCAATCAAATATCATCATGCATAATAATATGTACTCAGTAACAGTTATTAAATTCGATTGCAAAGTTTTGCCAACTAATATAATTAGTAGATATATATTTATTAGGTATACAAACACGGTTGTTAAAAATAAAGCCATGAAAGAGTTTTCAAATTAAACTGTAAAATCAAAAGTAAAAAGTAAGTAAATAAAAAGTTTAAAAACAGAAAAGTGTGTGTGTTTATTTCAAACTACATGCATTATATTGGGTATAAAGTAAACCACCCATAGTTCTATTAGAAACATACCTGTCCACTTTTTTTGATCATAATATTGTCCGGATGTCTATCAGCGATGCCGAGCACATAGGTAGCGACGCAGTACCCGGCACAGCTCATCGTGAACTCATCAACCGCTTTGTTAAACGCCACTTCGTTGTCAGTATGTCTTCGGAGCCATTCTGTAGGGAATATTGAATCAATCTATCAATCATTATACATGTGGCCCGAAAATTTAATTAGTAATTTAGTTTCGACAAATTCTTTAAAAAAAAAGCTTAGCTTTTAATTGCATCATTAATCTATACTATCCACACTAATATTATAAATGGGAAAGTGTATGTGTCTGTCTGTTTGTTTGTCCGTCTTTCACGGCAAAACTACTGATTTGGTACACAAATAGTCTAGAGCCTGAGAAAGGACATAGGCTACTTTTTATCCCGGGAAAACAAAAGATCCCACGGGAACGAGGGTGAAACCGCGGGGCGGAAGCTAGTAATGCATATATTTGGCTTGCGTGCGTCCCAAAATTACCTACAAAAACAAATATTCCAAAAATCGCACATATAAACTCACGTAACAAAGCGGCTCTATAGATGGGTGAAGCGGCGTTGAACAACGGTGCGTTCTGCTTCTGAATGTTGGCGACAGTCTCAGAGTCTTCCACCACCTCGATCATACCTACTGCATACTCCATAGATATGCAGTTGTATGGGTTCAATCTGTTGAAGAACATTTGGTTAATGTACAATTAAGATATTTTTTTAGATTTTAGAGTTCATTCTACAGTAAAAGTTGTATTGACGAGTGATTTCAACCCAGTAAGATAGCAAACTCATCACTGAAAATCAGTACTTGAAGTAAACTGAGTCGGTCCCTATATTCAGAACATCACAAATACTTAAAGAAATTATATTGCTTTATGTTTTTTTTTTCAAATTCATGTATTTTTTTCCTATATCAATCATGTAATTTCAAACTCGACACTAGAATGAGATATACAAAAAAAAGAGATAGTTGTGTGCGTGCAAGCAAAATGTGCTAATTTTTCTTGCTAAGTTAGGCTTTATGGTAAAACAAAAGGTTATACATACCTGAAATCATATCCATGGCTTTTCCACAAACGATCCATGATCCTCAACATCTGCAAGGTGAACATATCCTGTCGGAGATCATCGCCTATCTTCAATATGATTCTGATGTCGGAACCGGTGGGGTCCAAGTTCTCGAAGTCTAACATTAGAGGCCGCATTTTGCTGTCCATTACGCGGCAGCTGTCGGGTCTGTTAAAAAGAAACATTGTAACGAAACAAATTAATTACGAATAAAGATTTTTGAAGTGGATTCTTGAGACAGGTAAACATTTTTATTTTTGAATGCGCTTTATAAAGCACAGGGTAAGGTTTCTTTTCAAATAATACTAACTTGTCTCAGAAATGTTAAATATGTAACACATTGTATGATATTTTTACTAGATTGTGTGACGCAATGGGTACATGAATAATACGGGTGTACTGACTTAATTCTCTTGCAGACGAAGCTAGGGTTGAGCGGCGACACGAATTCCCGAAGCGTGTCGATGCAGTGGTCCTCCTTTAAGTGTTGGAATAGGGCTGCGCGGGCCTTCGATATCTCTTTCTTCTTGCGGATACACTGGCTCGCCCCTATAATAATATTGCTACATTACTAGTCCTATTACTCTTATCGATATATTAGTGAGAATATTTTTTACTCGATCACAGGAAGAAGGCAAATCTTAGGCAGGCCTTCTTAGGCATTTTTTCTTTCTTTTCAGTATTGCTCAGAAATCTGAGCAATTCTGAAATCCTACTAATATTATAAATGTTAATGTTTGTTTGTTTGGATATGTTGATGTTTGTAACTCAATCACGGATAAACGGCTGAATGGATTTAGATGAAACTTAGCACATAGATCCCCTGGAATAATATATAGGATACTTTTTATTCCGGGAAGATATAAGATCCCTCGTGAACGCGGATAAAGATGCGGGGCGGAAACTAATAAATTAATATATTTTATTATATATAAAATTCCGATGTTCGTGTGTTCGTAATTCTTCTCCTAAACGGTTCGACCGATTTTGATGTTTTTTTTTTTGTACTCCCCATGAGTCACCAGATCACCGATTCTAAGCTATAGTTGAACCCGGTAGGTAGCACTGTTGTCGAGATCCAGATTTATGTTTTAATTTTCCTGCTCCTCTAGTTATACTTATGAATACTGGCAATAATTTAGTTTTCTTGTGTCCAAAGATTTACAAACAGATACATACACTTGAGTTTATCGAGGCATGTGATTTGTCTCATTAGACTGTGTATGTGGTCCTGGCAGCCGCGGCAGTACGCCTCCAGCAGGAGACCGAACCGGACCGATACTGATGGCACGTGCATTTCTGATCTGTTAAGAAGAATAGTTTGTAAAAATGTAGCCGAAATATTCAGATCATTAAAAATGTAACCTTGCTGCGTTTCTTGCCGATTTTACTCAGTTAATGGTCGACTTTCGAACCGGTGGTAACTTCAGTAAATTCGACCTTCATAAATGCCCTTCTAGCGCCTAAACTGAATAAATGGCTTTACCTTTGAAGGCTTCGCAATTTCACGCTTGTCTGACCCACAAATATAAAAAGTACATTACACTTAAGTAGATTTAATCTAAGCTTCTGAAGGGAAATATTAGAAGTTTGTTAAAAGACACTTATCGTTTAAGGGCTTCTTCATATAATTAATTACGGTCATAAATTTTTTATAAAATGTAATCAATCATTTAATAGCAAGAATACGCAATAAATAATAAAATACGTCATACCTTAAATGCCAAAAGAGATAGTGTCCAATGGTCATATTCTTAAATGCACGCTGTAGGAGGAAGACAGAGAGGTCGCACATTAAATAAGACTCGTGCTTCAGCGCTTGGACCAGTTGCAACAGGTATAGTAGGAGGTCATCGTCTCTGTAATAACAAACCATACAAATAACAAAATATGTGAATGCTGTATCATTATGGTTTACGATATACGGTTTTACCCGCGTTTCAGAGGGATCTTATGTTTTCCATAAATATAAAGTATCGTATTCTAGGGAATTAACTATCTACGTGTCAAATTTCATCCAAATTCCGACCTGCTATTATCGAGCCGAGTACTACAAAAATACATACAAACATACGCATTTATAATATTAATTAAGATACGATAATGTAGAGATAGCTCAGCGGTAGTATAGTCGAATATCGAAGATCAGGTTCGAATCTCACAATGTGATCGAGATTTCGGTGAACGTCCACCGTGTCAGTAGGATACTTTAGCCGGGGCGTAAACATGGTTTTTTAAATTATTAATCTAAATATTTAAACACATTCATAGCTCATATATGATGTACCATATCAGTTCTGCTCGGTTAGAAATCCTACTAATCCTACTATCTACGGATCACGCCCGACCGGCGCGGGTGGTGAAACGCGGGGAACGGGTAGTATAACAAACAGGGCGTCGGAGCGGCCTAGCCTATAGCCCTATTCAGGTACCTGATATTGTGCAAGCAGTTGACGGCGAAGGCGCGCACGGCGGCGTCCGCGTACGCGTAGTCGAGCAGCTCGAGCGCGCGCTCCACGCTGAGCGGCGGCCAGCTCGCCAGCGCGCGCGCCACGCCCGCCGCCTCGCCGCGCTCGCCCCACTCCACGCACGACAGCAGCTTGGGCAGCAGCTCCGGCGCCTCCGACTTGAACCGCTCCCTGACGGCACGAAACGGACGTTTCATTTAAAACTACTATATGTACACTGCGAGCACCGTGAGGTGTGTCGTCGATTTAGTATGCTGAGAAGCCGTTCCTGTATAGTTAGATATACTGGGTACCGTTTAAAACGGAACACGGTCCAGTATACTGTCTGTCATCCATGTATATTTCAATGTGGATACTGGCATTCTGGACGCCGTTGATCACGTGTTCAAAGCACTGAGAGCACCTTACCTCAAAAACGCCAGTGCTCACAGTACAAAAATGGCGGCGTTTATGACGTCATTATGTTTCCCTAGGATACTGTGCCAGTATACTGTCATCTATGAACAGTGATCTATGAACACTACTGAACAGTGCTCGCAGTGTATACCGTATATAAATGCATCTGAACTGAATGAGGCATTTAGTAATATAAGCGATTTTCTCGTGAAATAATTATTGCAACTTTTAAATGACACCTATATCATAATAATGTTGATTCGATACTTAAATCTTTCGATCGATATGAAAATCCCTTTTGAATTTTGCTAATTATTGCCGTCGAAAATTGATTTCGACATTTTAACTTTAATAAAATTGCTTCTTATCTTTTTGGAAAGAAGTTCCTTTATGTGGCTTGCGGTAGGAATTGACTGGCAGATGTGGTCACGTAAGAAAAAATCGTTCCGGAAAAAACAAAAAAAAATTGGGCGTCCCCCGACCGCCCTTTACTTTTTTTTTACAAATATAGCAATGGGACAATTATTTTCTTGTTACAAAAATTACCTTTTATGAGATTAACTCTTACCCACCCAGAGAGAGGCGACACTATAAAGTTCTCACTGACCTCGAAGCCCAAATAGCTTTCTTCTCCTGTTCGTGCATTTCATACATAGGATCCTTTTCAGCAGTATTTCGCAGCTTGTCAAAGTCTCTTCGTAACCGCTCCAAAATGTCAGGCGAAACGTTTTCCACGTAGCCCGAGTAGGACTTGACAATATCTTGCTTAGGGAATAGTATAGGATATTGGCAGTCGTAGCTGTAAAAAATATATAAAATTAACATTTAACAAAAAGGAAAACCGACTTCAAAATGGGTTTGCACTAAAAAGTATAAAATAACGATTTTAGAACTCTATTTGAAGTCAGCGAAAGAATTTGAGATTCTGGAACACGTGCTTTCCTTTAGCTGACTTCAAAACGAGTTCTAAAAGGTTTTTTCGTTACGGAATTTTTTCGTCATGAAAAAATTTATTGATTCGGTCACCGCGCTCAAACCCCGAAGCAATACAATAGCTCAACAAACCCCGAAGCCCGCGATAAAAACTATACAATAGCTTAAAAAAAAACAAATATACAGTGGAACATAGAACCTCCTCCTTTTTTGAAGTCGGTTAAAAATAAGTTAAATTACATTTAATTTTTTATTTATATGTAAGATATATATTTGTTTTATTTATTACTAATCTGGAGTGGGTTATGCCTCTTATTCATACTCGTGCTATCTCGCTCATACTAACATTTATACTCTGTATGGCAACCAATAGCGGGTGAAGACGTTTTACGTGTAAATGTGGTGCGTTATGATTACGTCTGCGCAGGTACAGTCACGAGCATAAATATAGATATATACTTTTGAATTTTACTAATATATAAAAGCCTGTCTTAGAAAATCTACCAAAAAAGTACACACAAAATTGATCCTTAGTGCACTTACTTAGAGAACCCAACTTGCAATGCAGCACATGAATCAGTGTTAGGGTTGGACACGACCGTCCCCAGCGGATGGAGCAGCATATCGTCACCTTGAGTGTCATCAGCGACGTGGGTCCACATGAATAGGGTCACGCCGTCGGTGCGGAGTTGGTCTTTGTAGTCAAATATCATAGTATTCGCCCACGTTAACTTATTTATCACCTCCTGGGGATACAGTTCGTGTTTTGTAACGAATAATTAATTTACTTTATAGACTAGCTATTGTATTTTTGGAAGTATACAGTATGGAAACTGGAAACGGATCGGCAAGGGAACTTTTTGAGATGCATTGAGTACAGTCAGAGAAAACGACGATTTTCGAAAAACAAAAATTAGCTTTATCAATCCTGTATCCGACAAGTGTTAAAAGGGTCTACAGCGCCAAGATAGGTTAAGGTCCTAGAAATGTCACAAATCAAAAAAATCTTTCCCCATACTAAGCTGGCATGCTTCTTTCGGGTATAAAAAGTTTACAACAAAATACTGACAACAACTCAAGAGATATAATCCGAAAAAGCACTTTAAAAAACAGTTTTAAGTTAGACTTTTTTGTCTGTTCTACAATAATAAGCTCACCTTATTAGTGTCTTTGCCTCTCCACTTGCTCTTCATTTTTGTTATTTCATAAATTCCAAAGCACAATCTCGCCATGCGCGGTATATTTTGCACTTTGATGCCGAATGTCAGCTCTTGGTCCCATTGGGCCACGCCTTCCTTTGAGATCACAGCAACACGAGTCCTTTGAGCTTCGCAGAGTGGTTTCCCTCCGTAGAATATGCCCACTTGACAAATCACCTGAGGCGGTACCACCCCTTTGGCTCCTATTTCCTGTAATGATGGAACCACCGCATGAGCAAAACAGATATTAAATTCCGTAAAATCAAGCCTTATTCCTTTTCTAAATCATGGCCCTCTTGATATAGACGATTCGATATGCACAGAGAAGAAAACGTTATATTCATAAATAAGAACAAATACACAACACAGCATGTACCCACCTCAACAAACCTCCCAGGATCGATGTTCAAGCCGCCAACACCATGTATAATGCACGAGTAGTCCTGATCAATACTCCATGAGGACTCATTCTTCTTCCGCCTCATAGTGTTAGAGTGATCAGAGGTTAGTCTTCTCCGTTGAGGCGGTGGGTAGTCGGGTGCTTCGAGATTCACTGAAGAAAAATAAATATTTTAGATCTAAACGATAATGTGCATTGTCGCAGACTCTCCGCCACGTTACTGATCCCGGGCTACGGTAAACCATTTTCAACAAAGAAACGTCATTCGGAGGATGCAAACGACGTTTGTGAAATATTCTTTTCAAATCCCAATACCTACGGCGTGCGAATATTTTTGTTCGATTGGCGTGAAGAGGGAACCGGGTTCACCGGGTCATGAAGAGGGAACTTATACTTTACGCGAGATATAAAGTTTTGGAACGCAGTGTGTTCTTTCCACACGTCAAGGTTAATTCAAATCCTTGATTCGAGAAACAAATAGAAGAGTGAGCTCTCGGTGAAGGTAAACATTTGTGAGGAAACCATAGCACGGTGGTCGGATACTTTCTTCTGATCATTGTTAATCTCTTGTTAAAAGTATACCTGTCACTATCGATGGCGTATTATTATGACAAAGACGGCAAACGTTTTGATCATAGATTAACTTTGATTGAGCTTTCAGAAACTGGTGGTAAGTATTACTTCGTTCGTGTGATTAATTCAGATTCATCGACTGACATTCACTATCCAAATCATAATCAAACAAATAATTTGAATGACCAACTCACGCGACAGCGGCAGTTTGTCTACACTGACAGCCATAACTTGCGGTACACCGTCGGTGGAGAGCATCTCTTGTATGTACAGGAACTGTATGAGCGGTGAGTCTCCAAAGAGGTACTCCTCCCGCCCGCACACTTTCAGCACGTAGTTGTGTGCTAGTTCACCGCGCACGTTCAGTGAGTTAGCTCGCTTGCGGAGTATCACTTCGATGTGTTCTAGCGGCATCCGGGTGGATGGCACACTAGCCGAGAATGACGACTATGGACAAATTATATCAGTTAAAATATCGTATAACAATCCCACAGCAGAATATGCTGCAAGCTATGTTTTGTTCTTTTACGTGCTTCCGCATTTCTATACCACGTTGTTGGATGGCTTCCACTCTCAAATTGAAAATCTGTCGCCAAGCACTAACGGTTTGTTCCGGCAGTTGCACTTGAGATCCAGTTCCTTCTAGGCTTTGCATGCGCTTACCACCTTCAACCACACCATCACTTACCATGGTGGGATTGTGGTCAAACATAGGTGTATACAAAGTGAAATGTAATGTAATCAACAAAATCGCTATTTAAATGTTTGAGACATGCGACCTATTTCGTTTACTTTTTCTGAAATAATTGTCAGAATTTCAGATTGACAAACACGTCAAATCATTACCGTGTGACGTAGTATGTAATAATTTGTAGAAAATGCTAAAATCCCACTTTAGTCTCCCTAAAGGTGGTGAAGGTGGCGAAGAAGAAGCGAAAGATGAGGAGAGAGACGAGGAAAACGGTGAACAAGATGTGGTCGCGGAAGAGGAGAAACCATTATTAGTGGACAGGGGACAGGACAGGAGACTGGACAAAGCGGAAGTGAGCGTCCGGTTGAGCATGCTCGGCAAGACTGCAGAGGGAGACGGGTTTGTGACATTGTTCATGTTAAAATCTTGATACAGTTTCAGCATCTGGTTTAAAAGTCATCATCAAACTGTAGAAAAAGACGAAATTTGGTATACGCCACAGGGCGTCCACTTTTTGGGGCAAAGACCAGTTCAGCAAGAATAAAGCAATAGTTTGACCCGATGGCTGAAATTACGGTAATGGTTTTCCGGCAGCTGCATTTGAGTGAGAGTCAGTTCCTTTCTAGACTTTGTGTATTAACCGCCTTTGCCTATATCACTTAGATTGTGAATAAACGTAAACCGAAAGTACAAAGTTTTCATATTTATTTTATTTTCAGATTCACATACTTAAAAGCAAAATGCACAGATATGCTACTTACAAACATAAACTCAATTAAATGCTTCAAACATCTACAATTCGTGAACGTATCACACAATAAATTGGACTTAGACGCCTTACAAGCTGTCACTGAACTTCCACACTTAGTACTGATACATGCAGACAAAAATATATGTAAATCAGCTGCATTAAAAAGAATGAAGTACCTACAAGTAATTATAATGAACTATAACCAAATAAAATCAGTTAAAGACGTCTACCAACCGGAACTGAGCACTCTAGAAGTCGGCTTCAATTCGATACAGAAAATACAATTCGATAATCCAATGCCAAGTATAAGATGCCTCGATTTCCGGTATAATGCCATACAAGACGTGCTAGATTTTAACTTTCCTAACTTGGATAGTTTGTATCTAGCAGGGAATAAAATAACGAGTCTCATTGGGTTGGAAAGTTTGGCCAATTTAAGGATTTTACATGTTCGCAATAATCCTATAAAACTTCTGAATGGTTTCGACCCGGGCCAAACGAAATTGCAGTATTTAAATTTGAGGAACTGCAAGGTAGCTACTTTGAAGCAAGTGAAGAAAATGAGGGTACGTAAACACACTAACATACACACAAAGCAGAATATTTATTTATTATTTCCATCTCTCGTAAAAAACTACACCTGATGCATCATTCATATAGGTCTACATTTCTTTTAGGTGTTAACAGCTTTAGACACATTGATAATGAAAGGCTGTCCATACATGGGAGGTACGGGAGAAGAAAGCCCAGAGGCCGCTGTCGAGGAAGAGGACCCTGAGATACGGGTGGAAATACTTGCTGCTTTGCCACGGCTGAAGAGGATCAACAAGGGTGTAGTTAGCCCGGAGGAAAGGTAATATTGCAAAATGTTACTCGATAGTGGCACCAATACTTGTCGAGCTATAACCTGTTTTAGAACATCATCTAGATCGATGTTCATCAATAAAACTGTGGTTTCTTTATTGTGTAATGCCATATTGATCGAATAGCCTATAGTTGATGTGAAAGAAACGCTCTTGATAAATGATTATGTGCTGTGAGATGCTTTAGTTTCCCTGGCTGAATTTGATGTTCATTATCAACATTTTGACGATGTGGTATTTTCAACATAGCTTTTATACCTATTTACTTTCAGATCTGAAGCCAAAGAACTGATGATGCAATGGCTTGAAGAAGGTGAAAAGGGCGAAGAAGAAATAGAAGATGAACATACGAACGAAGAAGAATCTAATGTTGATGATTGATAAAATGTCCTTAAATTTTGTAATAGACTCTCACAAATTGAAGTTCTGGGACTTGTGTTTAAAACACATTTATAACTGATGGCACTCAATATATTTTGAGTATAATACTAGAGATGCTAAATAAAGAATTAAAATTAAGGTTTTTTTTTATTTATGCTGCCTTTATTATTATAACAACAAACATTTTGAAAACATATACATTTTCTATTTCTATAAAACAACATTAGGATTATATTGAACTAGAACTGCGACTTTCTGCACAGACGAATATAATATTTTTTTATCACGCCTGCGGGCAATCAAACTGTCGAAAAACATTCTATTTGCTAAATTTAATTAGATTATGCAGTGGACGCGATTTCATTATCATTGCCAGCGATTACGTGTGGTGCCGCCGTAATTATGTCTAGAACTGTCTAGCTTATTTATAGGATCTACAGTTGATCGGATTGTTACTATGTTGATATAGATATTTACGGGGATTATGTGGAATTTTATTCAGTTACCAAATGCCATTGGCAATGTAATCCTAAACCTACTAATTACATTGACTTCACTCCCCTTAAGAGCCAGTCCTAGGCTTTATGTGCTGACCACCTTCAACCGCTTATATGCTACTGGTGAGATTGTGGTCAAATAAAAGCCTATCTATAGTAAAAAAAAAATGTATTGTAATGTAGCTGTAAAATATTTAAGCCTTCCAAGGCAGCAATTTATCAATATTGCAACCTCGTTAATTTCCCGTGTTTGGCAACACAATTCAGGATTATTGTAGTTACCACTCCATAGAATTACATCAGGAAAATAGTCGCCCATTGTAACACACTCACTGTAAGTTAAGTTTTACTACTCCGATTGTGGTGTAACAATAAAGTGTTATCTATTATAATATCAATAACAATTGGAACTAACTAAAAGGGAATTGTTTTTTCCATTTGCCTATATGGCTATTAAATGCTAAGTTAATGAGTGTATTTTTAACCGACTTTTAATTTATAAAATAAGTATAATTGTATTATACGTGCTATTGTTATCAGTCAAATAAAACCGCAAAAAATATGTGCAGGGAATCCCCTTGCCCTTAGTTAATTACGTATTATAGTGACCCATGTAGTCAATGCAAGATACATTACGTACAGATCTGTGTACATATCACATAATAGAGGTAGGTTTTCTACTACCAACAACCCAATATCACGATTCTAGGATGACGTTATTTGACGTTTAAGCTCTATTTTTTTAAGGCAGCAAGAAGACGAGCAGGCAGATTGCCCTCCTCATGGTAAGTGGTCACCACCACCAGATATTTACAATACTTTACCTATTGGTGTGTTCCGGCAGCTGCACTTGAGAACCAGTTTCTTTTAGGCTTTGTGTGCTTACCACCTTCGGTCACATCATCATTTACCATAGTGAGATTGTGGTGAAACACAAGCCTATACAAAGTTTTAAAAAAATCTATAGATATTTGCAATACTACTAATACGCCTATAGGGTTTGCATTGCATCAAATTAGACTAAGCTTATTCGAAACAATAAATATTGTATTTGTTTGCCCATAAGCTATTGTTTCATCATGGTTCTTGCATACTTGATCATGTGAGAAAACTGATAGTAAATACAAATCCAGAAATTACAGATCCTGAAATAATTTATTACAAAAACTTAAATATTCTTACCTCAGTATTGGGAAATCTAGTGACAAGTATAAAGCATTGATTGTTCAGATGACTCTTCAGTGTGGCAGGTATATCGGGCGAGTCGGCAAGTCTCGGCGGACATTGATACCTGAGTCTTTCTAGCCTCGTGCTCTGCGCACGTTTTATATAACTATCCTCGGCTAAATGTCGCATCCGTGACCGAAAATCATTTACTTCTGAACTTCTTAAACTGTCAAATTCGTTTAAACCTGTGAAGTAAATGGTGGTTTAATTAATATTGATTATTGAAATAAACATGTTATTGTATTTGTTTATCCATTCAAAGATATTTTATATTATTTACAGCCATGAACATAAATATTTATACACTTAGTAATAATTCGAAAGCGATTTTCTCGTAATATAACGATTGCTATGAGATAATACCTATATCATAATAGTATTGGTTCAAAAATACTATGTTATACTATTAAATCAGCAATATTTGTATTATTTACACCCAGCTCACAGAATTACCAACATTTTCATCCACACAAATCTTTGTCCCGGATCGGAATAGATACTAATTGGTTAAACTTACCTCTACCTTTATAAGAAAATTGTCTACTTCATTGATATAGTAAAGTTACCTTGACTTCAATTACTTTCAACCTTTCTTTCATCAACAACTTCCTTCAACTTTCATTTGTTAATTTAAAGACTACATGACAGTCATAGCGCATAACTGAGAAGGTTCCTGCAGTAGTGGAGCAGTGCAGGAGGGGATACATGTGACGATTATGACGTAACAGCACTATCAAGCTCTATCAAATTGTCAGTTTGTGGCGCGTTACTTCACAACTCACACCTCCCACACTGCTCTGCTACCGCAGGAACCTATTCAGTTATGCAATATAACTGTAGTGTTTCTAATTGATAACATAGAAATTACCTTTCCCAATTAAGTGGCTTATTTGTGTATTTAACAGTTGTTCTCCTGGCCTCTCTATGGACCTCTCAATTAACATAAGCACACCGCATACTGGTTTTATGTCTCTAATGCGTTTAGTTTCATCGTCCACCTCCTCAGCAACAGCAAGGGAATTGACAAATTGAAAAACATAACCAGACATCTCGTGCAACATCCCGAAAAGGGGATAGTTGACTGCACGATCCCATATTTCCTGTGGACAAATTAAGCATTACTTTGCTACTACAGTAATTGAAAAGTCTAGTTTTTTCTTACTATTAATCATTCAATTTTACAAAAGGATTTCATAATGGTAAAGATTTTAAAATTGAACAAGTTTTATATTAGTCCATTACACAAAAAATCCCGTTTTGACAGCATATATGCATCCATGTGACAAAAAGAGACAATTATAGTGAGGCCAAAAGAGATATCCTTTTGTCAGTGATGAATTAAGGACCAAAATGCTTTGAACAAGACCTGTGATATCAACAGGATAATGATAAGAAAGTTCAAAGTTCTGGGAAAGTTGTATTGTACCATACACAATAAAATACATGAATTATTACCTACCCTATTGTTTGTGTATATCTAAGCTAATAAAGTTTTGATTTATCAAATCAACCCTGCAAGCATGGATTGTTGATAAGTTTAAAACATTGGCGAACTAGGTATATTTATCTATGTAGATTGTCATTCTCATAGAATTATATCAGATTTATCACACAAAAAATATTTATTTATAAATAATTTTGGGACATTATTCCTCACACGGCCATCTGACCCCAAACTAAGCAGAGCTTGTACCATGGAAGCCAGATAACTGATATACTACATATACTACTTTTCTTTTGTAAATACATACATATTAGATAATTTATGCATCCATGCTGCTCTATTAAATGATACAGAATATTTATTAAACATCAAATGGGACTTAGATAGATACATGACTACTTAATAAACTGAAAACAAATCATATCCTTAAAGCCTCTGTGTGCTTACCACCTTCGGCTACATTATCACATACCATAGTGAGATTGTCAAACACAAGCCTAGATACAAAATCATAAGGTCAAGTATTGATTATCAAATTTCTTTAGCATAACTTACACAATGCCACTTGATTACTAACTAAGCAGAGCTGGCAGTATAGAAACCAGGCCACTTTTATTTTACTCAAACATAAATATTTGTTACATAGCAGTGTTAAATATTCCTTCAATATACTTTCATTATCATTGACATTTCCTCATTTCACTTGGAAACTCAACAAATTGTTGACTAATTACTCATAATAAGATATGAGTAAAAACCACACCATTAAATAACATCCTGCTTCAATTCAGTAAACACCCAATTCAATATGTATAGGTAAATTGAATGCCATAATACCACCCACATGCATGGAAATAGTGCATGATATTGTAAACAATGTAAACTACTTTCTAAAAGAATCACATCTATCTCTGAAAACATATTACCCAATAGGCTGACCTACTTTCTCAGAGCATAATGAAAATAACGTGTCGGCGAGTGCGTGACTCACGTCGAGGGTGTACCTGGCACTAACCTCTTTGACATGCTGAAGAGTAGCATCCCAGCTCGTCCTCAGACGAATATATACAGTGTTTGGGAGCAGGCATGTCAGCTCCACACAATCCGACTGCGACGACAACCAGTAGTCCCACGTATCCGGGCAACTTGGTGCAGGAACCATTGTTTTGTTTTTGTACAACTGACTTCACTGATATTGCCCCCGCGACATTATCACAACATTTACAAAAGAGCGTCTGCAGCGACCCGGTCGCTGTCTTCAACTGAAAATAATGCACATTACATATTAGTCACTGTTGTTGATTCCGCAGCTATGTTGAATCACAGCATTTCCTGGTATTTTACGGGGGCCAAATCGCCATTCGAAATATAAAACTGTCAACGATACACACGCACAAACAACTTCGAAAAAAGTCGAACACTAAGTAATTATATTAAAATTACCTTTTCATAAAACGTTTACATAATTTGTCGACACTTACAAGAATTAAATAAAATCACAGGAATATGTTTTTGTGAAATTTGTAAATAAAGATTACGTGCAACAACTAGGTAGGTACGAACCATATATAAAAGTACTCTGTGGTACGAACTACGAACGAGCAATGTAAATTGTTTATGGTATGAGAGAGGGCTGCCAGTAGATTTTTCTATATTCAATCAACCCAGAGATTCAACCATCATGAAAGTTAAAATTATACAAAATCCAAATTTGAATTAATTTAATGTTTCAGTTCACTTCACAATCTAGGTACTTTCAGTCTGAAAGTTTCAGGGTGTGCATTTAATTATATTAGGAACTTATGTGGAACTTGTATACATACATTGTCTTTGACTCGTCCTTGGCATAAATGTCAAAAGTCTTGAGTTAAATCCTATAGTTACTATACTCTTTGGTTAAATCTTCTATGTCCTTGGTATTTTCATTGGTTTGATATATTTTCAATTAAATGTTGTCGTATTGCCAAAAATACGTTTTAAAAGTAAATATAGCGTTTTCGAAAAAAAAAATGAAAATGAAAAAAACGTTTTTTTTATAAATTATTGATTCCACTTTGTATATTTTTATTGAGTATTATTCGTTAATGTTGCTTGCCTTTGAGCCCCGTAACTACTATTATAATGAAATGTGTACATTTCAAGACACTTGGTTTAGGAGTAAGAAGCCTGAGACAGTTGGAAGGACAACGAACTGAGTTTCTTTGTTCGGGCATTTTGGTACAGAAGAACCCTAAAAAAAACATTCATAATTCATTGCTAAATGAATGAATCCCTAAATAATATGAACGCAACTTAACCTAACTACGTACGTCTGACTGACATTTCATTCATGATGACATGACATTTGTCTCGTGATAATAAATTGGGAAATAGTGGAAATACCTATCGAAATAATTTAGCCATGAAATATTTTTTGTAGCTGAATTGCGATTGCTTAAAATGTTCGAGCATTCAGTAAAAGTACCGAGACATTATAAAGTAGCGGCAAATATATTTAAAAAAGTTTCCACCGAGGGCGGTAGCGTAAAGACATTGTTGTACGACAACAAACTTCGTCATTTCGTAAGTATTCAGTATTCTGCAATTTTATTATTTTAAAGAATATAATTTACTTATGTTTACTAAGTAAATGACGATATGTACTATTTACAGAGGACCAACGTGCTTTATGCATTAATAACTGAAACAATTAAACATGCCGCTGACATTGATAAAATTTTCGAGAACTCTAACTTGATAGAGAACGAGTCGCGATTAGATCCGTGGCTAGCTAAAGTCCTCACAGCTGAACTGCTATTTGGTAAAAAAGCACTCCCGGGCCAAAGCAAACCAGAACAAACAATCCTATCTTACAAAGAAAAATTTGAAAAATATACTTCTGAGCATCAAGATGACTTGAAGACTGAAGGTAATTCTTTTTATTTCTTTTCAGATCTAATACCCACATTCAAAAACATTCCAAATGGCTGATGCTGATGAGGGTCCATTGATTCCAAAACAAACTAAAATGGCTGCTTTAGCTATGGCAAACCTTTTCTTGTACAGTGTTGCCATGTTTACAGTTCCATTTATTGCCTTTTTTGGTGTTCGGCATCTTCTTACTGAGTATTATCCTGTAAATACCTTCATGGTTAATATGTGGTCTGTAATGTCTGCAGTTGTAGTGGTCAACTTGATAATTTGCCTTTATGCATACAAAGCATACCATGAGAAAGAATATGATGAACATGGTAATGAAATAGATCAGCATGCATACCCTCCTGTGCCTCCACCAACCTCTGAAAGTGAGAAGAGCCATTTAAATGTAAAGCAGGATTAGCAAGTCTTGGAGGACATTCCAATACTTAACACTATTTTGTGTATCTTAAACAATTTGGACGTAAAAGTATACCAATTTTAAAGTGGAATAGCATCACAAGATACTAAGACAACTAAGGGATATAGTGTGTATAAATAATTTTACATCATGAAATAAATATGTACTACAGCTGAGCATTTCATTGCATAAAAAATATTATTATTATGTGTTAATCACTGCACTTCCATTATAATTTCAAGATATGAATGTAATATTTTTCGTATTATAAACTATGGTACATTACTTTGTTTATGGTATGTAACATACACATTGCACATATTTTCAACACCAAATACTTTTGCTTTAGTTACAAATAAATAAAGTAACACAATATTTTGTTTTATTGAATTGTCTTATTTGTTCAATTAATTAAAATATTGCCATTAATTATTCAAAACAATTATAAAGAGAAAGTGGGTTTGTTTGTTTAATTGTCCTTTAAATTTTTATTGAGTAACCAATCAACAAGATTTGTTGGCGTAGTGGATTAGGACTTAACCTACTTTGGCTCATAATTACACAGGTGAAACCACAGTGGAAGTTAGTATACTTCATATATTTAAAAACAGAATAGCTCGTAAAACACACCTTTTTCTAGTGTTTTTGTGTGTGTGTTTTTATAGTGTATCCGACCAAAGGTTGAATTCTGGCAGAAGCTGGAGAGGCTAGGAGATATAAATTGAAGTATAAAGGTCAAATACATTTAAAAGTTGCAACCATATTAACTAGTCTGTCTGGTCATCCTCTAGTTAAAAACCTATATTCAAGCACCAACCAGTGTTTTCCAACAGCTGCACTTACTTGTAGTGGGGTCTTCTTTTCAACAAGTAGGCCACTCAAGGGCCCTTATTGTATGGAAGATTGCTGACTATGTCTCTAGACAGCCTAGCTCCATCCAGAAGCCCAGGACTATCCTAGGATGTCGGCAGACTTCAAGCATTCCAAGATGACGTAGGCAGTCGTTTCCTCTGTTCTCATGCATACCTCACACACACAGGACATGGTAGCACCTATGATAAATACATGTCGGTTAAAATGTGTCCCATTAGAGTCTCCACGATATCGTACGCAGACCCTTACGGCTTAAGTAATAGAAGGTTCCTTGCCAGTCACTTGTCAGTCATATTAATAATTGCAGACAATCTAAAATGCGACAGCGCCATTTATAGCCCGACCACTTAACTGAGACCGTTCCTGAGGTAGCTGCGCGATGCGAGAGGCGTGTCAGTTGACGCATTAGCTCTCACGTCGCGTCACCACACTCCCCTCGTGGCTACTTCAGGAACGGTCTCAGTTAAGTAGTCGGACAATACCTATTGGTTGATGTGATAGTCAAATGTTCTTTTACGCGTCCAAGCTTAGAGTTGGCTAAAGAGGAGTATTGGCTCTTGGCCTACCGCATTGTTGTTCGATCCAGCTTTAACCTGCTCATCAGCTGGATTGTTACCAATCACACTAATATTATAAATGCGAAAGTTTGTGTCTGTGTGTTTGTATGTTTGTTACTACTTCACGCTCAAACGGCATATGGTATAGAGGTAGCTGAGCACCTGGATTACACATAGGCTACTTTTTATCCCGGGAAAACATAAGATCCCTCGGGAGCGCGGGTGAAACCGCGGGGCGGAAACTTTACTTAATAAAAACTTCCTAACAAAGTTCTCTTCACCTTCAGTCGTCCGCAGACCACGCTATGTTCGGATCAACACCAACTTACTCACAACTTCGGATGCCATTGGAGCATTCCAAGAAGAAGGTTACCGCTTCATCAGATGCACTTCAGGGTCATACGAAGATTACTTGGAACAGATACAGAAGTTAACAGAGTATGACTTCACCCAGGACTATCATGTGAAGACGATGTTTGTGTTCTCGTCTGGAACGAAGTTACATGAACATGATCTGTATTTGGAAAATAAGATTATACTTCAGGATAAGGTAGGTGTTATTCTATTCGTTACTTAAAACAAAGTGCTTTTCCTAAGTTGTTAATGCATCCTTCATTATTTCCCTGAAAAAATAACTGTTGATGTTCTATGCTTCACCATGCCTGCATTATTGAATTTGAAAAAAATAAAACTACCATAAATAGGTACTATTATTATAAATGCTCAAGTGAGTTTGTTTGCGTCTTGACGACTCAACGGGACAATCAATCGTGATAAAATTATTTTTATTTCGGGAATCTAAGCTTAATTTTGTTATGGTTCATTGATTAATTAATCTTATTGTGAATAAATAGAGTACTATTTTGATGGCCATAATATTCAAAAGTCACTACCGTAAAATACTGAATACAGTTATGGTATCTACTGCTGCATTAGTCTGTAACTAAGTACATACCCTAGGTGGGTAATAGAATAATTGAACTTACAGTAACAGTTACAGGAGCTAAGGGGCTCAAGCCCCCCGCAAAAGCATCTGGGTGTACACCCCCGACACATCTCAAATTAAGTTTGATATTATCCTATTACCCTAGCCTCAGCTGGGTCAAGTCATTATAATAAATAAATAAAAATAAAATAATAAAAAGCCTTTTATTTCCTAATGTTTAATAATTTTTCTTATACTTAAGTACTATATTTATTTATTTTTTAAAAGATTAAATACAATTTTTGCACATGGTTAGCTACTCACTTATATTTATTTACATTGCTTAGTTTTAGTTTGTTAAACTGGTAGTAACTCTGTACCTTATATTTATTTATATATAGCTATTAACTTAGGAACCCCTCTCAGGTGAAGGCCTCTTCCATAGATTGCCACTTTTCGCGGTCCTGAGCTATCTGTTTTAGTTCGGGTAAAGTCATTAAGCTTACATAACTTAATTATTTTTCCCAGGCCACAGCTTTGGCGGTCCACTTGCTGGCCCCGCCGACAGGATCAGTCGCACTTGACATGTGCGCCGCCCCGGGGATGAAAACTACACAACTTGCTGCATATATGAGGAACAACGTAAGAATACCTATTTTTGGGGGCACTTAGCATTTTGACGTGTTGTTTACTGTATAGATTTATAATATTAATGGTTCATATTCTTTGTTCAATGTACAAACTACTAAATTCGTTAAAAAAAAATGCAGAATAAAAGAATGACAGTCTTTTTCTTAACGTATTTTTAGGGTTCCGTACCCAAAGGGTAAAACGGGACCCTATTACTAAGACTCCGCTGTCCGTCCGTCTGTATGTCTGTCACCAGACTGTATCTCATGAACCGTAATAGTTAGACAGTTGAAATTTTCACAGATGATGTATTTCTGTTGCCGCTATAACAACAAATAGGTACTAAAAAACAGAATAAAATATATATTTAAGGGGGCTCCCACAACAACAAACGTGATTTTTGTGCCGTTTTTATAGATAATGGTAGGCACGGAACCCTTCGCGCGCGAGTCCGTCTCGCACTTGGCTGGTTTTTATATATAATTTTTTTAAATTTCATTTTTATTCAAATTTATCAAGTTTTATTTTTATATCAATTAGACCTATGCTATAGACAATTCATATTTGCAGGGTAAAATCTATGCAGTGGAAAGGAATGAAAAGAGATATGAAATATTGTGTGACTTTGTAAAGAAAACTGGTTCTACTTGTGTAGAAACTATCTACAAAGACGCCTTGGAAATCAAGAGGGGCGACCATGATGATGTCGAGTATATCCTGCTTGACCCAAGCTGTTCTGGATCAGGTTAGTAATCTAAATTTATAATATACTAGGTTTCCGCCCCGTGATATATATCCTATATATATATTATACCACATTGTCGGCAAACAAGCATACGGTCCGCCTGATGGTAAGCAGTTACCGTAGCCTATGAACGCTTGCAACACTAGGGGTATCACTCGCGCGTTACCGACCCTTCCCCTCTCCCCGATGAGCTCTGACGACCTTACTCACGCGCAGGAACACAACTATAAGTTATTTAGCTGCGGTATTCTGTAAGGTGGAGATACTTCCCCAGTCGAGCTGCTCTTTGAGCGATATATCGCTATGCTCTACCTCCTTTCCTACTACATTGATATTACCTACGAATCTGATAGGTACCTATACAAAATAAGAATAGATAAGCACTTATAAATGTTAGTGCTAAAAGTAGTAGTAGGTACT